>CM059782.1:30817452-31417452 GCA_030435695.1 Brachymystax lenok tsinlingensis
CATGTGGGAGACTTGAGCTTTTTGCCTTCAAGGAAAATATCTGGCGCAAACCCAACCCCTCTCATCACCCCTAGAACACCATCCCCACAGTGAAGTATGGTGGTGGCAGCATCATGCTGTGGGGATGTTTTTAATCAGCAGCGACTGGGAAACTGGTCAGAATTGAAGGAATGATGGATGGTATTAAATGCAGGGAAATTCTTGAGGGGAAACCTGTTTCAGTCTTCCAAAGATTAGAGACTGGGACGGAGGTTCAAGACTGCATTCCTCTGGGCATATCTCGCTGAAGACTATGGAGAAGAGGCTTTGAAACAGGATTTTAGGCCAAAAAGAGAGCATCCGAAACTTCGATTTTCTGTACAGAGCTCTGTGTGTGTTAACGCTTAAAAGGAAATAATCAATCTTATACTCTGAAATTGTATCCCAAAATTGTCCAGCAGTCTGAGGGACGGCCCACATAGTTGATGAGCTGGTGCAGATTGGGACCCCATAGAAGCTGACTGGTCAGGCCAGACCACCTACTGGAACCGGGTGAATGCTATTACAGGCAAAGAGCAGTTCAAAATCTAAAGGCCCAGCAAGGACCAGGAGAAGTGGTCACCAGATGAAGGCAAAGGAGCAAGATCCAAAGTCTATCCAAACCACAGATGAACAGCTAATCAGGAAATAGGCTTATTGAGTATCCCCAATGAAGGTTGTGATTGTCAAGGAGGTGAAAGACTGCATTCAATCATCCACATCTCCCTGGGCTGTTCCGGGTGTCCTTGTTAAGGATGGCAGCATCCGATTCTGTGTTGACTACCGAGGTCTGAATTCAAAAGCACACCTGGATGCCTATCCCATGCCCAACCTCCAGAAAATCCTTGAGACTGCATGGAGCAAAGGTCTTCAGCTCCTTGGATCTTAAAATTGTCTACTGGCAGGTGAAGACTGATCCTGCTAGCCAGCAGAAGAGAGCTTTTGTGACACCTTCGGGCCTATTCAAATTCAAGTACATGAGTTTCGGATTGAAGAATGCTGCGGCCACATTCCAACGCTGATGGAGGTTGTGTTGGCTGATCTGAAGGGAATCATAGACAACATCATCGTCTATAACAAGTCTGAAACGCAACACCTCCAGGACCTGGCAGATGTCTTTCTCCGGCTGGAAAATACATACCTCACTCTGAACCTCAAAGTGCAACCTGATGCAGCACCGCTTGGAATTCCTTGGCCACATCGTATCTGCTGATGGAATTGTGACGGACAACCAGAAAGTGGAAGCAGTACAGGCCTTCTCTACCCCAAAATCTGTGAATGAAGCCCATTGCTTCCTAGATATGGCCAGCTGGTATCACAGATTAATTCCAAAGTTCGCAGAGAGATCAGCTTCTGAATGCCTTGAAGAAAAAGAAAGATGCCAAATGGAAGTGGACTCAAGAATGCCAAGTCACACTTGAGGACCTAAAGAAAGCCCTTCTAGCAGCACCAATCCTACAGCAGCCAGACTACAGCCTCCCATTCAGGCTCCAGGCAGATACCAGCTACATTAGTTTGTATATCCTCGAGCATGTTATTGCATATTCCTTGAGACTGCTGAATCCTGAAGGAATGTCTCGCTGTGGTGTGGGCTGCAGAGAAGTGGCGTGCCATGCTAGAAGGACAGCAGTTTGAAGTAGTCACAGACAATGCCGCCCTGGTGTGGGCTTTCATCACCTCTAAACTGTCCTCAAGGCTCACCAGATGGACGATCTGGCTGCAAGACTTTGACTTCAATGTGGTGTATAGGAAGGGAAAGCTCAGCACTGTACCTGATGCCTTGTATAAGGAGTGAGACTATCCAACCCTGTAACATTCTGTCCGACTGGTCAGAGATTGCAAATGCTCAAGCCTCTGCCAAGGAGACGCAAGCTCTCATAGAAGGAAACACAAGACCAAACCACTTACATCCTGGAGAATGCTGATAACAGGACAGAGGGTTGCCCATAAGTTACAGCTGTTTGTGCCCCAAAAGCTCCGTATCCAATTCTTAGAATACTTCATGATTGCCCTCCGAGTGGGCACATGGGACAGCTGAAGACACTGTTGTGACTGCTGGATGTAGCTTACTGGCCCCAAGTCAGAAACAATGTATGGGCATTCACAAATAACTGCTTTGTCAGCCAGCAGTACAAGCCTGTGTGCCAGAAACCAGCCGGACTCCTCAAGTCCACTACCGTGAAGGAACCGGCTGAGATGCTGGGAGTGGATCTGATGGGACCCTTTCCGAGAAGCAAAAAGGGCAACAACTACCTACCCGTCATTGTTGACTACGGTTCAAAGTGGATTGAACACTTTCCGCTGCTGGATGCCAAGACAAAGATGGTCAACATACTCAGGCAGGAGATCTTCCATTGATGAGGGACCCCAAAGTTCCTCCTATCGGACCGGGGGCCACAGTTCATAAGTCAGCTGCTGAAGGAGCTCTGCAAGGCTTGGACGGTCATTCAGAAACTTACCACCAGCTACCACCCCCAAATCAACTTGACGGAGAGCGTTGCTCTGACCCTTTAGACGATATTGGCCTCTTACGTTAAGGTTAATCCCCAGAACTGGGATCTGTGGCTGGGAGTTTTTCTATCAACAGGGCCTACCATGAGAGAACAGGCTTCTCTCCTGCCGAGGTCGCTTTGGGAAGAAAACTGAAGGGTCCTCTAGAGCGACTGTTGACTCAGCTTCCAGATACAAACCAAAAAAGCCTATAATGTCGTTGAGCGGCAGCAGCAGATCCTACAGCAAGTGTAGGGGAATGTAGCCCAAGCTCAGAAGCGTCAGGTGCACATCTACAACCAAAGGTTAATCTACACACAATACCCAATAATGACAAAGCAAAAAAAAAAAAAAAAATCAAAAAATGTCTAAAAAAATGTCTGAAGCATTGAAGGTCCCCAAGAACACAGTGGCCTCCATCATTCTTAAATGAAAGAAGTTTGGAAACACCAAGACTCTTCCTAGAGCTCACAGCCCGGCTAAACTGAGCAATTGAGGGAGAAAGGCCTTGGACTACCATCTCTTTAGCACTCCACCAAATCAGGCCTTTATGGTAGAGTGGCCAGATGGAAGCCACACCTCAGTAAAAGGCACATGACAGCTCCCCAAATCAGGTGTGCCAAGTTTGTAGTGTCATACCCCAAAATTTGCAACAATTTCTTAACGTGTTTTTGGTTTGTCATTATGGGGTATTGTGCGTAGAATAAGGCTGTAACGTAACAATGTGTAACATTGCAAGGGGTCTCAATACTTTCCGAACGCACTGTGTGTGTGTGTGTGTGTGTGTGTGTGTGTGTGTGTGTGTGTGTGTGTGTGTGTGTGTGTGTGTGTGTGTGTGTGTGTGTGTGTGTGTGTGTGCGTGTGTGTGAGATAGATAGATAGATAGATAGGTCTAACACAGGAAACGTTTTTTGAACGCACTGGGCTTTTAAATCCTGTGGTTTGTATCTAAAAGTTAAATGTCACGAGGAAACCTAGTTACACTAGCTGTTGTTGACATAGCAACAGTTTTTAGCTAGCTTAGCAATCACAACTAGTAGCTAGCTAACAACAAACATAACAGGAATACTAAGTGACAAAGTAATGGACAGAACAGACTCCCACTTGTCAAATAATCAGTCTGCATTTATTGCTGTTAGTAGTAAAGTGCCTTAGTAGTTCTAACATATGTTTCCAAACCCTGAATCCATCCATACTATTTGACTACAGGCAGTAGCTAATCCTTCAGTGCTGGTAAAAAAAGGAAAGCCTGCTAGGCACTGTGTGCAGCCCTGTGAAGTTGGTAGTAATTTAAATATCCAAATGTATGTGAGTCTCATTGGCTGATTTAAAAAAAATATTTACCAGTATACACCCAAACATTTAATTATACTAACCTGCTATGAAAAGTCACTTCTTATTGATAACAACCTATTCCATTTAGTCTCAACCTAATAATAGGACATACTAGTAAAACTGAAGTAAATTAATGCATTTTATCCAAAGCTAAAAAACAGAAATGTGACCCATACAGAAACATCTAAAACATCAACTTTGAAAACAGTGTACTCTCTTATGCAAGCAATGTACAGAAAGGGAAGTCCACTCCAGTTAGCAGGCAGCATACACAAGGTAGAGCAAAATATTTGCCCTTTTTCATCGTTGGTGTCTTCCTTGAAGTTGGGTGTGTGAATGTTTCTTTTTTTACTATGTAGGAGAAACAGCCACCCATGACTGTCACTCCCCAAGCCTCCAAAGTGCATATAATAAACCATTCACGCCGAAGGACCTCCTGTTAGACGGCTACGGTCCTCGGTGCGGGACGGACCGATACTCAGCACCAGGGATGCTGGGGCCCTCTCTTATCTTTCGTTCCTCCCCTCTTCTTCCCTCTTGTCCTAATCGGAGCCCCTGGAGCCGCATCTTTGCCCCCCACCACCTAAATGTTAACTGAGGAGTCCCAGCTTAGGCAGGACTTGCTTGGGGTAGGAAGGTGATTTCCCCTGGGGAACATCACTCATCTCGTGGAAACGGCGTTGCCGGACCCTTCAGTCTACCCCTCGAGCCGACAAGGGCCTTCCTCCCTCTTCCCTTTCTGACTCTTAAAATCCCTCAGTCCCCTTGCTCCTCCTTCCACAGAGCGGCCGTTCACATAGCGATGGCCAACAGGCCTTATCTCCTCGCACCCTATAAACAGTGTCACGTGGGACGCTTCAGCGTACGTCGAATGCTTGTGTAGGAGCACTCAAAGACACCTTGTTAACACGCTGACAATGAAAGAAGGAAACAAAGTGAGAGATGTCTACCAATAGGCCTAAAGACCCAGGTGGGTCCCCTCTACAACTTCGGTTTACACTGTACATTTATGATGGAGTCACCGGGACACAGTATTTATGACCTTTTGGGGGTTATCCTTGGATTAGCAAAAGGATACATTCTTTATCCTTTTTTTACTGGACACGGAGGAACTGCACGCACAGTAATGGTGATGTATGTGACTCACCGAGTACACATTATGGATAATACCACAATTATTTAAAAAAAATCTACTGCAGCCTGTTTACGTCAATGTATCCCTACACTGCAGTCTGCATGCAACACAGGAAGGACGCGATGAGTTGGAACTGAAGTCCACCTTGACATCTCTCTCTCTCTCTCCCATTATAGTGCCTGTGGAATCATTGTTCTTTGGGAAGAAAACAGACCAGACCTTTCATTGGGAAAACTTTGTTACCAGATATGTAGTGTCTCTCCAAGGCACTCTGAATACTAATTTGAGGTGGGCCAAGGCCCAAAGCAGTATGTCCCTATACAAAAAATGTATAATAACATTAGCATGTGTTCAGGTTAATCTTTGCCTTGTAATAAGAATTCATTATGCTGTACCCGAATTAGGCTGAATAGTAAGTGTGTGAAATTGCTACCTAATCAATGGCACCAATTGGCCAATTACCTTGTCAGCAATAAGTGAATATGTTCCTTCCGAGAGTTAGATAATTATCTTTTGCACCTGTAAGAGCAGAGCAGCTCTCCCAGATGTCCGACAACTACAGTATTTCCACCCCCACCCCCTCCCTCACTCTCGTATGGTCCTTGGATGCGCTTCTCTCTCTCTGTTTCTGTTTTACTTCCTCCCCATGGCTGTGCCTCCAGTGTCTGTGGTAACACTAGACAGAGGCCTGATTGCCGGTCCCTGTTGGGAGGGCTCATTCATCAGCAGTGTGACGGGCTGTGCTTAACTGCCATCTGTCAAACACAGAGTGGAGTGGGAGACGAAGGAGAGGTCTGTCTGGGCTTGGGTTCGGCTTGCATGCTGAGGCCCCATATAGGCGTACAGTCGAATACAGAACATTTACAAAATATTGTAGCTGGACCGCCCACGCATATTGCAATGGTTGTGGATCAAGTTTACTGTACATACATTACTGACAACCTCAATGAATGGTAACATCTGGTTGTTCACATTTCAATGTCACATGAATACTACTGTATAAATAAGGAGATGGGACACTAGTGTTAGCTCATTCGGTAGCAAGTTCCAGCAGTTTCAACATCGGATTTCTGTTTCTGACACCATGTATTAATAAGGAGACAGGATACCATAGTGTTAGCTTTAGGAATGTGTTTAGCAAGATAAACTGGATATAGTTAGAGCATTACGGGTAGTGTAGTACATCATTTTACAACCACTAACGCATCATAAGATGGACAGGTAAATTGTCCTTGTAGGTCAGACAACACTGCAGCTGAGAGAGAGATGACGATTCAAATCTGAGCTCATCAAGAACTCCTAGTTTTCAATTGAAGTATCAATCAAGTCTGTAAATTCCATCATATAATTAGAGAGACTGTGATATGATTGCGATGGCTAGGATGGCCTCTATTATAGGGTTTGATCTGTTTTCAGTCTCAGAGGTGAAGGGGGTTTGAGATGATGCTGTAGTTTTATGTAATATGGGATAGTGTTGCTCTCGCGAGTCTTGAGTTTATGACGTTGATCTTATGTTTCTATCACTTTGGAATGTTTGAATCAGGTCAGAAAAGTAACACGCTTCTGAGTCATCATCCCATCATAGAGTTGGTTTTGTATTGCCAGCACCCATGTAAAAGAAAATAGACATGGGTTTCAGAGGCCTCCACTCAACACTTGCAACGGTAGATTAACTGCTCTGTACAAGACTAGTTAGTGCTAAACACGCCTGCTAGAATCTTGACTAGAACCAAAAGATTTGATCATATTACTCCAGTGCTAGCCTCTCTACACTGGCTTCCTGTTAAGGCTAGGGTTGATTTCAAGGTTTTACTGCTAACCTACAAAGCATTACATGAGCTTGCTCCTACCTATCTTTCCGATTTGGTCCTGCCGTACGTACCTACACGTACGCTACGGTCACAAGACGCAGGCCTCCTTATTGTACTTAGAATTTCTAAGCAAACAGCTGGAGGCAGGGCTTTCTCCTAAAGAGCTCCATTTTTATGGAATGGTCTGCCTATCCATGTGAGAGATGCAGACTCGGTCTCAACCTTTAAGTCTTTATTGAAGACTCATCTCTTCAGTAGGTCGTATGATTGAGTGTAGTCTGGCCCAGGAGTGTGAAAGTGAACGGAAAGGCACTGGAGCAACGAACCGCCCTTGCTGTCTCTGCCTGGCCGGTTCCCCTCTCTCCACTGGGATTCTCTGCCTCAAACCCTATTACAGGGGCTGAGTCACTGGCTTACTGGTGCTCTTCCATGCCGTCCCTAGGAGGGGTGCGTCACTTGAGTGGGTTGAGACGCTGATGTGATCTTCATGTCCGGGTTGGCACCCCCCCTTGGGTTGTGCCGTGGCGGAGATCTTCGTGGGCTATACTCGGCCTTGTCACAAGATGGTAAGTTGGTGGATGGAAATATCCCTCTAGTGGTGTGAGGGCTGTGCATTGGCAAATTGCGTGGGGTTATATCCTGCCTGTTTGGCCCTGTCCGGGGGTATCGTCGGACGGGGCCACAGTGTCTCCCGACCCCTCCTGTCTCAGCCTCCAGTATTTATGCTGCAATAGTTTGTGTCGGGGGGCTAGGGTCAGTCTGTTATATCTGGAGTATTTCTTCAGTCTTATCCGGTGTCCTGTGTGAATTTAAGTATGCTCTCTCTAATTCTCTCTCTCTTTTTCTTTCTTTCTTTCTCACTCTCTCTTTCAGAGGACCTGAGCCCTAGGACCATGCCTCAGGACTACCTGGCCTGATGACTCTTTGCTATTCCCAGTCCACCTGATTGTGCTGCTGCTCCAGTTTCAACTGTTCTGCCTGCGGCTATGGAACCCTGACCTGTTCACCGGACGTGCTACCTGTCCCAGACCTGCTGTTTTCAACTCTCTAGAGACAGCAAGAGCGGTAGAGATACTCTGAATGATCGGCTATGAAAAGACAACTGCCATTTACTCCTGAGGTGCTGACCTGTTGCACCCTCTACAACCACTGTGATTATTATTATTTGACCCTGCTGGTCATCTATGAACATTTGAACATCTTGGCCATGTTCTGTTATAATCTCCACCCAGCACAGCCAGAAGAGGACTGGCCACCTCTCATAGCCTGGTTCCTCTCTAAGTTTCTTCCTAGGTTCTGGCCTTTCTAGGGAGTTTTTCCTAGCCACCGTGCTCCTACACCTGCATTGCTTGCTGTTTGGGGTTTTAGGCTGGGTTTCTGTACAGCACTTTGTGACATCAGCTGATGTAAGAAGGGCTTTATAAATAAATTTGATTGATTGAAGATGTTTTTCTGATCAAAAAACATTTTTTTACTCAAAATGAACATGACACAGTCGTATGTCTTTTCCATTCGACTTAATCTGTCAGAGGTTGTGAATCCGGAGGGGCCCGACGGTTGCCTTGTGCATTCTACAAGGAAACCACAACAGTCCATTATGCTGGGCCCAACCCACTGAAATGCAGACTATTCAACCGGCGAGGGAGCCACCGTCTGGCTTTTAAACAAAAATGTCATACCGGCACAATACCTCCACCCCCACTTCCCATCTTCCCATCCGCCTGTCCTTGGACACTGGCCCGGGTTGCAGAGCCAAGAGCGGAATTCAAAATGTTGTGGGCCCTATTGCCCAGCCACTTCTGGAAATGCAAACATTCGGTTGGATGGGTCTTCAGAAGGCGGTGGGTGAAGCGTAACTGTGAAGCGGCGCTGACTGCCCGAAGAGGAAAGTTGGGCGATTAAGTGGCAGGGGTTTTTCTTTATTTTTACTATTTTCTACATTGTAGAATAATATTGAAGACATCAAAACAATGAAATAACACATATGGATTTATGTAGTAACCAAAAAAGTATTAAACAAATATATTTTACATTTTAGATTCTTTGCCTCGATGACAGCTTTGCACACTCTTGGCATTCTCTCAACCAGCTTCACCTGGAATACTTTTCCAACAGTCTTGAAGGAGGTCCCACATATGCTGAGCACTTGTTGGCTGCTTTTCCTTTACTTTGCGGTCCAACTCCTCCCAAACCATCTCAATTGGGTTGAGGTCGGGTGATTGTGGAGGCCAAGTCATCTGATGCAGCACTCCATCACTCTCCTTCTTGGTCAAACAGCTCTTACTCAGCCTGGAGGTGTGTTGGGTTATTATCCTGTTGAAAAACAAAATGATAGTCCCACTAAGTGCAAACCAGTTGGGATGGCATATCGCTGCAGAATGCTGTGGTAGTAATGCTGGGTAAGTGTGCCTTGAATTCTAAACAAATTACTGACAGTGTCAGCAGAAAAGCACCCCCACACATCCACACTTCATGGTGGGAACCACACATGCAGAGTTCATCCGTTCACCTACTCTGCGTCTCACAAAGACACGGCAGTTGGAACCAAAAACTAAAATTTGGACTCATCAGACCAAAGGACAGATTTCCACCAGTCTAATGTCCATTGTTCTTGTTTGTTTCTTGGCCCAAGCAAGTCTCCTCTTCTTATTGGTGTCCTTTAGTAGTGGTATCTTTGCAGAAATTTGACGATGAAGGCCTGATTCATGCAGTCTCCTCTGAACAGTTGATGTTGAGATGTGTCTGTTACTTGAACTCTGTGAAGAATCTATCGATCCTCTGCAGCAGAGGTAACTCTGGATCTTCCTTTCCAGTGGCAGTCCTCATGAGAGCCAGTTTCTTCATAGCGCTTGATGGGTTTTGTGACTGCAATTTCCCACATTGACTGACCTTCATGTCTTAAAGTAATAATTGACTGTCATTTCTCTTTGCTTATTTGAGCTGTTCTTTCCATAATATGGACTTGTCTTTTACCAAATAGGGCTATCTTATCTATACCACCCTTACCTTGTCACAAGTGTTTGGCCCCAACGTATTAATGAAAGAAATTCCACAACTTAATATTTTAACAAGGCTCACCTGTTAATTGAAATGCATTCCAGGTGACTACCTCATGAAGCTGGTTGAGAGAATGCCAAGTGTGCAGAGCTGTCATCAAGGCAAAGGGGTGGCTACTTTTATTTAACACTTTTTTTAGTTACGACATGATTCCATATGTGTTTTTCATAGTTTTGTCTTCACTATTATTATACAATGTAGAAAATAGTAAAAACAAAGAACCCGTGGAATGAGTAGGTGTCAACTTTTGACTGGTACTGTATCTACTCATTAATTCATTGATTCCTCAATGTAAGTTCACTGTAGGATTTATAATCTCCTTGGTAGATTTCAGTGCTGATTAAGTTTGAATATAACCAAATGAGTCAACACCATTCATTATCTTTATTACCACTTATTTATTTGACCAGTCATGGCTACATTCAAAGTGACTGATTTCACAAAAGGCATGATTTATTGAAAGGGTGGTACAACCTTAAACATAATTTGTTTGAATTTCCATTATTCTAAATACCGAGGAGTCTAGTCTATTGTAATTCAAACTGTATGTTTTGTTACACTAGCGTTGTACCCAATTTACCACATTCCATATCCATTCACAACCATTTGAATTTGCAACCCACAGATAGTAAAAATAACATTTTGGGGAGCGCTTTATCGCTACAAGTGTTTTGCTTGGCAAAAGCAGGTTATGTGCCTGCCATTCGGTCAGTGAAAGGTTAAGCAAACCAGGTGTGACATGCAAAGTAGGGCCCCCGTAGGGGTAAGGGACAGCCAGGTGTGGACAATGTGTTGTATTTTACCTCTCAGTTGTGTTAGTATGGAACATCATGCAAGAGAAATGTACTAAATCTCGTATGCCTTGAGGTACACTGCGTTGGCCTGTCAAACCAAATGCAATGGATAGAGAACCTATACCATCTAGTGGGGAGGGTGTCAATAGATTAAGTGTTGGAATGCACCTCTGGGGTGCTCTTGGGCCAAAAGAGGTCACTCCAAATGGACAGAAATATTGTGTGTCCCTTATTTAGATTATTGGACAGACGATGCACACCTCCCCAAACCCATGAGAAAAAGCATACAGGTTTCATGAGAAATTGATTCATATTATATAATTTAGGTATAACATTCAACACTATGTATACAATTAGTAAATCAACTTCCATAGTTCATCTTTCAAATGAAAAGGGACAAACTCACATTTCTGGCATGAAGGCTAAAGAGCTGTTCAATATGTATTTTTTGGTGCAGTACGCCCTCTGTAGGATATTAAGTGAAAGGGCAGATTTATCCTACAACCCATCACGATCCTCTTCCTCAAATCATTGTCCCTTTGTCACAAAAAGACATTGAAAATAAATCTACTACTGCAATCAAACAGATATAGTTGGACGTGTGAAACAATTTAATCTCCACAAATCCGTTTTAGTGCATATAAAACCACTGGACACAAGACACTTCCTTTTGGAAGGTATTCCAAAGCCTTTGGACTGTAAGGCACTACCCACCTTCAACTTACAATACACACCCCTTGGTAGCTTTAGTCCATGTAAGTTACATTCCTTCAAAAGGTGTTTCAAAACAAGGAATGCCCAGATATGTTAAATGCAATTCAAACCAGATCAATGGTTTGTGTATTATTATTATTAATTTACAAAGCCAATCCGATAAAACTGTAGAAAATAAGGCATCTGCTTAAGGCTGGTGTAATGTGGGTCATGCTCATTAGAGCACGCAATGGAATACATTTAAAAAAAAACAAGTGCAATCAAAAACAAAAATGTGTTTCTTTTAAGAACAGGTAGTGGTAGTCCCTCCCTGTTAGTCAGTTTTTTCTTCTGCTTGGTACCTAATGAACACGACTCAGTCTAGGGGCTCTGCTCTGTGGGCTCTGTCTGTGGGACTCTGCAGGGGGAGGATCACCTCCTCACAGCTTAGCCTTAGCCTGGAAGAAGCTCATGATGGCCTGCATGCACTCGTCTGAGAGCCAGCGCTCCACCAGGCGCTCCACCTCCTGGTCGTTGACAGTGTGGAGACGTTCCTTCTCTGTCCCACGGATCAGCTGCTTGGAAAGTGTTAGGGACTAGACAGCCAGGAAACAGCAATAGGAAGAAAGTAGAGGTCAAATAGATGTGGATTAAAAAAAAACCTGTACTGTCCACAAAATGTGGAAATGCGTCTTTGGTTTCATTATACTTACATATGACTGACATAAAATAATAAACATGTTTTCAAACGCAGTGCCCTGTACTCCAGCAATTTGGATGTAAGATCAATTGATGTCTACAGTTCTTTATGGTATTTTCATGCATAGCAGTTTTTTCAATTAGAAATTAAAAGCACATTATGTATCTAGTCCACCTTTTTAGGGAACCATAAGTAGGTTGGTATTTGGTCCCATATCCCTTGCATGCAATAAAGGCATCAAGCCTGTGACTTTGGATGCATTTCAATTGTGTATTGGTTATGCCTTGCCCAATAGTAAGTGAAAGGTACTGCCCAAACGGCAATGTCACAGCGGAATCAACGGCTAAATATGAGCAGAACAAACAATTATAGGCTTATCTTTCTACTGTTCTGTTAACCATATTACAACTATAATTGTGCTTCCTAGTTGTCTCTAACTCCCTAGCAATTGGGCACATATTGTAGCCTTGCCATCGGACTATACAGAATTATCGATGCTTTCCTTAAACATTTTCCCTGATTATTTTTGTGATTATGTAATATTGTGGCCTAGATATACTGCCATATCCTATATTACTGACACCTAACATTCAAATCACTGCAAACTGTGCTGTAATAAAATCAGACCTTGTTGAAAATCTCAATGAAATTGTGAATGAAATTCAATTTGCAGAATGTGGCTCCGGCCACTTAAAATAGGAAAAGGAGTCCGTCCATGGAAGCGCAGCCACGGCCAATAACATAATACAAAATTCCTGGAACGTTCCAAAAGGAAGTTATGTAAAATACAACCAGCTTTCATCAATATTGATTCGTTCGGGAATGTTTCTGAATACACAACTTTACACAAAACACAAACATTTCAAACGTTGCCTGACTTTCAATGTTTGCTGGGGCTTTGACTCACGTTCCTGGGAAGCTTGGCATAGGCCTTCAGTCTGGTGGCCACCTCGGTTTGGAAGCTGCTGTCGGGGAAGACCTCGGTAACCAGGCCCTGGGCACACGCCTGGGTGGCTGTCAGTTTCTTGTTGAACAGCAGCATCTCACTGGCCTAGTCACAGAGCATGGCAATGTTGTCCATTAGTGTAATTTCATTCAATTCAAACTGCAAGTCAAATACATACTAAAAGAACAAAAGTAAAATAAATACCTGGGAAAACCACTCTATGAAAGGCATTAGTTGCAGCAAAGGAGCAAGGGGGAGTATCCATACCTTTGCATTGCCCATCATTTTGGGAAAGGTGTAGGAGGAGCAGCCCTCTGGGCTCTGTCCCAGCTGGCTGAAGGGGGTGTGGAATGTAGCCTGTCAGGAGGGGGGGGCACAAGTTATGCAGGAACACCCCCAACCGCTTACAGCAGAGTATAGTGAAAAATGGAAGTGGAGAATGGCAATGTGGACGTAGTGGTACGGGTGGTGCACTGGTGGTCTCAACACTGTTTTGCTTATTTGACCTCGATTGAGGTATGCACGTAAAACAGTGCTCTCCAATTAATATCCTGGAGAGCTTTTCATCCAGCCCAGTATCAACACAAGTTTCAGAAAATCAACTAATCATAGTCAAGATGTCAGTGCTGGTGGACAGGATCAAAAGCCTGGACACCCAGTTTCTCTCCAGGACTGGAGTTTGATACCCCTAACATAAACCAATGCTAATCTTGTATTATCAACTAACAGACATATACATAGAGAGACGATATGAGTGTGTTCTAAGCCAACACTGAGTGGGCATGACAAAGCACCTTACACTCTCCGTGGCGTAGACCACCTCGAACAGGCCCAGTAGAGTGACGGACACGCCCACAGCCGGACCGTTGATCACTGCAATCAGGGGCTTGGGGAAGTCGATGAACGCTTTGACAAACTCCCTACACAACCCCACACACACAGGTGTTATGAAAATGCTTCCCTCAAAGTGAACTCTTGCCTGCTCCTTTTGGGTAAGTCCTTACCTCAGCAACTCGCCTGCATCTTTTGCCATCTGCTGCATCCCGCCCTCAGGGATTTTGGTGAAGTTTGTCAGGTCGTTGCCACTGCAGTAGAAGTCTCCACTACCTTGAGGGGGTGAACAAGAACGGCCACATGAAACAATTAAGATGACTGGAGCAGTGCAATAAAATTTGATTTGCAAGTCACTGCATCGCTGTAAAGCCTTAAAGGGGCAATTCAAAGAATAAAGCGGGACACCCCGCCACCGTTTTGGTAAAAATCCAATAGAAATAGAAGTACTCTTACATTAATAGACAGAGCTATGAATGCAAAGGCTGTCCATGCATGATATCAATTTCCAACATTTAATCATGTTTTAAGGCTATAGAGTGTTTGTTTACAAGTACATCGTATACAGCTTATATTTTGGGTTCTGGTGGGGTTAGACAGTTGAACTAAGCTCATGAGGCATTTATAAGTTGCATTTTTCAAGACTCAATGGCTATATATCATTAATTTAAAAGTTCAAAAAATTGATGTAGCAATTACAGATTGCCCCCTTTAAAGATCTAAAGAAGGGGTGGGTGTCAAACTAATTCCATGGAGAGCCTCTGGTGGTTTTTTTTGTTTTCCTTTCAGTTAAGACCCAAGACAACCAGGTGAGTAGAGTTACTTACTAATCAGTGACCTTAATTCATGAATCCATGAATCAAGTACAAGGGAGGAGAGAACCCCCCCCAGACACTTGGCCCTCTGTGGAATGAGATTGACACCTGTGGACTAAAGAAAGAAAAGCCCACACACCGTGTGTTGCCCACACACAGTACTCTGTTCTGGATTTTCATTAGTCCTAGTGTTAATTCTTGGCCCAGCAGTGCATACAGTGACTTCGGAAAGTATTCAGACCCCTTGAATTTTTCCACATTTTGTTAGGTTACAGACTTCTTAAAACATTTATTAAATTGTTATTTTTCCTCATCAATCTGCACACAATACCACAAAGGGGTATTGTGTGTAGGGGCTCCCGAGTGGAGCAGCGGTCTAAGGCAGTGAGTCTTAGTGCTAGAGGCGTCACTACAGACCCTGGTTCCATTCCAGGCTGTATCACAACCGGAAGTGATTGGGAGTCCGATAGGGCGGCGCACAATTGGCCCAGCGTCGTCCGGGTTAGGCTTTGGCCGGGGTAGGCCGCAATTGTAAATAAAGAATTTGTTGACTTGAATAGTTAAATAAAGGTTAAATAAAATAAAGACAAAGCAAAAACAGTTTTTTTTGGTTTTTTTTACTGAAATATCACATTTACATAAGTATACAGACCCTTACTCAGTACTTTGTTGAAGTACCTTTAGCAGCGATTACAGCATCAAGTCTTCTTGGGTATGACGCTACAAGCTTGGCACACCTGTATTTGGGGAGTTTCTCCCATTCTTCTCTGCAGATCCTCTCAAGCTCTGTCAGGTTGGATGGGGAGCGTTGCAGCACAGCTATTTTCATGTCACTCCAGAGATGTTCGATCGGGTTCAAGTCTGGGCTCTGGCTGGGCCACTAAAGGACATTCAGAGACTTGTCTCAAAACCACTTATTGGTTGTCTTGGCTGTGTGTTTAGGGTTGTTGTCCCGTTGAAAGGTGAATCTTTGTCCTAGTCTGAGGTCCTGAACGCTCGGGAGCAGGTTCTCATTAAAGATCTCTGTACTTTGCTCTGTTCATCTTTGCCTCGATTCTGCCTAGTCTCCCAGTCCCTGCTGCTGAAAAACATACCCACAGCATGATGCTGCCACCACTATGCTTCACCGTAGGGATGGTGCCAGGTTTCCTCCAGACGTGGCGCTTGGCATTCAGGCCAAAGAGTTCAATCTTGGTTTCATCAGACCAGAGAATCTTGTTTCTCATGGTCTGAGAGTCTTTAGGTGCTCAAGAGGGCTGTCATGTGCCTTTCACTGAGGAGTGGCTTCAGTCTGGCCACTCTACCACAAAGGCCTGATTGGTGGAGTGCTGCAGAGATGGTTGTCCTTCTGGAAGGTTCTCCCATCTCCATAGAGGAACTCTAGAGCTCTGTCAGAGTGATCATTGGGTTCTTGGTCACCTCCCTAACCAAGGCCCTTCTCTCCCGATTGCTCAGTTTGGCCGGGCGGCCAGCTCTAGAAAGATTCTTGGTGGTTCCAAACTTCCTCCATTTCAGAATAATGGAGGCCACTGTGTTCTTGGGGACCTTCAATGCTGCAGACATTTTTTGGTACCCTTCCCCAGATAAGCGCCTCGACACAATCCTGTCTCTGAGCTCTACGGACAATTCCTTTGACCACATGGCTTGGTTTTTGACAGGTGTGTGCCTTTCCAAATCATGTCCAATCAGTTAAATTTACCACAGGTGGACTCCAAATCAAGTTATGGAAACATCTCAAGGATGATCAATGGAAACATGATGCACCTGAGCTCAATTTAGAGTCTCATAGCAAAGGGTCTGAATACTTAAGTAAATAAAGTATTTCTGTTTTTCATTTTGAATACATTTGCAAACATTTCTAAATCCTGTTTTCGCCAATGGGGTATTGTGTGTAGATTGGTGAGTATTTTTTTAAATCCATTATAGAATAAGGCTGTAACGTAACAAAATGTGGAAAAAGTCAAGGGGTCTGAATACTTTCCGAATTCACTGTATGTGACTCGTTTCAGGAAACTAGGCGTATGTTGCGCGTCACTACTTCACAGGAGTGCCATATGAAAGTAAACTTTTTTTGTTTTATCAAAATGTGTTTTTTGGGAAGAAATGTCTTCTGGAACATGTGAACGTTCATGTGCCTTAATAACAAACTAGGTCATCTGTAAATATGAATAAAATAGTTAAATTACAAGCCTAGTTTGTTTAGTCACGAAAAAGTCAGCAACCTTCCCGCTAGATAATGAGTGGGCTGGACATGCCAAGAGACGAGTTCAGATTGGTCCGCCATATAGCACGCTTCTGTCTATAATATGAGATGGTCAGTATGTGTAGGTAATCCTTTGTAACGCCGCTTTTTTTTGAAAGATATTACGTTGTAGAACTGCATAAATGTTGCTCTCCACTTTCCGGACGACCGAGTTCTGAAATCTGTGGAATTAGAGCATGATAGAGAAAATTCTGGCGTTTGATTGCAAATATGCAGACGGAGTCGAAAAGAGAACACACAGAAGGCTGTTGTATAAAACACCTGTCTCCGGATTACATCTTCAAACTAAGGGCAAAAATGGCATCCGTGACAGAGAGGGAGAAGTGTCCATCAATGTATACGGGTAAAATAGTCTAGCTAGCTACATTTTCAGATATTACACGTTACTAATTTTGTCAGAAAGTTGTTTTCATTTCAAGATAAAGTGTAAGTAAACGTCTGCAAAATAGCTTCATTAAATTGTTGCCAGCAGCAGTTACAGTCACCATGATAACATGAAAACAGCCTAACCAGCTCTGCTAGGGCAAGTAAAATGGTCAGAGTGAGGTGTTCTTATTTATGTCCGGAAGTAGCTAGCAAGCTAGCTAACTTTAGTCAGTTAGCTTAGGTGCTTGACTGCTGTTAGGTCAGAACGCTCGGATCAACCCTACTCCTCGGCTAGAGCATCCAGTGTGCACTATGAATGCTCAGAGAATGAAATGCTCTAAATTTACGAACGGACAATCTGATAACGCTCTGAGTTACGAACGCCCCAAGCATACTCTGGCACTCCGAATTAAATTTACGAACACACCCGTAGTATAAGCCAGCCTTTAGTCTTGAAATATTGAGTTGTTCAGTACATAGCCTCACATGTGAATCCTTAAAGAGATGGGTGGAGCTAAAGCTTAAAGGGGTGTGAAAGATGCTGAATGGGTATAGACAAAGAAGAGCTCTCCAGTCAGTACCAAAACATTCAAGGGCCATTTTCTCAAAAGTGAGGTTACAAGTTTATCAACTTTCAAAGCAGAATGACTTTCCCATTGTTCTTCAACTGTAGTGTATGATATACAATTTTCTAGCTCTGAGTCTCTACTTTCATCCAACGTAAAAAAACAATTTCAAATTTTGCTACATAAGACCGAATCGAGCCGGTCGGTCACATATTCATATCACCGATACTCTCTTTAATGGATTCACTATTTCAATAGGATGAATAGGTTGGTTGGCTCTACCTGTGATTACAGTAATGACAGAGTCATCTTTGCCAGATTCCTCCAGAGCCTTGATGATCTCGTTGTACATCTGGATAGAAGGAGGAAAATAATAGAATTGAAGAACTGGATGATTACTGGATATTTGGGATGTGCATAGGCAGATGGTAATTTCACTATTGCAGTGCCTTGCAAAAGTATTCATCCCCCTTCGCGTTTTTCCTATTTTGTTGCATTACAACCTGTAAATTAAATGGATTTTTATTTGGATTTCATGTAATGAACATACAGAAAATAGTCCAAATTGGTGAAATGAAATGGAAAAAATATATATATAAATTCCAGACGAGTGGTGCGCGCATATGTATTCACCCCCTTTGCTATGAAGCCCCTAAATAAGATCTGGTGCAACCAATTACCTTCAGAAGTCACATAATTAGTTAAATAAAGTCCACCTGTGTGCAATCTAAGTGTCAGTCACATGATCTCAGTATATATACACCTGTTCTGAAAGGCCCCAGAGTCTGCAACACCACTAAGCAAGGGGCACCACCAAGCAAGAGGCACCATGAAGACCAAGGAGCTCTCCAAACAGGTCAGGGACAAAGTTGTGGAGAAGTACAGATCAGGGTTTGGTTATAAAAAAATATCTGAAACTTTGAACATCCTACAGAGCACCATTAAATCCAGTATTCAAAAATTGAAAGAATATGGCACCACAACAAACCTGCCAAGAGAGGGCCGCCCACCAAAACTCACAGACCAGGGGAGGGGAGGGCATTAATCAGAGAGAAAACAAAGAGACCAAAGATGACTCTGAAGGAGCTGCAAAGCTCCACAGTGGAGCTTTGCAGCATCTGTCCACTTTAAGCCGTACACTCCACAGAGCTGGGTTTACGGAAGAGTGGTCAGAAAAAAGCAATTGCTTGAAGAAGAAAACAAGCAAAAATTCACCAAAAGGCATGTGGGAGACTCCCCAAACATATGGAAGAAGGTACTCTGGTCAGATGAGACTAAAATGTTGCTTTTTGGCCATCAAGGAAAACGCTATGTCTGGCGCAAACCTAACTCCTCTCATAATCCCGAAAACACCATCCATGCTGTCGGCAGAGACTGGGAAACTGGTCAGAATTGAAGGAATAATGGATGGCGCTAAATACAGGGAAATTCTTAAGGGAAACCTGTTTCAGTCTTCCAGAGATTTGAGACTGGGACGGAGGTTCACCTTCCAGCAGGACAATGACCCTAAGCATACTGCTAAAGCAACACTTGAGTGGTTTAAGGGGAACCATTTAAATGTCTTAGTCTGTGGCCTAGTCAAAGGCCAGATCTCAATCCAATCGAGAATCTGTGGTATGACTTAAAGATTGCTGTACACCAACTGGAGCAGTTTTGCCTTGAAGAATGGCCAAAAATCCCAGTGGCTAGATGTGCCAAGCTTATAGAGACATACCCAAAGAGACTTGCAGCTGTAATTGCTATAAATGGTGGCTCTACAAAGTATTGACTTTGGGGGGGTGAATAGTAATGCACGCTCAAGTTCAGTATTATTGTTTGTTTCACAATAAATCATATTTTGATTTTAATCCCAGGTTGTAAGGCAACAAAATAGGAACAATTCCAAGGGGGTGAATACTTTCGCAAGCCACTGTACAATGAGTGCCACAAAATGCCACTGGTGAATCTGCGGCAAACCTTTGGCAACAATATTTATTGCCACTAGTGGCAAACAGTTTACCAGAAGCCGTTGAGGGTAAACTACCAGTTCCAAGACCAGTAACAGCTGATGACCAGTCAGTGGGAGAAGAAAACTCTGTTGGAAAATGGAAACTACGCTATCTAGCTACTTACCAAAGTTGTCCGGTGAGTGTCTAACTTAATTAAACTTCCTAATATACTTAAATTATGTTAGCTAATTGATGCCTAGTTAGCAATGTTTTGCTTTATGGGATAGAGTGAAACACATTTTGTTTATCAGTTTCAATCTGTCAGTGCCACTGACTGTCTAGCGCTTAGCTAGCTAACGTTAGCTATCATATTTTTGCACAATTAATGTGATAGCTAGCTAGCTAACTAATGATTTGCCTAAACATTTTTAGGTGAATACATTGCTGTCTTTTAATAACAATATGCATTTCAATATACTAGTGTCACTGTTCAGTAAAATGTTAGCTAGCTAAGGTAGCAACAATATTAGCTGATTTGACAAAGCGAAACTTCACTTTTGCAGATGGATACCCTTCCCCTAACCATGGTGTTGGAAGAGGATGCATCAAAATCGACATCAAATTTGATAAGGTAAGCAAATGCATGTATTATCATAAATGTAGCCTACCGGTATAAATTCCTAAGGAAAGAGATGTGTACACCAGGTCAAGGTTCCTTGCATGGCTTTGAGATGTAAGTTAACAATAATTCATTTTAGAACAATATACACGAGTCAGGAAAAAGAGACAACTGGCTCTGAAATTATGGAGACCCCTGTCTATATTGAATATCATATTTAGTTGATTAGTTTAAATCCATTTTTTTTAGGCTGGAGACAGACACTATATACACAAAAGGTTTTCTACGAACACTTGGCCACACATTTAAAAGGTAGATTTAGTAGGCCTAAGTCCCAGCTTATGCCAGCTACATTGTTTATATAGAATTCATACAAGGCAGAGACATTTTCTTGCTGAAAAATATATACACTACATGACCAAAAGAATGTGGACATTAGGGCTGTTACGGTGACCTTAGTACCGCCACACTGGCGGTCACGAGTCCTGATGGCAATCAAATTCCACATGACCGTTTAGTCACAGTATTTAAGCTTCTCCAAGGTCTGATGCTGCTGATCATCAGTAGCCTACCAAACAAGTGCGTCAAATTGTGACATCCCAAAGCCCCATATACTACCCACCACTGCGACCTGTACGCTCTCATTGGCTGGCCCTTGCTTCATACTCGTCGCCAATCCCACTAGCTCCAGGTCATCTACAAGTCTCTGCTTGGTAAAGCCCCGCCTTATCTCAGCTCACTGGTCACCATAGCAGCACGCGCTCCAGCAGGTATATCTCACTGGTCACCCCCAAAGCCAATTCTTCCTTTGGCCACCTTTCCATCCAGTTCTCTGCTGGCAATGACTGGAACGAACTGCAAAAATCACTGAAGCTGGAGTCTTAAATCTCCCTCTCTAGCTTTAAGCACCAGCTGTCAGAGCAGCTCACCGATCACTGCACCTGTACATAGCCCATCTGTAAATAGCCCATCCAACTACCTCATCCCCATACTATATTTATTTATCTTGCTCCTTTGCACCCAAGTATCTCTACTTGCACATTCATCTTCTGCGGATCTACCATTCCAGTGTTTAATTTCTATATTGTAATTACTTCGCCACCATGGCCTATTTATTGCCTTACCTCCCTTATCCTACCTCATTTGCACATACTGTATGTTGACTTTTCTACTGTATTATTGACAGTATGTTTGTTTATTCCATGTGTAACTCTGTTGTATGTGTCCAACTGCTTTGCTTTATCTTGGCCAGGTCGCAGATGCAAATGAGAACTTGTTCTCAACTAGCCTACCTGGTTAAATAAAGGTGAAATAAAAAACGACGGTACCACGTTGAATGTCACTGAGCACTTCAGTAAGGCCATTCTACTGCCAGTGTTTGTCTATGGATATTGCATGGCTGTGTGTTTGATTTTATACACCTGTCAGCAATAGAATGCCAGTTTCAGTGAGAAGCATAGCAACATAAAGGCAACTTTAACAGGTGACCCCCTTTTTTCAAAGCCAACCCCGCCCATTAGCCACTGAGTATACCTTTAAAGATGTCAAAATAGAATGGTTTCAGTAATAGGTTTCAGTTTCCTAATGTTTTTGTTTTGGGTTCTGATTGAAAGCATGCAGTAGAACAACAAGCTTTGGACGAAGGACTTCCACAGCTCCAAAGTTCACTCAAAAGCAACAGTTCTGAACTGGGTTTGATTTTGTTTTTGTTTTAATTACTTCAATTTTGTTCATTCTCTTTTAATCTTCAATTGGTTGAAATCTATTGTTCAGTCATCACTTGGCTCATGTACATTTTGTAGTTGCCCCTTTAAACATCCCAAGGTCAAATTCCCGACAAGTGTTCATATTTCAAATGTAAATGTTGTAGCTACATAAAAATATTAAATAAACAATTTATTTTGGAAACATTCAGTCTTTGCTGTTTTCTTCATTAGCATGCTGATGACTTCAAGTTGTATTGGAATCTGTTAAGACATTGAATACATGTTAAGTTCTCACTGGGAAGCAAGTTCATTTAAAGTTATATGTGTAACCAAAAACCTGATTTGCATACACAATGAGTTATTAGCAAACAGATTGTTCGCCACAAGCTTCACAGAATGATTTGCCAGAAGTTCAAAAGTCGACGCTAGCTGTTTGCCAGAAGCCTGTTTTTTTCCCAGTTGGGGGGAGGGAATAGACAATGACACTAATGCCTAATAACTTAATTGATGTACCTCCACAGTGATGGCGTTCTTCTTGTGTGGCCTATTGAACCGTATAGTGGTGATGTTGTCCTCCGTGGAGACCAGCAGCGTGTCAAAGGTGCCAGCGCTACCAGTGGGCTGTGCAGGTCTCTCATCAGCCAGGAGAGAGTCAATCAAGTCCACATACTGCTGTCTGGCATCTTCCTGAGAGGGAGGAATAGAGTTATTCAATGTATCAATGTATGCCTGTCAATGTCATTGTGTGAAGACAATGGCACTTTACCACATTGAGGACATTGACGTTTGGTTTTTTTATGGGCACTGAAAATTGTGACATTCAATAAGAACGGCTGCTTCTAATTTCTTAAATTTTATTAACTACAATCATTTTCAGCTGTGTTTGGCCTTGCTCACAAGTCGTATTTTTGTCTGTTTTTAACAAACTTGGGAGGAATAGCCTTGATAGACAAATGGGTAAATAGCTCCAGAGCTTTTGTATAATTTCAGGCTAATAGTTTTGATAGTAGTGCTCACAAGCCAAAACGGGTCCCCGAAAATTGTAAAGTTGTGTACTACATCATCCATTTTGTATGATATGTTACGTCCTGCAAAAAAACAAACATGTTTTGCCATTTGTATAAAGTATGTTACGAATTCCAATTCGTACAATAAGTTATGAATTAATAAGTGCTTAAGATCCCGGACTGCATCTTCAATAAAATGTGTATGATAGTGCTGTTATGGATATGCAATAATGGACTGTAGATTACCTGAGATACAGAGCCCAGAGACTTCCAGGCATCCCATTTGGCCTTGCCGACAAAGTCAAGCATCCCTGGCTTGGGGGTGTTACAGGGTCCCTGAGTAGCCTAATAAGACAACAAAGAGAGAAGAGAAGATACTAAAATGAGAGGATCGGTGTCTCCAATAGAATTTAAGGGCTTTCTTTCTTCCTCCTGTCTCCTTCATGCACTCTGATAGGTTAACAATCTGGGTCATTGTCATTAGGTCTCAAATGGAACAGACAAACAGGGAGGGACTACTTTGACTTGTCCAATGAGAAACTGCCCTGGATAGCTTTACAACCATTACAACAGATGTTAATTTATCTACTGTACAATGGAAACTTGTCTATTTGCTGACATCGTGGAAAAAACACCCGACCACATACATACACACGACAGCCTAATGGCCTAATACATCTAGCTAGCACATAGGGGGCGATGAAACAACGGAGCCCCATTCATTTTCATTGAAGGAAACCTAAGTGTGCGGGGGGAACGTTGGGCGGCGTGAGCATGGGCGAGGGAGCGTGAACAGGGCGGAACCCATGTTGGGGAAAGCTGAAATTATGTCACATACTCTGCGACATCGTGTTGCTATTGACCAATCAAAGCTTACTATAGTTTCCAGCCCCTACTGGATTGGCTGTTGATACCTAGCACTAGCTAGCCTCCGACATGAGGGTGAAGTTAGCATGGCTATCCCTATAGTGAATCACTGTTGTAAGAGCCACAAAGGGTCATGTGATGTTGTAAGTTGAGTCAGCAGAGTTGATGCCAGCGACCCTCAAGATTTTTCCTGTCAGCCCTGGGATTAAAAATAATAATAATAATAATACATTTTATTTAAGGCGCCTTTCTTGACACTCAAGGACACCGTACAGGGAAACATAAGACATTTAAAAGCATAGAACAGCATTAAAAACAACAAAAGAAGCAGAGCAGTTGACGTCAAGTGAGATAGGCAATTTTAAACAGGTGTGTTTTAAGTTGTGATTTGAAATGGGAAAATGAATCGATGTTTCTGAGTTGGGATGGTAATGAGTTCCAGAGACGGGAGCAGAGCGGCTGAATGCTCTGCTCCCCATAGTGGTGAGACGGGCGGGGGGGACAGACAGGTGTATGGAGGAAGAAGATCTAAGGGAGCGGGTGGAAGTTGGACCCTGGAGGAGATTAGACAAATATGGGGGGGCGAGTTTATGGATGGACTTGAATGTTAACAGAAGGACTTTGAATTGGATACGGAACTGGACCGGGAGCCAGTGAAGCTGTTGGAGAACAGGAGTGATGTGATGAATGGAGGGGTTCGAGTAATGATGCGGGCAGCTGAATTCTGGACCATTTGAAGTTTATGGAGGGATTTATGAGGGAGGCCAAAAGGAGGGAGTTGCAGTAATCCAAGCGGGAAGTGACGAGACTGTGGACAAGGACGGCGGCAGTATGGGGGGTAAGGGAGGGACGGAGTCGATTGATGTTTCGTAGATGGAAATAGGCAGACCGTGTAATGTTATTAATGTGCGATTGAAAAGATAATGTGCTGTCAAGGATGACACCCAGACTCTTAACCTGTGGGGAGGGTGAAACGGAGGAGTTATCAATATTAAGAGAAAAACTGTCGGTTTTGGATAAAGTAGATTTAGTGCCAATAAGGAGAACCTCAGTTTTATTACTGTTTAATTTGAGGAAGTTTTGGGAAAACCAGGTTTTTATTTCTGAGATGCAGTCAGTAAGGGAGGTGGGCGGGAGAGTGAAATCATCAACCTGTCAGATACTGGCCCACTCCTATAACCCCAAAGCTTCCTGCCATCCACCCCAATACAACTGGTGGCAGCAAGATGCTACTCAATACAACTGTGACACAGCAAATCTCTCATGCTCTTGATGTTCGGAGTCATGACAGTCAAATAGCTAAGAACAAAGACCTCTGACCTGTTTGAAGAGAGCATAGATTTTCAGCTTGGCCTCATTGCCAGGGTCTTTCTTCAGCATGCCCATCTGACTCTTGGCATAGTTGAATTGCTCCACCGTCGCCCCCATCATAGAACCAGTTGTGTGCAGCTTCAGAGTGGGAATATGTTATACTTGGACTGCCCTGAAGAGATCATTTCAGGACAAATCAGTGACATAGCTAACTGGTACTGTTTCCTAAACAATTAGGAACTACCACAAAGGCTAAATCAAATTATACATAAGCCTAAATGTTAAATATAAAATGGAAAATCACAAATGAATTTGGCTGAGGGCACTAAGATAGCTCCTAACACCTACAGTGGCCTTTTTAAATTATTGCGTTGGATATGGGGAGGATTGGGACAGGATGACACAATGTACTGCGAGAGATGCAGTACGGTTTGTGATACAACCATGTTGTGACAGCATTCGATGGGCCATCAATAATGAGTTACTTGACCATACCTCTGATTTTCATTCATTGGTAGATAGACACACCCTCTTTGGTCTGATTAGACAAGGCTAATAAATCCGGATGTGGGGAAAAGATCATAGCTATGGAAAGTGTAGCTACTTTGGCTAGCAAGCTATAACCACAGAATATTTGCTTTAACTAGAAGTAGTAACTAGCTAGCTACCAAGCAGATAATCATGCAATCTTTTGTAGTGGTAGCTGATACGTTGGAATGTAAGGTCATTTATGTCCTGCTTTGATCTTGTACGGTTAGCACTCCTACAGAACAGCTCAGCGATAATTAGATAGCATTGAGTAAACATCTTTCCAAGCAAGTCAGACACCACTTGCTCGTGAGTCGTGCAGAAATGAACCAGTAACGTTATCTGTGCAGAACATGACATATTTGAGACAACCTTAGCTAAATACAGGCACCGATAGAGGATCTCGTGCCGACCAGCTAAAACTATTAATAATTGAGCTATGCTAAACTAGCAAGCTATTGCTCCCTCATACGGAACAGCTAACTAAAACTCACATCTACTCAGTTTGACCTCAGATTCGTACAACATGTCCACGTCAAAGTAGCTGTAAATCCACCTTGCAAGTGAGTGTGAAGTTTTTAGCCAATCTTACCTGACAAATCGCAACTGTGAACAGATGCGTAATGCTACAGACATGACAGTGGGGTAAATGTCAGTCCAAAGTACAGTGGCAGTACTTGGTTGTACAAGACAATTCGAAGAAATGAATTCGCTGTTTACAATCCAGAACCCTCCCTCTCACCTTCGTTGCTTTCACCATTGGCTAATGCCCTGTTTACATCATGACGTGTTCATTACGCCGTACGTCATCTGCATGCAATCTCGTACCTCTACTGGACCGAGAGCATAAGGTCCAAAATAGGGTCGCCTTGTCAATAGGATCCCTCCTCGCGTCATGTTTCCTCTTTCCTCCTCTCCTTCTCACAACCCATTGGAGGAGAAGGTCAGAGGGGCGGGACCTCTGGCTTTTTTCTTGCAATGGGTTTTGACTGAGACAAGGAGCGAGAGGACACGAGGATTTAAGAAATGAGAAAAGACCACAGTTTCGCAACTCAAGACAATATAAAGAGCATAGTCGCTTGTCAGAAATCGCATTTATTTTTGGAGATTGCAAAATATGACCTTTTCATTCACGGGAGAAAAATATTGGGCGCATTTCGGCTGGTCACTTTTGTCAAGCGGTTGACCATCGTTGGTTACAGCCTATCAAAATGTGATGCATTATCTGGTTATAAAAATGATCTTACTTGCAACCATGTGGAAGGCATGAAGAACTTTACAAAAATCCTGTGATCAAAGGTCATGCAGTCTTTGATGAAACTGCAGTTGCTTCTCAAAAACTGCACCATGCAGCCATCACCTGGCATCCTCAAATTGTTTCTCTAACCTAGGTTGTAGATACTGTAGCTAGCCACCGCCACCTAATAATTATCGTAAAAAACAAACGTCATTACCATCACAATAAACTAAAGCTGGAGAAAACAGTCATAAAGTGGCTTAAACTCCCTAGAATTTATGTCCACGGAAATCTAATTAGATAGAGAAATATTTTTTTTGCAATACCGATGTCGGCCTTCTACAGCTGTGGTGGAAGGTGGCAGAGCTACAGCGGTGTTTGTCAGAACAGTCCCGAGACACGAAAATGTCTGACGGGTCAAACGGTTTGGCCTACTAACTACACTGAACAAAAATATAAACGCAACATGCAACAATTTCAACGATTTTACTGAGTTACAGTTCATTTAAATCAATTTCAATTAATGAATTAGGCCCTAATCTATGGATTCCACATGGCTGGGCAGGGGCGAAGCCACGGGTGAGCCTGGGAGGGCATAAGCCCACCCACTGGGGAGCCAGGGCCAGCCAATGAGAATGCCTTTATTACAGACATAAATACTCCTCAGTTTCTTCAGCTGTCCGGGTGGCTGGTCTCAGACGATCCCACAGGTGAAAAAGCCGGATATGGAGGTCCTGGGCTGGTGTGGTTACACATGGTCTGTGGTTGTGAGGCCAGTTAGACATACTGCCAAATTCTCTAAAACATTGGAGGCGGCTTATGGTAGATAAATGAACATTACATTTTCTGGCAACAGCTCTGGTGGACATTCCTGCAGTCAGCATACCAATTGCACGCTTCCTCAAAACTTGAGACATCTGTGGCATTGTGTTGTGTGACAAAACTTCACCTTTTAGAGTGGCCTTTTATTGTCCCCAGCATAAGGTGCCCCTGTGCAATGATCATGCTGTTTAATCAGCTTCTTGATATGCCACACCTTGCAAGTGGATGGATTATTTTGGCAAATGAGAAATGTTCACTAACAGGGATGGAAACAAATTTGTGCACACAATTTTGTGCGTATTGAACATTTCTAGGATTTTTTACATCACAGTAGGTTGTTGGTACCTTAATTGGGGAGAACGGCCTTGTGCTAATGACTGGAGCGGAATTATGGAATGGTATGAATTACATCAAACACATGATTTCCATATGTTTGATACCATTCCATTTGTGTGGTTCCAGACATTATTATGAGCCATTCTCCCCTCATCAGCCTCCTGTTTTTTACATTTTGCATTTATATTTTTGTTCAGCATAATATGAGCCCTCTATGGAAATATGAGACTCTCACAAACACGTACATGTCAGTTGTTTTGCCCACAACATGTGTCTGAAGGTAGCCCGGTACAAGTAAAATGAATAAACAATGGAAGAACAGTATATATGGAAGTAGTTTAGTGACAAAATAGGGGTTAAATATATAGCGCCCCACCACTCCCTAAGTAGTTTAACTTCTTAGGGAGCGGCTCCTGAGGTGTCGGTTTTGGAGAGTCTGGCAGGCCCAATGTAAAATGCCTGCCACAGGCCCAGAAACTAGGATATGCACATAATTAGCACTATTGGATAGGAAGCACTCTGAAGTTTCTAAAACTGTTAGAATACTGTCTGTTGGTATAACAGAACTGATATAGCATAACAGAACTGATATAGCAGGCGAAAACCAGAGGGATTTCTGTCCAGAATTTTTTGTTGCTGTGACTTGCCCTCACTTTCAATGGCTGCCTATGGGATTCTCAGTGAAATAGCTCCCAGATTGCAGAACCTATGGCTTCCACTAGATGTCAACAGTCTTTAGACAGTGTTCATGCGTTTATCATGGAACAGAGCCGTATAGAAGAAGAATTGGTAAGAGGACCCAGGAAGCCAGTTCAGTTTTTAGTGCGCGAGACCGTGTGCACGTTCCTCTTTATTTACCTTTTATATCATTTAGGATACTATCCGTGTGAAATATAATCGTTAATATACATAAAAGGATACATTATAAATTATGTTTGATTTGTTGGGCAAAGTTGATAGGTATAATTTGAACGCTTTCTCTTCACTGTACAACGGGTGACTCGACGGTGGATTTTGTGAACATAACACGACAACCAAACAGAGATTTATGGATATAAACAATGACTTTTTATAACAAAAGAAACATGAATTGTCTTGCTTGGACACTTCGGATTGCCCTCAGCAGAAGATCATCAAAAGGTAAGTGATTTATTTTAGCTCTTATATGTGTTTTGTGAGACCCGCGCTGGTTATGATATCATGCTAATGCATTTCCCCGGGTAGTGTCGGTAATGGGGCGCTAGCGCCCCAATGATCCCTAAGTAGTTTTAATAAGACAACAGCACAAGTACACAAACAATACAAGGTGCGGGAAAAATTACCGGTCTCACAAATATAACGGGCGTAAAACACAGAACCCGGCAAACAATCAGCCAGCCGTATCATAACCAATTTGAACAATGAATATAAACACGCACACAAACATGGGGGAAACAGAAGGTTAAATAATGAACATGTAATTGGGGAATTGAAACCAGGTGTGTAGAAACAAAGACAAAACAAATGGAAAAATGAAAAGTGGATCGGCGATGGCTAGAAGGCAGGTGACGTCGACCGCCGAATGCTGCCTGAACAAGGAGAGGGACCGACTTCGGCGGAAGTCGTGACAGTACCCCCCACTTGACGCGTGCCGACACCGTCCTCGGGGACGACCCGGAGGATGAGGCGCAGGGCGATCCGGATGGAGACGGTGGAACTCCCGCAGCATCGAAGGGTCCAATACGTCCTCCACCGGCACCCAGCATATCTCCTCTGGACCGTACCCCCTCCCACTCCACGAGGTACTGAAGGCCCCTTGCCCGAAGCCTCGAGTCCAGTATGGCTCGAACTGCATATGCTGGGGCCCCCTCGATGTCCAGAGGGGGCGGAGGAACTTCCCGCACCTCAGACTCCTGGAGTGGACCAGCTACCATCGGCCTGAGGAGAGACACATGGAACAAGGGGTTAATACGGTAATCTGGGGGAAGCTGTAACCTGTAGCAAACCTCGTTCAGTCTCCTCAGGACATTGAATGGCCCCACAAACCGCGGTCCCAGCTTCCGGCAGGGCAGGCGGAGGAAGCAGGTTTTGTTGTCGAGAGCCAGACCCAGTTCCCCGATGTGGCGGTCTGCGCTCGCTTTCTGATGCCTCACAGCCCGCCGAAGGTGCACATGAGCGGCGTCCCATGTCTCTTCCGAGAGCCTAAACCAGTCGTCCACCGCAGGAGCCTCGATCTGGCTCTGATGCCAAGGCGCCAGAACCGGCTGGTACCCCAGTATGCACTGGAAGGGGAAGAGGTTAGTGGAGGAGTGGCGGAGCGAGTTTTGGGCCATCTCTGCCCAGGGTATGAACGCTGCCCACTCCCCCGGCCGGTCCTGGCAATAAGACCGCAGAAACCTACCCACATCCTGGTTCACTCTCTCTACCAGCTTGTTACTCTCGGGGTGACCCTTGACATGAACTGGGAACCTCGATCAGATACTGTGTCCTCAGGCACCCCGTAGTGCCGGAAGATGTGAGTGAACAGGGCCTCCGCAGTCTGTATGGCCGTAGGGAGACCGGGCAAAGGGAGGAGACGGCAGGACTTAGAAACCAATCCACAACAACAGGATTGTGGTGTTACCCTTTGAGGGAGGAAGATCCGTTAACTTCTTTGGGAGCAGCGCACGAGGTGACGGTTTTGGAGAGCCTGGCGTGCCCAAAGTAAAATGCCTCCCATTCAGTCCCAGAAAATAGGATATGCACAATTAGTTCTATTGGATAGGAAACACTCTGAAGTTTCTAAAAGTGTTAACATAATGTCTGTGAGTATAACAGAACTCATTTAGCAGGCAAAAACCAGAGAAAAAAACATCCTGAAATCAGTTTCTGGTGACCTTTGGCTCTGTTAGACACACTCCCTATTGAATACTTTTGTTACCAGGACTGAGACTGCAGTACCTATGGCTTCCACTATATATCAGCAGTCTATATACAAAGACTCAGAGAGATTGGAGTAAGCATTGTGAATAGTTACAGGAAATGGCATGGAGACCTGAAAACAAGTTTTCTTTATTTTACTTATATGAGGTATAGGTGACCATCCGAGTGAAATATTATCGCTAATATTCATAAAAGGATAGCTAAGGATGCATTTTAACTGGTATTTTATTTGTTTAGGAAAGGTTTATAGGTATATTTGAACGCGTTCTCTTCACGTTTCAATGGGCGATTCGACGTTGGATTTTCTGAACATAACGCACCAACCAAACAGAGATTTATGGATATAATAAATGACTTTTTCTAACAAAAGAACCATTGGATGTCTTCGTTGGACACTTGGGAAGCCCTCAGCAGAAGTTCTTCAAAAGGTAAGGGATTTGTTTTCGCTGTGAAATGTGTTTTGTGTGAACTGCGATGGTTTATGAATTTATGCTAATGCAGAAATATTGGAGGTGCTACCCTCAAACAATCAAATGTTGTGCTTTTGCCGTAAAGCCTTTTTGAAATCTGACAACGCTGTGATATTGCCAAGAAGCAGAGCTTTTGATGACTATGCAACACTTGTATATTGATGAATGTTTAATAATTCAACTTTGGGATTTTGAATTTGGCGCCTTGAATTTGGCGCCTTGTGTAGTGTCGGGAGTACTGTACTTCCATGTTTTATTCATTTTACTTGTACCGGGCTACCTTCAGACACGTCTTGTGGGCAAAATAGCTAGCGCCCCACTGCTCCCTAAGTAGTTATTTAAGAAGTCCACCGACAGGTGTGGAACGGATAAGGGTTATAACTTCTCTCTGGGCAGGTGCCTAGGGCCTTGCACTGGGCGCACACCGAGCAGGAGGAAACATAAACCCTCACATCCTTAGCCAAGGTGGACCACCAGTACTTCCCACTAAGACAGCGCACTGTCAGATTGATGCCAGGATGACCAGAGGAGGGTGATGTGTGGGCCCAATAGATCAACCGGTCGTGGACAGGAGACAGAACGTACAGATGCCCAGCTGGACACTGGAGAGGAGTGGACTCTGTACGTAACTCCCGCTCGATGTCCGCGTTCAGCTCCCACACTACTGGGGCCACCAGGCAAGAGGCCGGGAGTATGGGAGTGTGTGGTCAATTGTCTGGGACTATGTATTGTCTAAGTAAAAAAAGTCAAATTTGGAAGCGCTCTGAAACTCTAATGTCACTGAATATTTGCCCCATCTGTTAAATCTATAAAGGTTTTTGTAAAAAGTCTCAGATCTGACTTCTTTCAAGTTATTACTTCGTTGTCAAAATGATTTGTTTCTAAAGGGTATTGTAATTCTTCTCTGTGGGCTCTTGTCAAACATGGACATTGAAGCTCCCCTGATTCAGTCAAAGGGCCTAGATGCTCTCATTTTGCAAACTGCCATAATTTCCTTTGTGGTACTCGAGGACTGGAATTGGGAAATACTGCAATAGACTACTTGCTGTCACAATTCCTAATAAATGACTGTTTAATCCTGTTTGTTTTACATGGTACAATTCTATCTGAACGTTGTGTAACTGTCACACCCTGATCAGCTTCACCTGTCCTCGTTATTGTCTCCACCCCCTCTAGGTGTCGATTGTTTTCCCCAGTGTATTTATCCATGTGTTTCATGTCTCTCTGTGCCAGTCGTCTTGTATGTTCCAAGTCAACCAGTGGTTTTTCCCGTACGCCTAACTTTGCTATTCTCTTTTTTCTAGTCCTCACGGTTTTGACCCTTGCCTGTTCTGGACTCTGTACCCGCCTGCCTGACCATTCCGCCTGCCTTGACCACGAGTCTTTCTGCCACTCTGTACCTCCTGGACTCTGATCTGGTTTTGACCTTTTGCCTGTTAACGACCATTCTCTTGCCTAATCCTTTTGGATTATTAAACATTGTAAGACTCCAACCATCTGCATCTGGGTCTGCATCTGGGTTGCATCTGGGTCTCGCCTTGTGTCATGATAGTAATGTTGCACCCTCCTGAACAAAGGCCTTTGGTTCCTTTAAGGGCAGTCCCAAAGGTAGCAGTGTGAAAGCCACACTTCTGATATGATATGCTCAATTGGTTAATCTGATTTGATCCTTAATAAATCTTGACACCTGCAGAAATGTCTTCTGGAACATGTGACTTTCATGTGCATTAATAACAATCAATGCCGTCTGTAAATACGAATAAAATGGTTAAATTACGAGCCTAGTTGGTTTAGCCACAGAAAAAGTCAGCAACCTTCCCTCTAGCCATGATTGGTTGAGATAATGAGTGGGCTGGACATGCCATGAGATGAGTTCGGATTGGTCTGACATATAGCGGATTGGTCTGCCATATAGCACGCTTCTGTCTATTGGAGCTGGTCAGGATGTGTAGGTAATCCTGTCTAACATATTTATTTTATGTATCGCATAGTAGAACTGCATAATTGTTGCTCTCCACTTTATGGAGGACCGAGTTTTGAAATCAGTGAAGTATGATAGCTAAGGAGATGGAGAACACCTGTCTCCAGATTACATCTTCAATCTAAGGGCAACCTTGGCATCTGTGACAGATTTTCAGATATTACACGTTTCTAATATTGACAAAGTTTTTTTCATTTCAAGTTAAAGTTTACTGTTAGCTAGCAAGCTAACGTTACGTGTATGATCTTATTATTCGTATCTCAGAGCCATTTGCTTTTCTAGTTATAGCCTAGTGTTAGCTAGTAAAAAGTTTACCTGGTTGGTTAGCTACATGCAGATTCCTGTAGGGTAGAAACGTCATGAGTTGGAATTATGGTTCATTGTTCAGCTAGCTAGCTTGCTACATGTCTTGACAAAAGACTACACTATGCAAGTATCCATTTCAATAGTCACTGCGACAACTGTTGATAGACATAGCTGCTAAATTTGCTCTGGCTATCTACTCCGATTTCAGAGCACGGGTAAGATAGTCTAGCTAGCTACATTTTCAGATATTACATGTTTCTAATTTTGACAGAAAGTCATTTTCATTTCAAGTTAAAGTGTACTGTTAGCTAGCTAGCTAACGTTAGCTGGCTGGCTCGCTAGCTAACTTTACGTGTATGATCTTATTATCCGTATCTCAGAGCCATTTGCTTTGCTAGTTATAGCCCAATGTTGGCTAGCTAACATTGAACCTGGTTGGGTAGTTACATGCAGATTCCTGCAGGGTAGTAGCGCCATGAGTTGGGATTATGGTTTACTGTTTACCTAGCTAGTTAGCTTGGGTGCTTGACTGTTGTTGTTAGGACAGAACGCTCAGATCAACCCTTACCTCTTTAGGCATCATCAGCAGAGGTGACGGTTTTGGAGAGTCAGGCGTGCCCAAAGTAAAATGCCTGCCACTCAGCCCCAGAAAATAGGATATGCACATAATTAGTACTATTGGATAGGAAACACTCTGAAGTTTCTGAAATTGTTAAGATAATGTATGTGAATATAACAGAACTGATATAGCAGGCGAAAAACCAGAGGAAAATCCATCCGGATTTGCAGTTTTTTTTGTACATGACCTTTTTCTCCAGGCTGCCTATTGATTTCTATGTTATCTAGGACTAAGACTGCGGTACCTATTGCTTCCACTGGATATCAACAGTCTTTAGACAGGGTTTGGAGGCTTTAGCACTGAACAGAACCGTACAGAAGAATAATTACTGAAGGAAGTAGAAATGACAACAACTTTTTCCGGGCACGAGAACGTGAGCGCGCCCCACTTTATTTTCCTTTCTTATCGTTCAGGCTATAATCCTGTTGAAATATTATAGTAAATATACATAAAAGAATACCTAAGGATACATTAAAATGATGTTTGATTTGTTTGGAGAAATATGATAGGTATAATTTCAACGCTTTCTCTTCACTGTACAACGGGTGACTCGACGGTGGATTTTATGAACAACGCGCCAACCAAACTGAGATTTATGGATATAATAAATGACTTTTTCTAACAAAAGAACCATTGGATGTCTTCGTTGGACACTTGGAAAACCCTCAGCAGAAGTTCTTGGAAAGGTAAGTGATTTATTTTAGCTTTTATATGGGTTTTGTGTGACCCGAGCTGGTTATGAATTTATGCTAATGCATAAATATGAGAGGTGCTATCCTCAAACAATCAAATGTTGTGCTTTCGCCGTGAAGCCTTTTTAAAATCTGACAACGCTGTGATATTGCCAAGAATCAGAGCTTTTGATGACTATGCAACACTTGTATGTTGATGAATGTTTAATAATTCAACTTTTGGATTTTGAATTTAGCGCCTTACATTTCACCGGGTAGTGTCAGGAGCGGCCCGCTATCGCGCCGCTTCTCCCTAAGTGGTTTTTAAAGTGATTGATGGGGCTAAAGCTTCAGAGGGTGTGAACGATGCTGAATGGGTGTAGACAAAGAAGAGCTCTCCAGTAGGTACCAAAACATTCAAAGGCCATTTTCTGAAATGTGAGGTTACAAGTTCATCAACTTTCAAACAGATTTACTTACCTATTGTTCCTCAAAAGCAGTGTATGATATACCATTGTGTATCTATTTATCTCTGCTTTTATCCAATGTAAGAAACACAATTTCTAATTTTACTATATAATACCGAATCAAGGTGGTCAGTCACATTTGAGTGTCCCGGTTTTACGTTTACTATGTTACGTCTAGTCTGAGACCATGCTGAAATGTATTGCACGGCTGGCGTGTCATTCTCTTGTACTTTTGGGCAGAGGAGAAGACCGGAATTGAGCTCCTACGAATCAGTTGAGTTTAACCGGGCGCACACCGCGAGAATGAGAGAAATAGTTCACATACAAGCCGGACAATGTGGGAATCAGATTGGCACTAAGGCAAGTAAAGTTCGTTTAAACTGAATGCCTTTATCATTTTAATAAAACAACACATTGGATGTTAGATGTTTTGTGGGTGGGGGACGCTTACCTATATAAGGCAGTCAGCACACGGGTTTAATGCGTTTGAGTTTGGCTGTAGCCTACATTTTTTAAAGCTTATGTGTCAAATTATAGGCTAATTGTACTGGTGTATGTAGCCTAACAATTACAAATTCATGCTGTAGGCCCTACTACTTTAACTTTAGAAAATGTCTATTGCCGCCGCTTAATTCAAATTATATTTAGTCTATAATAAACTTTATAACGGTCCATAGCGTGCTGTAAGGGAGTGGCATGACATTCCAGCTGTGCGTGTTCATTTCAGCAGCTGAGCGCGCTTCAGTTGTCAAATAATAAGATCGACAACGTACAATGTTCAATCGTTGTTTTTTCATGATGTGTTGATAATTTATTGGAGATTATTTAACTGTAAGCATATCCTGTGTTCTTCTTCATTCTGATTACACGGGACAGTTTTGGGAAGTTATCAGCGATGAACACGGAATCGATCCGGCAGGAAACTATGTGGGTGACTCATCACTTCAAATCGACAGGATTAATGTGTATTACAACGAAGCGTCCTGTAAGTGAGTCTGTGTCTGTGCTTCAATGAATCATGTTTCCAAGATGTTACCCTCACCTTACCTCCCCATCACTCAAAAGCATATTGGTCCCAACTTTTAAAGGCATATAGCATTCTTCATAAGGAAAGTAATGGGCTACTACAGGTCCTTACATATGGTGCTTTGCCTTTTGCCACCCTTTATATAGCATGACAAGCATAAATTATTTCTGAAGCATCTACAGTACACACCGTATATAGAGGCCTTATAAAGGAGGGATGTTTTCATTCAGCCTTCAAAGTTATTGTTAGTTTTAAGAACTGGAATATTCAATGCAAGTGAGAGATTGAAAAGGAACATTTTATTATGTTGTTGGCAATTCCTAAGGTCTAAAATAAGGAATGTGTTTTAGGTATAGTTCAAAGTAGGCCTCAATGTGAAATGTATTCCCATCTGTATGGGTGTCTGGTTGTTGTTTTTTATAGCACACAAGTATGTTCCCAGAGCAGTTCTTGTGGACCTGGAACCTGGGACCATGGACAGTGTCCGGTCAGGGACCTTTGGACAGCTATTCAGACCGGACAACTTTATCTTCGGTAAGTGGACATTGTAACACATTATTTAAAGCCAACAGCTATAATGCATAATTCTTAAATATTATAGGCATCTATGAGCATTTATAACATCTTGTTATATGGTATATTTTTTCTCTGTAGCAAAACATTAGATTTTTTCTTATTCAAAATTACTGTTTAAGCTTGCTTGAATGGGAAATATGTGAGGAAAACATGTGAATATGTGAAGGCTGTTGAGCTGGGATCCTCAACAGACATAATTAACCAAATATATCATGCCAGTCCTTGTGGTAGATTGACAATCTGTTGTTGTTGTCTAGTTGTCTAGTAGAAACCGAAGATATGACTCTAAACTACACATACGATTGTCATAACAAAACTAAATGGAATGTAGTGATTTGTGAATTTAATTGTTTAAAAAATACACATCATAATCCATATGATGTCCTCGTCCAACTCCGTTTTCATTAGAGCACACAACTGAAAACATAAAAAAATGTTCTGCAATTGAAAACAAAAATGTGAGTTTCTCATTGTACAAGTCAAGGAAGTCCCAAGTCTGGTTTCTTCTGTTGTGTAGCACTTGGAGGCCCCTGTACGAACAGTCCTACCTGGGATCAAGTGTGCCGGACCCAGCAGTATTTTTCAGGAGATGGATTTAGTCATTAGGCACCATTAGGCACAAGATAGATATAAAAAACTCTACTCCCAATTGGGATGATACTTTATGTCACAGTTGACTTCCTTAGACACTATGAGACAGATTCTTCAGGGTTACACATGGACTCTCCCACCTCACCTCACACACACACACATTTGTGCACTCTCCTCGAACTAGACTGGATGATAAATGTCTCACAATTGGCTCGTGTGTTGGGGGTAGTGGGGGGTGGATTTGGGATTACTGGAGGGATGGGGTGTATGTAATTTTCCTCCCTTTTTGTTTTTGCTGCCCTTGCAGGGCAGACAGGTGCAGGGAACAACTGGGCCAAGGGCCACTACACTGAGGGAGCAGAGCTGGTAGACTCTGTGCTGGATGTGGTGAGGAAAGAGTGCGAGAACTGCGACTGCCTCCAGGGCTTCCAGCTAACCCACTCCCTGGGTGGGGGCACAGGCTCGGGCATGGGCACTCTGCTCATCAGCAAGATCCGCGAGGAATACCCCGACCGCATCATGAACACGTTCAGCGTCATGCCCTCTCCCAAGGTGTCGGACACAGTGGTCGAACCGTACAATGCCACACTCTCTGTGCACCAGCTAGTGGAGAACACGGACGAGACATACTGCATTGACAACGAGGCACTCTACGACATCTGCTTCCGTACACTGAAACTGACCACGCCCACTTATGGAGACCTCAACCATCTGGTGTCGGCCACCATGAGCGGCGTGACCACCTCACTGCGGTTCCCTGGTCAGCTCAACGCCGACCTTCGCAAACTGGCCGTCAACATGGTGCCCTTCCCCCGCCTGCACTTCTTCATGCCTGGCTTTGCACCCCTAACCGCCCGAGGGAGCCAGCAGTACCGCGCCCTGACGGTGCCGGAACTCACCCAGCAGATGTTCGATGCCCGCAACATGATGGCGGCGTGCGACCCACATCACGGCCGCTACCTTACCGTGGCCACTGTATTCCGCGGGCCCATGTCCATGAAGGAGGTGGACGAGCAGATGCTGGCCATCCAGAACAAGAACAGCAGCTACTTCGTGGAGTGGATCCCCAATAACGTCAAGGTGGCCGTGTGTGACATCGCACCCCGCGGCCTCAAGATGGCCTCCACGTTCATCGGCAACAGTACAGCCATCCAGGAGCTGTTCAAGCGCATCTCGGAGCAGTTCTCAGCCATGTTTCGCCGCAAAGCCTTTCTGCACTGGTTCACCGGGGAGGGCATGGACGAGATGGAGTTCACTGAGGCAGAGAGCAACATGAACGACCTAGTGTCTGAGTACCAACAGTACCAGGAGGCCATGGCCAATGACGGGGAAGAGACATTTGAGGATGAGGAAGAAGAGCTCAATGAGTAAGGAGAATGTGGACAGAATGTGTTTTGAAGTATACTGTTTTGAAATGTGATATATATTTTTTTTATGTCGGAAGCAAGTGGTGGAAATAAAACATTTTAAAGGCTTTGAAACAAATGTGTTAAGTTTTCATCTGGTGGTGTTTTGTACTATGGTATGTGTATTTTCAAATCCGTATGTACTTTTCTCAATTCATGTTGGTTGTGGGCGTGATATGTTTGATGGTTGCTGCGTATTTGGTTAGCACATTGGGAGGCTGATTTGCTAAGCTTCTGCTCTAGTCTAGTTCAACGGGGATGGATGACAAAAACAAAGGCAAAACATGAAACGGTCTTGATTAACTTTCCCATATCCATCTTTATTTTACCTTCAACTATTGTGGTTTTATACCCTTTACAATTTAACATGTTCCTATTTACATCTTGATCTCTCTCATAAAATAAGTTACAAACCTCAAGGGACTCTTCCTGGATAAATAAAGGTTATTCTATTGTATGACTATGATAATGGAAAATACAGAAAAGTGCATTGTCAATAGTTTGCTAATCATTCTCCCTCCATTATGTTTAGACTTTATTTCCTAGCAGTTCAATTTAGGGGATTAAGAAAGGGAACCAGCCATTGCCAATGCCAAGTGCTTTGTTCATATCCACCTCAGTCATGTACCACAACAGACAGGCCTCAATGCTCCTATGGTGGGGGCAAATCCCCCCCTCCTACCCCTGGTTATTCACAACAGCTGCTGAGCAAGGCTTTCTCTACTTAGGACTGTGGAGCTAACATCGGGGGGTCTCCCAGTCTGCACTTACGGAACTATTTAGAGCTATTCATGGCCTCAATGAGTCTTCTGCAATACACGTACTAGCTAACTGCATCAGTCCACTGCTAAATATTAGAGGCATTGATGTGAAAAAAAGATACCCAAGTAGCCTGCGTGAAAAGGTGTACATATTTAAAAAATAACTTTACTAAACGTGAACAAACAAACTCGAAGGGAATCTTGCCCCCTGATATGAAAAAGATGACGCATGATCAGCATCTGATTGTAAAGGCTCTCTCACTATATCAGCCCATTAGACCGTTTGCTCCTAACGATTTGGAGCTCTGTATGGTGGAAGCTTAAACCTATCTATATCCTTCAGATCTGCAAAAGTCTAAGTGATAAGGCCAGGGGAAGGGGTAGGAAGTGAATTGGTACTGGCTGTGTGGTGGATTGACGTAGTGGTTGGAAGGGCTTGGCGTGGTATGCACAGCTGGTGTCACAGACGGTCTTGGCCTGGCCAGTCAGCTGGGAAGTCAGCTGCAGAAGTGTTTCAGTGTGTCTGAGTCATGCCACTCAAATTACCATGGCACAGACCCCGAGAACAACTCCAGTGTGGGTGGGTGTGAACGTGCACTGTATGTACACATTATTACTATATTATTAAGAGCCAGCTGTTTATCACCCTTTGATATTGATGCATGTTAATTGTATCCTGTATCCAACAGGGAATGGAACCTTGAAGACCAACAGCTTAAAGCGCCCATCTTTGAAGACAATGTTATCTCACTGAGCTAAAGCCAAGGCATTACCCCTGGGAGCACATCTATCCAGCAATTATCTTGGCAGTAAATAATGATTGTTTAAGTGTACTTCAGTCTGAATAGTTTGTGAATCAAACATGAATAAACGTTTCCCTAAAATTTGAAAGAAACAATAACCACAAGAGACAGTACATGCAGCTGTTGAAGACCCCATGAAACACTCCCATGTCGCTTTACGGTCTTACAGAACCCCACTGCCTATTTAGGGAGGACTGTGCACTGGCTCTCAGACTGGGTTATAAAATATTGCCAAATAAAGGGACGAGTGACTTAGTGTACTTAATGGAGATGAATGAAAGGTGCACATTGATACTGCATTAGGGAGATTAAAGTTGAAGTCGGAAGTTTACATACACCTTAGCCAAATACATTTAAACTCCGTTTCTCACAATTCCTGACATTTAATCATAGTAAAAACTCCCTGTCTTAGGTCAGTTAGGATCACCACTTTATTTTAAGAATGTGAAATGTCAGAATAATAGTAGAGAGAATTATTTATTTCAGCTTTTATTTCTTTCATCACATTCCCAGTGGGTCAGAAGTATACATACACTCAGTTAGTATTTGGTAGCATTGCCTTTAAATTGTTTGGCTTGGGTCAAACGTTTCAGGTAGCCTTCCACAAGCTTCCCACAATAAGTTGGGTGAATTTTGGCCCATTCCTCCTGACAGAGCTTGTGTAACTGCCACAACATTGGAAGTATGCTTGGGTTCATTGTCCATTTGGAAGACCCATTTGCGACCAAGCTTTAACTTCCTGACTGATGTCTTGAGATGTTGCTTCAATATATCCACATAATTTTCCTTTCCTCATGATGCCGTCTATTTTGTGAAGTGCACCAGTCCCTCCTGCAGCAAAGCACCCCCACAACATGATGCTGCCACCCCCGTGCTTCACGGTTGGGATGGTGTTCTTCGGCTTGCAAGCATCCCCCTTTTCCCTCCAAACATAATGATGGTCATTATGGCCAAACAGTTCTATTTTGGTTTCATCAGACCAGAGGACATTTCTCCAAAAAGTAAGATCTTTGTCCCCATGTGCAGTTGCAAACGGTAGTCTGGCTTTTTATAGCGGTTTTGGAGCAGTGACTTCTTCCTTGCTGAGCGGCCTTTCAGGTTATGTCGATATAGGACTCGTTTTACTGTGGATATAGATACTTTGTACTCATTTCCTCCAGTATCTTCACAAGGTCCTTTGCTGTTGTTTTGGGAGTGATTAGCACTTTTCGCACCAAAGTACGTTCATCTCTAGGAGACAGAACGCGTGTCTTTCCTGAGCGTTATGACGGTATGGTGTTCATACTTGTGTACTATTGTTTGTACAGATGAACGTGGTACCTTCAGGCGTTTGGAAATTGCTCCCAAGGATGAACCAGACTTGTGGAGGTCTACAATTATTTTTCTGAGTACTTGGCTGATTTCTGTAAAAATCTGTGAAATCTGTAAACAATTGTTGGAAAAATTACTTGTGTCATGCACAAAGTATATGTCCTAACCGACTTGCCAAAACTATAGTTTGTTAACAAGAAATTTGTGGAGTGCTTGAAAAACAAGTTTTAATGACTCCAACCTAAGTGTGTGTAAACGTCCGACTTCAACTGTATGTGCATGGTGCGCTCTTGTGGTTAAATATGGAACAAATAACTGTCCTGTTATGGCGTCTGTAAGAGCATGGGCAACGCCATTGAGGCAATCTCCATTTTGATGTAGTCAATTTCCTTCTACCTCTTCTATGGGATGGTAAACAAACAGAAAGGATGCTTAGACCTCCTGCCATCTGGAGTGTGTTGTTTGAACCAGTATAAAGCTAAGGTTGACGATTTACTTTCACCTGCAGTTATGCTTATATAATTCATTGGCTGATCCCTCCTGATGACCTGGATGAAATGATGTGATCCATCCTTAACCCATAGGAAGTCCAACCCAGTTGACTACTTCAAAATAGTGAAATTCCTCAATAGTGCTGCCCAATGCTATACTGAACCAAAATATAAACGCAACATGTAAGGTGTTGGTCCCATGTTTCATGAGCTGAAATAAATGATCCAACAAATCTTCCATATGCACTAAAAGCTTATTTCTTTTACATTTTGTGCACACATTTTGTTTACATCCCTGTTAGTGAGCATTTCTCCTTTGCCAAGATAATCCATCCACCTGACAGGTGTGGCGTATTAAGAAGCTGATTAAACAGCATGATCATTACACAGGTGCACCTTGTGTAGGGGACAATAAAGGGCAACTCTAAAATGTGCAGTTTTGTCTCATGTTTTGAGGGAGTTTGCAATTGGCATGCTGACTGCAGGAATGTCCATGTTTTTAATGTTTATTTCTCTACCATAAGCTTCCTCCCAACGTCATTTTAGAGAATTTGGCAGTACGTCCATCCGGCCTCACAATGGTAACCACGCCAGCCCAGGATCTCCAAATTCGGCTTCTTTACCTGCGGGATCGTCTGAAACCAGCCACCAGGACAGCGGGTTTGCCCAACCAAATAGTTCCTGCACAAACTGTCAGAAACCGTCTCAGGGAAGCTCATCTGCGTGCTCGTTGTCCTTGCCAGGGTTTTGACATGACTGCAGTTCGGCGTCGTAACTGACTTCAGTGGGCAAATGCCACTGGCACGCTGGATATGTGTGGTCTTCATGGATGAATCCCGGTTTCAACTGTACCGGGCAGATGGAAGATAGCGTGTATGGCATTTTGTGGGCAGTTTGCTGACGTCAACATTGTGAACAGAGTGCCCCATGGTGGCAATGGGGTTATTTTATGGGCAGGCATAAGCTACAGACAACAAACACAATTGCATTTTATCAATGGCAATTTGAATGCACAGAGATACCGTGACTAGATTCTGAGGCCCATTGTAATGCCGTTCATCCCCTGCCATCACCTCATGTTTCAGCATGATAATGCACAGCCACATGTCGCAAGGATCTGTACACAATTCCTGGAAGCTGAAAATGTCCCAGTTCTTCCATGGCCTGCTTACTCACCAGACGTCCCCACCCATTGAGCCGCTTTGGGATGCTCTGGATCGACGTGTACGACAGCGTGGTCCAGTTCCTGCCAATATCCAGCAACTTCGCACAGCCATTGAAGAGGATGGGACAACATTCCACAGGCCACAATCAACAGCCCGATCAACTCTATGGGAAGGAGATGTGTCGCTCTGCATGAGGCAAATGGTGGTCACACCAGATGCTGACTGGTTTTCTGATCCACGCCCTACCTTTTTTTAAGGTATCTGTGACCAACAGATGCATATCTGTATTCCCAGTCATGTGAAATCCATAGATTAGGGTCTAGTGAATGTATTTAAATTGACTGATTTCCTTATGTGAACTGTAACTCAGTAAAATCTTTGAAATTCTTGCATGTTGCGTTTATATTTTTGTTCAGTGTAAAACAGGCTTTTGGCCACTATGGCCTCTATCATTCTCTATGGGTCAGACACACAACCCAGACGCCAGGTCATGAGTAGGAAGTGGATATGCTTCTTTGAGCAAGGTCTGTGTCTGTCTGTGTGTGTGTCTGTGCGTTTAATGTGTATGGAGCTGTGCAGTCTTGGGCAGAGGAAGATTACAACGATTGATGTAATCTACGAAACCCAGAACTAGAATCTAGCGTAATTGCATCAGATGCTTGATTAGGTTCTGGGGGAGATATATGAGAAAATATACTAATAAGACTAGCGAAGACTCCACCCGCTAAACAGAAAGGTTTCGTTCCCCTGCTCAGACATGACAGATAGCTATAACATATGATGTGGTTAGCTGATTCAGTGCCTTCTGAAAGTAATCAGACCCCTTGACTTTTTCCACATTTTGTTACGTTACAGCCTTATTCTAAAATGAATTTTTAAAAACATTCTCTGCAATCTACACACAATACCCCATAACGACGAAGCGGAAACAGTTTTTTAGATTTTTTTGCAAGTGTATAAAAACAGAAATAGCTGATTTACCAAAATATTCAGGCCCTTTGCTATGAGACTCGAAATTGAGCTCACGTGCATCCTGTTTCCATTGATCATCCTTGACATATTTCTACAACTTCATTGGTGTCCACCTGTGGTAAATTCAAATGATTGGACATGATTTGAAAAGGCACAGACCTGTCTGTATAAGGTCCCAAAGTTGACAGTGCATGTCAGAGCAAAAACCAAGCCATGAGGACAAAGGAATTGTGTGTAGAGCTCCGAGACAGGATTGTGTCGGGCTGCCAGCTCTAGTCTTGGTGGTTCCAAACTTCTTCCATTTAAGAATGCCACTGTGTTTTTGGGGACCTTCAATGCTTCAGAAATGTTTTGGTAACCTTCCCCAGATCTGTGCCTTGACACAACCTGTCTCGGAGCGCTACGAACAATTCCTTCGACCTCATGCCTTGGTTTTTGCTCTGACATGCACTGTCAACTGAGGGACCTTATACAGACAGGTGTGTGCCTTTCCAAATCATGTTAATTTTTTGCTTTGTCATTATGGGGCATTGTGAGTAGACTGATGAGGAAAACAATGTATTTAATCAATTTTAGAATAAAGCTGTAACATAACAAAATGTGGAAAAAGTGAAGGGGTCTGAATACTTTCTGAAGATTTTCTGCAGATTTTGCTGTGTAGAGACAGAAACATTAGATCATTTGTTTTGATCCTGTCCATATGTAAACTCAAAAAAAGAAACGTCCCTTTTTCAGGACCCTGTCTTTCAAAGATAATTAGTAAAAATAGGCGTCTCAAAATGTTTATCTTTAATTTACAATCTGTAGAACCTCTGAGAATAGAAAGGTTCAGAACTTTTGTTAAACATCACAGTTGAAAAATATATGGCAAATACAAATACAAACTGGATGGTGTTCAGAGATAGATGGGAGGGGTTCAGTGGAGCTGAAGAATGGGACTAAAAACAACAAGATAACTATTGTAACCTATACTGTGTCCGTAAAATGTATGTAGTATGTATGTATACGCTGGAAGTAGACTCCTATGAGTTGTCCATTAATTTACTCAAATTAGGGGAGGGATGGTAGGGTTAGTGGAAATATATATACTATACAGTATATACAATGTATGGGGGATTGGAAATCATTCGGGGATTGTTGGAAAGCTCAGATTCTCACATTTTTAAGGGAATCACTCTTATTTACCTCCATCACAAGATTATGATGGTGAGAAAATCAGAGCTGTAGGCCTACATTGTTTAACCTGTAGCCAAGGCTCTGTAGTCTATATGGTTAATAATGTCTGGCAATGGCATTGGTCACACTATATGAGGGGACAGTAGGCCTAGTTGGACAAGGTTAAATGTGCACATGATGGACGTTATATAAATTATTTAATGAAAAAAAAATTGACTAAAATGACTATGACTTAAACTAGACAAAAATTATCCAGAGTTTTAGTCAACTGGTAATAACTAAAACAATGAAGGATGAAATTACTCAAATGTATTTTGGTCAAAAGACCAAATGGACTAAAATGGCTGCCCAAATTATCACTGTTTATCACTTGAGGAATTGATTGGGTATTTCATTCCATTTTTGGACACACCCACGGCACCCTATCAGGCTGATAGTGAAGCAGAGCAGTTATGGTTCCTCCTCAGAGTATCTTTGTGAATAGCTGGAGACCTGCTGTAAACAGTGAAAGAATATAGCAAGGGGCATATCTCTAGTCTAGCCATAGATACTGTTGTTTTGGCTGTATGCCATAATTGAATATGGTTAGCTGGGACATATCCGTTAGCAGCTAACAATTTACACTATCGTTGTTGTGGCTAGCTCACATAACTAACCCTAAATCTAACGTAGAAATTGAGAAATATCTTATCTTGGCAATAAAGTTAGAATCTGTAGTTGGAACAATAACACAGTTGGATCCCCACCTCTGTTTTGGTAAACAGCGGAGACATATTTAACCACTCTCACATTCATAGGCAGAGCTATGGATGCAAGGAGGGACCATCCATGTTATCAAAATTATAGTTTTTAACCGTGTTTTGAGTCTATACAGTGTTGTTGTTTACATTGACCGTAATCAGGGCAGAGTCAATAAGGTATAGAACAGCAGGCAGGCTCGGGGTCAAGACAGCTGAGGTCCGTAAACGGGTCAGAGTCAGGCAGGTACAGAACGGCAGGCAGGCAGGCTCGGAGTCAGTGCAGGCAGAATGGTCAGAACCGGGGAAACAGAACTTGAGAAAGACGGAGATGGGAGACGGGAGACCACACTGGTAAGACCTGACAAGACAAGACGAACAGGCAACAGACAAACAGAGAACACAGGTATAAATACACTGGGGATAATGAGGAAGATAGGTGACACCTGGAGGGGGTGGCGACAAGCACAAAGACAGGTGAAACAGATCAGGGTGTGACAGAACTAAGAGTCATAAGCTATACACTTCATTAATTTGTAAGTCCAACTAAGGATTCTAGCTTCAATAGATTCATTAATAGCTATCAATTAATAGATAATAGATGAATAGAAGTCAGATGAACTCCACAGGAGGTTGGTGGCACCTTAATTTGGGAGGACGGGCTCATGGTAACGGCTGGAGCGGAATTAGTGGAATGTTATCAAATACATCAAACATGTGGTTTCCATGTGTTTGATGCCATTCCATTAACTTCGTTACAGCCATTATTATGAGCCGTCCTCCCCACAGCAGCTTCCACTGGTGAACTCCTATTATGAAGGGATAGAAAGTGTTGGCTGGGCATTTGGCCAATAACAGGCATTTCACGTTTAACCCCACCCACATGTGAAAATAGAAATATCAAGATGTTTTTTGGTTTACGATTTCAAAACAAGCCATTGTCCATTTTCCGTTGCTCTGTTTTAACACAGAAAAGGAATTACCCACATGTACACAGACCAAAAATCTACTTGTCCCATTGTTCTTGTTTTTGTATTTAAAAAAAATCTACTCCAAGCAATGAGTGAAAATGAGTAACATTTTGGTTTGGGTTGTGTGTAATTCACCATGCAACCAAACAAAATAATTATTTTTAAGTAATGATGGGTTATATTCATCTAAATGTTCACGAAATACACAAGGTTCAGGGTTCATCATCTAAAATTAAGGAATTCAGTTGTATGCACGTTGGAGAATTGTACCATGCAATTGTTTATGAGAGAGCAAGATGTAAGATGAATATCAAGATCCTAAGTAAAGGTGAATGAATACAGGGCCTGCTAATCTGTTATTAACCTGTTATAGTTACATGTACCTATGATCACTAGATGGCGCTGTGATACAGCTTTAAGGAGATTATACACAGAACTCAGTAAATGTATATTTATAGACTTGGAGGTTATAATCAAGTGATCAAGTGATCAGATTATTCACCAAGGTAGCAAGTGAGTACAAGTTCCCAACAAAAAAAACTGAATGGTGTGAAAATACATATACGTATGCTGTTGATCAAACATATGTCATACAAACAATTCATTGCACTGTCAATACATATGTTGGTTTGCATAAGTGCAAATAGATATGTATTGGAGTTTTTACTCTTTCTTTCTTTGTACGTTTTATGTGAAATGTATACATTTCAAGGATAGATATAAGAGGGCATAGACCAATTTAAAATATATGCTTATCCAGCAATTTGTAAATGGTGTCAAACCATTAAAATCAGTCTGGCATCTCTGATGAGTGGATAACATTAATGAGTTTAGAGAAGAAGAGTGTTAGATCATGCCAATGCTGAGGAACTACACAAAGTACACAAGTCTGTTTAATTGGCAATTAAAATGACACAAAACTCCTCACTAAATTTATAAATGTGCACAGAGCTTCGCAAGGGCTCTGGTGCCTTTTCTGTGAAGTCATTAGACATTCTGGGCACTTGCTACTCTTGCTCCAAGAGAAAGAGTACAGAGAGAGAGCGAAGAGAGAATGAGTGGGAAATAATCTATTCCCTTGAGGCCGCAGAACCAACATTTGAAGATTCAACCCTTTATAGGCGTCTCAAACATGATCCTTCCGGTGAACTATTTGTTGTTAAAAAAATTTTGTTTTAAATTAGAATCTGTTGGGGGCTGTATTTCACTTGCCATATTTTATCCCCATTTACAAATAGAGAAATTATCACAGAGCCTAAGAACATCCGGGCTGTTTTTACGGTTATGCCTGTTATGTGTGGCACAGGAGAAAGTACACAGAGAGAATAATAAGAATTGGCAGCACACTCGGCAGACACAACTGTGCAGGGATAGTGTCTTAGCAAAGTCCCGGCTGCCGTGGTAACGGTAAAAAAGAGGGTTGCAACCCGAAAGGAGGCGATCTCATAACAAAGGGGGAAGAGGTGGGGTGAGCGAGAAAGAGGGAGAGAGAGAGGGAGAGAGAGAGAGAGAGAAAGACAGACAGACAGGGAAGAAATAAGGGAAATAGTGGTAGAGATAAGACAGGAGAGAGGAAAACTGCAGGGGAGTCTCTCCAGTTTGATAGGAAGACTGTAGCGTAGAAGAGGTGCTCAGAGCAGTTGACTGGCCGTGCGTGCACTCACAGCACAGCCTCTCAATCAGTGCACTTGGCTATGCTTATTCAGGAAAAACACACACACATTCAAAAACACACACAGAAGAAGGAGCTGGGAGCTGGGAAGGCAGCCCAGGAGAAGGAAACCAAATGGGGCAGAGCGCCCGAGTTTAAGAACCAGCAGCTGTCTCAAGGGGGGCAGGGGTGGGCCTCCAGACAAGCACCAGCCAGCCATGGGGAGCTGCCAGGCGGGAGAGAGAGAGAGGAGAAACCAGAAGAGCATGTAGACCCTACCAGCAGCCCTGCAGCTTCCAAACTTTAGACGGCCACTTCTACCAGAGATGCAAGACAAGCGTACTGAGTGGGTGCTGACTAATTAGCTCTCGCTCCTGAGCGGTTTAACGAGGGGTTGAAGGGGAGTTGCGGTCAACAGATGTGGTCGTTGCGGAGGGCCATGGTGCCGGAGCCAACGCGGGGGCGCTGTCTGCTCAGGTGGCTCGGCTTGAAGGTGTGCCGCAGGAGCACGCTGGTGTTCGCCCTGCTCTGGTTTGGCTCCTGGTTGTTCCTCAATGGCCTGGTGTTTGTGCACCGGACCATCCTCTCCGACTACTGCACGGACGACAAGAGCAAGAAGATCCTGCAGAGAGTGGTGAGTACAGTACATGGGGACGGCAGACTCACACTTCCATTTTGATGTTGACACTGAACTTGAGGTTGGTGTGTATTCTGATAAACACAACGTAAATTGTGTGTGTGTATGACATAACACAAACCACACACTAAGCCAAACGATATTACACATGAAGATAATGTAGAGTGGACAGACTTTACATATTTTCTCAAGGTAAAGTTATTTAATCAATAGACATCTATCTGTCTTGAACAAATACCTTTTGAATTCTACCAACCAACACTCACAGTGTAACACACTGGGATGGAATTAAGCCGAATTGACAGGATCCCATGAGAATGTAGAGCGAACAACCAATAAAACATCACAACTCAATTGAGGAGTGTTTCCTAAGCAGTAGTAGACATAAAAATGCCTTTAGTTGCTCCTCTCTCTCTCCCGTTCTCTTAACCTCTGTACTATAGAAATATGCCTTTTAATAAACTTGCTCTACCCCTTACAAAAAAGATTGCAGTTTTGAAACTGCAGTAAAAGTGCAGTAACTGCAGTCGGCTGTGTTATTTTGGATGCAGTATTTGCAGCCTACTACAGTTATACTGCATTCTAACTAAAGTTCTACTACAGTGTATTGCAGTTATACTGCACTCTGACTGCAATCTCTTTTCGTAAGGGAAGCGCCAAGTCCACAATCCATCCCTCTGTTTACTTATAAGACAGAATTATTTCTGCACTGCCACGCTCTCTACCAAGTACACCGACTAATGTTTCAGCCCCAACATCTTTCCGTAGCCCTCAAGGCGTTTCACGACAATACATTTAATGGGGAGGACATGTTCTCAAAAATGATTGCTGGTAGTAATAAAACTGAAAGACATTAGACATTTCCCATGTTTTCATTTCTCTACGCTTTTTGATTTGATAAACAATACAGTGAGACTTAACTGTATTTCAATACAATTCCGATTGGATACTCATCTGGGATTAACTTCTAGAAGTGGCCATGAACCTCAAACAAAATAATCTTTCTGGGCTGAATTGTTGGTTCTAAAGCTTTCACATAAAGCACACTTTTGAACACACAATATCGTGTGTGATTAAATTACATTTCAGTGTGTCACTTGTGGAAGTGAGCCACACATCTCTTCCAGGTAGGTGGAGACCGAGGCTGAAGTTGTTATTTCTCACCCAAATCATAACAAGAAGATATAGTAATTTATCCCATTCTGGCTAACCGGAATCAATTCACTGCCAAAACCACACAAGACAGAAAAGTCTGGATTTCTAAAGCTTTGCACCATTTTTTCCCAAAGGCAATTCAACTTGCACTGTAAAAAAATAAATAAAAAAAAAAATATATATATATACAGTTGAAGTCTGAAGTTTACATACGCTTAGGTTGGAGTCATTAAAACTAGTTTTTCAACCACTCCACAAATGTATTGTTAACAAACTATAGTTTTGGCAAGTCGGTTAGGACATCTACTTTGTGCATGACACAAGTAATTTTTCCAACAATTGTTTACAGACAGATTATTTCACTTATAAATCACTGTATCACAATTCCAGTGGGTCAGAAGTTTAAACAGCATGGAAAATTATGTCATGGCTTTAGAAGCTTCTGATAGGCTTATTGACATCATTTGAATCAATTGGAGGTGTATTTCAAGGCCTACCTTCAAACTCACTGCCTCTTTGCTTGACATCATGGGAAAATCAAAAGAAATCAGTCATTAAAAAACGGGGGTGGCAGCATCATGTTGTGGGGGTGCTTTGCTGCAGGAGGGACTGGTGTACTTCACAAAATAGATGGCATCATGAGGCAGGAAAATTATGTGGATATATTGAAGCAACATCTCAAGACATCAGTCAGGAAGTTAAAGCTTGGTCGCAAATGGGTCTTCCAAATGGACAATGACCCCAAGCATACTTCCAAAGTTGTGGCCAAATGGCTTAAGGACAACAAAGTCAAGGTATTGGAATGGCCATCACAAAGCCCTGACCTCAATCCTGTAGAAAATGTGTGGGCAGAACTGAAAAGCATTTGCGAGCAAGGAGGCCTACAAACCTTACTCAGTTACACCAGCTCTGTCAGGAGGAATGGGCCAACATTCACCCAACTTATTGTGGGAAGCTTGTGGAAGGCTACCTAAAACGTTTGACCCAAGTTAAACAATTTAAAGGCAATGCTACAAAATACTAATGGAGTGTATGTAAACTTCTGACCCACTGGGAATGTGATGAATGAAACAAAAGCTGAAATAAATCATTCTCTCTACTATTATTCTGACATTTCACATTCTTAAAACAAAGTGGTGATCCTAACTGACCTTAAACAGGGAATTTTTACAAGGATTAAATGTCAGGAATTGTGAAAAACTGAGTTTAAATGTATTTGACTATGGTGTATGTAAACTTCCGACTAGACTATTTATATGTGTTGATTTAATGTACAAAACCAGCTGCAATAGGATTGTGAGTTTGCTCAACATTTGGGCATATAGCTTGGCCTTGGTCAGATAAATGAGGACCTTCGATTCCATGGAATGTTCTGTCCTCTAAATATTAAACAAAAAAGGACTCAGGGTGGGTATCTAACCTGGCACAATGAGCTACTGCTGATTATCCAGCCATTCATTTAATGACAAAAAATATGACTAAATACACAAGGCAATCATTTCTAGATTTCATATTATGATTACATGAACCACATAAATATCCCCAAACATGCTTTGAAATTCCCCTTTAAATGCAGCTAGTCCAGTAAATCATGTGGACAGACAAAAAATGTGCACAAAATAGACAAACAGTGGTTGCTTTTGCGACTCCCTTTTGGCAAACTGCCCAGTGCAATAGGCCAACAGTCCGTCGGGTCTGGTTTTGACATTGTTGCAGGACCGAATGTTGGCCAACCTCAAAAAGTTGCCTCTCTTTAGGGTCAAACTGACCATTGTGTGCCGAGGTTGACAGGACAGAACAAAAACCACCCAACCTCTGCTTTTGCTCTCTGAGTGTTTATTCCTGTTCAGACAGATAGTTCCTGTTCTGTCTGATGTCAGTATATATCATTATTTATTTGCATTTGTGCAATGATATGGTTCATATGTACCAACATACAGTACTTGGAGGATTTACATCTTTCCGGTTAAAGTGTACAGAAATCAACGTGTTAATAGTTTAATTAGCTTCTAATATAAAAGCAGTTGCATATAGGAGGTTTGAGGCTAAATTGGTATATTATGTGGCTTGAGGCGAACACAGGCTTGAGGCTAAATTGTATATTAAATGCAGTTGTTTTTTATCTCAATATCAAATCATTTCTGGGTAAAAGTTAAATACCTTACTGTGATTGTTTTCAATTAAAATAGTCCCAAAAAATGCTTCTTAAAAAAGAGCAATTTCTAAAGCAATAATTTTTCTAGGACTTTCTGGGAGTGGTCTGAGTGGGGTCGAGGAAACTGAAAACTAGCTATTATTGGCAGAGAGGTTTGGAACTCTCTTTCTTAATGGTCTATTAAGTAATTTACTGCCTGGTGATGTCACCAGGCAGGCCAAAACTCCATCCAGCCAAAACAGGCAGAAATGTCAGGCAGTCTTTTCAAACAGCTCTTACGCTGTATTATTCCAACCTCATAGTGTGGAAATATATACAGTACCAGTCAAAAGTTTGGAAACACCTACTCATTCAAGGGTTTCTTTATTTTTACTATTTTCTACACTGTAGAATAATAGTGAAGACATCAAAACTATGAAATAACACATATGGAATCATGTACAGTTGAAGTCGGAAGTTTACATACACCTTAGCCAAATACATTTAAACTCAGTTTTTCACAATTCCTGACATTTAATCCTAGAAAAATTCCTGTCTTAGGTCAATTAGGATCACCACTTTATTTTAAGAATGTGAAATGTCAGAATAATAGTAGAGAGAATGATAGATTTAAGCTTTTCCCAGTGGGTCAGAAGTTTACATACACTCAATTAGTATTTGGTAGCATTGCCTTTAAATTGTTTAACTTGGGTCAAACATTTCGGGTAGCCTTCCACAAGCTTCCCACAATAAGTTGGGTGAATTTTGGTTCATTCCTTCTGACTAAGCTGGTGTAACTGAGTCAGGTTGGTAGGCCTCCTTGCTCACACACACTTTTTTCAGTTCTGCCCACACATTTTCTATAGGATTGAGGTCAAGGCTTTGTAATGGCCACTCCAATACCTTGACTTTGTTGTCCTTAAGCCATTTGGCCACAACTTTGGAAGTATGCTTGGGGTCATTGTCCATTTGGATTACCCATTTGCGACCAAGCTTTAACTTCCTGACTATTGTCTTGATGTTGCTTCAATATATCCACATAATTTTCCATCCTCATGATGCCATCTATTTTGTGAAGTGCACCAGTCCCTCCTGCAGCAAAGCACCCCCACAACATGATGCTGCCATCCCCGTGCTTCACGGTTGGGATGGTGTTCTTCGGCTTGCAAGCCTCCCCCTTTTTCCTCCAAACATAACGATGGTCATTATGGACAAACAGTTCTATTTTTGTTTCATCATACCAGAGGACATTTCTCCAAAAAGTAAGATCTTTGTCCCCATGTGCAGTTGCAAACCATTGTCTGGCTTTTTTATGGCGGTTTTGGAGCAGTGGCTTCTTCCTTACTGAGCGGCCTTTCTGGTTATGTCGATATAGGACTTGTTTCTCTGTGGATATAGATACTTATGTACCTGCTTCCTCCAGCATCTTCACAAGGTCCTTTGCTGTTGTTCTGGGAATGATTTGCACTTTTCGCACCAAAGTATGTTTATCTCTAGGAGACAGAACGCGTCTCCTTCCTGAGCGGTATGACGGCTGCGTGTGTCCATGGTGTTTATACTTGCGTACTATTGTTTGTACAGATGAACGTGGTACCTTCAGGCATTTGGAAATTACCCCCAAGGATAAACCAGACTTGTGGAGGTCTACAATTTTTTTTCTAAGATCTTGGCTGATATCTTTTGATTTTCCCATTATGTCAAGCAAAGAGGCACTGAGTTTGAAGGTAGGCCTTGAAATACATCCACAGGTACTCCTCCAACTGACTCAAATTATGGTAATTAGCCTATCAGAAGCTTCTAAAGCCATGAATTTTCCATGCTGTTTAAAGGCAGTAAACTTATTGAATGTAAACTTCTGACCCACTGGAATTGTGATACAGTGAATTATAAGTGAAATAATCTGTCTGTAAACAATTGTTGGAAAAATTACTTGTGTCATTCACAAAGTAGATGTCCTAACCGACTTGCCAAAACTATAGTTTGTTAACAATACATTTGTGGAGTGGTTGAAAAAGAAGTTTTAATGACTCCAACCTAAGTGTATGTAAACTTCCGACTTCAACTTTAGCAAACAACAAAGTGTTAAAAAAACATTCAAAGTAGCCACCCTTTGTCTTGATGACAGCTTTGCACACTCTTGGCATTCCCTCAACCAGCTTCATGAGGTATGCACTTCAATTAACAGGTGTGCCTTGTTAAAAGTTAATTCGTGAAATGTCTTTCCTTCTTAATGCATTTGAGCCAATCAGTTGTGTTGTGACAAGGTAGGAGTGGTATAGAGAAGATAGCCCCATTTGGTAAAAGACCAAGTCCTACATGTTTCCATGTATGTTATTTCATAGTTTTGATGACTTCACTATTATTATACAATGTATAAAAAAAATAAAAAAAAACCTGGAATGAGTAGGTGGGTCCAAACTTTTGACTGGTACTGTATATAACATAGGAATATCACGTTATTGACTGCACTGGGCCATTATTTATCAGTTGAGGGTATTTTGAACTACTAGATGAAAACTATTACCCTGATACCTTGTGAACATATAACCACACACAGGGAAGGCAGTAGGTGACTTTGAGAGCGGACTTTGATGGAAATGCTCCATATCCTGACGATAGACAAAGGGACTAACATTGTCCCAATTTTTCTATGATTATCTACGGTTTCTTGATTTGCAAAGATGAAGCATATCTCCAGCTTGGAACAACTTCTCACAATGGCAAGGGAGCTTGACTCTCAGCTGGCAATAGGGACTTTGTGGTTTAGGCAGCCTTTACTAATTGAACAAATCCCTTAAGCTTTTCACTGCACACCTTAATAGCTTTCTGCTCTGGCGCTTACACTACAGCTTGGCTTTTTAAAAGTCCTTATTCACGCATTTAGCCAGCCATAAATTGGCATTGCCTGGAGATAGGGAATGATACCAAGGCCACGTCAATGTGAATTCTAATGATGGTTGTGTTTCATAGGATAATTGCAGTACTGTTACAAAAAATATACATTATATATTCTACCATCTGTAAAGAAACTGTAAATATGCTATTGTTCCTTTTATGTCATGCCATTGTGAATAACATGATTGGTTAATGATACTGTGATAATTATAGAAGGACTAAACATATATGTACTGTATGGCTTCACAGGTATGTAACCACTTGTGGAGATGGAACAGGCCATACAAATATTAATATAATATCTGTGGTCAAATCAAATGTATTTATAAAGCCTTTTTTACATCAATTGATGTCACAAAGTGCTTATACAGAAACCCAGCCTAAAACTCCAAACAGCAAGCAATGAAGAAGCTTTGATTTGATTTTGATCTGATTTAATATTATCTGTAGTAACTTTCGTGATTTGTAGATATATGAGCTAGTAAACCAGCTTTTTGAGATTAGTAACAATACGACAAAAGCTTGAATCCCACAGCTAAACTATCAATTAATGTAACATTATTCAGGCCACTGAATAAAGTGGTTTAGTTTGAGTCCAACAAGCAGCAATGATGTTGTGTATAGTGCATACATAATTTTGGGAAACTTGTACTCTTCTTGTAAAACAGGCAACCCACTCAGTGCCCTCAAAATGTATGCATTTGTTGTTCTTCTCCATTTTAAAATTAATAAACACAATGTCCACCAAAATTCACATTCCACACAACAATAGTATCAATTATGGTACTACTATGCATTTGCGCTAAACTTACCATGGGAAGTTGAATGGGAATATGGCCGGATACAAACAAGGTTTTCCCTCCGCAAGGCAATCAAACAAGTGAAATGTCAGTATAGAGACAAAGTGGATTCACAATTCAAAGGCTCAGACACGAGACGTATGTGGCAGGGTCTACAGACAATCACGGACTACAAATAGAAAACCAGACACGTGATGGACACCGCTTTGAGGATAATGCAGTGCCACCGACGCGGCCCGCAACCAAAGACTGTGGGCTCTCCTTCTCCGAGGCCGACGTGAGTAAGACATTTAAACGTGCTAACCCTCACAAGGCTGCCGGCCCAGACGGCATCCCTAGCTGCGTCCTCAGAGCATGCGCAGACCAGCTGGCTGGTGTGTTTACAGATATATTCAATCTCTCCCTATCTCATTCTGCAGTCTACACATGCTTCAAGATGGCCACCATTGTTCCTGTACCCAAGAAGGCAAAGGTAGCTGAACTAAATGACTATCGCCCCGTAGCACTCACTTCTGTCATCATGAAGTGCTTTGAGAGACTAGTCAATGATCATGTCAGCTCCACCTTACCTGTCACCCTAGACCCACTTTAATTTGCGTACAGCCCCAATAGGTCCACAGATGATGCAATCGCCATCACACTGCACACTGCCCTATCCCACCTGGACAAGATGAATACTTATGTAAGAATGCTGTTCATTGACTACAGCTCAGCATTCAACACCATAGTACCCTCCAAGCTGATCATGAAGTTTGAGGCCTTGAGTCTCACCCCACCCTGTGCAATTGGGTCCTGGACAGGTGGTGAAGGTGGGAAACATAGTCTCCAAATTTGTCTTGTCACCTAAAACCCTCACAAACTTCTACAGATGCACAATCAAGAGCATCCTGTCTGGCTGCATCACCGCATGGTACGGCAACCGCAGGGCTCTCCAGAGGCTGGTGCGGTCTGCACAACGCATCACCAGGGGCAAACTACCTGCCCTCCAGGACACCTAGAGCACTCGATGTCACAGGAAAGCCAAAAACATAATCAAGGACAACAACCGCCCGAGTCACTGCCTGTTCACCCCCCTATCATCCACAAAAAGTGGTCAGTACAGGTGCATCAAAGCTGGGACCGAGAGACTGAAAATAGCTTCTATCTCAAGGCCATAAGACTGTTAAACAGCCATCATTAACACAGTGAGGCTGCTGCCTACATGCAGACTTGAAATCATTGGCCACTTTAATAATTCCACTTTAATAATGTTTACACATCTTGCATTACTCATCTCATATGTTTATACTGTATTTTATACTATCCATTGCATCTTGCCTATGCCGCTCGGTCATTGCTCATCCATATACATTTATATGTATATATTTTTATTCCATTCCTTTACTTAGATTTGTGTTTATTAGGTAGTTGTTGTGGAATTGTTAGATTACTTTTATATTTCTGCACTGTCAGAACTAGAAGCACAAGCATTTCGCTACACTCGCAATAACATCTGCTAACCATGTGTATGTGACCAATAAAATTTGATTTGATTTACAGTACTGGTTTACATTGGCCATCAATCAGTGAGCCAAAATAATTCTCACATTGTTCCGGCTTGGCAATTCGAGCCAAATGTAGGCCTATATAATCTAGTCTACAATGTATATATTTCTATGATTTTCTGTCGACTAATGGGAACAAAAGGTTTCTCTGGACATATTTGAGCAGATCTTTGTTTTCAGGCTCATTTTTCCAGTGTTGTGAGGGAGAGAAATCTAAGTAGAGCTAAGGCCACTGTTGCAGGACATTCCCCACATGCCTACTCTGACCAACGCTTGGGCCGGGCTGCGCTCCGCTCGACAGACCACAAACACACTGGTCCAATCCAGACTTAACCATTACTTTGCCAAGGGAGAGCTCAATAAGCACCCAAAGTGCAATTATACAAAATAATTATGTTTTTAAGATTATTTGAATAACAGGAATCTAACAAAATGTACAACATGCATTTAAACTAATGTAATTCCAAGTGATTTGTTTGTTATTATACACATGCTAATGGGTTTTCCATTATTTATGCTATAGCTCCATTTTCCATTAGCTAAGCCGATCACAGAATGATGAATACTGAAAAAACCTAGGCCACCTGCCACTTCCAGGTAGACTCTCTTCATAGGTAGATGCCTTCGGTTTTCAGAGTAAAAAGTGTGTGTAAATGGGCAGTAGTTTGAAAACATTTCTGTTTGATTTGATTCCAGTCATAGAATAGGAATAAAATGTAAATGGTGCAAATAAAAATGGAAATATTTTCTCTTATAAAGTGGACCAATCTTTGCAGCGGTGTAATCGCTTAGTAAACCATGCCGTTGAGCTAAATCAGAAACTTATGTGATTCGCTTTTGTTGTGCCTTTTAAGGTCAATGTATTTGTACTTTAGATTAAGGAATGTGCCCCAGAGACAGAATTTAGGTTTTGCTCAGCCAACAGATTTTTCCTTGATTCTAATTGATGGCCAATAGATGTTTGCTTTGTTCATTGTCCTTTTTGGGGATTTCGAGAAATAAAATGTAAAAGAAGGAAAAGTACAGAAAACAGATTTTTTCACTGCTTCATCCAAACCCTACAATCATGATGATGTGTCTTGCCTGGTTAACCAAAGGTTCATTAAGGATGTGGACTACTTCAAAGTCTGGAGGGTATTGTTTCCCTTGGACTACTTATTCATAGCCAGAAAATTCTCCAGTGTTAATTAAAACAAAATAAACACTGAAAGTGTGGAGTCTGTGGACCCATATGGACACCTGACCTATGTTAGTTTAATACACTGCTTAGTGTAAAGCCTTATTAAAATATTTGCCTTTCAAGCAAATTGTAGACTTACCACCATGGCTGTATTTGTTAGTAACAGAGACATGGTTGTTGCATTCACTAAGTGAGATCCTAAGCGAATATGTTATAATAATAAAATAAATGTTTAAAACAATACCAAACACATTCCATAAGGCTTTATATTTAGTTTTACCCTAATAGAGGAGCCTAGTTTTACCCTAATAGAGGGGCCTGAAACTCATACACATCACTTTGAACCAAAACCAAAACTATAATAATCATTTTTCCCTGCTTGCTCTATTGCAGGTTGATTTTTACAATAGTTTGTTTCAATATCTATATTTTAGTTTTTTGCTCAAAGTGATGAATTTAAAGCCCCTGTATTATGGTAAAAATAGGCCCTCAAAATAAGATCTTATGAAACTAAGTATGTTATTGTGTTAAATTGTTTAAAAAAAATTATAACATATTTGCTTAGGTTCTCACTTGATGAAGTCCATAGTATTGAAAATGTATGAATGCAACAACCATGTCTCTGTCACTAACAAATACAGCCGTGGGTGGTAACTCTACAATTTACTCGAAAAGCAAGGAAAATATTTTATTAAGGCTTTAAACTAAGCAATGTGTTAATTTAACATTGTTCCGGTGTGCATATGGGTCTACAGACTTCACACTTTCAGTGTTGATATAACACTCTCAGTGTTCACTGGAGAATTTGGTGTTTGTCATTAGCTAGAGTTTGAAACGCGAAACAAACATGCTGTGGGAGTCAACAGGGCTATTTATTGACATTAGCTTTTGTACTGTAATTTGGCTCGTCTGTACATATCCACAACTGATATGACATATCAGCTATAGCTGAAGCAGTGTTCATTTGGAATTCACTTTCGTTATTAATCACAATTCAACACTTTACAGACAGACAGGAGTCTTTACATACATTGGTTTCTCCAACAATCAATTACATGTACATTGTAAACTCCAACGCATATACAAATGCAAGTAAAACACCATGACAGACTTGCACACAGTCCAACCACCATGGTGGGAAAGTTTACATGCAAACAGAAGCTACAGTATAAACAGCTGCAGTCCGAAATGATGCAAGTACCAGGAAATACAGGGAATTAAAACGTACTTGTGGAACGTGGCAGCGGCCAGATGCCTAGGCTGGAACATTATGGCCACAGCACAGGTTAGCCTACACGTTGCCGAGATATAATAGGGGCACATTAAGGACCTCAAAATAATTGCAGGGGTCTCTGAGTTCAACCCTCTGGAGATAATGGGAGGACACCTAGGTCTTTTAGCTGGCTGCAGTGGCCGTCAAACTATATGATACAGCTTGAGACAGGCCACTTTCATTTGTGATGTCACCCAGCTTAACAGATAGCAAAGTTGGAGCGCAGTCTGCCAATACAACCATAGTATGAAACTCAAGGAATTGATATTGTGTATTAAATATCAGGACAATACTGTTGACTCTTAATTTATTTTGTGAAATTTAAATATAATTATGCTATGTGGACAACACTTAATTGTAATGAAAATAAATTGTCCTCAGCGACATTGTTTTAAATTATTACCAGTGTAAATACTTTCGAATTACATGTATGTTATTTCACCAATTAATAAAAATTCATTGTGTCACTACATTGTGTATAAAGTGCGACTTAGGCTTGTAGGCTTGCATTTTCAAAGCAACATGTAAAAGAGGCCTCAGAGGAAAGGGTGGGGAAGGACCAATAAACCATTGTGAGGGTTGGTGATAAGGGAAACACGGCTATGGCTAAAGTGCTAATGCCATGCCACCCAGTAAAGGCCATTAGGCATCTGATCTTGTTGAAAACCTGACCAACTCAAGATGACAGCTGTTTACTTTGGAATGTGGGCAGAGAGGGATTTTCGCTCTAATCCCCCAGGAACACTAATCATTTCCAACCTCTGGACTGACATCTATGCACCGAGATTCATAACAATCCTATTTGCTCGCTAATCCGAGACATTGAGAGCAGGTTAGAGGCTGAGTCTGAAGTGTGATGTGATATAATTCACCATCAACTGAATCAAATGTACTGATGCGTACAGAATTGCCCATTTTAGGTTCAGTAGCACAATCACACAGTGCCATTCCCTTCTTTGGATGAGACATGGACTACAAATCAAATTTTCTTGAAAAATGACCACTATTTTCTGCTAAATTGTTGGTACCTCAAATGCATGACAACCGTATTATGTACACCAAAAATAATTAGATTTTGACGGTGTGTGTTTATGTCTGTCTGTCTGTCTGTCTGTCCCAGTGTGAGGAGTATCGCGAGGGCGCCCTGACTGGTGACCTGTGCGAGGACCTGTGTGTGAGCGGCCAGGTGGAATACAGGCGCTGCCTCTACTACGAGAACGGTAAGAAGGTGATCGAGGCCCGGTGGCGTGGCACGCCCGTGGTGCTCAAGTCCAAACTGGAAAACTTCTCCTCCTATGAAAGCCTGGGCCACCTAGAGTACCAGGACCCGGCTGAAGAGCTCTCTCCCCTGGACGTGGTCTTCTACGCTACCCTGGAGATCAGGAACTCCCTGGGGCTGGACATAAGCGGCAATGTCTCGCTGCCGCCGCTGTGGGGCCAGAGGCTTAGGGAGCATGGGCGGACCTACTCGCGGGCCGAGCTGGCATCGTTGTGGTCCTTGCTCCAGCAAGAGGAGTACACTTTCCTGAGGGTGCTGCAGGACCTCAGCCGCCACTTAGCCAAGGTGTTGGGCTCCTGCGGACTCTTCTACGCCGTTGAGTACCTGTCGGCAGGCCACGCCTGGGACCAGAACATCTTCTCACTGGAGGAGGTATCAGCGGGCCCATGGACGGCAAGGGACATGGTGCACCGCATCGCCCTCAGCTTCCTGGACATGGCGTGGCGCTTCGACAACGACTTCTCGCACCGCCTCCACCTGTGTGACATCAAGCCGGAGAACTTTGCTATCCGGAAGGACCTTACGGTGAGCCGACCACGTTTGCACACACACATGAGCATGCAAAGGAACAAACACAGTACACCCATAGACACACATTCAACTAACATGCACACACCTCAAAGCAAAGAGTTGCTGACTCCCTCACACAAAACAACAGGAGAGCCTTGCGTGAAGGGAAAGCGGTCATTAAAACAGTCCCAAATCGGCTGCTGGGTAACCATCACAGATCTGAGATAAGTTTCTCTTTAGTGGAGAATTCAGATTCTTCCAGTGTAAACAAGACAAGGTTAGGAAATCTAGCTCCCTTTTTTCACACTAAGACTCACAGACCGACCCGATTCAGCCCCCATTCGCATTAGTTAATTTATCCACGCAATACAGCGGCACATTCATCTGCAGAGTGCAAACAGTTTGATGAGGGCAATGCGGTGTATAAAGAATGACGAGGCTCCAGGCTGTTTAATTGTTTTCCACAAGAACAAAAACGTCCGCTTGTGCCATTGATCAACATTGTACTACATTGGTTTTTACCTTAGTTTTGTCTGTTTGAAACCTGTGCATATTTGGCTCATTATGACCCATCAAGGACAGAGCAAGGTGCAAAGAACACCTTGCATTGCATTTGTGTTGTATTTCTGCTGATGGGTGATTTATAGCATGAACAGACATCCAACATTGATATAGCTATTTTCTGAGTAGGTCACATAAGTGGAATGAAAAGCTAACATCATTCACACAAAAGGATAGTGTGAAAACAGAGGGTATTACAATGTATTAAAAGTCCTCGGGCTCCATTTAATTTGATTTCCATAAAAGGGCCATAAAGAGCTGTTTGAGCAATCAATGAAAAACACATGTATTATTTTCACAGTCTGTAGACATGGCTTATGTAACTATGACGCATATTTAGCTTGAAAGGAAGTCAATATTCCTATTTTGGGATGGAGAAAATGACATCATTGTTATACACCATATTATCATTTTTGCAGCGGCATTCGTGACTGGATAGCGTTATTTCGATGAGGCCCTTAATGAGATAACCATTGTTATATGGACATAATTTTGTGTGTAATGTGCATGTGGGTCAGAATGCCAATGCAAATTACCCTTTGAAGATAGATGTAACATGCAAGCTTTTATTTTGCTTGTGAATGTTCGGCAGGAAAAAAACGGTTTGCAAACCTCTTTTTCGTCATGTTTTTTCCCCTGTATAATTGCGGGTAAGTTTACACTTTTTTGAAAGCATCGAAGTTCAAAAGGTTACACTGTTTGAAATTAAACATAATATTATCGTACCTATCATGGTTTTCACAAACCGTGAGCTCATGTGATAATGTGGACAAAGACCAGGAGAAAGGAGACGAATCCAAAATAGACTTGTTATTGTTTACGTTGTTTCAGCTGCTCCGTAAATTAAAACAAAGTATACTTTCAATCCCTCCTTTCTCTGTTTTTCTAAGTATAGAGCTCCAGGGGATACAGCTGATCCCGGCTTCCATTTTCTCATGTGATAATAAACAAACAGAGGAAGTGGGGGTTATATTGAGGGGTATATTGTGTATATTAAACATATGTTGGGGTAAACAGTATATTAGGGGCTATATTGTGTATATTTTAAGTACACTGCTCAAAAAAATAAAGGGAACACTAAAATAACACATCCTAGATCTGAATGAATGAAATAATCTTATTCAATACTTTTTTCTTTACATAGTTGAATGTGCTGACAACAAAATTACACAAAAATTATCAATGGAAATCAAATGTATCAACCCATGGAGTCACACTCAAAATTAAAGTGGAAAACCACACTACAGGCTGATCCAACTTTGATGTAATGTCCTTAAAACAAGTCAAAATGAGGCTCAGTAGTGTGTGTGGCCTCCACGTGCCTGTATGACCTCCCTACAACGCCTGGGCATGCTCCTGATGAGGTGGCGGATGGTCTCCTGAGAGATCTCCTCCCAGACCTGGACTAAAGCATCCGCCAACTCCTGGACAGTCTGTGGTGCAACGTGGCATTGGTGGATGGAGCGAGACATGATGTCCCAGATGTGCTCAATTGGATTCAGGTCTGGGGAACGGGCGGGCCAGTCCATAGCATCAATGCCTTCCTCTTGCAGGAACTGCTGACACACTCCAGCCACATGAGGTCTATCATTGTCTTGCATTAGGAGGAACCCAGGGCCAACCGCACCAGCATATGGTCTCACAAGGGGTCTGAGGATCTCATCTCGGTACCTAATGGCAGTCAGGCTACCTCTGGCGAGCACATGGAGGGCTGTGCGGCCCCCAAAGAAATGCCACCCCACACCATGACTGACCCACCGCCAAACCGGTCATGCTGGAGGATGTTGCAGGCAGCAGAACGTTCTCCACGGCGTCTCCAGACTCTGTCACGTCTGTCACATGTGCTCAGTGTGAACCTGCTTTCATCTGTGAAGAGCACAGGGCGCCAATGGCAAATTTGCCAATCTTGGTGTTCTCTGGCAAATGCCAAACGTCCTGCACGGTGTTGGGCTGTAAGTACAACCCCCACCTGTGGACGTCGGGCCCTCATACCACCCTCATGGAGTCTGTTTCTGACCGTTTGAGCAGCCACATGCACATTTGTGGCCTGCCGGAGGTCATTTTGCAGGGCTCTGGCAGTGCTCCTCCTTGCACAAAGGCGGAGGTAGTGGTCCTGCTGCTGGGTTGTTGCCCTCCTACGGCCTCCTCCACGTCTCCTGATGTACTGGCCTGTCTCCTGGTAGCGCCTCCATGCTCTAGACACTACGCTGACAGACACAGCAAACCTTCTTGCCACAGCTCGCATTGATGTGCCATCCTGGATGAGCTGCACTACCTGAGCCACTTGTGTGGGTTGTAGACTCCGTCTCATGCTACCACTAGAGTGAAAGCACCGCCAGCATTCAAAAGTGACCAAAACATCAGCCAGGAAGCATAGGAACTGAGAAGTGGTCTGTGGTCACCACCTTCAGAACCACTCCTTTATTGGGGGTGTCTTGCTAATTGCCTATAATTTCCACCTGTTGTCTATTCCATTTGCACAACAGCATGTGACATTTATTGTCAATCAGTGTTGCTTCCTAAGTGGACAGTTTGATTTCACAGAAGTGTGATTGACTTGGAGTTACATTGTGTTGTTTAAGTGTTCCCTTTATTTTTTTGAGCAGTGTATATTGGGGTATATATTGGGTTGGCTTTCTTCGTTGAGAATAGCACTTATCATGCCTGTCAGATCTACAGCTCCTTAAACCGCTACGTATGCTTATTGTCTCTTATTTTTGCTGAGCACTAAGACCTTCCAAGGTTCGGCAGTGACAGGTTTTATTTATTTGGTGGCGTGTTCTGCCATAAATCAGCTGTAGCTGACGTGAAGTGCTGCAGTGGAGTCATTCTTCACGAGCCATCTCTTGCAAGAGGACGAACATATCAAGCCATACAGATAAAACAGCAACTCCCTTAAACAGCAACGTGAGAGAAAATTAAGACTACTTTTTTTCTCTATGGTCACGTCAATGACTAATTCCAAATATATCCCACAGGAATATTTACAATTTGGTTATTCTTGATTTATTACCCTCCCTTTTAAAAAAATTGTTTTTCAGACAGTAGAATAGGGAGATGGATGAAAGGGCAAAAGCAAGTCTGAAAATAGTGGATGTAAGCGAAGATAGACCTAATACATTTAACTATTGAATCCTTGCCTCTATGGTCAGTGTGAGCTTCGGAGTTGGCAGCAATGCATCTTGAGCAAACACCGGCACTTACTCACCTCTCTCTGTGCTGTTCTGCAGGTGGTGGCTATAGATGTGGACATGGCTTTCTTCGAGCCCAAAATGCGAGACATCCTTGAGCAGAACTGCACTAACGACGATGACTGCAACTTCTTTGACTGCATATCCAAATGCAACATGAAGACGAACAAGTGCAGCTCAAAGCGGAGAAATAGCAACCTGCAGGTATGTGTGGTTGCATCAAAATATGAACGATATTACATACTATAATGAACCAATGAGCTGAAATAAAATATCCCAGAAATGTTCAATATGCACAAATAGCTTATTTCTCTCAAATTGTGTGCAGAAATTTGTTTACATCCCTGTTAGCGTGCATTTCTCCTTTGCCAAGATAATCCATCCATCTGACAGGTGTGGAATAAGCTGATTAAACAGCATGGTCATTACACAGGTACACCTTGTGCTGGGGAAAATAAAACGCCATTTTAAAATGTGAATGCCACAGATGTCTCAAGTTTTCAGGGAGCGTGCAATTGGCATGCCAGAACTGTTGCTAGAAAATGTAATGTTAATTTCTTTACCATAAGCCGACTCCAATGTTGTTTTAGAGATTTTGGCAGTACGTCCTACCGGCCTCACAACCGCAGACTACGTGTAACCATGTCAGCCCGGCACCTCCACATCCGTCTTCTTCACCTGCGGGATCGTCTGAGACCAACCACCCGGACAGCTGATGAAAAAACTGTGGGTTAGCACAACGTGCTTATTATCCTCACCAGGGTCTTGACCTGATTGCAGTTCGGCATCATAACCAAATTCAGTGGGAAAATGCTCATCTTCGATGGCTACTGGCACGCTGGAGAACTGTGCTCTTCACAGATGAATTCCGGTTTCAACTGTACCGGGCAGATGGCAGACAGCGTATATGACGTTGCGTGGTTGAGTGGTTTCTTGATGTCAACATTGTGAACAGAGTGCCCCATGGTGGTGGTGGGGTTATGGTATGGGCAGGCATAAGCTACGGACAACGAACACAATTGCATTTTATCGATGGCAATTTGATTGCACAGAGATCCCGTGACAAGATCCTGAGGTCAATTGTCGTGCCATTCCTTCGCCGCCATCACCTCATGTTTCAGCATGACAATGCATGGCCCCATGTTGCATGGATCAGTACACAATTCCTGGAAGCTGGAAAATGTCCCAGTTCTTCCATTGCCTGTATACTCACCAAACTTGTCACTCATTAAGCATGTTTGGGATGCTCTAGATCAATGTGTACGACAGCTTGTTCCAGTTCCTGCCATTATCAAGCAACTTCTCACAGCCATTGAAGAGAAGTGGGACAACATTCTACAGGCCAATTTAAAACAGCCTTATCAACTCTATATGAAAGAGATGTGTCGCGTTGCATGCGGCAAATGGTGGTCACACCAGATACTGAATGGTTTTCTGATACCTACTTTTTTTTTAAAGGTATCTGTGATCAACAGATGCATATATGTATTCCCAGTCATGTAAAATCCATAGATTAGGGCCTAATGAATTTATTTCAATTGACTGATTTCCTTACATGAACTGTAATTCAGTAAAATCTTTGAAATTGTTGCAAGTTGTGTTTATATGTTGTTCATTGTATTTTCAACTCACGCACCTTACAATTAAACAAGTTGTTGAATTGTAACTTGGCTAATCCTATCAATATCTATACTAAAGCCCTAAACTTTTAATTACTTTAATTATGAGTGTGTAGTTGAGTGCTACAAGGAATGTTAATTGCTTATGATAACACTAGGGTTATTCAGAGAATGATTATATTACAAGAAGCAAATCCAGGTTAGATAAGACTTCAAGAGTTCCTCAAGGGGCATGGATCCAAATAAATCCCGAATTGCAAGGGATTGTAAAGGATGTAATCTAATGCATATTATTAATGCCTTGCACACGGAAATACATTTTTAAATATCATTTCCCAGACATTCGCGGAGATCACACGCAAATCACCCTTAAGGCCGGGATCCAATCCGATTGCATTTTTCCGGCAATGCACGTTATATACATACTACGCATCCAATTGATAAATTGAGATACTGTTGTCACTCACACTGCCGGGTGCACTGGAGAAGTGGATAGCTCCCAGACAATGTTGTTTACGTGATTACACCAGGTCCACCTCAAGGCCACAGGTGACTGCTGCGATACCTTTCCTCCACTTCTGATCACTTATCGTAACCCTCGCTCACCCCTACCTCTCCATTGTACTGCCTGCCATCCAGGAGACAATAGAGGCTTTGTCTTTTAACGATTGCAGGGGTCAAGGTGGGGATTTGTGTCTGTGGGGCTTTTGTCCCCTTCAAATGGGCGTGTAATAAGAATATGACTGATAATGACCCCAGTGGTAATTAAATAAGAACAGAGGAACAGTAGGTCACTCTCACAATGACTACTGATTGTCCCCTCCACTTCTCTCTACTTTCTGTTACCCCCTTTCCTCTTGGGTCTTTCACTGTCACCCCTTCTTCTCTCCTCCTTTCTTCACTCCTCTCTGGTCTGGTCTGTCCCCCTTCCCCTCTTCTGCTCTGGACAGGTGATCTGTGAGAAGATCTTTAGGCCCTGGTTCTCTCCCACGCTGCTGGGCGCCAAGGCGGGACTCCCCCTCCAGGTGGACCTCCAGCGGGCGGTGCAGGAGTGTGTCGAGACTGCGGGGGGCGAGGACGAGGAGCAAGACCGGGCTGTCCAGAAGCGGCTGCTGGACCTCCTCACGGGCCTCCTCCACCAGGGGACATCCTCTGAGCATTGGGGCGAAGATAGAGAGGGCATTCACCCTCACACAGCTCTTAACTTCTGAAACATTGCACTGTTCACCCTCACAAAAACTATAGAGTGGAGGAACCAACCGTATTGGCTAACATCTTTTTTATGTTTTGCATGTTGTGAGGTGGTTCCTGAGGACTGGATGATACTGGTTGTTGAAGTGACAAAAGATGCACTGATGGTGGTAGCACTGACTATGTGCCCGTAGTACCTACAGTAAGCAGACTGTGGCAGTTTCAGAGGTAGTACTGTCATCTGCCAATAATTGTGCGTCTATCAAGCAAGTGGTCATTCTATTTGAGTCATTCAAATAAATGCAGAAACTTTCTTTTAACTCTTTTGTACAGTCGGCCTATGATCTCATGATCACTTCAGAGCTTTTTGAAAATGTTTCGCAATGTCTGTTTGAACGAAAGGTTTGTAGTCATGCACCCGCTTGTGATCCACTAGCCAAAACCACAGCTGCCTGTTGTCAGGTCCACCTTTTGTTTCAAGTAACATGTCAACACTTTCCAGGCTAATGGTCGGGGAGAAGCATATGTCAGAAACTGCGCTTGGTTCCCACCATCCGGCCTGGTCGCCTGTTCCAATGGGAAATGGCGATGCTGCTGTGCGAGTGCTCCCCTTCTTTCTTCAGTGGCCTTAGCTTCCAAAAAAATCAGGTTCCCTAGGCTCTCTAGCTGGTTCACCACAGGACAGGGGGAGGAAATAAGATGAAGAACAGGCTTTGGACGGAAGGGAGGGTGGGATGGGGGGGCACATCTCAATCTCCATCTCAACCAAACAATGAAGTAAAAAAAATAATATTAAATCAAGTCAAACTGTGTTTAAAGTGCGTTTAAAGTTTGATTTGACTTAGTTCTATTCTTTAACTTAGATCTTTGGTTGAGATGGAGAAGTGAATACAACATATTTATTATTAACTTGTAGATTGCATTTGAAATCAACTAAAGCTTGAAGCCCCTTTTCCCTTTCCCAAACACACTAGCGGTGTGTGGGTAAAATCACAGAGGAAGCCCCTCCAAAAAAGCCATATTGCAACCTACAGTGCATTCGGAAAGTATTCAGACCCCTTGACCTTTTCCTCATTTTGTTAAGTTACAGCCTTATTCTAAAATTGAATAAATAAATTTGTTTCCTCATCAATCTACACAAAATACCCCTTAATGACAAAGCAAAAACAAGTTTAGATTTTTTTGCAAATGTATTACAAATTTAAAACTGAAATACCTTATTTATTCAGACCCTTTGCTGTGAGACTCAAAATTGAGGTCAGGCGCATCCTGCAGACATTTTTGGTACCCTTCCCCAGATCTGTGCCTTGAAACAATCCTGTCTCTGAGCTCTACTGACAATTCCTTCGACCTCATGGATTGGTTTTTGCTCTGACATGCACTGTCAAGTGTGGGACCTTACAGTATAAAGACAGGTGTGTGCTTTTCCAAAGTTGTAGAAACATCTCAAGGATGATCAATGGAAACAGGATGCACCTGAGATCAATTTCGAGTCTCGTAGCATAGGGTCTGATTACTTATGTAAAAAATGTATTTCTGTTTATATTTGTAATAAGTTTCCCAACATTTCTAAAAACCTGTTTTCGCTTTGTGTGTAGATTGATGAGGATTTGTTTTTATTTAATCACTTTAAGAATTAGGGTGTAACGTGACAAAAAGTGGAAAAAGTCAATGGCTCTGAATACTTTCCGAATGCACTGCAGGTACTGTAGCTAATAATGATGAAGTAAAATGGTTGTTTTGTGTATATCTTGTTTTGTCTCTGTTGCTATTGTCCTGTTTGGAAGACGGTTCAGTGAATGGGTAAGTCCATAGGTCAATAGGGCTAACTGGCAAGCCAGCTAGCCACGAAAAAATGTACATCTACCTTGTGTAACATAAATTTTAGGTCATTTTTGCCCATTTAACTAGCTGGCTAGTGTTTGCTTTGTGTAGGTCTTGTTTCGTCTATTGTTGCCATTGTCCTGGCTGGAAGAAGGTGAAGAGTGAGGTAATACAGTAGGGGTGCGAGCACTTCTCAAATGTATTGTTTTATTCATTTTCCACACTCTCGTCCTCACAAGAACCTCCTCAGGCTGTATCACATCCGGCCGTGTTTGGGAGTCCGATAGTGCGGCGCACAATTGGCATAGCGTCGCCCAGGTTTGGCCGGGGTAGGCCGTCATTGTTAATAAGAATTTGTTCTTAACTGACATACCTAGTTAAATAAAGGTTAAATAAATGTATTTATTTTTGAAATAAAAGAGAGCGTCGTAGGAGAATGCACTCAGAGTATGAGAGTATGCATATTGAGACTCACCCTACTTCTATAAAAATGCCAATGCCATCCTCCTCTCTTTCATGTTGACGAACTGGTCTATGACTCTGCCATACAGTACAGTGGCTTACGAAAGTATTCACCCCCCTTGGCATTTTTCCTATTTTGTTGCCTTACAACCTGCAATTAAAATAGATTTTTTGAGGGGTTTGTATCATTTGATTTACACAACATACCTACCGCTTTGAAGATGACAAAATATATTTTATTGTGAAACAAGAAATAAGACAAAAAAACTGAAAACTTGTGTGCATAACTATTCACCTCCCCAAAGTCAATACTTTGTAGGGCCACCATTTGCAGAAATTACAACTGCAAGTCTCTTTTTTTATATGGATTTTTGCCCATTCTTCAAGGCAAAACTGCTCCAGCCCAGATCTTTAAGTCTTACCACAGATTCTCAATTGGATGGAGCTCTGGGCTTTGACTATGTCATTCCAATATATTTAAATGTTTCCCTTTAAACCACTCAAGTGTTGCTTTAGCAGTATGCTTAGGGTCATTGTCCTGCTGGAAGGTGAACCTCCATCCCAGTCTCAAATCTCTGGAAGACTGAAACAGGTTTCGCCTGAAGAATTTCCCTGTATTTATCTCCATCCATCATTCCTTCAATTCTGACCAGTTTTCCAGACCCTGCCGATGAAAAACATCCCCACAACATGATGCTGCCACCACCATGCTTCACTGTGGGGATGATGTTCTCGGGGTGATGGAAAGTGTTGGGTTTGCACCAGACATAGCGTTTTCCTTGATGGCCAAAAAGCACAATTTTAGTCTCATCTGACCAGAGTACCTTCTTCCATATGTTTGAGGAGTCTCCCACATGCCTTTTGGCAAACACCAAACGTGTTTGCTTATTTTTTTATTTAAGCAATAACTTTTTTTCTGGACACTCTTCCGTAAAGCCCAGCTCTGTGGACTGTATGGCTTACAGTGGTCCTGATACTCCAATCTCCTCTGTGGAGCTTTGCAGCTCCTTCAGAGTTATCTTTGGTCTCTTTGTTGCCGCTCTGATTAATGCCCTCCTTGCCTGGTCCGTGAGTTTTAGTGGGCGGCCCTCTCTTGGTAGGTTTGTTGTGGTGCCACATTCATTAAAAAAATAATAATAATGGATTTAATGGTGCTCCATGGGATGTTCAAAGTTTCTGATATTTTTTTATAACCCAACACTGATCTGTACTTCTCCACAACTTTGTCCCTGACCTGTTTGGAGAGCTCCTTGGTCTTCATTGTGCCGCTTGCTTCATGGTGCCTCTTGCTTAGTGGTGTTGCAGACTCTGGGGCCTTTCAGAACAGGTGTATATATACTGAGATCATGTGACAGATCATGTGACACAGAATGCACACAGGTGGACTTTATGTAACTAATTATGCAACTTCTGAAAATAATTGTTTGCAACAGATCTTATTTAGGGTTTTCATAGCAAAGGGGGTGAATACATATGCACGCACCAGTTTACCGGGTTTTTCTGTTTTTTTTAAACAAGTCATTTTTTTCATTTTACTTCACCAATATGGACTATTTTGTGTATGTCCATTACATGAAATCTAAATAAATATCCATTTAAAAATACAGGTTGTAATGCAACATAATAGAAAAAACGCCAAGGGGGATGAATACTTTTGCTTTGCAAGGCACTGTACATACCTTTAGTTTAACCTGGCCTGCTACAACTAGATACATATTGAACTTCCATCCTCTCAGGCCAGTGGCACAAAAGTATGAGTGTCTGGTAGGATCAGAATCATTGTTATAATCATTGGCCAGTACGGATAATTAAGTAAAACATCAAGTGCATGATGTCTCCATCCATGGCTAATTTAGGAAAAGGACAATTTTAGCTAGAATAACAATGCAACGAGATGCAACAATTACATTTTTTGCTGTCAATGACATTTGGCTTTTGATGTGATTGGTGTGAAGCCAAATCAAAAAACTGGCTTCACATGACACTTATTTTGTGCACCAAGACCATTCACAGTTGAGCTCACTCAGTTTAGCTTAATGCTGATTGGCTATTATTTTATAGATTTTTTTATCAAGGTAGGGGAAATGCTCGTTGGCTTCCCTTGTATTCATTGCTATGGGCGGCAACAATGTCATACTCGTTTTGACCAGACAGCATCAGATAGATGGCCTACACATACAGAGGGGCACTGTTTCGCTTTCTCCGGTGAGATCTATTCAGCCTCATGCGAATTGAAGGCAAATTATGAAACACATTTTTGGTGGAACCATGGCTTCCCTTGGCATCCATGAATACACGCGACTGACCAAACACAATTCAATGATACTTTTGAAATAATAATAAATGAATAGCCTAATGTTAAGGCGGTCTTACAAACTAATGTAACAGTATTTATTCAACCTTAAAATGAGTAACACATCGATGGCCACATTTTGATTTTACTGTAACACAAATGCCTTCTTACGTAATCATAAAAGTGTGCATGTTCACGGTCGAAGGTCTGTGGAAATCTTCACAATTGCTAGAATAATCTGCACAGAATCTCAAACAGCATTGATCACTTGTACCATGTACTTTAACGTAATCTCAACTGCAATCCAAGTCATTTGGTTGTGCTATCAGATGAAACAGTGTTAACACATTAAGTTGTATAAATAAACAAAATATCTGACATTGTATTCCCATTTGAACTTTTGCTTTTAAATGGTTGAAAGCACAGTGATAACACATTTAGGTGACAACTAAACCAAAAATCTGACAATCCAATGGAATTGTCTTGTGCTTTTAGATGGTTGAAACCATAGTGATAACACAGTTGGAATTCAACCAACTTTTGGCTGTCTTTTTGAGTGGGTGAAAAGAGGATGGAATCTCATTGTTCAACATATCTACCAAATATTACCAGATTCTCCACGCTGAAATGTTGTGGTGTGCCCAGTGGGAAGCTTCCCCACCTCATCGTTGGTGGGCTTAGAACTGCTGATGTCATGGTTCTGCAGTGTAAATGCACCATCCTTTCTTGCAATGCGTATTATCCTGTGTGACACTTTGAAGTTTCTTCCCTCTATGATTGCTAGACTGAATTGAACACAGATGTGCAGAAATGTGTCACATACTTTGAGCGTTCTCTACAATGAAAAAAGCTGGGGAAGGTCACCTGTTATAGTCTGCAGAGACAAGAAGAAAAGCAACATGGAACTGCTGTGCTACAGGGTGGCAGCACAACAGTTTTGTAAACAGCAGTCATCACAAAGTAGTCATAGAAGAGTTTATTTCCAAAACGCTATATGCACAAATTTTTCACGTGTTTTTTCATCAGAATTGTTTTCTTATGGGTACCTTCATGTGTGTGTAAAATATTACTGTTCCCAGATTTTTAATGCCCAGAATTGTGTTTTGTTGCAAGTCAATGTTTAGCTGGAATGGAATGTTCGTATGCTGTATGTTAGATAGTTAGCTATCTTCAAAATGAATGCTCTTACTGTAGGTCGCTCTGGAAAAGAGCATCTGCTAAATAACTTAAATGACAAATGTAAAATGTTTTACATACAGATCTTATATTAGTGTACTGAATTGTTTTATTTTTGTATGTTTTAAATATTGATGTCACAAATGTACAGTAACATTTGTGAATTTATTTATAGAAAATGTTATTTTTTACATTTGACTAGGTAAAATCTATAGTTATAATGGCACAATGCGAGACCCAAATGCAGACACAGGAGACAGATGGTAGAGCTCTGAAATGTATTATAGCAAAGGGAGTAGGCAAAGGCAGGTCGGGACAGGCGAGAGTTCATAAAACAGGTCAGAGTACAAACAGTACCAGATGATAGGCAGTCTCGAGGTCAGGCCAGGCAGGGGTCAGAAACCAGATCCGAGTCTAAAACAGTACAAGGGGATAGGCAAGCTGGTAGTCAGAACAGGCAGAGTGGTCAGGCAGACGGGTTCGGAGTCAGGACAGGCAAGGGTCAAAACCAGGAGGACTAGAAACAAACAGAGACTGGGAAAAATAGGTGCAAGGAAAAACGCTGGTCGACTTGGCAAACCCTCCCAGTCAGCCAGGTACTGGAAACCCCTGCCCCAAGGTCGAACACCCAGGAGGCGTTTTACCGTGTATCCCGGATGGCCATCAATGACACGGGAGGGGGGGCTGGGGACAGAAGACAAAACATCTGTGAGACACAGGCTTAATCCTAGACACATGGAAAGTAGGGTGAATAGGGTATGGGGTAACAAGAGACGGACAGCAGTGGAACTAAGGACTCTAGAGATGGGAAAAGGACCAATGAAATGGGGGAACAGGTTGCGGGACTCTACCCGAAGGGGCAGGTCCCCTGTGGACAGCCATACCCTCTGCCCAATGTGGTAGTGGGGAGATGGAGTCTGGCGGCGGTCCACTTGTTGACGATACCTGGAGTTGGTCTTGAGAAGTGCTACCCAAGCTCTTCTCCACATCTGGGCCAATGATACGTTGACTTCCGGTTCTTGTTCTGGGAAGAGTGGAGGCTGGTACCCCATGGAGCACTCAAAAGGGGAGAGTCCCGTGGCTGAACAGGGAAGGGTGTTCCGGGTGTACTCCACCCAGACCAGTTGTCGGCTCCAGGTAGTGGGGTTGGTTGAGATCAGGCATCTTAGGGTGGTCTCCAGGTCCTGGCTGACACCCCAATGAGGGTGCAGAACGCCCTCCAGAACTGAGACAAGAACTGAGGACCCCGGTCGGAAACCATATCCACCGGGAGTCCATGGATCCAGAAGACGTGGTGCACCATGAGCTGGGCCGTTTCCTTGGCAGAGGGAAGTTTGGGGAGAGGGATGAAATGAGCGGCATTTGAGAACCAATACATTACCATCAGAATGACTGTGTTGCCATCAGATGGGGGAAGCCCAGTGACAAAGTCCAGAGAGATATGAGACCAGGGACAATGAGGGACCGGTAGCGGCTGAAGACCAGAAGGAGCTTGCTGTGGATTCTTGTTCTGAGCACACACTGTGCACGCGGCGATGAAGGCAGAGACGTCAGGAACCATGGTAGGCCACCAAAAACGTTGTCGGAGGAATGCTAGGGTATGGCAGGAACCTGGATGACAGGTCAGCCTGGAGGAATGAGCGCATTCCAGGACCCGGGACAGGACTGAGTTAGGGACAAACAGCCGGTTAGCCAAGCCCCCTTCAGGTCCAGGCTGGGAACGTTGTGCCTTGCGAACCAGGGTCTCAATCCCCCAACCCACGGAGGCGGCAAGGCATGAGGTAGGGAGAATGGTTTCGGAGACCGAGGGTGTGGCACAGGAACTGTATAGGTGGGAGGACCCAGGGCAGTAGGAAATGGTGAAGTTGAATCTTGTAAACAAGAGAGCCCACCAGGCCTGCCTGGAGTAAAGGCACTTGGCTGTACGGAGATATTCAAATTGTTATGGTCGATCCAGACCAAGAATGGTTGTTCTGCTCCTACCAGACAGTGCCTCCACTCTTCCAACACAATCTTGACCGCCAGGAGTTCTCGGATGCCTACGTCGAAGTTCCTCTCTGCAGGATTGAGACGATAGAACAGGAAGGCACAGGGATGAAGCTTTTGGTCCTGGGCAGATCGCTGGGACAGGATGGCCCCCACTTCAACTTCAGAAATATCAACCTACCATAAATTGATGGGATGGGTCCGGACGGACGAGGATGGGTGCTTTGGTGAACCAATGCTTCAGGTCCACAAAGGCTCTGTCAACAGCTGGAGACCATGTGAACTGTTCTTTAGGAGAGGTGAGTGCAGAGAGGGGGGCCGCCGGGGCACTGTAGCCCTGAATGAAACGACGGTAGAAGGCGAAATACAGCAAACGTTGCAACTGCACCCTGGACGTAGGTTGAGGCCAATCTACCACTGCTTTCACTTTTCCAGGATCCATTTGGACATTTCCCTCAGCAATGACATATCCCAAAAAGGAGATTGTCGAGCGGTGGAACTCACACTTCTCGGCTTTCACAAACAACTGGTTCTCCAGGGGGCGCTGAAGGACCTGTCTGACATGAAGAACATGTTCTTGGGCAGACCGGGAAAAAAAATGGATGTCGTCAAGGTAGACGAACACAAAACGGTTTAGCATGTCACGGAGCACATTGTTTCCAAGAAAGACAGGAAGACAGCGGGGGGCGGTTTGTGAGTCCAAACGGCATGACCTGGTACTCATAATGTCCGCTGGCTGTGTTGAATGCTGTCTTCCATTCATCTTCTTCGCAAATCCGAACCAGGTGGTAAACATTCCGAAAGTCTAGCTTGAAGAAATGGTGGCCCCCTGGAGAGGTTAAAACGCTGAGGAGAGGAGTGGTAGGGGGATTCTTAATCTTAAGATTCTTAATCATAATGTCATTGAGACCCCACGAGGTGGTGTGGTGCCTGAGAGGAGATCAATGGCACAATCATAAGGACGGTGCGGGGGAAGAGAAGTAGCACATGCCTTACAGAAAACTTCCAGGAGGTCATGGTATTCAGTGGGAATGGCAGAGACATCCAAAGCCTTGCTAACGCCCTGAGGACGACGACTTGGGGAAGGCTGTGCTGCTTTAAGACAGTGGGAATGGCAAAATGGGCTCTTACCCAGGATGGAGTTCGTGATCCAGTCAATAACAGGGTTGTGAGCCAGGATATAAACATATTAGCTAGACAGCCATTTCGGTTTGGACATTCAACACTGGTACACCAATCCAATCTCTTATGACGATGTCCTAGCGTTCAGAGTCTATACAGTGTTAGAAACAATTGAGTAGAACAAGCATATATTTTGGGTTCTGATGGGGTATGACAATTGGACTAAAAACTTATGATGCATTTTTCATATAAGTTATATTCTTTAAGAATCAATGGGTGTGTGTTAATAATTTAAAAGTCAACAAATATACACTGAGGGAAAAAAGTATTTGATCCCCTGCTGATTTTGTACGTTTGCCCACTGACAAAGAAATTATCAGTCTATAATTTTAATGGTAGGTTTATTTGAACAGAGAGAGACAGAAAAACAAAATAATCCAGAAAAACGCATGTGAAAAATGTTATAAATTGATTTGCATTTTAATGAGGGAAATAAGTATTTGACCCCTCTCAATCAGAAAGATTTCTGGCTCCCAGGTGTCTTTTATACAGGTAACGAGCTGAGATTAGGAGCACACTCTTAAAGGAGTGCTCCTAATCTAAGTTTGTTACCTGTATAAAAGACACCTGTCCACAGAAGCAATCAATAAGTCAGATTCCAAACTCTCCACCATGGCCAAGACCAAAGAGCTCTCCAAGGATGTCAGGGACAAGATTGTAGACCTACACAAGGCTGGAATGGGCTACAAGACCATCGCCAAGCAGCTTGGTGAGAAGGTGACAACAGTTGGTGTGATTATTCGCAAATGGAAGAAACACAAAAGAACTGTCAATCTCCCTCGGCCTGGGGCTCCATGCAAGATCTCACCTCGTGGAGTTGCAATGATCATGAGAAGCGGTGAGGAATCAGCCCAGAACTACACGGGAGGATCTTGTCAAAGATCTCAAAGCAGCTGGGACCATAGTCACCAAGAAAACAATTGGTAACACACTACGCCGTAAAGGACTGAAATCCTGCATCGCCCGCAAGGTCCCCCTGCTCAAGAAAGCACATATACATGCCCGTCTGAAGTTTGCCAATGAACATCTGAATGATTCAGAGGACAACTGGGTGAAAGTGTTGTGGTCAGATGAGACCAAAATGGAGCTCTTTGGCATCAACTCAACTCGCAGTGTTTGGAGGAGGAGGAATGCTGCCTATGACCCCAAGAACACCATCCCCACGTCAAACATGGATGTAGAAACATTATGCTTTGGGGGTGTTTTTCTGCTAAGGGGACAGGACAACTTCACCGCATCAAAGGGACGATGGACGGGGCCATGTACCATCAAATCTTGGGTGTGAACCTCCTTCCCTCAGCCAGGGTATTGAAAATGGGTCGTGGATGGGTATTCCAGCATGACAATGACCCAAAACACATGGCCAAGGCAACAAAGGAGTGGCTCAAGAAGAAGCACACTAAGGTCCTGGAGTGGCCTAGCCAGTCTCCAGACCTTAATCCCATAGAAAATCTGTGGAGGGAGCTGAAGGTTGGAGTTGCCAAATGTCAGCCTTGAAACCTTAATGACTTGGAGAAGATCTGCAAAGAGGATTGGGACAAAATCCCTCCTAAGATGTGTGCAAACCTGGTGGCCAACTACAAGAAACGTCTGACCTCTGTGATTGGCAAAACCCTTGTTGGCACCAAGTACTAAGTCATGTTTTGCAGAGGGGTCAAATACTTATTTCCCTCATTAAAATGCAAATCAATTTATAACATTTTTCACATGCGTTTTTCTGGATTTTTTTGTTGTTATTCTGTCTCTCACTGTTCAAATAAACCTACCATTAAAATTATAGACTGATAATTTCTTTGTCAGTGGGCAAATGTACAAAATCAGCAGGGGATCAAATACTTTTTTCCCTCACTGTATGAAGTAATCACAGATTGACCCTTTAAATACTAGAATATATAAAAGTCAAGAGCATAGCACAACTATTTTACCCTATCATATCCCAAAAGATAAGGTTGCATTACTCCATTGTTTATAACAGGAACATAAACCAAAATATGTTCAAATGCTGTCAACTACCTTGTCTGAATAGACTTATGTATTAGGCTAGGTCAAATGTGGGGTTAAGGATTAGCCCCTTTTTTTCAATTTTCGCCTAAAATGACATACCCAAATCTAACTGCCTGTAGTTCAGGCCCTGAAGCAAAGACATGCATATTCTTTGTACCATTTGAAAGAAAACCCTTTGAAGAAGTTTATGGAAATGTGAAAGGAATGTAGTAGAATATAACACAATAGATCTGGTTAAAGATAATACAAAGAAAAAAACAACCGTTCTTTTGTATTTTTTTGAAATGCAAGAGAAAGGGCCATAATGTATTTTTCCAGCCCAGGTGGAATTTAGATTTTAGCAAGTATATGGTGTCAGTGTATGTGCAAAGTTTTAGACTGATCCAATGAACCATTGCATTTATGTTCAAAGTTTTGTATCAAGACTGCCCAAATGTGCATGTTCAAAATTGTGCACTCTCCTCAAACAATAGCATGGTATTCTTTCACTGTAATAGCTACTATAAATTGGACAGTGAAGTTAGATTAACAAGAATGTAAGCTTTCTGCCAATATCAGATATGTCTTTGTCCTGGGAAATTTTCTTGTTACTTACAACCTCCTGCTAATCGCATTAGCCTACGTTAGCTCAACCGTCCCGTGGAAGGGACACCGATCCCAAAGCGTTTTCACGGACACAGATTAGACCTAGTCCTGGACTAGAAATAATTTTGGATGGAGATTTTCCATTGATCTTGCTTTTTAGTCCAGGACTAGGATTAATCTGTTTCCCGGGAAAACTTCCCCACATTTGACCTAGCCTACGGCAACTGCACCGCCCTCAACCGCAAGGCTCTCCAGAGGGTGGTGCGGTCTGCACAACGCATCACTGGGGGCAAACTACCTGACCTCCATGACACCTACAGCACAGGAAGGCCAAAGAGATCATCAAGGACAACAACCACCCAAGCCACTGCTTGTTCACACCCCTACCATCCAAAAGGCGAGGTCAGTACAGGTGCATCAAAGCTGGGACCGAGAGACTGAAAAACAGCTTCTATCTCAAGGCCGTCAGACTGCTAAACAGCAATCATTAACTCAGAGAGGCTGCTGCCTACACTGAGACCCAATCACTGGCCACTTCAATAAATGGATCACTAGTCACTTTAAACAATGCCACTTTAAGTAATGCCACTTCAATAATGTTTACATATCTTGCATTACTCATATCATATGTATATACTGTATTTATACCATCTATTGCACCTTGCCTATGCCCCTCGGCCATCGCTCATCCATATATGTATATTTACATATTCTGATTCACCCCTTTAGATTTGTGTGTATTAGATAGTTGTTGGGGAATTGTTTGATATTACTGCAGTCGGAACTAGAAGCACAAGCATTTTGCTTACTTGTTAGATATTACTGCAGTCGGAACTACAAGCACAAGCATTTTGCTACACTCGCATTAACATCTGCTAACCATGTGTATGTTTCCAATCAATTTGGATTTGATTTGAATGTTTAGATGAGTGAAATGGGATAATGTCTTACATGTAAAAACATGTTTACAATACCATGTACATTAATGGGGTAAACCTACTCTAAGAGTTTGAGAGAAGGTTTGAGTTCTAATCACCCATCCAATGTGAGTACATCTGTTGTTGAAGTACAGTAGATCAATACAGCTACAGTACTCTAGCAGTAGTCAAGCTGGTTATGCTGAAAAGCCTTGTTAGTGCATGAGTCAAATTAGCTTTTGAATTTCCTCTCTGTGGGAAGGTTGTATGCAAAATAAACATAGTGTGATTGTCCTATCACCAAGCTCTAAGAAGCATATGGTTCTCGGAACGTTATGTGCTAGCTGGAAAGTCTCCCTTTCCTTTTGGCATAAAGTTGGGAAAGGCTTGTTTCCAATTAACAAAATGCAGGAAAGGAAAATGGTTCCTTATCAGGTAATAAAGTCAAAAAGATTTCCTTAATTCATCATGATGCACAAAATGAGCTGTCTGCAAGACAAAACTGTCTGGTCTTATTCATAATACAGCCCTGCGAATGAAATGAAATGTTAATGAGTTAATTCTCCAGTCACTTCATTAATCTGCATGGTTCTTAATTAATTTTCTGAGAGAATGCAGACCAGTTCAACTAAATGAGTTTGCCATAAATCATTCCTTATCGTATCTTTGCAAATCCTCTTGAACAAGATAGCGGTGTATTGACATTGAAATCTGGGATCCATTTCAAGAGTAGTGAGAGACAGATGTGGATAAGCCTCACATTATCTCAACCATTTCCCTACAGCGGAGAAGCCGTCCAAGGTATAAAAAAAAAAAAATCAAGAAGAGGATCACCACTGCTGGGAAACTAAAACTGCCCAGAAATCTTTCACCTTTTTCAAAATTCTTAATCTGAAATCAACAACACTACTTTGGGATAGAGCTTCAAAATGGGGTGTAGAAAAAATATTTTGGACTCACAATAAACATCAACGGTAAAGAGCAAAGTTAACGATCCTAGTCCTTGAAGGATATTGAATCTGGTTGAAGTTAACTCGTAGTCACAAAATTAACAACAGTATTGCTAATCAAAATTCATAGATAGATCAAATATTTGATGCATACGGTCTGCCCTCAACTTAAGCCTGTATGAATATGATGAAGTTTTCAACAATGAAAACAGCAATGAGTTATAAAAGAATAAAGGCAGTGTTCCTTTAAATAGTTTGAAAGACCCTGAATTAGATTCCACATGAGTAATGACAACGGAAAGTGCATAATAACATCCGATTGGAGGGATATCAGAAACCAGGCAGTGCTCATGCATGACGTTCTTGGCCAAAAAACTCACATTCCATAGTAAGTGTGAATAATTGGCTGAGGGAAGCATCTAAAATCCGATCATTTCTCAGTCATCATCTTATCGGTTGCCACTGTCATTCGCTACATGTACCCTTGCCAGAGTAAAATGATCGGTAGCATGCGTTCTTTGAGGGGGAGTAAAAAAAAATCTTAAGAGGAGCTGAGTGGGAGATGGTGATGAATTTCTACCCTTATAGAAAAACAACACATTTTGCATGGGAAAACACGTGATCGCATGTGAAGTTAATGTGAAAGCAACATGTGATAACGTGAAATATATGTTACATTATGGGGACGCAAAATTTCAAGAAAGCTTTTCACAAAATACATGTGCTTGTTAGATTTGACCTCACGTGACTCTTTTAATGTGTACATTTCAGCTCAACATGTATGCTGATCTTTCTGTTGTGCTGCAAAGTCTGTGGCATTTCTCTACACATTCATTACCTACAATACATCTCTGCACTTAGCAAAAGAGTGCCATCTGCACTTCTATTTTAGCTATCAGTTGATCTGACTATTCTCTCATCATTAATTTAATTGCCATATCTCAGCAATTTGAGGGGTTTTCTGTATAGTTGTCTAATGTTGGTGGGGCTAATGATTCTGTTTTAATGTTACTCCTGAATCACTATGATAAATATAATAGTTTTTCTTCTGTGTATTTTTAACAAAGGAGCTATTTACTTGACCTAAGTCCAAAGTGCAGGAATACAAGTGAAATCAGTCATCAACACAGACATGGTGGCGTGGCAGGAACATCGGAATACCTTGAACCAAGTTCAAATCCCAGGTCAGAACAAAATGTTGAGTAATAATTACAGTATTAAACATGCACAATATAATATTTTATGTCAAAGTGACAAATATGTAAGTTGAAAACACTATGTAAAAAGCACTGTTTGTGTGTGTGTATCCTAACAACTCATTTTTGTTTGCTGGGCATCACCTGTAAAATCTCATGTGAAAAATATTCACACATGAACATTTTAATTCACATGTGAAAGGTTCTCTTTCTTTCTTCTCTCTCTCTCTCTCTCTCTCTCTCTCTCTTTTTCTTTTTCCTCTCTCTCTCTTTCTCTCTTTCTTTTTTCCTCTCTCTCTTTCTTTTTTCCTCTCTCTCTCTCTTTCTTTTTCCTCTCTCTCTCTCTGAGGACCTGAGCATTAGGACCATTCCTCAAGGCCTACCTGGCCTGATGACTCCTTGATGTCCCGAGTCCACCTGGCCGTGCTGCTTCTCCAGTTTCAACTGTTCTGCCTATTTTATGAACATTTTAAAATCTTGTCCATGTTCTGTTATAATCTGCACCCAGCACAGCCAGAAGAGGACTGGCCACCCCTCACAGCCTGGTTCCTCTCTAGGTTTCTTCCTAGGTTTTGGCCTTTCTAGGGAGTTTTTCCTAGCCACCGTGCTTTTACACCTGCATTGCTTGCTTTTTGGGGTTTTAGGCTGGGTTTCTGTACAGCACTCTGTGACATCAGCTGATGTAAGGGGGGCTTTATAAATACATTTGATTTGATTTATGTGATCATGTGAAAATCCACATGTGAAACTTCTTGTGAAATCATGTGATTTTCCATTTGTGAAATCAGGTGTAGATTTTCCATATGTGAAATCAGGTGGAGATTCAGTCCATTTTCCCAAGCAAAGCATAATATCCAGAGTGTTTCATGGAAAAACACACTGCCGTTGTGTTTGTGTGGAATCCCACAAATTATAAAATGTGCTGTACTACAAAGGGATCATGCTCATATCAAAAGGGTCAATGCAATCATGTGGCATCTCAGTAAACAATATTTTGTGATTGCACAACAGGGGTACAATTACAAAAGGGTCCAAAGCTGAAATGTACTTATATGTGTTCCTGCAACGTGTGACAATATGGAGGCCAAGGAATTGCAGTACTAACCCAGACTACAAATAACCAATGACCTGCATCACTGACCAACAACCCTCTCAATGGGGGCATTTACCACCCACATACCAGTAAGTGAAAGCATGTTGAAATTTCAACGGAAAACAGGAACCACAGAACTCACAACTTTCTTGGGAAATGTCTGAGAGTCTGTTACCACGAGCTTCCATGTATTTTCCCAGTGTGGTTAGGTATGGAAACTTCACTGGCCTCCTGCCATGATGGGAATCACCTGGCCAACAGTGAGTGACTGAACAGCGTTGGCAGTTGTGAGGAGCGTCAACATCTGTGACACGTTAAAGAACTATGTGGATCCCAAACAGTGGCTGTTCCAGTAGGTTTCCCAGATGTAAATGCAAGTTCATAACATTTTCATGGAAAAATACCTTCCAATGTTTATACATCTTATTATGCGCATTATAGACCTGAAGACTTGCCTAAGCTTTAGCTCAGCAGGTTATTACAGTCATGTGGTGTGCACCAGACCCCGCTTATAACCCAGTCAATCACACTACTGTACATACCACAAATGAAGTCTAAAAATATTGGACCTCATTGACTAACCCACCTGTCTGTGGTGCAGTATAAGATATGAGGAGGAGAGGAGAGGCGTACACAAAGTATACATCACCTCATTGGCATAGTCTGGATGGGAAAAGCAGTGGAACATGAAACATTATCCATGGGATCCATGGATACACTTCTCTAACTTGTCACAGATGTTGATGCTCCTCACAACTGCCAACGCTGTCCATTGTGATCATGTCACTCACTGTTGGCCAGGTGATTGGGGCTCCCGAGTGGCACAGCGGTCTAAGGCACCGCATCTCAGTGCTTGAGGCGTCACCACAGACACCCTGGTTTGAATCCAGGCTGTATCACAACCGGGTGTAATTGGGAGTCCCACAGGGCGGTGCTCAATTGGCCAATTATCGTCCAGGTTTGGCCGGTGTAGGCCGTCATTGTAAATAAGAATTTGTTCTTAACTGACTTGCCTAGTTAAATTAAGGTTAAAAAAAAACTCTACGGGATCAGTGTCCCCCCCCCCCATGGGACGGTTGAGCTAATGTGCGTTAATGTGATTAGCACAAATTTTTAAGTAACAAGAACATTTTCCAGGACATAGACATATATGATATGGGCAGAAAGCTTAAATTATTGTTAATCTAACTGCACTGTCCAATTTACAGTAGCTAATACCATGCTATTATTTGAGGAGAGTGGACAGTTGTGTACTTTGAAATGTATCAATAAGGCGCATTTGGGCAGACTTGATACAACATTTTGAACAGAAATGCAATGGTTGGATCAGTCTAAAACTTTGCACATACACTGCTGCCATCTAGTGGCCAGAATCTACATTGCGCTTAAACTGCAATAGTACATTGTGGCCTTTCTCTTGCACTTCAAAGATGATAAAAAAAAATATGTTTTTGTCTTTGTATTATCTTTTACCAGATCTAATGTGTTATATTCTCTTACATTCATTTCAAATTTCCACAAACTTCAAAGTGTTTCCTTTCAAATGGTATCAATAATATGCATATCCTTGCTTCAGGTCCTGAGCTACAGGTAGTTAGATTTGGGTGTCATTTTAGGCTATTTCTTTTTTTTTTTTTTTTTAAGGGTCCGATCCTTAAGATGTTTTAAATAAAATATTAACCCAAAGCTATACAGTGCCTTCAGAAAGTTTTCACACTGCTTGACTTTTTCCAATTTTTTTTACTTGCTGCCTGAATTTAAAATGGATTCAATATATTTTTTGTCACTGGCCTAGACACAATACCCTATAAGTGGAAACGATGTTTTTCGAAATGTTTTCATTTGAAAATGAAAAGCTGAAATGTCTTGAGTCAATAAGTACTGTATTCAAATCCCTTTGTTATGGCAAGCCTAAATGACTTCAGGAGTAAACAATAATATTGTTTAAAATATTTTTTAATTACTACCTCATCTCTGTACCCCACACATACATATAATTGTAAGGTCCCTCAGTCGAGCAGTGCATTTCAAACACAGATTCAACCACAAAGACCAGAGAGGTTTACCAATTCCTCGCGAAGAAGGGCACCTATTGGTAGATGGATAAAAAAAAGATTTAAAAAAAGATACAAAAGCTGACATTGAATATCCCTTTGAGCATGGTAAAGTTACTAGTTAAACTTAGGATGGTGTATCAATACACTCCGTCACTATCCAAGATACAGACGTCCTTCCTAACTCAGTTGCTGGAGAGGAAGGAAACAGCTCAGGGATTTCACCATGAGGCCAATGGTGACTTTAAAACAGTTACAGAGTTTAATGGCTGTGATAGGAGAAAACTAAGGATGGATCAACAACATTGTAGTTACTCCACAATACTAACCTAATTGACAGAGTGAAAACAAGGAAGCCTGTACAGAATACAAATTTTCCAAAACATGCATCCTGTTTGCAATAAGACGCTTAAGTAAAACTGCAAAAAATGTGGCAAATAAATTAACTTCATGTCCTGAATACAAAGTGTTATGTTTGGGGCAAATCCAACACAACACATCACTGAGTACCACTTAATATTTTCAAGCATTGTGGTGGCTGCAACGTTATGGGGATGCATGTCATCAGCAAGGGGAGTTTATGATAAAAATAAACAGAATAGAGCTAAGCACAGACAAAATCCCAGAGGAAGACCTGGTTCAGCCGGCTTTCCAACAAAAACTGGGAGACAATTCACATTTCAACAGGACAATAACCTAAAACACTAGGCAAAATATACACTGGAGTTGCTTACCAAGACTACATTGAATGTTCCTCAGTGGCCTATTTACAGGTTTGACTTAAAATCAGCATGAACATTTATGGCAAGACTTGAAACTGGCTGTCTAGCGATTATCAACAACGAACTTGACAGAACTTGAAGAATTAAGACAATTATAATGTGCCAGTATTGTACAATCCAGGTGTGCAAGCTCTAAGAGACCTACCCAGAAAGGCTTACAGCTGTAATTGCTGCCAAAGGTGATTCGAACATGTATTGACTCAGGGGGCTACACTTATCTAATGAAGATGTGTTTTTTTATTTTATATTAGTTTTTCTTCCACGTTGACAGAGTATTTTGTTTAGATTGTTGAACAAAAAGTGACAAGTAAATCCATTTTAATCCCGTTTTGTAACACACCAAAATGGGGAAAAAGTAAAGGGGTGTGAATACTTTCCGAAGGCATTTCTAAATGGAACCTCAAAAAGCCTATTAACAGAGACACGCGCCTTTGATGGGTATCCAGGCAATCTCTACTGACATTCCAATATAGATAAGAAAGAGGCCATGTTTACTGCTCCGGTAAAGCACACCTTTTTCAACAACGTTCAATGTCAGAGACAAAGGGCATTGACTATCATCACAGGGAGAAATAGGTTGAAGAATCAAACTACACTGACCAAAAAAATCTATAAATGCCAGTGTTGGTCCCATGTTTCATGAGCTGAAATAAAAGATCCCAGAAATGTTTCATAAGCACAAAAAGTTTATTTCTCGCAAATTTTGTACACAAATTTGTTTACATCCCTGTTAGTGAGCATTTCTCCTTTGCCAAGATAATTAATCCACCTGACAGGTGTGGCATATCAAGAATTTGATTAAACAGCATGATCATTACACAGTTGCAACTTGTACTGGGGACAAAATGCCATTCTAAAATGTGCAGTTTTGACACACAATACAATGCTACAGATGTCTCAAGTTTTGAGGGAGTGTGTAATTGGCATGCTGACTGCAGGAATGTCCAACAGAGCTGTTGCCAGAGAATTTCATGTTAATTTCTTTAACATGAATGTCGTTTAAGAGAATTTGGCAGTCCAACCGGCCTCACAACCGCAGACCACGTCCAGCCCAGGACCTCCACATCCTGCTTTTTCATCTGTGGGATTGTCTGAGACCAGCCATCCAGACAGTTCATGAAACTGAGGAGTATTTCTGTCTGTAATAAAGCCCTTGTGGGGAAAAACAAATTCCTATTGACTGGGTCTGGCTCCCCAGTGGGTGGGCCTGGCTCCCAAGTGGTTAGGCCTATGCCCTCCCAGGCCCACCCATGGCTGTGCCCCTGCCCAGTCATGTGACATCCATAGATTAGGGCCTAATGAATTTATTTAAATTGGCTGAGTTCCTTATATGAACTGTAACTCAGTAAAATCTTTGAAATTGTTCCAATTTGCGTTGCTTTTTTTGTTCAGTATAAAAAGGTGAACTGATTCCTCCAAAGAGACAGCTTGCCTCACAAAAACTGTGAAAACAGCAAGTTTCCAGGGCAACCCATTGGAGCGACGTGTGAGAAATGTCACCCAACAAAGGCAGGGGTTGGAGTCTGTGAGCTCAGACAGAGTGAAACTTTTGTATGCTTGCCAGTACCTTTTTACTTTCTAGGTCAGTCAAACACCAAATGAATGAGTCCTTTCTCAGTGTAACCTTTGTAAAGTCAAATAAAAGGGAAAAAGCTTGATAGATGAACAGTAGCTAAATAAATACAAATATATAATTGTGTTTATTTGATACATTTGTTATACAGTGTGTATCATCCTAATTTATTATCATTAAGCTCATTTGAAGACAATAAAATTGGCATAAAAAAAGTAAAAAAATCTACACCCACATGGGCCGTACCGGAGTATGTTGCACGGTAGTGACCTACCAAAAAAGGAACATTGTTTCTTCAGATCTTTTTTTTTATTTCACCTTTATTTAACCAGGTAGGCAAGTTGAGAACAAGTTCTCATTTACAACTGCGACCTGGCCAAGATAAAGCAAAGCAGTTCGACACACAACAACACAGAGTTACACATGGAATAAAACAAACATACAGTCAATAATACAGTAGGAAAAAAAGAAATCTATATACAAAGAGTGCAAATGAGGTAGGATAAGGAAGGTAAGACAATAAATAGGCCATGGTGGCAGAGTAATTACAATATAGCAATTTAACACTGGAATGGTAAAAGAAAACTGTGCAGTAGATGAATGTACAATGTAGAAAAACTGGGGGTGCAAAGGAACAAGATAAATAAATAAATACGGTAGGGGGATGAGGTAGTTGGTTGGGCTATTTACAGATGGGCTATAAACAGGTACAGTGGTCTGTACACTGCTCTGACAGCTGGTGCTTAAAGCTGTTGAGGGAGATAAGTGTCTCCAGTTTCAGAGATTTTTGAAGTTCGTTCCAGTCATTGGCAGCAGAGAACTGGAAGGAGAGTCGCCAAAGGAGGAATTGGGTGGCTTTGGGGGTGACCAGTGAGATATACCTGCTGGAGCGTGTGCTACGGGTTGGTGCTGCTAAAGGTGACCAGCGAGCTGAGATAAAGGCGGGACTTTACCTAGCAGGGACTTGTAAATGACCAGGAGCCAGTGGATATGGCGGCGAGTGTAAAGTGAAGGCCAGCCTACGAGAGTGTACAGGTCGCAGTGGTGGGTGGTATATGGGGCTTTGGTAACAAAACGGATGGCACTGTGATAGACTGCATCCAGTTTGTTGAGTAGAGTATTGAGGCTATTTTGTAAATTACATCACCGTCGAGGATCGGTAGGATGGTCAGTTTACGAGGTAAGTTTGGCAGCATGAGTGAAGGAAGCTTTGTTGCGAAATAGGAAGCCAATTCTAGATTTAATTTTAGATTGGAGATGTTTGATGTGAGTCTGGAAGGAGAGTTTACAGTCTAACCAGACACCTAGGTATTTGTAGTTTTCCACGTAATCTAAGACAGAACCGTCCAGAGTAGTAATGCTGAAGACGGGGGGACAGGTGCGGGTAGCGATCGGTTGAAGAGCATGCATTTAGTTTTACTTGCGTTTAAGAGCAGTTGTAGGCCACGGAAGGAGAGTTGTATGGCATTGAAGCTCGTCTGGAGGGTAGTTAACACAGTGTCCAAAGAGGGCCAGAAGTATACAGAATGGTGTCGTCTGCATAGAGGTGAATCAGAGACTCACCTGCAGCAAGAGCGACATCATTGATGTATACAGAGAAAAGAGTCGGCCCAAGAATTGAACCCTGTGGCACCCCATGGAGACTGCCAGAAGGCCGGACAACAGGCCCTCTGATTTGACACACTGAACTCTGTCGGAGAAGTAATGGTGAACCATGCGAGGCAGTCATTTGAGAAACCAATGCTGCCGAGTCTGCCGATAAGGGATCACGGTGATTGACAGAGTCGAAAGCCTTGGCCAGATCAATGAAAAGCGGCTGCACAATAATGTCTCTTGTCGATGGCGGTTATGATGTCATTTAGGACCTTGGCGTGGCTGAGGTGCACCCATGACCAGCCCTGAAACCAGATTGCATAGCGGAGAAGAGGTACGGTGGGATTGAAATGGTCGGTAATTTGTTTGTTAACTTGGCTTTCAAAGACCTTAGAAAGGCAGGGAAGGATGGATATAGGCCTATAACAGTTTGGGTCAAGAGTGTCTCCCCTTTGAAGAGGGATGACCGCAGCTTGCTTTCCAGTCTTTGGGAATCTCAGGCGTCACGAAAGAGAGGTTAAACAGGCTAGTAATAGGGGTTGCAACAATTTGACAGATAATTTTAAAAAAGAAAGGGTCCAGATTGTCTAGCCGGCTGATTTGTAAGGGTCCAGATTGCAGCTCTTTTAGAACATCAGCTGACTGGATTTGGGAGAAGGAGAAGTGGGGAGGCTTTGGCGAGTTGCTGAGGGTGCAGGGCTGTTGACCGGGGTAGGGGTAGCCAGGTGGAAAGCATGGCCAGCCATAGAAAAATGCTTGTGAAATTCTCAATTATTGTGGGGTTTATCGGTGGTGACAGTATTTCCTATCCTCAGTGCAGTGGGCAGTTGGGAGGAGGTGCTCTTATTCTCCATGGACTTAACAGTGTCCCAGAACTTTTTGGAGTTTGTGTTACAGGAGGCAAATTTCTGCTTGAAAAAGCTGGCCTTGGCTTTCCTAACTGCCAGCGTATATTGGTTCCTGACTTCCCTGAAAAGTTGCATATCACGGGGGCTGTTAGATGCTAATGCAGAACGCCACAGGATGTTTTTGGCTGGTCAAGGGCAGTCAGGTCTGGAGAGAACCAAGGGCTATATCTATTCCTGGTTCTAAATTTCTTGAATGGGGCATGCTTATTTAAGATGGTGAGGAAGGCACTTTTAAAGAATAACCAGGCATCCTCTACTGGCGGGATGAGGTCAATATCCTTCCAGGATACCCTGGCCAGGTCAATTAGAAAGGCCTGCTCGCTGAAGTGTTTTGAGGAACGTTTAACAGTAATGAGAGGAGATCGTTTGACTGCAAACCCATTACGGATGCAGGCAATGAGGCAGTGATCACTGAGATCTTGGTTGAAAACAGCAGGGGTGTATTTGGAGGGCAGGATTAGTTAGGATTACATCTATGAGGGTTCCCGTGTTTACGGCTTTGGGATTGTACCTAGTAGGTTCAAATATGATTTGTGTGAGGTTGAGGGCATCAAGTTTAGATTGTAGGATGGCCGGGGTGTTAAGCATGTCCCAATTTAGGTCACCTAGCAGCACGAACTCTGAAGATAGATGGGGGGGCAATCAGTTCACATATGGTGTCCAGAGCACAGCTGGGGGCAGAGGGTGGTCTATAGCAAGCGGCAACAATGAGAGACTTGTTTCTAGAAAGGCAGATTTTTAAAGTAAAAGTTCAAATTGTTTGGGTACAGACCTGGAAAGCAAGACAGAACTCTGCAGGCTATCTCTGCAATAGATAGCACGCCCCTTGGCCGTTCTATCTTGTCTGAAGATGTTATAGTTAGGGATGGAAATTTCAGTGTTACTGGTGGTCTTCCTAAGCCAGGATTCAGACACAGCTAGGACATCCGGGTTGGCAGAGTGTGCTAGGGCAGTGAATAAAACAAACTTAGGGAGGAGGCTTCTAATGTTGACATGCATGAAACCAAGGCTTTTACGGTTGCAGAAGTCAACAAATGAGAGGGCCTGTGGAATAGGAGTGGAGCTAGGCACCTGCAGGGCCTGGATTAACCTCTATATCACCAGAGGAACAGAGGAGGAGTAAGATAAGGATACGCTAAAGGCTATAATGACTGGTCGTCTAGGGACGTTCGAACAGAGAGTAAAAATAACAGGTTTCAGGGGGTGATAAAATAGATTAAAGGCATAATGTACAGACAATGGTATGGTAGGACGTGAATACAGTGGAGGTAAACCTAGGCATTGGTGGTGATGAAAGAGATAATGTCTCTAGAAAGATTTAAACCAGGTGATGTCATCGCATGTGTGGGAGGTGGAACTAAAGGGTTGGATAAGGCATATTGAGCAGGGCTAGAGGCTCTGCTGTGAAATAAGGCAATAAACACTAACCAGAACAGCAATGGACAAGGCATATTGACAATGAGGAGAGGCATGCTTAGCCTAGTGAACATAAGGGTCAAGTTAGTAGTGAGGCTGGCGACACAGCGTTTCAGACAGCTAGCTGGGGGTAGCAAGCTAGCAACGTCTAGCAGGCCGGCTAACAAAGACGGAGGAAGACTGTTTATAGCCTCCTCACGCGTTTCCGTCAGTAGACCAGTTGTGATGGGGTTTCGTGTGGTGAAGGGGACCAGGCCAGTTGGCACAACAAATTGTCCGATGGACCTGAATTAGCTAGCAGCCGATATGCTCTGGACAGCGAGGACGTTAGCAGGCCGCAGTTAGCTGATGGCGTTCAGGTGGCGTCGCGTCGGAGGGCGGTTGAAATATTTCCCTCGGGCAGATAACGTCGGCAGTCCACTTGAGAAGGCCCGGTAGGTCTCCACACCGGCAGTAGAAGCGGGTCCGGATAGGAGTTGTAGCCCAGCAGCGTGCTGAAACTCCTCAGTCAGCCGGGAGAAGGGCTAGCTTCAGGCTAATTGGTGTATTGCTATGAGACCGGCGTTAGCCGATGGCACTCAGGTAGCAGCTAGCTAGCTGCAAGATCCAGATTGAAAAATGTCCAACTTATGGCGGTAGGGATCCGGGATATGGAGGGAAAAATAAATAAAAATAGGTCCGGTAAGCTCAGGTTGCAGGAAGGCCACTGTGCACGACTTGCTAAAGAAAGAGTGAACTCAGTCATATCTCCATCTGCACTCTTAAAATGAACAACGTTTTCATTTCCTCCAAAGTTGATCCAATTTCTTGTGTTTACAGCAGTGTCAAATTCTTCAGTTCCCTGGCGATGCTTTGCACTAGTGTTGAGGCAGGTCTCTCTCAACACCTGGCTGATCACTCCCCAGGGGCTGGATTAAGTTTGCAGAAGCTCCATGCCTGTCCCCACCTGTCCTGCCATCTTGCAATTCTGAAGCTCTACTCAATTAGAGGATTTCCCACAATCCTTCTGTTTACCAGCTTGTAAAAGCCTTTTCATTGTGGTGGCAATCAGGGTTAACAAGGATATTCTGATTAATATCAGCCTTGGCTTGCAACGATCTAGTTTCCATCTCACAAAAACAAAGGTGGCTATGTGGTGTCTGGCGTGGTGTCAGCTTCTTGGGAATTTAAAATAAATAGCATGCATTCAATATACTGATTTGAGTTTAGGAGCAGGCTTTTCTACAGGAATCCATACATTTTGGGATGACACGTTTCCACTTGCTCAAAGGCCTGGCGCTTAAAGAGATTCTCTGGTACTTTTTTGCCAGTAATTCTGAAAGTAGTGCTCACGAGCCAAAAGTTGTCCCTGAAAATGACGTACTACGTCACATATTTGCAGATTTGTGCACCACATCATTGGCCTCTCTCTCGATATGCTTTGCGTGCATGATGTGCCTCTTGCTAGCTGTCACTCATATGGCAAGGGGCTGAAAGCTCAACGGTTGAACTGAAATTGCTAGGTGGGCTGGCCACATTGGGGGAAATTTAGGAAAATGGCACAGCACAGCATCCATGAAAACTGTCGCTATCAAACTAGGAATTTTGTTGCTAACTGAGGTAGGACAGTAATTATGCATGTATGAACTACACATTGACACATCCAGCCCAAAGCGGGACGTTTAAAAAATACTTAGTAGTCGCCAAAGTTCCACAGCAAGTCTTTAAAGAGAGTTGGATGCAGCCAAGAGTACAGGTTCTCTCATGTTCGGATAAAAGGTCTTTAGATCAAGCAACGTGAAACCCAGTAACAGTCTCCACAGTAGATAGCAGACAATATCCAATAATGTCACATACTAAGTCACATGTATTCTGAATGGTACTGTGTCTGTCATCCTTATCATAGTTTGAACCCGTCAGGAAAATACAGAAATGCTAATTATTATGAATATCAGTAATGTCCAAGGCAGATGACCATATATTCAGGGGACAAGTATGTTATATTAGGTTGAGGTGAAAAGTTTAGCTTATAAAGCAGAACCGCTTGAAGAGGACCTCAAAGAGGTTGTATTAGGAGTTGTGCTCTTTCTCTACTATCTTTTCAGCTCTCAGATGATTTGCCCTGAGGGTCCGCCTAAACCCACTGGCCCTAAATCAGTCACATTTATGACAGAGCCTCGTCTACAGCTGTGAGTAGAACAACTGGCCATGGGGTGACAGTGACAGGGAAAATGCAGCAAAATCTTTCTGCTATTTTTAAGTGTGGAGAGACAGAATGAGTCTGCACAGTCTGTGGAGGACGAAAGAGCTGGGACTCCTCCCTTCAAGCATCTGAGAGGATCTGTTCCAAGCCTTTGTAAACCGTGAGCTGCCATTGATACATCAGAGAGGGTATGAGGCTGTCTTGCGATGATGCCATGCTTCCGAGACATCTTCCATATCCGTTTCTCAGTGAGACATTGTCCCTCTACAGTACAGTCAGATGTATCCAAGTGATAGCATGTATCCATGAAGGACAGATTCCCATCCCTGGAGGGAACTGTTTTATTTCGGGGGGCAGGACGGTCTTCGTCCCCCGGGGGAGAAAAGCCAGGTCAGGAAGCAAAGAACGTCACACAGGGGAAATAACACGATTAGGGGAAGTATCTCTTGGCTACGCCCCAACATTTAGCTGAGCCATCTCCATTGAAAGTACAGCAAGGATGGTTTAAGAGAGGGAGCGGCTGCCAAAAGAAAAGCCGACCAGATGTAGTGAAATGTAAGCCGGGATCGGGGAGCACTAACATGTTTGTAAATAATGGGAGGGCAGAGGAGTAAAATAATTTCACCTGTAAGGAATTTAAATGTATTTTAAAGTTGAATTGGCATAACCACCTCTTGAATGAACAATGCAAATATCCCCATGAGGCAAATCATGGAAATACTTATGCCAGCTCCGTTTGTGAGCTCCAGAGCAAGACCTTTGTGATTTAGATTGAATCCAAACCTTAACGTAACATTCATTTGGACACATTACTTAAGAGGGAACATTATCATAATATTCTGGAATATTTCTAAAGGCCATAGATGATTCTTCGTCACAGTGACTTGGGCCATAAAAACCCAATTTGCTATTGTACAATCAGATTTGGCAACATTTGGGCATCACGAGGGGCGCAGTGGTCTAAGGCATCACCACAGACCCAGGTTCGTTCCCAGACTGTGTCACAACTGGTCTTGACTGAGAGTCCCATAGGGCGGCGCACAATTGTCCAGATTAGGGGAGGGTTTGGCCGGGGGGGCTTTACTTGCACTCTAGCAACTCCTTGTGGCGGGCCAGGTGCCTGCAGACTGACCTTGGCCGTCAGTTGAACAGTGTTTCCTCCGACACGTTGGTGCAGCTGGCTTCCGGGTTAAGCGGGTGGGTGTTAAGGAGCGTGGTTTGGCGGGTCATGTTTCGGGGGACGCAGGAATTGATCGCCGGCTCTCCCGAGCCCATTGGGGAGCGATGATATAAGTTCGTAATTAAAAAAGTAAAGTAAAATGGCAACGGTCTTTCTTTACATTATTTGTTTGAGAAATTCAGCATTATTGGATGGAAAACAGACGCCTGGATAGTATATGTATCGTATGGACTCCCCAAATGAAAAGCCCAGAACACTAACATTAATCCATCATGGCAGTAATATTGTTACGTTTGTCTACGAAAATCTGAATTTATGGGTAAAGAAATTATATCAATATTCTGTAACAAATCTTTACTCATCGATAATTTGAGTCCTAAGAAAACATAATAAGTGCCAATTTTGACAGTGTTAAAATAGTTCCATAGCCTATGCAGCTGTCCTGACGCTATCAACATCCAACTACCTTCCCATGGCAGTGTGGAAATGGATTCTCCTAGTACATTGCATGAAATGCTCTCTCCCCAAAAATATAAAATAATTCAAGTCACTGTGAAATTCCCATCATAAACCATGGGAGCGCAACAGTTTTAATGGACAGAGGAGCAGAAGTTTGTTACACTCGAGTCCTTTATGTTAAGCTAGCCTTTTCCACCTATTATTTTACCCTCTACTGCCCATTGAGTACAACCTCATGGTCGTCTCAAGTCCAACCCTTTTGTTCAAGAGCCACAGAAATGCATTGAGTGTTATGGTCACTGCTAAGTTTTTGTTAATTAATTAAATGTATTCTAATGTAGATAATCTATTTTGCAAGCGAGACCGGTTCAGTAAAAGACTTTCAACATTATTGATCAATCTGTGAGGGGGGAACGTTTTGGGTGACACATTTTGGAAAAATTCCCTCAGGGGTGACTGTGTATCCCATAAGACCACCTTGTTGTTACCAGCTTGCATCTAGACTCAGGGGTTAGATAAAGGGTTAATCAGATGTATTTGGATGGAGCGGGGTGGGTGAACGAAACCAGCTGACACCTGCTACAGCGCTAACTAAAGCGTGGTAATGCTTATATTCCTGTGGTGGTTTTACCCATACTGACATGCAGGAAGCATGAGGAGCATATCCTGCCAACTGTGTCAGCTAAGCAGAGAGCAGCTAGACTGCTTGTAAACTGATTAGCAATTCCCACCACATGGAAAACCACCCGTGAGAGAGAGCTTACTGAGCTGTCCGAGTGGGTTATAATCAATGTCTGGATAGAAACGGCAGCATACAGTATATGTGTAGAAATAAGAAAGATAGGCGCTACACAATGGATGCAAATCCCATCGGGCTATATAGAAAAAGAACAAGGCCTTTGCAAGACCAGTCTCAATTAAAACAGTGCACTTTTCATTGAGACTGGTCTTGAGAAAGACCTTGTAAAAACGTTGACATGTCCTTGTTTTTCTCCAAGCATATACAGGTAAACATTAAATAAGCAGTCCATTATGGAAAAATCCACATGCTTTTACATATGGAAATTTCTTGATTTCACATGTGACATTCTATTTTGTGAAATAATGTGAAACCATGCAGTTTTGGAACACTTCACAAGTGATGATATTTCAACATGAGGTTTCACATGAAGTTTCACATGTGATCAAAAATAGCCTTTCACATTTGAAATCATGTGAATCCGTCCATGTGGTTTTGGAACACGTCACAGGAAGTTTCCCCATGGATATTTTTCACAAGCCATTTCACAGGTAATTCCCTGCAAAGGCACTGCATCTCAGTGCAAGAGGCGTCACTACAGTACCTGGTTCGAATCCAGGCCGTGATTGGGAGACCCATAGGGCGGCGCACAATTGGCCCAACACCGTCCGGGCTTGGCTGTCATTGTAAATAAGAATTTGTTCTTAACTGACTTGCCTAGTTAAATAAAATAGAGATGTACCCAGAACATCACACAGTCGCACTTTGTATGCTTATTTATACAGTAATTATTAAATCAACATGTTCTTACCTGGGATTTTAATTTATAATCTCTTGATTCATGGCATTGCGATCTTTCTGCAATGGTGACATGGTGCAACGCCACCATGTCAATATCAATAACTGATTTCACCTGTATTCCTAGATTTTGGACTTCAAAGTAAATCTCACCTTTTTAAAAATGCCCAGTGCAATCAAAAACGTGATTTCCTGTCTTTTAACATATATTTCCACATTATGAATTTGGAATAATACTGTGAAATGTATGATAATTCCCTTTTAGTGAAAGAACTGTTTGAAAATGTCAGCCTGTTTTGGTGGGATGGAGTTTTGGGGTGCCTGGTGACATTACCATGCAGTAAATGTATTATTAGACCAATAAGAAAGAGATTTACAAACTTCTCTGCCAGTAACAGCAGGGCGGCAGGTAGCCTAGTGGGTAAGAGCATTGGAACAGTTTGCTGGTTTGAATCCCCCAAAAATATACCAATGTGCCCTTGAACAAGGCACTTAACCCTAATTGCTCCTGGATAAAAGTGTCTGCGAAATGACTAAAATGTAAACAGCTAGTAGTTCAGTTTTCCCCAGAGTCCTATCAAAATTCTTGCTTGAGAAATTGTTCTTTACTAAGAAGCTTTGTTTCTTTTTGACCATTTCATTGAAAACAATCACAATAAGATACTTAATTGTTACCCAGAAATTATTTGATATTGAGATGAAAACGGCTGCATTGGACCTTTAAGACTAATAGGCTTGATGTGATTTTGGCCTCCATTTCTTTTGCCCTCCAATCACACCCCATTGCACTTTGTGTCCCCGTAGGCATTGGAAATTGGATATGCAGCCCATATTTGACAAAAGATACATTGCACTAGTGGATTGATTAAGAAGAAGATTGAAACAACTACAGTACTGCTGGTAATGACTAACAGGCTAATTATCAAAGTAATATCACGTTACTGTCACAAAGAGCACATGCATCCATAAAAAGGCCATGATGCATGGGGGCCATATACTCTAATAACTAACAGTTGCACTTAAAGGCAAGAAAGGGAAGAGGAAAAACGAATCCAGTCTGTTTCACATTAAAAACTTTGATGTATGAAATACCAGCCCTCCAAAATAATGGCTTTAAAAAACCTTGAAAGAAAAGTAAAATCTTGCCATGTCGTGAACCCTAACTAAATGCATAGCTGTCGGATTTGTACGGATCATTAAGCTTTTGTCTGAATAAACCATAAAGAAAGAGCTTAAAGTCTCCTCTTTGAAAGTGATGCAGTTTGGCTTCTGACGCTCGCCATCAAAGTCGGCATCCTTCATTTACATTTCACTCAAATGCTTATTTTTCTGCTGCCGTCAATCCATACTGAAGGTATCATTACAGCTGGCTCAAACAACCATCGCAGCGCTTTCCATCATACTTAGTTAGACCACACTTTTGTGCTGTCACAGCAGTCATCACACTCTAGAATTCTGTCTGTGAGAGAGGCATTGAACAGAATATGTGAGTTGCCTTGCTGGCTCAGTAAACATAGCACACTTCAATGTGGACAATAGCAGACCTGGGTTCAAATTCTATTTGATAAAATTTCAAATACTTTATCTGTGCTTTATTGAGCTTGCCTGTTGCAATGGAACCAATAGAAATGTCCCCAAAGTGCAAACCCCACCCACCTAGCACTCCATGCAGGTTAAAGAAACTACTCTATGTCCTTGAAAGATGTCTAATAGTAATGGAACTCAGTTCTGGTCAGAGAACATTCACTTTGCAGAAAGCAGAAAGTGCAATGCGGCATATGATGGGGAATCCTTCATATGCTTCATATCCTTCTATTTAATGTAAAAACAACATCTTTGTTTTATTATGGCAATCAATGTGTACGCACAATTTCAAAGGATCTGAATATATACTGAGCATTACTACTCTGCAAATGAAAACTCCACTAACAAACATTAGCTTTGACCTTTTCTGGAATAAAGCTCAGACACACTACAGAAAATGACACATTGAACAATAAGAAAAGCAAGCAATGGGGATTAATAAAAACATGCATATATAAAACAAAACTATATAAACAAGAGATATCTTACTCCTTTATATTAACTAAATATATTAGTTAAAAGCATCTGTTATTACCTTAAGCTCAATGCCAGAAACCTCTTACTCCATGACAAGAACACTGTACAGGTACATGGTGAAACCTGATGATAGCAACACAAAGCTCACCGCCAATGATCTTAAAACCAGCTCGTGCTCAGTGATGTTGCAGAGTGTAATATGATCGTCTCTGTGTCTGTCTGGAAGGTGACCCTCACCACTCAAGATTCACTCAGGCAACGCATGACCTTTGACACCAGCTCCACTTTCCTGTCCTTGGAGCGTACCACCACTCCGCTGCTCTTCAGCCAGGCCTGCAGGGTCTTTGAAAGCGGAATAGCAAACAGGACACGTTCAGACAGACAATCAATCAATCAAATGTATTTCATAAAGCACGTTTTATATCCTACCGTTGGCCGAGAAAGAATCTGAGGTGGTAGAGAATCTCCTGACGTATACTGTAATCTTTGTTTAATGTCTTTCGGATGCTTACTTTAGTTTCTGAATTATAGCTCTTGAATCGACAGATAAGGAAAGCCTATGAGAGTTTGCAGAGTAATTAAAGCTTATGAGAGTTGAGTGAGTTCATCAGACACAGTAGTGAGAAATCTTCACCTTTTGAAGGGGAGCACCTCAAACGTCAAGTATTTTCCGTACATTATGTGTTGAGATCCCTAGTATTCTTTATTGTACAGAGAAAATTGACTTTCTGTAAATTGTGTGTAGATGTAAGCAAATTTCCGGGCTCCATTTGGTGTTTTTTAAAAGAGAAACTAAATTCCATAGTTTATCTAACCTGTGTATTTAATTCAAATAAAACCAAACCCAATGCAGCTACAAAAGATAAAATACTTCTGTTGTAGTAATTAACTACGCAGTAACTGTAAAGTTCTTTTGAAGATTAATAACCCTGTAGATTTCATCTGTCCCTCCCTAAAGTATATTGAGCCAATTGAAACCACTGATGGCCACTAGGTTATCGCCAGCTGAGCTCTCATCACTGGAACAGCTGATCTCACTTGCAACCATCATCCACCACCGATTTACCGCTCCATAACACGGATGTCGGGGGTTATCTTTTAGTCCTGATTAGGGTTTCAAAGGGATGGTATATTACTGGAAACGTTCTAAGTTTCCCAGCCAACTACCAGATTTTTTTTAACTTTCAAGTATTTTATGTAATTTATCACAAGATATATCTAGTGTCCCTTTTGGGTACTTTCAATGTGTAATTTCTTATCAAGGGGAGAAAAGGAAATATTCCTGAACTGTAGGCTACACATTTGACATTTGAAACTAAACTGTGATTGTGTTGTATTTTGAATAAAATTCTATTGTATTCTAATAAAGTTATTCATAGTTGCACAAATGTTTGTGTTGGTGGTTAAACTATTATGAGTAGCATTTCCTATGCTGTGTGGATTATTTATTTGTAGAACAACTGATAACACTCTACTGTGGCATATTGCACTCTACTGAAGAAACACTGAATTGGAAAGAAATGTGGTAGAGAGAATAGTTTCGTATTATTTGGAAGTAGTTATCTTAACGAAAGAAACATACTTAATTTTATAATGATATTCAAGTTTTCTATCACACATGTTGCTGCATTCCATATCACTTTAATTTACAATGTGGTAATTAATTAAAAGTTGGCAACTTTATTTTCACAGAAGAGTAGCCTTGATGCAGGCACAAGTAATTGTCTGCAAATCAATGTGTTAACTAAAACATCGTAATTGACAGACTACATTTCCAGTCTAATCATTTAATTTTGTTTGTAATATGTCATATTCTTCCATCTATCTTCCATCGTTTGTCCTAATAGGATGTTGTTTTATTGGGTCGGAAGTAGTGAACGCAGACAATTACCATTTCCTGTCTAGTATCAAGCTGGCATGACAAATAACACTGTCAGATCAGCTGGTCTACTACTTTTATTCCGCAGTTTTTTTTCATTACAACCAGGGTTATATTAGCTCGGAGCTCCTTGTTAACCTTCCGTTAGTAGCATGTCAAAGTAACTGTCCAGTAAAAATCTATTTTTAAAAGCTCATATTCCTTTTGCTCACGCCCAAATAATAGTGTTCACTCATCCCTTACTTGTAGTTGTTGCCAAAGCATACATTTGAGAAAAAACACTCAGTTAAACCCCATCTCAAAAAAAGCTTGGATAATGACATCATCCTCTTTGGCTGAGACAAGCCTGTATGTGATTGGTCCAGCAGCTTTTGCCTTTTTTTCTAAATTCTCCAGTGGGGATCATTCTTGAGACTAAAGAGTGACGTGCTCAGGAATGCACACACACTTCACGTAAGCAAGCTAGCTAGCAAGCCAAGCAATCCATAGCTGGTGTTAGCAAAAAGGAAAAAGCCAATGCAACAACTATCTCGCCAGTCATTTATATTTCAAATTATGTGGTTTGTAAGAGTTGTCATGCTGGCTGTTTAGAAGCAGTTAGCTAGCTGTCTAGCCAACAAGAAAGCAAGTCAAGTGTATGAGTGTCTCACTTTTTTTTACCAGTATATGCCCAATACATGCCTAAACCAGTCTGTTGTTTCCTAACAGGCCAAGCAGGGGCACAGAGAAAAGCTTAATTGTAATTGTTTTATCTATTTCATTCAAATTGTAATACGTTTTAGTTCATATTTTATAAAAATCTGGAACACTGGACATCCAGGGGTAGCCTGCAGGTTCCCGGGTCTTCATTGTAGTGCTGGCATTAAGTCAATATGTCAATTTTGTGTCCTTGTGTGTTCCAGTCCGAAAACAAATCAGTCAAAGTGGCAGCATTAATTCTGTGTGCATGTGTGTCTCAGTCACCAGATCTCAACCCAATTAAACATTTATGGGAGATTCTGGTGCGCCTCCTGAGACAGCGTTTTCCACCACCATCAACAAAACACCAAATTGTGGAATTTCTTGTGTAAGAATGGTGTTGCATCACGCCAATAAAGTACTGGACATTTGTAGAATCTATGCCAAGGCGCATTGAAGCTCTTCTGGTGGCCAAAACGCCCCACTGAGACCATTTATGTTGGTGTTTCCTTTATTTTGTCAGTTACCTGTACCTTGCTGCAGCAGGGCACTTTGAAAAAGTATTATATATTGCCCAGATCTGCACCAGCTTTAGATACTATAAATGTACGAAATTAATCAGTCCATCATTCCTTGGGCTGCAGGTAGCCTAGTGGTTAGAGCGTCATTCTGCCCCTGAACAAGGCAGTTAACCCACTGTTCCTAGGCCGTCATTGAAAATAAGAATTTGTTCTTAACGGACTTGCCTCGTTAAATAAAGGTAAAAATAAAATAAATAATCAAGGTACCTATACATGTATTACTCCTGTAAAACAGGTGATTACTGTGAGAGTGTGAGTATTAACTTCATTAAAAACTGTGAATGTGTAAACTTCTTGCTGGCATAAAACGGACTGACATCTGTGTCCGCTGAAACATACTGCTTTTTCAATCAAGCTCCCACCTCGTTTGTCGAACTTTAATATCACCATCGCGTTACAGGTCCAACACAAATAAACTCTGTTCACTTTGGCAGCCAGCGCTTCCACTTCCGCCAACTGTGGGCCATAACAATTGAGGGTCATATTCACTGGGAAACTAATTGAAGAAAATAGATTTAAACAGAGAGGAAATAACCTGAAGTTGTCCAATAAGAAACACTCATTTTTGTGGCAAAACATCTTCCTTTTTAGAACGTTTTGCTACACGTGCACTAATGAATACGATCCACGGAGGATATGACCTAACGACTTTGCCATTGTTTCAACTTGAAAACTCAAGGATTTAATATGCCTTGTATTATTACAACCAGGTTGTAATAATACATCACCAGAAATAGTGGGAGGACAGAGGAGGGAACCGGCGCCGTCGCTCTCTCTGTCTGCTTGTTTCTCACATCCTACTGGGAGGACCCAGACATTATCGTCACAGCTCCAGGCAGGGGATGAGAAGAATATGTTGAACACTATTTCGGATCTTGAGAAATGTGCCGCTTTTATCCTCTTTTGTGATAATACATTCTACAGATAAAACTTTTTTTTGTATTTGTTATTTCTAACACTTACAAATCTTGTGTGTGTAATTTGAAATGCAAGAGAAATATATGAGAGGCACAATGGCACAATATAGTACCAGTATGTGTGTTTAAATGTGAAAATGGCATACGTCGTATCAATGACAGTTGAGAGTTCTGTACCTGTGTGTGGCGATGTGGTAGCAGAGCTTGCTGGTCATGGGGGCTGGAAATCCAGACTGCCTGCAGGCTCTCCCTCAGGTGGGACAGGAAGGATCTGAGCGCCCCCTGGAGGTCGACTCTGGGACAGTGCTGCACCGGCTCAGTCCAGATACACCTCAGAGGTTATCTCAGTTGACTAGTTAAGAAACGGACCAACTCCGCTGTCTGGATGGAACTCACTTTAAAGGAGCAGTCTGGGATCGGTACATCCATTCTTGGGCTTTTCAATTAATTGAAGCAATTGATTCTTGAACAATAGAACATATAAATGCCTCAAGAGCTTAGTTCAACTGTCATACGCTATCAGAAGCTTTTTGCCAGTCCTGTCCGGTCCAGCGACGGTGGGTTTGTGCCCATAGGCGACGTTGTTGCCGGTGATATCTGGTGAGGACCTGCCTTACAACAGCCCTACAAGCCCTCAGTCCAGCCTCTCTCAGCCTATTGCGGACAGTCTGAGCACTGATGGAGGGATTGTGCGTTCCTGGTGTTATTTCCCTAAGAACACGTTCACACAGATGAGCAGGGACCCTGGGCATCTTTCTTTTGGTGTTTTTCAGAGTCAGCAGACTCTTTAGTGTATAAAGTTTTCATAACTGTGACCTTAATTGCCTACCGTCTGTAAGCTGTTAGTGTCTTAACGACCGTTCCACAGGTGCATGTTCATTAATTGTTTATGGTTCATTGGACAAGCATGGGAAACAGTGTTTAAACCCTTTACAATGAAGAGCTGTGAAGTTATTTGGATTTTTACGAATTATCTTTGAAAGACAGGGTCCTGAAAAAGGGAAGTTTCTTTTTTTGCTGAGTTTATGTGTGTGTAAGCTAACATTCTCAAACAGAGGGGGTGTGTTTTGTTTTGTTTGTGTTCCAAGATTAACCCTCAACATGACCCATCTCTGGGTGTTAAAGACCCAGTGCAGTCAAACATCTGTTTTTCTCCAGTGTTTAATATCATATTGTACAACACTGTAAAAGTGTGAACAAATGTGATCAGTGTCATTTCCTGATAGTGTAAGGTTCTGTATTTATTTTCTTAGTCAACCTTGTGTTCTGTTTCATTGTGTTCTTCAACGCAGCCCTGTCTTTCATTTTTGTTAATTGACTTCACCTGTGTTAGTTACTCACCTGGTCTCATCAGCTCCTTATTTAGTTCAGTTCCTTCTGTTTGTGCCTTTGTGAGGCATTGTTTGTTCTGACTCTACTAAGCCTTTTCCTAGCTCGTTTGGGAGAACCAGTTATAGCCTTCAGTTCTAGTTTTGATTCACCTGCCTGTTGGCCTACCTGTGTATTACCATTGCCTGCCTGTGACCAGGATTCCTGTCTTCTGTGACGGTGAAATAAACACCTGCTGCACTCTGTGCGTGAATCAACACCTTTTTTTTGCCCTGAGTAATCATTACAGATTGCGTTTTCAACAAGCAACTATCTACAAAGGACCTTCTAATCAGCAGGTTTGTATGAATGGGAGTTTTGGCTTTCCATGGTGACATCATGTGGTAAATTGGTTAATAGACCAATAACAAAGTGAGTTCCAAATCTCTCTGCCAATAAGTTTGTTTTCAGTGATTCCCCCCTCCCGTCTGACTATTCCCAGACAGTCCTAGCTAAATTCATGCTTGAGAAATAGTTTTTTGCAAAAAAAAAAGCTATTTTTGCACATTTTAATCTATTACAGTAAGGTTACTGTTACCCAGAAATGATTTGATATTGATATAATAATGGCTGCATTGGGCCTTTAACCACTCACATATGATGCCAGATGAACACTTATAGCTTTTTGGGGTGGAAGCTGTCTGCCCTCAGAATGGTATTCCCATCTGTAGCCTTCTTAAGGATTGATGTGTGCAAGCAACCTTTGTCATTTTTACTGATGTCAAGGTACAAACAAATTATGTTATCCTTGCTGTACTCTATAGTTAGTTAGATGTTGGGTTAATGCTGTTAAGGTATTAGTAGAAGGAAATAAGTTCATCTTCTGAGCCAGAATAGGCAAACATCATCAATATATCATCCCCACCATATAATCTGGTCAAATAACTGTTTTTTAGAAGGATCCAAAATTAAGTAATTTTCCCATTTGCCTGAGTACAAATCAGCATAGGAAGGCCTGTAGCAAGCTCCTATGGCACATCCTTTGACTTGTTTAAAGATACGGTCCTGAAAGATGTATTTAGTGTGACATTCTGGACAAGGGGCTTTTTTGAGGGCACAGAAACTGCCTGACCTGAAAAACTGGTGTCTGTAGTTGGAGAGGTGTTCTGCTCATACCAGGCCTTCAGATATATAGATTTCTGTAGAATCTAAATAGGTAAATCTTTGTATTGAATTCATTAGTTGAGCATGTAGGGGCAAATGACAGTGCTTTAGACAAGACCCTTACACAATCATCAGATAGGGGTTCTCCAGAAATGTTGATCACAGCCTTGTTCTGGTCCTGCTCTGTGTGGTTGGATAGTCTTGATTTCTTCCTCGCCTGCCGTGTTGGCCTCTTTCGCGTCCTCTCCCTCTCTTGTTGGGGAACCTGGGTAGTTCCTCTTCCTGGTCTAAAAAATCTTGGGAGGAGCCATCCTCTGAGTGTCTGGGTTAATCCTCATCGTCACTAAAAGAAACAGATCTAGGCTTCTTTTTTCTCACATCGCTTTGTTTGGCGGCACCTCTACTGGACCTTTTAAAGGGAGTAACTCTTAAAAAATGTGATAGTTCAGAAAAATAATGTAGTCAGATTTTTTTTTTTTATTACCTCAAGCAGTATATGGACTGCTCTTAATCTCTTGTGGACAGATTCTACTCGTAAACCGAAGAATCTCTTGACAGGACGGAATGCCTAGGAAGAGTATTTTTATTTTTATTGTTGAACATGAAATATATGTGATCGTATACAAATGTAAGCAAGGTTTGAAGTTATTATGTTTCTGTCAAATGTTACATCTGTTTGGGCTACAAATTATTTGTAAATATGTTCCGGCCCCCTGACCATCCATTTAAGAAGAATCGCCTCGCAGCTTAATCTAATTATGTGATCAATGGCATAGGACAACGAGCAGCAGTAGTTCCAGTGTTTGGGTTTCTCGTCACTGATTATTTGGAGTTACCAGGATTGGCCGTAGACAGTGCTTAAACTTTGACTGCTTTTCTTGTGCGGAACTCCCCATTTCTAACACATATGAACCCAGAACTCAATCAACATTTTTACTTCTGTGTTAACTGAGATTAGACTGCTCTAAGGAGTGACTGCAATCCACACTTTGGTTTTGGTAGAAAAATCACTGCGAAGAAAGACTGTGTCTTCGGAAAGTATTAAGACCCCTTCACTTTTTCCACATGTTGTTACATTACAGCCTTATTCTAGAATTGATTAAATTGTTTTCATCAATCTACACACAATACCCCATAATGACAAGGCAAAACGGGTTCTCAGAACATTTTGGAAATGTATAATTAAAAAGGAAATATCACATTTACATAAGTATTCAGACCCTTCACTCAATACTTTGTTGAAGAACCTTTGACAGCGATTACAGGATCGAGTCTTTTTGGGTATGACGCTACAAGCTTGGCACACCTGTATTTGGGAGTTTCTCGCATTCTTCTCTGCAGATCCTCTCAAGCTCTGTCAGGTTGGATGGGGAGCGTTGCCGCACAGCTATTTTCAGGTCTCTCCAGAGATGTTAGATGAGGTTCAAGTCCGGTACATTCAGAAACTTGTCCTGAAGCCACTCCTGCGTTGTCTTGGCTGTGTGCTTAGGGTCGTTCTCCTGTTGGAAGCTGAACCTTATCCCAGTCTGAGGTCTTGAGCACTCTGGAGCAGGTTTTCATCAAGGATCTCTGTACTTTTCTCTGTTCATCTTTGCCTAGATCCTGATTAGTCTCCCAGTCCTTGCCGCTGACAACCATCCCCACAGCATGATGCTGCCACCATCATGCTTCATTGTAGGGATGGTGACAGGTTTCTTCCAGATGTGACGCTTGGCATTCAGGCCAAAGAGTTCTATCTTGGTTTCATCAGACCAGAGAATCATGTTTCTCATGGTCTGAGAGTCTTTAGGTGCCTTTTGGCAAACTCCAAGCGGGCTGTCGTGTACCTTTTACTGAGGAGGGACTTCAGTCTGGCCACTCTACCATAAAGGCCTGATTGGTGGAATGCTGCAGAGATGGTTGTCCTTCTGGAAGGTTCTCCCATCTCCACAGAGGAACTCTAGAACTCTATCAGTGACCACTCTGTCACCTCCCTAACCAAGGCCCTTCTCCCCCCCGGGGACCTTCAATGCTGCAGAATTTATTTGTTTGTTTTTTATTTTCAATAAATTATCAAACATTTCTAAACCAGTTTTTCGCTTTGTCATTATGAGGTATTATGTGTACATTCCTGAGATTTTATTTCATTTAATAACTTTTAGAATAAGGCTGGAACGTAACAAAATGTGGAAAAAGTCAAGGGGTCTAAATACACTGCTCAAAAAAATAAAGGGAACACTAAAATCACACATCATAGATCTGAATGAATGAAATAATCTTATTAAATACTTTTTTCTTTACATAGTTGAATGTGCTGACAACAAAATCACACACAAATTATCAATGGAAATCAAATTTATCAACCCATGGAGGTCTGGATTTGGAGTCACACTCAAAATTAAAGTGGAAAACCACACTACAGCCTGATCCAACTTTGATGTAATGTCCTTAAAACAAGTCAAAATGAGGCTCAGTAGAGTGTGTGGCCTCCACGTGCCTGAATGACCTCCCCACAACGCCTGGGCATGCTCCTGATGAGGTGGCGGATGGTCTCCTGAGAGATCTCCTCCCAGACCTGGACGAAAGCATCCGCCAACTCCTGGACAGTCTGTGGTGCAACGTGGCGTTGGTGGATGGAGCGAGACATGATGTCCCAGATGTGCTCAATTGGATTCAGGTCTGGGAGAACAGGCGGGCCAGTCCTTAGCATCAATGCCTTCCTCTTGCAGGAACTGCTGACACACTCCAGCCACATGAGGTCTAGCATTGTCTTGCATTAGGAGGAACCCAGGGCCAACCGCACCAGCATATGGTCTCACAAGGGGTCTGAGGATCTCATCTCGGTACCTAATGGCAGTCAGGCTACCTCTGGCGAGCACATGGAGGGCTGTGCGGCCCCCAAAGAAATGCCACCCCACACCATGACTGACCCACCGCCAAACCGGTCATGCTGGAGGATGTTGCAGGCAACAGAACGTTCTCCACAGCGTCTCCAGACTCTGTCACGCGTCTGTCACGTGCTCAGTGTGAACCTGCTTTCATCTGTGAAGAGCACAGGGCGCCAGTGGCGAATTTGCCAATCTTGGTGTTCTCTGGCAAATGCCAAAGCGTCCTGCACGGTGTTGGGCTGTAAGCACAACCCCCACCTGTAGACGTCGGGCCCTCATACCACCCTCATGGAGTCTGTTTCTGACCGTTTGAGCAGACACATGCACATTTGTGGCCTGCTGGAGGTCATTTTGCAGGGCTCTGGCAGTGCTCCTCCTTGCACAAAGGCGGAGGTAGTGGTCCTGCTGCTGGGTTGTTGCCCTCCTCGGCCTCCTCCACGTCTCCTGATGTACTGGCCTGTCTCCTGGTAGCGCCTCCATGCTCTGGACACTACGCTGACAGACACAGCAAACCTTCTTGCCACAGCTCGCATTGATGTGCCATCCTGGATGAGCTGCACTACCTGAGCCACTTGTGTGGGTTGTAGACTCCGTCTCATGCTACCACTAGAGTGAAAGCACCGCCAGCATTCAAAAGTGACCAAAACATCAGCCAGGAAGCATAGGAACTGAGAAGTGGTCTGTGGTCACCACCTTCAGAACCACTCCTTTATTGGGGGTGTCTTGCTAATTGCCTATAATTTCCACCTGTTGTCTATTCCATTTGCACAACAGCATGTGAAATGTATTGTCAATCAGTGTTGCTTCCTAAGTGGACAGTTTGATTTCACAGAAGTGTGATTGACTTGGAGTTACATTGTGTTGTTTAAGTGTTCCCTTTATTTTTTTGAGCAGTGTACTTTTTGGACAAAAAAAAAAAAAAGACTCAGCATTGAAAAAGTTTATTACAACAGTGTGACTGTTTTGGAATAAAATGTTGAATATATTTTCTTAAACATCTGCTGTATTGTGTGCTTATTATTTAACCATTGATGTTCTAGGGACCATTTTGAGACTTTAAGGACCATCAGGTTCTACTGGAATATCTACCAATGGCATTTTTGTGAGAATTCTTTTATGAACAGATGACTGAAGACGGGACAGCCGGGCATTTGTGCAGTTGAGTCCATTTCTGCAATAAGACTCATCATAAAGTGATGAAACAAGCAAGGCGTTGTAGAAAACAATTAATATAATGGGCTTGGAACCTCTAACCCTGACAATTTGACTGGTAAACTCATGTATTCACTCGCCCTGACCTTAAAGATCTCATCCAGGCCTGTCTGTTTGACTCCAAGTACCTTGCTTGCTGTGGTGATAATCCTTCTCAGCATATTTCTCTGACTGACAGTGGCATTGCCAAACCAACAAACAATACAAAATGTTAAAATACTCTCAATGAAAGATTTGTATAACAGAGTCAGTATAGTACAGTCTACATTAAAAGATCCCAGCTTTTTGAGAAAGTACAGTCTCTGTTGGCTCTTTTTGTAGATCAGGTCTGTACATTTACTCCAGTGAAGCTTCTTGTCCAAGAGGACACCCAGATATTTATATTCCTCTACAATCTCTATATTCTGACCTCTGATAGACGTTGCAGAGGTAGGTGTTGTACGCTTCCTGAAGTCTATACACATCTCTTTGGTCTTGTTGGTATTGAGGACCAAGTGTGATTCCTCACACCACTCTACAAAGTCATCTAGGACCGGGCCATGATGTTCCTCATCCTCATGCTACAGGCTGATCAAGGCAGTGTCATCAGCGAACTTAACCAGGTGTCTGTCAGGATGGTAACTAGTACAACTATTTAGTGTACAGGAGTGGGGACAAAACACATCCCTGAGGAGAGTCTGTGTTGGTATTGCGTATGTCCGACACGTGGGGACCTATTTTGACTCGCTGTGAGCGTTGGCTCAGGAAGTCCAACAGCCACAAAACCAGCCCCCCATCTAAGGAGAAGTCCCGAATGAGTCTCTGTGCCAGAATGTAAGGCTGGATTTTGTTGAAGGCAGAAGTAAAAGTCAACAAACAGAACCCTGACATGGGATTCGGCACCCTCTAGATGTCTAAAGACCATGTTAAGGAGGGTGAGAATGGCATCATCAACTCCTCTGCTAGGCTGATAGGCAAACTGAAATGGGTCGAGGAGCATCTGTGTGACGCTGAGAATAAGACTTTTCACAATTTTCTCAAGGCATTTCATTACAAAGGATGTCAAGGCGACAGGGCGGTAGTCATTCAGCACAGGGATTAGATGCTTTTGGAATTGGTATAATTATTGAGTTTTCCACAGTACTGGCACGTGTTGCTGGTCGAGTGAGGATTGGAAAATGTCTGTAAAAACACCAGCCAATTGTTCAGCACAGTGCTTTAACACATGTCCACTTATTTTGGCTGGGCCTAGGCTTTTGTATGCGTTACATCCCCTGAACAACTTCAAAACATCAGACTGTTTATCAACAACTCTCTCAAACATTTGTAATGATGCTTCCATTTGTTTTACCTACGACACAAAGTTGTCTGATTCAAATCTTGAGGAGAACATTCAGTTCATTAGCCATGTTTTGTCCCTCATGTCTCCCAAGGTCAGCACTGGTTTTTCCCCTGCCTATGTTACCATGGATTTAATCCCTTGCCAGGCCACCCTTGTGTTTCCTGAGGCGAGAGTCCTCTCCACCCTTTGCTTGTATGCCTCCTTGTCCACCAGTATCTGTCTTTTGATCTCACGTTGTACATCTCTTAAAGCCTGTCTATCACCCTCAGCATAAACTGCCTTCTTCCTATCAAGTAGTGATTTTAGATGTTTTGATACCCAAGGCTTATTGTTAGGGAAGATTTTACAGGTTTTAATAGGCACAACTGACTCAACACAGAAGTTTACATAGTCTGAAATAACATCTGTGAGTTCATCAAGATTAGAGTTGCTGTCCTCAAATACTTCCCACATAGTACAGTCAAAACACCCCTGGAGACAAGTGATAGTGTTGTCATTCCAGATCTTGACAGTTTTAACTGTGGGTTTCTCCCTCACCGGGTGCCGACAGTAGGTTGGCCTGAGGTAGACCACATTGTTGTCTGATGTCCCCAGGGGAGGTCTGGTGGTGGCAGAGAATGCATTTGGTATTGTCCCATAGCACAAATCAAGAGTCCTATTTTTCCTAGTGTGACATTTCACATACTGGTGGTACAGTGGGGAAAAAAAGTATTTAGTCAGCCACCAATTATGCAAGTTCTCTCATTTAAAAAGATGAGAGAAGCCTGTAATTTTCATCATAGGTACACTTCAACTATGACAGACAAAATGAGGAAAAAAAATCCCGAAAATCACATTGTAGGATTTTTTATGAATTTATTTGCAAATTATGGTGGAAAATAAGTATTTGGTCACATACAAACAAGCAAGATTTCTGGCTCTCACAGACCTGTAACTTCTTCTTTAAGAGGCTCCTCTGTCCTCCACTCATTACCTGTATTCATGGCACCTGTTTGAACTTGTTATCAGTATAAAAGACACCTGTCCACAACCTCAAACAGTCACACTCCAAACTCCACTATGGCCAAGACCAAAGAGCTGTCAAAGGACACCAGAAACAAAATTGTAGACCTGCACCAGGTTGGGAAGACTGAATCTGCAATAGGTAAGCAGCTTGGTTTGAAGAAATCAACTGTGGGAGCAATTATTAGGAAATGGAAGACATACAAGACCACTGATAATCTTCCTCGATTTGGTCTTCCACGCAAGATCTCACCCCGTGGGGTCAAAATGATCACAAGAACGGTGAGCAAAAATCCCAGAACCACACGGGGGGACCTAGTGAATGACCTGCAGAGAGCTGGGACCAAAGTAACAAAGCCTACCATCAGTAACACACTACGCCGCCAGGGACTCAAATCCTGCAGTGCCAGACGTGTCCCCCTGCTTAAGCCAGTACATGTTCAGGCCCGTCTAAAGTTTGCTAGAGAGCATTTGGATGATCCAGATGAGGATTGGGAGAATGTCAGATGAAACCAAAATATAACTTTTTGGTAAAAACTCAACTCGTCGTGTTTGGAGGACAAAGAATGCTGAGTTGCATCCAAAGAACACCATACCTACTGTGAAGCATGGGGGTGGAAACATCATGCTTTGGGGCTGTTTTTCTGCAAAGGGACCAGGACAACTGATCCGTGTAAAGGAAAGAATGAATGGGGCCATGTATCGTGAGATTTTGAGTGAAAACCTCCTTCCATCAGCAAGGGCATTGAAGATGAAACGTGGCTGGGTCTTTCAGCATGACAATGATCCCAAACACACCGCCCGGCAACGAAGGAGTGGCTTCAGTAGAAGCATTTCAAGGTCCTGGAGTGGCCTAGCCAGTCTCCAGATCTCAACCCCATAGAAAATCTTTGAAAGTCCGTGTTGCCCAGCGACAGCCCCAAAACATCACTGCTCTAGAGGAGATCTGCATGGAGGAATGGGCCAAAATACCAGCAACAGTGTGTGAAAACCTTGTGAAGACTTACAGAAAACGTTTGACCTCTGTCATTGCCAACAAAGGGTATATAACAAAGTATTGAGATAAACTTTTGTTATTGACCAAATACTTATTTTCCACCATAATTTGCAAATAAATTCATAAAAAATCCTACAATGTGATTTTCTGGATTTCTTTTCCTCATTTTGTCTGTCATAGTTGAAGTGTACCTATGATGAAAATTACAGGCCTCTCTCATCTTTTTAAGTGAGAGAACTTGCACAATTGGTGGCTGACTAAATACTTTTTTTCCCCACTGTATGTGCGCAGGACTTTGTGCAAGGTACAGTTGTTAAAATCCCCTAAAATAAATGTGGGTGCGTCGGGGGAGATGGATTCCAGTTTCTGTGACAGATTATAAATAACCTGTGATGCCTTTGTTATATTAGCTTTCGGGTTGAATGTACACAACGGTAACAAACAATTGGGGGAACTCACGGGGCAGATGGTAGGGTCGCAGTGACATAGAAAGCAGTTCAATGTCGGGGGTACAGAGTCTCTCTCTCTCTCTTACCAGGATCGATTTACACCACTGGTCCCTGACAAGCAGGCAGACACCCCCTCTGTGAAGTTTCTCTGTGACTGTCAGATCACGGTCCACTCTGACCAGAGTGAAGCTGGCCCGGCTCCAATTCTCTGTCCGGGATTCTGTCATCCAGCCAAGTCTCAGTAAATGCCAGCAAACAGGCCTCACAATATTCGTGTTGGAAGCGCAGATGAGTAATGAGATGAGTAATGCGATATATGTAAACATTCTTAAAGTGGCATTATTAAAGTGACTAGTGTTCCATTTATTAACCTCTTTGCGCACGGATCCTGCTAGCGGGATCGTTTTCAGAGCAAACATAACGCGGCAAATTCAAAATAAAAATTCGTAATATTTAACATTCTTCGATATACAAGTGTTGCATAGCCATCAAAAGCTCTGCTTCTTGGCAATATCACTGCGTTGTCAGATTTCAAAAAGGCTTTACGGCGAAAGCACTACATTTGATTGTTTGAGGCTAGCACCTCACATATTTTCCACATTAGCATAAATTCATATCCAGCTCGGTTCTCAAAATGTCCATATCACAGCTAATATAAATCGCTTACCTTTCAAAGAACTTCTGCTGAGGGCTTCCCAAGTGTCCAAACAAGAGAATCCATGGTTCTTTTGTTAGAAAAAGTAACTCATTATATCCATAAATCTCCGTTTGGTTGGCACGTTATGTTCAGCTACTCCACCAAGCATTGTCAGTCTACTCGCCCGTTGTACAGTGAAGAGAACGCGTTCACGTTATACCTCTGGCATTTAACTTTGGGCACGTCAGACAGGCGAACATTCGGAAAATGGGACCCCACCCCTAAGAGGTTAAAGTGGCCAATGATGTCAAGTCTGTAGATAGGAAGTTGCCTCTCTGTGCTAGTGGTTGGTGTTTAACAATCTGAAAAACAGCTTCTATCTCAAGGCCATCAATCTCTGTCCCACCTTTGATGCACCTGTACTGACCTCGCCTTCTGGATGGAAGGTAGTGGCTCGGGTAGTGGACAGGTAGTGGCTCGGGTGGTTATTGTCCTTGAGAACGGGCTGAGAACGCACTCTTGTGGGGCCCCAGTGTTGAGGATCAGCGGAGTGGAGATGTTGTTTCCTACCTTCACCAGACTGGGATAAGGATTGATTGAATATGTCTGTAAACACACCAGCCAGCTGGTCTGCACATGCTCCGAGGACGTGGCTCGAGATGCCGTCTGGGCCGGCAGCCTTGCGAAGGTTAACACGTTTAAAAGTTTTACTCACGTCAGCCACGGAGAAGGAGAGCCCACAGTCTTTGGTAGCGGGCCCGTGTCGGTGGCACCGTATTGTCCTCAAAGTGAGCAAAGAAGTTGTTTAATTTGTCTGGGAGCAAGACGCCGATGTCCGTGATGGGGCTGGTTTTCTTTTTGTAATCCGTGATTGACTGTAGACCCTGCCACAAACGTCTCGTGTTTGAGCCGTTGAATTGCGACTCCACTTTGTCTCTATACTGGTGCTTTGCTTGTTTGATTGATAGATTTAGATTTGCCAAAACGAGGGCGGGGGTGGGCTTTGTATGCATTGTGGAAGTTAGAGTAGCAGTGGTCGAGTGTGTTATGGCTGCCTGGTATTGTGATGTAATCATTTCCATGGTAATGTAGAATGTTCATTTCATTTATGTTAACTATTGTGGCTCATGCAATGGAACTTACAGCATTTGTAATGTCAGTTGAGTTGAATCAACAAATACGACCATGTATTGATGGGTACACTTCCTGCTTTTATTTCCTGCTTTTACTTCCTGCTTTGCTCCTATGGGTACACTCGCAATGGCTACCAGTCCACTCATTATGCCATCATTGACTTGGATGGGGATGCCTGTTCTATTCATTCTATTTCTATGGCAGCACATGCAGTCAGGAGAAGGAAAGGAGAAAATGGGTGTCCCAAAATATATATTTTTCTTATTCAAACAGTTATTACCATGACCGCAGTCATTTGGCTGGCCAATTACCATCATTCAAAATTCCATGAGCGTCACAGCCCTAACGGGTCCTTAATTAACAACATGAAGGTAGAGCAAACTGTTAGGCAGAGTGGGTGTGACATCTGCTGGCTTGTTTTGAGCCAACGTTAGTGAGTTATACTGTCATTTTGACAGGCCAAGTCCGCACACACACACACACACACACACACACACACACACACACAGCCATGTCCATGTTTAGTTGCTGACCAAATGTTGACAGACATGAGAGATGGGATCTCATTCACCACCATCTGGTGGTTGAACAGAGTTTGGTCCTGTGGTTGCGATTAAAGCAACATTTCCCTGGAGTTGTCCACGTGTGTGTGTGTGTGTGTGTGTTACAGCGATGTGAGTTTGCACTGTTGTTGATATAACAGAAATCATTTACAGTTATGTCAGTCAACTAACTTGACATGGTTGTGACACTACATATCATTTCGGTAAGCTAGCAAGCAGCAGGCATGCCTAGACAGTTAGGTGACTCCTATGTCCATCCTATGTCCATTGTCATGACAGTGACGATAGGAGTTGACAAGACAGCACAAACAGATGTGGGACCAGGCTGTAGTCTACCAGACTGCTCCAGTGATTCTGGATATCAGCTTAGCACTGGATGGGCTCTCGGGGGGCATCCGGTGACTGATGTTGATGATCTGACCCCTCTACACAACACAGCTTTATATCAACAGATTATATATCATATTATTGAAGATACAAAATACACAGGCAATATCTTCTATTTTGATCAGGTTTGAGGTCATTCAATTTCAGTCAATTCTGGAAGTAAACTGAAATTCCAAAATGTATGGTTCACTTCCTGCATTGACTGAATTTAAATGGAATTGACCCCAATCATGATTTTAATGTTATGTTTTATCTTATCTGTTAGTATATGCTACGTAAGAATGCATGTTCTCTGGCATATCAACAGTTCAATCCAACCTGTCATTGCAATGTTCACACAGTCTTTGTTTACAAACTCCTGCCCGTGTGCACATAGCACTTGTTATTCTAAAAGTGTCATCCCGCTGAACTGTGTATGATGATGTGACTGTTGTGATATCGCTGATTCTACCTTTTAAAAGGAAAATAAAACATGTGAAATGCTGACCTGGGCAGAATGTATCACCCGTTAATGGATATGGAGAAGGTCTGGATAACAGCACCTGGCTGGCTATGGAAGGTCCTCAGGACCATGTGAGGGACTTCAAAGTCCTCCAACTAAAAGTCAAACCTACATTAACGACATTTCATGACCACAAGCCTAAATTATTGTGCAGTTATCCAATACACATATAATATAGGCTACTGCACATTACACATGACAGAAAACCATAAAAGCCAGCTGCCAGTAGCTAGCTGTATGCTCTCTTGGGTAAATAAATTAAACTAGCTCCAGTAGGCTCATCGTTTTGAGTGTGAACTGTATTACTGTACTGTATTATTGTATATGGACTGAAATTACGCACATCGTTCAAACCATGATAAAGCAGAAGAGAACATGCGATTCTGGTACAGCACATGCAAGCTACAAAGTTCCAAGTATAGGCTAGTGAATTTGACTTTAATTTTGAAATATAATAGGGCCTATTTGTATAATTAGTAGGATGACAAATATATACCTTTCATAGTATTTCCCCTAACGTTATTAGCCTTCCTCCTCTTTCTCTATTGTTGCTTCATTCCTTCCTCGCTTCCAACAGTTAAATGAAATAAGTTTTGTTTTCCTTATCTTCATCATTCTAATGTCCTCCTTGAATAATATAGGACTAGAATTAGATGCAGAAGGCTTTCACTTCTCTTCACGGATATTGAATGGTTATGGGTCTCCAAGAGCTAAAGAGCATTTTTTAAGGAGAGGCCAGAGGAGCACTGGTGCTTGCGTAAGCTTAATATGCATAACCCATCATTAATTAGCTAAATATAAGGCTAATACTGCATTGAATGTATTACCTGAAAGGGGTAGGATAGGACATTTATACATAGAGCCAGGGTCCAACTTTAGTTTTACGTGGGGGTAACTTTGCAGGGGGTCTGGTGATCCTCCCTCAGAATTGTTTGGGCATCTAAAGCTCATTTCCTGCATTTCTATATAATATTTTTAAACACTTCTATATTAATGTTGATGCTACCATGGTTATAGATAATCCTGAATTATGTGAATATTGATGAGTGAGAAAGTTATGGACGCACAAATATCATTCCTCACCCTAAAAATGCTAACCTCCCACAGTTATTGTAATGGTGAGAGATTATCATGTCTTGGGGGTATGATATTTGTGTGTCTGTAACATTCTCACTTGTCATTATTCACGATTCATTCAGGATTATCAGTAATCATGGTAGAATCCACATTAACGTAGAAGTGTTTAGAAGCTCCCCTAAAATGGGGGGACTATGATTTCTGTGACTGCTGTAATTTATAAATGGTTTAGCTGATATGGATGAAAATACCCTCAAATGAAAGCTGACAGTCTGCACTTTAACCTTAAAGTCATTGTTTGATTAGAGTGACAACCAACAATATGGCAGACCCCAAAGGCCAGGACTGAGCAGTCCAGCAGCTAGGGATTGCCTAAATAGGTATCTCCCCTGACGTAGGAATGTTTTTGTCATACAGTATTTTTTTTATTTAACCAGGCAAGTCAGTTAAGAACAAATTCGTATTTACAATGACGGCCTACACCAGCCAAACCCAGACGATGTTGGGCTAATAGTGCGCCGCCCTATCACGGCCGGTTGTAATACAGCCTGGATTCGAACCAGGGTGTCTGTAGTGACGTCTCAAGCACTGAGATGCAGTGCCTTAGACCGCTGCACCACTCGGGAGCCCCTATAAAACATCCAGACCTTATGAAAGTTGCACAGTATACCCTTAAGCTCACAATAAATAAAATCTAGTGATACATAACTTGACATTTCTGCCATCTATTGTGGGAGGATAACCAACCTTCCAAATAACGGCAATGGATTTCTTAGCCGCTATAAATGCAACCTTAAACTCAGAGCCATTTACAGAATATAGTTCTCTATATATATATATATATAGTTCTGCGTATACCACTGTGGTCTGAGGGCTAAAGTTCACCCTTCAAGGTTAGCTTAAAGGTTGTGAGAAATAGCTCAAATAACTCCTAAACCAATGTTGTAATTTATACTGAAAGTATAACAGGTGATAATTCATACTCAAACACCAAACAATGGTGTTGAGCTTCTCCGAATCAGCCAGAAAATCCCTCCCTAAAGCGTAAGAGATCAACAAACACGGTTATGTAAACAAACATACAGTAGCGCTGTTGCAGTACAGTACAGTTAGATTAGTACTTGTGTGTGTCATTCTGGCGGCCATGAAAGACTAGATAATAAATAACACAGTTGGAAAACAAGGCTGTGTTTAGCACGGTGCGGCCTCAAAGCTGAAGGACAGTCTGGCCTTCCCGGTCTGTTATCATAAGATATGGACACTGGGAAGGAGACAAGCAACAGCAGTAATGATGCACCATTACAGTTTTTTTCTTGAGCCAATTTTGGTCTTTAATGCAGGGCCGACAAACAAGTTCCTTACCTTCTCCCCTTTCCACTTACAGTTGAAGTCGGAAGTTTACATACACCTTAGCCAAATACATTTAAATTCAGTATTTCACAATTCCTGACATTTAATCCTCGTAAAAATTCCCTGTCTTAGGTCAGTTAGGATCACCACTTTATTTTAAGAATGTGAAATGTCAGAATAATAGTAGAGAGTGATTTATTTCAGCTTTTCTTTCTTTCATCACATTCCCAGTGGGTCAGACATTTACATACACTCAATTAGTATTTGGTAGCATTGCCTTTAAATTGTTTAACTTGGGTCAAACGTTTTGGGTAGCTTTCCACAAGCTTCCCACAATAAGTTGGGTGAATTTTGGCCCATTCCTCCTGACATAGCTGGTGTAACTGAGTCAGGTTTGTAGGCCTCCTTGCTCGCACACGCTTTTCAGTTAGAGTTTCCAGCCTTAGAAGTTGCAGCCCAAATAAATGCTTCAGAGTTCAAGTAACAGACACATCTCAACATCAACTGTTCAGAGGAGACTGCATGAATCAGGTCTTAATGGTCGAATTGCTGCAAAGAAACCACTACTAAAGGACACCAATAAAAAGAAGAGACACAAAAACACAAGCAATGGGCATTAGACGGTTGGAAATGTGTCCTTTGGTCTGATGGGTCCAAATTTGAGATTTTTGGTTCCAACTGCTGTGTCTTTGTAAGACGCAGAGTAGGTGAACGGATGATCTCCGCATGTGCGGTGCCCACCGTGGAGCATGGAGGAAGTGTGATGGTGTGAGTTTGCTTTGCTGGTGACACTGATTCAGAGGGGTTGGGTTAAATGCGTAAGACACATTTCAGTTGAAGGCATTCAGTTGTACAACTGACTAGGTATCCCCCTTTCCTTGCCACAGCATTCTGCAGAAATACGCCATCCCAACTGGTTCTCGCTTAGTGGAACTATCATTTGTTTTTCAACAGGACAGGGCTATTTGACCAAGAAGGAGAGTGATGGAGTGCTGCATCAGATGACCTGGCCACCACAATCACCCAACCTCAACCCAATTGAAATGGTTTGGGATGAGTTGGAAAAGCATTGCAGGTGAAGCTGGTTGAGAGAATGCCAAGAGTGTGCAAAGCTGACATCAAGACAAAGGGTGGCTACTTGAAGTATCTCAAATATAAAATAAATGTTGATTTGTTTAACACTTTTGCTTACTACATGATTCCATATGTGTTATTTCATAGTTTTGATGTCTTCAATATTATTCTACATTGTATTGTCATGTTGGTGTGAATGATTCGGGAGACAGGCGCAGGAATGCGTAATGGGGTTTTTATTACACCCAAATTATGCTGTGCCGTGTAAAGGCATGGGGACGAAGACCAAACAAACACTATACAAAACACAGGGTAGAAACCCAAACAAAAGAGCGAGGAGTATCTCGAATAAATAACACAAGCACACAATGATTAACACACGGGACGAGACCCGTAATCATCTGCGCAATCCACAATGGCACAAAAGCCAAAATACACAGCACAGGTACTCACACGCACCAACGGACATTGTAACAATAATCAACAGGACATTGGTAAACCAATGACACACTTATACAATTACTAATCACTGGGGATAGGGGCCAGGTGTGCGTAAAGAACGTTCCAGAGGGATCCGTGTAGAAAATAGTACAAATGAAGAAAAACCCTTGAATGAGTAGCTGTGTTCAAACTTCTGACTGGTACAGTAAGTAATAGGGTACAGTACTATACATTACAGTAGATTACACCGTTTTCACTTTAGGCAATACATGCTCATGGGGATGGCGATCGATCCCTTTCCACCTCTATGCTGAAAACAATTCCTCAATAGGGTTGAGGAAAGGGTCATGAATTGGGGATGGGCCCTAAACTATGCCTGAAACTGCCTGCATGGTGGAACCTGACATTGTCCTACACAATGACATAGGTGACCCCTTCACCTTGACATGCCTGCTCAATTTAATTGAGAAACACAATGTCTGTAGCAATGTAGAATCCAATTAATGGCCTATGTCCTACCACAACATCTTCAGAGAGCTGGGCACATGAAGATGTTTCCCCCACATTATCCAGGCATTTGGACGGTCGCCAGGTGGCCGATAAGGTTCCGCCCACGATGCCAAATTTTGTCCAGGTTGAAGGCCGCTTCATCAACAAAGATATTTGTGATGGTTCAGAGCAGCATCAAGCACTGTCCCCCTCTAAAATTATATTTTGTTTAGTTATTTTTACAGTATAGTTCCAATATGATATTGTGAAGTAGCATGTGCATCAAATAGTAACAGTAATACAGTATATAGTGCTATACCTGAACACACTCCGCCTGCAGTTGTTTCACCTGGTCATTGTTTCTCTCAAAAGGCACCAGGTAATTGTGTTTCATAGATACCAGGGGCCTCTTCAAAAGGCGGGCGATTGTTGGTAGGCTGATGGATGCCACAATGTCAAAGGTGTCATCATTCTCCTCAATGGCCTGCTTTATTTTGGACAGATGTATGTCATTCCTGGCCCTCACCATTTCCACCACTGCCCACTCCTGCTGGTCGGTCAGCACACAACCACCACCATGGGGTCTTCTGTCAATTCTGAGGGTAGAACAGAGTATACTGTCAATAGATCATACTGTAAGAATACTGTAACATGTTTTGTGAATTTATATGCATTACAATATGTAATTTACACAATGAGGTGTAATGGTAAAGCAAAGTGCATATTCACATGTTTTCTTGGCTAAATGTTCTCATTATCAATTTGACAGCTGATCTTTTCAGATTGGGGTGAATTCATCTGTCAGCCTATGCCATGTTAAGGCCTCTGTTTACCACATGGTCAACAACGATGGCCTGGACTTCATTAGACAAAACCGTTCCCTGCCATCTGTCAAAGAAATTGGAAGTTTTCACACACACCATTTTATATGGTGTCCAACTCTGGTTACCACTATGTGAAATCAATTAGCAATAACCAGTAGTCATTATGTATGGTTATCATGTATCATACATGTAATTTAGATGTTTCTACTTTACAAACACACATTTTATTTCTGTAGTTCTCAAAATCCATATATATTAGACAAACCAGTTTAAAATCTAGAGGTTTACCAAGTGGTTAATTATTAAGTTGGATTAAGTGATGATCAAATGTATTTAAACAAATGAGAAGGGAATCATATGAAATGTATCGTGAGCATAGCATTGTGAAAGGCAATTACATTATGTGAGAGTTATTTCTAGATGAAACTGATTAGGTTTGGTGAAAAAGTTACTGTGTGATTTTGTGTGCTGTACTTAGTCAATTGAAAAGCCTTTTTGATTAGCTGTTTTAAATTTTGTACTAAGAATTGTGAAATTTTACTGAATGTAGTACTTGCTACATTACAAGTGTTCCCAGTTTGGAGTTTTTGTACTAATGTAACAATATTGCTTACGTCTCTCTCCTCACCCCAACCTGGGCTTGAAGCAGGGACCCTCTGCACACATCGACAACAGTCACCCTCGAAGCATCACCTCGAAGCATCAATACCAATCACTCCACAAAACTCGTGGCCCTTGCAGAGCAAGGGAAACAACTACTTCGAGGTCTCAGAGCGAGTGATGTCACCGATTAAAACACTACTAGTGCGCACCGCTAACTAGCTAGCCATTTCACACGTTACAAAAAGAGCTTTGAAAATTCCCCACATACTTGTGCAAATAGCACCAAAGCAATTGAAAGAAACTCTGAGATTGCTGTAGTTGTCAAAGCAGCGCTGTTCTCATAGTCATAATCTAAATAAGTGGCAGACAGGCTGTTTGTGGCTGCTAACCATTTAAATAGCAGACTATGAAGGAAAATAAGGGAAGCCAATCCAGGATGAACCCATTTTTGCTTAGCTTCTTTCAGTTAAGGGCAAGAAAATGTTTTGAATTAGGCAGTGGCAAGTGTATGTGTATGTGTGGTGTGTGTGATCTCTGAATCGAATACTCACTGTCATTTTTTGTATTTTATTTTTACCATTATATTTACCAGGTAAGTTGACTGAGAACACATTCTCATTTACAGCAACAACCTGGGGAATAGTTACAGGGGAGAGGAGGGGGATGAATGAGCCAATTGTAAACTGGGGATGATTAGGTGACCATGATGGTATGAGGGACAGCTTGGGAATTTAGCCAGGACACCAGGGTTAACACCCCTACTCTGACGATATGTGCCATGGGATCTTTAGTGACCACAGAGAGTCAGGACACCGTTTTTTTTTTTCTTCTTTATTTTATTTTACCTTTATTTAACCAGGTAGGCAAGTTGCATTTACAACTGAGACCTGGCCAAGATAAAGCAAAGCAGTTCGACACATACAACAACACAGAGTTACACATGGAGTAAAACAAACATACAGTCAATAATACAGTAGAAAAACAAATCTATATACAATGTGTGCAAATGAGGTAGGATAAGGAAGGTAAGGCAATAAATAGGCCATGGTGGCAAAGTAATTACAATATAGCATTTAAACACTGGAATGGTTGATGTGCAGTAGATGAATGTGCAATGTAGAAAGACGGGTGCAAAGGAGCAAGATAAATAAATATACGGTAGGGGATGAGGTAGGTGATTGGGCTATTTACAGATGGGCTAAATACAGGTGCAGGTGTGAGCTGCTCTGACAACTGGTGAGGGAGAAACGGCGCGCTAGCGGGCCTGCTCCCGACATTACCCGGTGAAATGTAAGGCGCCAAATTCAAAATCCAAAAGTTGAATGATTAAACATTCATCAATATACAAGTGTTGCATAGTCATCAAAAGCTCTAATTCTTGGCAATATCACAGTGTTGTCAGATTTCAAAAAGGCTTTACGGCGAAAGCACAACATTTGATTGTTTGAGGATAGCACCTCCAATATTTATGCATTAGCATGAATACATATCCAGCGCGGGTCACACAAAACCCATATAAGAGCTAAGAAATATCACTTACCTTTTCGAAGAACTTCTGCTGAGGGCTTCCCAAGTGTCCAATGAAGACATCCAATGGTTATTTTGTTTAAAAAAAAGTCATTTATTATATCCATAAATCTTCATTTGGTTGGCACTTTATGTTCATAAAATCCACCGTCGAGTCACCCGTTGTACAGTGAAGAGAACGCGTTCAAATATACCTATCAACTTTTCAGAAACAAATCAAAGATCATTTATAATGCATCCTTAGCTATCCTTTTATGAATAGTAGCGATAATATTTCACTCGGATGATACCATAAACGATATAAAAGGAAAATAAAGTGGGGCGCGCTCATATAAGTGTCTCCAGTTTCAGAGATTTTTGTAGTTCCTTCCAGTCATTGGCAGCAGAGAGCTGGAAGGAAAGTCGGCCAAAGGAGGAATTGGCTTTGGGGGTGACCAGTAAGATATACCTGCTGGAGCGCGTGCTGCGGGTGGGTGCTGCTATGGTGACTAGCGAGCTGAGATAAGGCGGGGCTTTACCTAGTAGGGACTTGTAGATGACCTGGAGCCAGTGGGTTTGGCGACAAGTGTGAAGCGAGGGCCAGCCAACGAGTGCGTACAGGTCGCAGTGGTGGGTAGTATATGCTTTGTTGCGAAATAGGAAGCCAATTCTAGATTTATTTTTGGATTGGAGATGTTTGATGTGAGTCTGGAAGGAGAGTTTGCAGTCTAACCAGGCACCTAGGTATTTGTAGTTGTCCACATAACAGAACCATCCAGAGTAGTGAGGCTGGATGGGCGGGCAGCGATCGGTTGAAGAGCATGCATTTAGTTTTACTTGCATTTAAGAGCAGTTGGAGGCCACGGAAGGAGAGTTGTATGGCATTGAAGCTCGTCTGGAGGGTAGTTAATGAAGGGCCAGAAGTATACAGTATACAAGTAAAAGTTCCAATTGTTTGGGTACAGACCTGGATAGTAAGACAGAGCTCTGCAGTAGATTGCAACACCACCCCCTTTGGCTGTTCTATCTTGTCTGAAAATGTTGTAATTAGGGATGGAGATTTCAGGGTTTTTGGTGGTCTTCCTAAGCCAGGATTCCGACACGGCTAGGACATCCGGGTTGGCAGAGTGTGCTAAAGCAGTGAATAAAACAAACTTAGGGAGGAGGCTTCTAATGTTAACATGCATGAAACCAAGGCTATTACGGTTGCAGAAGTCAACAAATGAGAGCGCCTGGGGAATAGGAGTGGAGCTAGGCACTGCAGGGCCTGGATTAACCTCCACATCACCAGAGGAACAGAGGAGGAGTAGGATAAGAGTACGGCTAAAGGCTATGAGGACTGGTCGTCTAGGACGTCCTGAACAGAGAGTAAATGGAACAGGTTTCAGGGGGCGATAAAATAGATTCAAGGCATAATGTACAGACAAAGGTATGGTGAGACATGAGTACAGTGGAGGTAAACCTAGGCATTGAGTGATGATGAAAGATATATTGTCTCTAGAAACATTTAAACCAGGTGATGTCATCACATGTGTGGGTGGTGGAACTGAAGGGTTGGATAAAGTATATTGAGCAGGGCTAGAGGCTCTACAGTGAAATAAGCCAATAAGCACTAACCATAACAGCAATGGACAAGGCATACTGACATTGAGGAGAGGCATGCTTAGCCGAGTGATCATCAGGGTCCAGTGAGTAGTTAGGCTGGTTGGGGACACGGCGATTCAGACAGCTAGCCGGGGGTAGCAAGCTAGCAGAAGGCTAGCAGGCCGGCTAACAAGTTAGCAGAAGACGGAGGAAGTATGTTTATAGCCTCCTCGTGCGTTTCCATCGGTAGACCAGTCGTGATGGATTAGTGGGGTTCCGCGTGGCAAAGAGGACCAGTTCAATTGGCAGAATAGGTATAGTGGCCCAAGAAATTGTCCGATGGACCTATTTAGCTAGCAGCCGATATGCTCTAGACAGCTAAACGTTAGCAGGCCGCAGTTAGCTGATGGGCGTTCAGGTGTAGTTGCGACGGAGGTCGGTTGAATAACCCCCTAGGGCAGATAACATCGGTAGTCCAGGCAGTAGATAACAGGTCCGGATAGGTGTTGTAGCCCAGGAGTGGCTGATGGAACTTTTCAGCTAGCCGGAGCATGGGCTAGCTTCAGGCTACTTGGTGCTTGGTCCCGGACCGACATTAGCCAATAGTCGCACGGATAGCAGCTAGCTAGCTGCAAGATCCATGTGTAAATGTTCAGAGCTTGCGGTAGGAATCCGGGGATATGGAGAGAAAATAGGTCCGGTATGCTCTGGTTTGAGTCGCGTTGTACAGACTGGCGAGAGCTTTCCGAGCTAAAGGTTAGCTGCTGCTGTCCGCTAGCAATGGTAAGCTAAATACTAACGTTAGCTAGTGAGCTGGCTAGCGTCTGTTAGGGAATTCTGGATTCGAGGTGGATAATACTTGAAAAAAAACAGATCTGTACCACATTGGGTGAGGCGGGTTGCAGGAGAGTGTTTTGAAGTTGAGTTTTAGAAAAAAAAATATAAAATGATATGCGAAGAAAATATATAAAAAGATATATACACTGGACACGACGAGGACAAAAGACGTCTGACTGCTACGCCATCTTGGATAATCTTTTGGATGGGTTTAACGACCCATCCAAAAGACAGCACCCTACACAGGGCAGTGTCTGGGACATTAGGATATTGTTTTTAGACCTGAGGAGAGAGTGCCTCCTACTGGCCCTCCACCACTTCCAACAGAATTTGGTCTCCCATCTAAGGACCAACCCTGCTTAGCTTCAGAAGCAAGCCAGCAGTAGGATGCAAATAGACCCAAGGTGAAGGTAATGGCAGGTGGCGTAAGATATTTGCAGTGTCACTGTGATTATAGACATGCCTTCTCAACAGGACCCGTGATTAAACAGTGACCTTTGCAACCTCCTAGCAAAGATGACTTCCTACTAGAAGCAAAATTCCACGAAAGACAGGGAATACTATCAGGCCCAAGAGGAAATGGGTCCTGTAACAGTTTGTTAACTCTCCCCTTTTCTTACCTTGTAAATTACAAACAATTTAATTTGATGATGAGCCATATAAAAGGCTAGGGAAATTACCAGGGATTAGGGAGGGGCTTTCAAAAAGGGCTGGAGTTTGGACCTGCGCTAGGGTAAATGGATAATGTTTTGAAAAAAGTTAAATTAGGTTTAAGGTTGTGAAAAGGGCTGGAGAAATGGGAAAATCTGTGTTTGACCACGATGACGTAAGCGTTGTTGCAGCATAGTCAGATTACTAGTCATCCATTGGCGCCACTGTCAACTTTCTACAGCATGGCCGTGTCACACCCTGATCTGTATCACCCGTCTTGTGCTTGTCTCCACCCCCCTCCAGGTGTCGCCCAGTTCATCTTGTCTCGTCAAGCCTACCAGCGTGTTTTCCCCCCGTACTCCTGTTTGCTCTAGTCCCTGTTTTCTAGTTCTTCCGGTTTTGACCATTCTGCCTGCCCTGACCGCCGTTCTGTACCTTACTGACTCGGCCCAGTATTACTGACCTCTGTCTGCCTTTCACCTATCTTTTGCCTGCCCCCTGTTTTGTAAATAAACATCTGTAATTCGAACTGTCTGCATTTGGTTCTTATCTTGAGTCCTGATAGGCCGTGTTAAATTCTGGCAGCAATGATGGATCAGTTCAAAACAATACAATTTGAAAAGGCGCCCTCCTCTCACATGTAACTCTGAGATAAAACACACAGGTGGTAGGCTAACTAATTACCACCACTGTCAACCACTGACTCTCTTCACTCCTGCTTCTCAAGACACTATTTGCACTGACTGTGTCTCTCACTCACACCCCACAGGCACCACCATTGCTGCTACTATTTATTATTACTTATATAAGCTGCTCCATCATGTCACTACACTACTCACTTTAGCACATATTTAAAACATTTCTTTCTTTTTTTACAACTCATTACATATTGTGTATTTATTTTTCATAAATGTGTATTGCACTATTGAGGAGAGCTTGCAAGTAAGCATTTCACTTGTACCGTTTACACACTGCATCCTGTGCACGTGACCAATTTACTGTTTATCATAATAACTAGCCCTTATGCCCTTATCTTCCCTGAACCTTTTTCCCCAGGGTATCTGTACCCCAATGGTATTAAATGAGACACACCCAGCATGTTAACGTTGGCTAGCTAGCTACTTGTGTCAACACACTGAGTAACAGTTCCTTTTGAATGTAGCTAAACACTAGCTAACTTATTAGTGTTAGCAAGCACTATTATTGCTAGTTGGATAACACAACAAATAACTAGATCGCTAGGTAGGCCTAGCTATATGCCGAAAACTATAGAAATCATGATGAGGATAACTAGGGGTAATAGAGCATGCTAAGTTGTCATATATTCTTCTTCTCTGTCACAAATTCCTACAAGGGGGTCAGACTCCAAGGATGAGCAAATTCTTAGAAGAAAGAAACAGATGAAGACAGAGACAGTTGTCGATGTACGTTTTGTAATGTTAAAAAGGGAAGAAAAGGGCAATCCCGTTTTTCTAAATCGGCCAGCGTTTCCAACTCCAGTCCTCAAACAGTACACATTTTTATTGAATCCCCGGACAAACACACCTGACTCAATGTCAACTAATCATCAAGCCCCCTATGAGTTGAATCAGATTACTTTGTCCGGGGCTACAACAAACATGTGTACTGTTGGTGATACTCTAAGACTGGAGTTGGGAAACAATGATCTAGGCTACTTACCATACTGTAGGCTACAGAGTTATGTTTTTGAGTAGGCATATATCTTTGATTAATTAATCAATTTATTAACAAAAAAACATTATTTTGTAAGAAATTTAAGGCATTTTTTACAGGTTGCAATAAAGTTGACTAAAGTCAAAGCTCATCTTTTGTTTGATGGTATTTTCACTTGGTAATGAGTAATAAGTCATTACATAGAAATACACTTCATTTTAACTAGCTAAATCCTGTGTAACACCTGTTAGGTTGAAGGAGAACGAGATCTTCAGGGTAAGAGCTGTCCGGTGTGTCTCTAAATTCTTAAAACCTTATATCAACTATATCTATTCATATTTGCATGAATTAGCATAGCATAATTCACCAACATTAACTCTAGAACTGTTTGACCAAGAGACACCAAACCAATGTTCTCACTTCACATTCTTAAAAACCTTTATAAACTACAAACAGTGGTCATTAGCATACCTTTGCCACACAACTACTGACATTTTAAATGCTACCGCTATGTAACCGTTTCAACAAACATTAAAACATTAAGATTTCGGAGTCATGGTGAAAAAATTACTTTTTGGTATATATTGATATGGTGATACACTGCACTTTTGGAGTTGATAAGAATTCAAGAAAGATTGATATCATCATATCTGCAGCTGAACGCTTCTTATGATTGAAAGATATCACAGGTGAAGAGCTGCACAGAATACTGGCTGGAGCAGTTCTGTCCTCTCAGGTCCCTAGATTCGTGTAGGGCTCTGAGTGAATTTTAATGACTGAGGATTACGTTTTTCTGTGTATGATGTTTTTCGAACGTAAAGAGGGAGTTAAACGTTTTAGTTTTCCCTTTTTGGATTTCCCCCCCTTTTAGTTTTCTGCATCCAGAAGCAGGCGGCAATACACCATTTTTCAGGTTGTAGTCCGCACTAAAACCCCACCGAAGAAGAAGAAAAAGAGGGTGTGGGAATTTCCATGTGGAGTTGATAAACATCAACAAATAGGGAACTGACGGCTCTCAGTGTAGCTAGCATGCTAATCTTATTTATCTAGGTAGCTAGCTATCTTTCTAACATTAGCTAGCTAGATAAAGTTATCTGTTGTTGCTGAGTTTTTTAAACTACAGTATTCAAAATATTACCCAGCTGGCTCTATGCATAGTTCTGGAGTTGGATATGTCATAAGCATTGATTTAGGGAATGCTTTGGCCTATCTTTGACTTCGCCATCTATTGTTATCTCCAGACTTTTGGCATCTTTCGTAAATTGTGGCTGCAAATCCGCCGTAGAAATTGTTAGAAAGAATAAGTTGAAGCTCTGGTAATATGGATATTGGAAAACTATTGAGAGCTGATATGCAAATCACCGGTCTACTAGCCATCGCCGATTCACTTTTCATGTTCCAATTGTTTTGTCTTGTTTTCACACACACCTGGTTTTAATTTGACTCATTACTGTTGGGTATTTAACCCTCTGTTTCCCCCATGTCTGTGTGGGGAATTGTTTGCTGTATGTCGGTTACGCCCGGGTTGTATGTTGCCACCCGTGCCTTTTTGTATAGCCGTTTTTGTGCTGTTTATTGTACTGTTTGAGCCAATCAGTTGTGTTATGACAAGGTATGGTTGGTATACAGAAGATAACCCTATTTGGTAAAAGAATAAGTCCATATTATGGCAAGAACAGCTCAAATAAACAAAGAGAAAAGACAGTCTATAATTACTTTAAGACATGACAGTCAGTCAATGCAGAACATTTCAAGAACTTTTAAAGTTTCTTCAAGTGCTATTGCAAAAACCATCAAGCGCTATGATGAAACAGGCTGTCATGAGGACCACCACAGGAAAGGAAGACCCAGAGTTACCTCTGCTGCAGAGGATAAGTTCATTAGAGTTAACTGAACCTCAGATTGCAGCCCAAATAAATGCTTCACAGAGTTCAAATAACAGATATATCTCAACATCAACTGTTCAGATGAGACTGCGGGAATCAGGCTTTCATGGTCGAATTGCTGCAAAGACACCACTACTAAAGGATACCAATAAGAAGAAGAGACTTGCTTGGGCCAAGAAACATGAGAAATGGACATTAGACTGGTGGAGATGTGTACTTTGGTCTAAAGAGTCCAAATTTGAGATTTTTGGTTCCAACAGCCGTGCCTTTGTGAGACGCAGAGTAGGTGAACGGATGATCTCTGCATGTGTGGTTCCCACCATGAAGCATGGAGGAGGAGGTGTGATGGTGCTTTGTCTGTGATTTATTTAGAATTCAATGCACACAACCATCATGGCTACCACAGCATTCTGCAGCGATACGCCATCCCGTCTGGTTTGCGCTTAGTGGGACTATCATTTGTTTTTCAACAGGACAATGACCCAACACACCTCCAGGCTGTGTAAGGGCTATTTGAGTGTGATGCAGTGCTTGATTTGTTTACCACTGTCTTGGTTACTACATGATTCCATATGTGATATTCCATATTTTTGATGTCTTCACTATTATTTTACAGTGTAGAAAATAAAATACGTACAAATTATCCAATGGATTATGATCATTTGGGTAAAATGTGGAGGTGCAAAAACATAAATTTGAACCCCCTATTTTATTTGCTCCATGGCTTAGTGGACAAAAGGCTGTCTGGCTCATCTCAGTCTCAGAGAGGAATGACTCTGCAGCTGTTTCTAACTAATAAACAATGCCATGCTGGTGGGTGGTAACATTAAAATAAAACCCAGCCCTGAAACAAAACATAAGTTGAAATTAATTTGAATGTCATAGGAAAATACATCACATTCACAAGGATTTGCACAAAGTGGGCAGTTAAGATTTGTCACTTCAAGCCCAAATATACTCTACATGACCAAAAGTATGTGGACACCTGCTCGTCGAACTTCTCATTCCAAAATCATGGGAATTAATATGGAGTTGGTCCCCCCTTTGCTGCTATAACAGCCTCCACTCATCTGGGAAGGGTTTCCAATAGATGTTGGAACATTGCTGCGGGGACTTGCTTCCACTCAGCCACAAGAGCATTAGTGAGGTCAGGCACTGATGTTGGGCGATTAGGCCTGGCTCACAGTCGCCGATCCAATTCATCCCAAAGGTGTTCGATGGGGTTGAGATCAGGGCTCTGTGCAAGCCAATCAAGTTCTTTCACACTGATCTCAACAAACCATTTCTGTATGGACCTCACTTTGTGCACTGGGGCATTGTCATGCTGAAACAGGAAAGGGACTTCCCCAAACTGTTGCCACAAAGTTGGAAGCACAGATTTCCCTTCACTGGGACTAAGGGGCCTAGCCCGATCCATGAAAAACAGCCCCAGACCATTATTCCTCCTCCACCAAACTTTACAGTTGACACTATGCATTCAAGCAGGTAGCATTCTCCTGGCATCCGCCAAACCCAGATTCATCTGTCGGACTGCCAGATGGTGAAGCGTGATTCATCACTCCAGAGGAGCTCTCGACGAACAGTTATTGTGCTGAGTTTGCTTCCAGTGGCAGTTTGGAACTCGGTAGTGAGTGTTGCAACCGAGGACAGACCATTTTTATACGGTACGTGTTACACGCCTCGGACTGAGACGTGGTCAGCAGCATAATAAACCCGAATTAACAGGATCAAATTATGAGACAGAGAAACGTTAGTGGTATTCAGTAGTAGGCATTCTCCAAGATTTATTCAAATATATTTTCTTCATCTTTTTTTGTTGTTGTCAAAATCAATTACTCTGTATTCCAGTATCCCAAAAAATAGTTTTTTTTAAACTATTTTGAACCTATCACCGTACTATACATTCACATTATATCAAACTTACTGTACTATCAGTGTCAATTTAGAAAAAGTTGTAAATTACTGGAGGCCTGCGCTAATCAATGCTACAACCGTTACACTATAAACCACCCACATGTAAGCTGACATTGACCGAAACCAACTAGCCTAGAGCTAGCTTGTGTCCAGCAAAGCTAAATCTGGTTAGCATCAAGCTAGCAAACTGTTAAACGTTTTTTCTGTACCAATATTAACACATTTTATCATCACATCGCATATTTACATATATTACCTGAACTAAACTGAGCCATCGTTCATAGAAAACATAACAAATAGGAGCTAAAAATGTTGTTGAAAAAAACGTTTTAAAGTTTGGACACCATCTTAATCCCTCTCTTACATGTAAACCATCACCAACTTAGCCATCCTCCATTACTTACAATGGGGAAATACCAACAAGTTTTCCACCTGATTAAAACTCCCTCCAATTGCTTTCAAATGTCACCAAACTCACGGACTCATGTAATTAACCGTGTTACCTCAATATTTTGAGAGTCAAATTACACTTTTGCACATTTACATACCTGAATTTTCAGGATAAAATTATGAGACAGAGAAACGTTAGTAGGCTGTCACGTCCAGGCCAGAGTTTTAGGCTGGCGTGTTTAGGTTTTGTTTTTGGTGTAGGGTTTTTGAGTTCTAGGAGTTCATTTTCTAGGTTGGGGTAATGGTTCCCAATTAGAGGCAGCTGTGTGTCGTTGTCTCTAATTGGGAACCATATATATGTTTGGGGTTTTCATTTAGGTTTTGTGGGTTATTGTTTGTGCATAGCTTGTAGGTTCATGGTATGTTTCAACGTCACGGTCTTCGGTTACGCTTTGTTTGTTTTGCCCAGTTACGTGAGTTACGTTGTTTAATAAAAGCATGTATACTGGATGCCTCGCTGCGCCTTGGTCTGTCCCGCACGAAGATCGTGACATAGGCATTATCCAAGATTGAAGAAGAAACCTCCCAAGACCTCACAATCTCACTAATGCTTCCATTTGCTTCCACCACAGCTCCCCATAGTGGCAGTACTCATAAACATGAATTTAAATGTAAATACCTAGGAGGCCTAGAAAATTATACTTATTTGCATCTCAGGGATAAGTGCATCACTTTAAATTCTTCCTTTCCTAATACACATGTGGGAATATGGTGAGGCACTAGTGTGTGTTAAGGTAGGGTTTGGTAGGGCTGTGCAATGTGGTTGGGTGTAATTCCCCAGACTGTTGTAGGTGGTACCCCATAAACCTCTACAGTGTTGATTGCGGTGTGTGGCTGGTAGGATGGCTGACCCAGCGTCCGGTAAGTGAGTATCTGTGCAGGCCTTCTCTCACGTGTGCGTCTCCTAGCCTGTTCAACCTGAGTGTTAATTAGTGGGGGGTTCACTTTTTGTCTTTTCCCTTTCATTCCGGTGTTCTTCGTCTAGTTTCCTCTTCTGTATCTGACGAAAGAGATACAGATTCAGCAGGTAAGTATTACTCTTCTTGTTCTTCTTCAGAGTCCTCTGGTCTTCGGATTTCTCTTTCGGTTGCAACAACTCGGGTAGGTAGTGTGTCCTCTGTGGGTCCTACATGGGCTGGATTTCTCTGAACATCACAGGTAAGTCTCACATTGTCTGTTCTTTGCACTTTTCTTACAGGTATTCTCAGCCAGTAATGTGCTCCTGAGCTTTCTTCGTCTGAGTCCGTTGTATCACTGTTTTAGGTCAGCGCTCTCTCTTTCGTTTCTTCTTTATCCCCTTTTCTCTTTAGGTGGGTTTGTCTGTGTGGACTGCAGCAGTAAATCTACAGGTAAGTCGTTGACTAAGTGCAGGAGATTCCGGTGTAAGGTACGGGTCTTGTTCCCACCGGTCTCTGGACAGACTTTGTACACCGGGTTGTCACTCACTTTTTCACTACATATATTGTTCTTTCCCAGTATGACCTTAACTTTCCAGGACTACCTCTCTCGCTCAAGTTTCGTATAAGGACTCTGTCGCCGGGTTGCAGAACCTCTCCCGTCAAGTGGCGGTCGTAGTACTTTCTTCTCTTTTGTACTGCCTGTTTTCGGTTCTCAGACACATTTCTGAATGCTTCGGTCCTTCTTTCAGCATATCTTCTAGGTGTGCATGTTGCTAGGCCAAAAAGCAAGTCTACAGGTAGGCGCGGGTGGCGACCATACAGTAAGTAGAAAGCTGAGTATCCAGTCGCTTCATGTCTAGTGCAGTTGTAGGCATGTACAACTTGTGGAAGATGCTCTTTCCACCTGTCCTTCTTTACCTCAAGCGTTCTCAGCATCTGAAGTAGGGTCCAATTGAATCTTTCAGCCGGGTTACCCTGAGGGTGATAGGGAGATGTCTTTGAGTGACCCACTCCTGTCATTTGCTGCAATGTTTTTGAAGAGTTCGTTCTCAAACTCTCAACCTTGATCATGGTGTAACTTGGGGTATCCAAACCTTGGGGTGAAGTCATTTAATATCTTTTCGGCTGCTGTTCTTCTGGTCGGATACGCTTGTGCAAATCTTGTGAAATGGTCTATTACAACCAGTATGTACTCAAAGCCTCTTCTGCTGGCCTCCAGATGCATGTAGTCAATAGAGACTAGTTCTTTTTTTTTATCTACTGTATTATTGACTGTATGTTTGTTTATTCCATGTGTAACTCTGTGTTGTTGTATGTGTCGAACTGCTGTTCTTTATCTTGGCCAGGTCGCAGTTGTAAATGAGAACTTGTTCTCAACTAGCCTACCTGGTTAAATAAAGGTGAAATAAAAAAATAGTCTCATTAGTTCTCCAATAGCTTGATCGTCTCTTTGGGCTTTTTCTAGCTCGCCATGGTCAATAGTTGGCAGGGGTTCACGAGTGTGCTGTTCCTCTACATGGTCTTGTGACAGATGCAAGGCTGTGACCCATTCTATATCTTTTCCCTGTGCTGCCTGACTCCCTTGCCATGTTGCACGAACAGCTTCACCTGACAACTCTTCTGTACACTGAGCTACATACTGGTCTATGTCAAGGGGCAAATGTGATAGTGTGTATGCGTCTATATTGACTTTGCCTGGTCTGTACTTGATGTCGAACCTAAAGTCTGACAGTTCCCCAACCCATCTGTGGCCTATTTGCATTTAGCTTGGCAGTGCTCATGACGTATGTCAGGCGATTGTTATCCGTGTAGATGGTAAAGTAAGCGGCGTAAAATTACTTTTCACACACAGCCCACTTCAAGGCAAGAAACTCGAGTTTGCCAGAGAGAAGGTTGAAATTCTTCTTGGCTGAAGAGAGGGTTCTTGATCCATACCCTCAGCTTCCCCTTTTGGCGTTGGTAAAGGACGGCTCCAAGCCCCTGTTCGGAGGCATCAGTGTAGAGCGTGAAGGACAAGTCAAAGTGGGTGTAGGCTAAGACAGGCGGACTGGCTTACGTATCTATCAGTCTCCCAGGGGTGCTGTGGTGTGCCTCGGTTCATTCCACTGGATCCTGGACGACAACTGAGCACCTTTTCCTTTCCCCTACCACTGTTTCCCTGATGGCTGTACCATTTCTCACTTGGAGTAGTTCGTAGATTGGCTTTGTGATTTTTGAGAAGTCCTGTAAGTAAGTGCGGTAGTAACTTAAGAATCTGTAGTTTGTGAACGTCCCCAACACTACTGGGATTTATGTCTCAAGACAAAGATGGCCTTCTGGTCCTTAGGGTCGATCCGAACTCCATCTGCAGACCAGACGTCTCTCCGGAACAGTTCACACTTTGCTGGTCGCAGCTTCACTGGGTGGCGTTGTAGGGCTTTCAGTACTCTTCGGAGTCCCTCACCAGCTCCAGCTGTGCACTCACTTCGTTTGGTTCAAACAGAACCACTTGGTTGGATAAATTAAAACGGACTGGCACCTTACACTTGACATGAGCAACTTGGCCTTGGCAGTGCTCAAGTTTTTAGACAAGCTGCCACACTCATTTACAGGAAGGGATTTATCTGATGTGGCAGGTGTTACTTCCGGCGGCGACAGAGATGGCAGCCTCGCTTCACGTTCTCAGGAAACCATGCAGTATTTTGTTTTTTTATGTTTTACTTCTTACATTGTTACCCCGGAAAATATTAAGTTTTATTACATACAACCGGGAGGAACTATTGGATATAAGAGCAACGTCAACTTACCAACATTACGACCAGGAATACGACTTTCCCAAAGAGGATTCTCCTTTCGTTAACCCAAACACAACAATAGACTGGATAGCACCCGGCGACTCAAAGCAACGGCGGCGCCGGAGAAGAGGGAAACGGGCCGGTCTTTTGGTCAAGCTACGTCGACGGGCGCGATCGTGCACCTCTCCCGAGTATTTTAATCGCCAATGTACAGTCTCTTGACAACAAAGTAGACGAAATCAGATCAAGGGTTGCCTTTCAGAGAGACATCCGAGACTGCAACGCGTTCTTTGCTTCACGGAAACATGGCTCACTCAGGACACGTTATCAGAGTCGGTACAGCCACCTGGTTTCTCCACGCATCGCGCCGACAGAAACAAACATCTCTCTGGTAAGAAGAAGGGCGGGGGTGTGTGTCTTATGATTAACGAGACGTGGTGTGATCATAACAACATACAGGAACTCAAGTCCTTTTGTTCACCTGACATAGAATTCATTACAATCAAATGCAGACCGCATTATCTACCAAGAGAATTCTCCTCGATTATAATCACAGCCGTGTACATCCCCCCTCAAGCTGATACATCGACGGCACTGAAAGAAATTCATCGGACTCTATGTAAACTGGAAACCACATATCCTGAGGCTGCATTTATTGTGGCTGGGGATTTTAATAAGGCTAAATTTTACCAGCATATCGAATGTGCCACCAGGGCTGGTAAAATCCTGGACCACTGTTATTCCAACTTCCGTGATGCATACAAGGCTATTCTCCGCCCTCCTTTCGGCAAGTCTGACCATGACTCCATTTTGTTGCTCCCAGCCTACAAACAGAAACTAAAACAGGAAACGCCCGTTCTCAGGTCTGTTCAACGCTGGTCCGACCAATCTGATTCCATGCTGCAAGATTGCTTCGAGCACGTGGACTGGGATATGTTCCGGATAGCATCGGACAACAACATTGATGTATACGCTGATTCGGTGAGCGAGTTTATTAGCAAGTGCATTGGTGATGTTGTACCCATAGCAAATATCAAAACCTTCCCCAACCAGAAACCGTGGATTGATGGCAGCATTCGCGCATAGAAACTGAAAGCGCCGAACCACTGCTTTTAACCAGGGTAAGGCTACCGAAACATGACTGAATACAAACAGTGTAGCTATTCCCTCCGCAAGGCAATCAAACAAGCTAAGCGTCAATATAGAGACAAAGTAGAGTCACAATTCAATGGCTCAGACACAAGAGGAATGTGGCAGGGTCTACAGTCAATCACGGACTACAAAAAGAAAACCAGCCCCGTCGCGGACCATGACGTCCTGCTCCCAGACAAACTAAACAACTTCTTTGCTCGCTTTGAGGACAATACAGTGCCACGGACACGGCCCGCTACCAAAACCTGCGGGCTCACCTTCACCGCAGCCAATGTGAGAAAAACATTTAAATGTGTTAACCGCAAGGCTGCCGGCCCAGATGGCATCCCTGGGCGTGTCCTCAGAGCATGCGCAGACCAGCTGGCTGGTGTGTTTACGGACATATTCAATCAGTCCCTATCCCAGTCTGCTGTTCCCACATGCATCAAGAGGGCCACCATTGTTCCTGTTCCCAAGAAAGCTAAGGTAACTGAGCTAAATGACTATCGCCCCGTAGCACTCACTTCCGTCATCATGAAGTGCTTTGAGAGATTAGTCAAGGATCATATCACCTCCATCCTGCCAGACACCCTGGACCCACTCCAATTTGCTTACCGTCCCAATAGGTCCACAGACGACGCAATCACACTGCATACTGCCCTAACCCATCTGGACAAGAGGAATACTTATGTAAGAATGCTGTTCATCGACTACAGCTCAGCATTTAACACCATAGTTCCCTCCAAGCTCGTCATTAAGCTCGAGACCCTGGGTCTCGACCCAGCCCTGTGCAACTGGGTCCTGGACTTCCTGACGGGCCGGTCCCAGGTGGTGAGGGTAGGAAACAACATCTCCACCCCGCTGATCCTCAACACTGGGGCCCCACAAGGGTGCGTTCTCAGCCCTCTCCTGTACTCCCTGTTTACCCATGACTGTGTGGCCAAGCACGCATCCAACTCAATCATCAAGTTTGCTGACGACACTACAGTGGTAGGCTTGATTACCAACAACGACGAGACGGCCTACAGAGAGGAGGTGAGGGCCCTCGGAGTGTGGTGTCAGGAAAATAACCTCTCACTCAATGTCAGCAAAACAAAGGAGATGATCGTGGACTTCAGGAAACAGGAGAGGGAGCACCCCTATCCACATCGAGGGACAGTAGTGGAGAAGGTGGAAAGTTTTAAGTTCCTCGGCGTACACATCACGGACAAACTGAATTGGTCCACCCACACAGACAGCGTGGTGAAGAAGGCGCAACAGCGCCTCTTCAACCTCAGGAGGCTGAAGAAATTTGGCTTGTCACCAAAATCACTCACAAACTTTTACAGATGCACAATCGAGAGCATCCTGTCGGGCTGTATCACCGCCTGGTACGGGCAACTGCTCCGCCCACAACCGTAAGGCTCTCCAGAGGGTAGTGGGGACTGCACAACGCATCACCGGGTTAAACTACCTGCCCTCCAGGACACCTACACCACCCGATGTCACAGAAAGGCCAAAAAGATCATCAAGGACAACAACCACCCGAGCCACTGCCTGTTCACCCCGCTATCATCCAGAAGGCGAGGTCAGTACAGGTGCATCAAAGCTGGGACCGAGAGACTGAAAAACAGCTTCTACCTCAAGGCCATCAGACTGTTAAACAGCCATCACTAACATTGAGTGGCTGCTGCCAACATACTGACTTAAATCTCTAGCCACTTCATACATAGGAATTGGATGTAACAAATGTATCACTAGCCACTTTAAACAATTTTGTATATAATGTTTACGTATCCGACATACTCATATCAAATGTATACACTGTACTCTAAACCATCTACTGTATCTTGCCTATGCCGTTCGCCATCGACCCAAATCTCTAGCCACTTTAATAATTATAAGTGGATGAAATAATGTATCACTAGCCACTTTAAACAATGCCATTTATATAATGTTTACATATCCTACATTACTCATCTCATATATATGTGTATATACTGTACTCCATACCATCTACTGCATCTTGCCTATGCCGGTCAGCCATCGCTCATCCATATATTTATATGTACATACTCGTATTCATTCCTTTACTCTTGTGTGTATAAGGTAGTTGTTGTGAATTTGTTAGATTACTTGTTAGATACTACTGCATGGTCGGAACTAGAAGCACAAGCATTTCGCTACACTCGCATTAACATCTGCTAACCATGTGTATGTGACAAATAAAATTTGATTTGATTTGATTTACACTGAAGGAGTTTTCTGCCTAGCTCCCCATAACTGGTCAAAATCCGCTGATACTCAGACTTCTGTGTTTCAGTATCAGCAGTAGCTACCTTAGCGGATATATCTGGTGGCTGTGCTGGCACCTCAGTCTCTATGCTAAATTGACTCGCTTCACGGCCTTGGATAACCTCGTCAATAGCATCTTTTATAAACAGTAGCTGAGCCATACCTCTAGCTCAGTGGTTCCCAAACTTGTTATAGTCCCGTACCCCTTCAAACATTCAACCTCCAGCTGCGTACCCCCTCTAGCAAACAGGGTCATCGCACTCTCAAATTGAGTTTTTTTTTGCCATCATTGTAAGCCTGCCACACACACTATACGATACATTTATTAAACATAAGAATTAGTGTGAGTTTTTTGTCACAACCTGGCTCGTGGGAAGTGACAGAGCACTTATAGGACCAGGGCACAAATAACAATATTATAATAATCAATCATTTTGCTCTTTATTTAGCCATCTTACATTTAAAACCTTCTTTGTTCATTAACAATTGTGAATAACTCACCGCAGGTTAATGAGAAGGGTGTGCTTGAAAGGATGCACATAACTCTGCAATGTTGGGTTGTATTGCTGAGAGTCTCAGTCTTAAATCATTTTCCACACAGTCTGTGCCTGTATTTCGTTTTCATGCTAGTTAGGGCCGAGAATCCACTCTCACATAGGTACGTGGTTGCAAAGGGCATCAGTGTCTTAACAGCGTGATTTGCCAAGGCATAGAAACTCTGAGCGCAGCCCTATCCAGAAATCTGGCAGTGGCTTATGATTAAATCACATTTTCACAGAACTGCTTGTTGCAATTTCGATGAGGCTCTCTTGTTCAGATATCGGTAAGTGGACTGGAGACAGGGCATGACAGGGATAACGAATCCAGTTGTTTGTGTCGTCCGTTTCAGGAAAGTACCTGCGTAATTGCGCACCCAGCTCACTCAAGTGCTTCGCTATATCACATTTGACATTGTCCGTGAGCTTAAGTTCATTTGCAAACAAAAAATCATACAATGGTGGAAAGACCTGTGTGTTGTCCTTGTTAATGCAGACAGAGAAGAGCTCCAACTTCTTAATCATAGCTTCAATGATTCAGATCATTCAGGCGAGAAACAACATCACCCAGATAGGCCAGTTGTCTGGGAAACTCATCATGCAAGCGGTAAGACAAGTGAAATTAATGGTCAGTAAAGAAAGTTTTAAGCTTGTCTCTCAAAAAGTCAGTACTTTGCATCCTTGATAACCAGCGTACTTCTGTATGTTGTAAAAGCGTTACATGGTCGGTGCCCATATCATTGCATAATGCAGAAATTACATGAGTTTAAAATTTTCACTGTAGTGTCCAAAACATATTTCAAGCTGTCAAGCATTCCATTGGCAGCAAGAGCCTCTCGGTGGATGCTGCAGTGTACCAAAGTGGCATTGGGAGCAACGGCTTGCACGCACGTTATCGCTCCACTGTCTCCCTGTCATGGATTTGCGCCATCAGTACAGATACCAACACATCTTAACCAAGTCCATTTGATGTCACAAAGCTGTCCAGTACTTTAGAAATATCCTCTCATGTTGTCCTGGTTTCCAGTGGTTTGCAGAAGAGGATGTCTTCCTTAATTGACCCTTCATAAACGTAACTGACATATATCAGGAGCTGTGCTAGGCCCACCACATCTGATGGCTTGAATGCGAAGCAGTAATTGTTTCAAAACATCTCCTGCCATGTCACTGATGCTTTGTGAAACAGTGTTGTTTGATGAAGGCATTGTCTGTATAGTTTTTTGGGCCTTTCCCCCATCATTGTCCCAGCCATATCTGCGGAAGCAGGAAGAATTAAGTCCTCCACAATAGTATGGGGCTTGCCTGTCCTAGCCACGCGGTAGCTCACCATGTAAAACGCTTCTAGCTTATTAATGGTATATGTTGCTTTTATACATGTCTTACTACTAAGTCATCTTTATTCTCGCTCAAAAAACTCCTGTGGCTTATTTTTCAAATTGCCATGTTTAGTTTCTAAATGTCTTCGCAAGAGTGAAGGTTTCCCATGAGAGAGTAACGGTTAATGTGATTGGATGTTAATTATTTGTCTAGGCTACCTGTATTTGACATTGTATTGTTATTTCGCTGAACAGATGGTTTAATTTTATTTTTGGCAGTGAAATGAGGCTACTTAGGCGAGGAAAAAAAACTCACCTAAATGTATAGCCTGTTGTTTTGCAGGTACTATTTAATGAAGCTGCCAGGTCAGGACTTGTGAGGCGTCTGTTTCTAAAACTAGACACTAATGTACTTGTCCTCTTGCTCAGTTGTGCACTGGGGCCTCCCACTCCTCATTCTATTCTGGTTAGAGACAGTTTGCGCTGTTCTGTGAAGGGAGTAGTACACAGCATTGTACGAGATCTTCAGTTTCTTGGCAATTTCTCACATGGAATAGCCTTCATTTCTCAGAACAAGAATAGACTGACGAGTTTCAGAAGAAAGTTCTTTGTTTCTGGCCATTTTGAGCCTGTAATCAAAAACCAACAAATGCTGATGTTCCAGGTACTCAACTAGTTTAAAGAAGGCCAGTTTTATTGCTTCTTTAATCAGAACAACAGTTTTAAGCTTGTCTAACATAATTGCAATAAGGTGTTTTTTAATGATCAATTAGCCTTTTAAAATGATAAACTTGAAATAGCTAACACAACGTGCCATTGGAACACAGGAGTGATGGTTGCTGATAATGGGCCTCTGTACACATATGTAGATATTCATATGTCAAAATTTGCCGTTTCCAGCTACAAAAGTCATTTACAACATTAACAATATCTACACTGTAATTCTGATCAATTTGATGTTATTTAATCGACATGTGGTTTTCTTTAAAAAACAAGGACATACATACCTGAATTAACAGGATAAAATGATGAGATGGAGAAATGTTCAGTAGCAGAGATTCTCCAAGATTGAAGAAGAAACTTCCAAGAACTCACAATCTCACTGACGCTCCCATTTGACGTCACAGTGCCCCCTAGTGGCAGTACTAATATAAGATTTTTTAATATGCAAATTCCTGGGAGGCCTAGAAAATTCTACAAGGGATGGCCCCATAAAATTACAAACGAAATAAAACATACACAAATATGTATGGAAATATTTTTGATGTCACAAAGCACTTAAGCACTTGGCCGTCCTGTTCTGTGAGCTTGTGTGGCCTACCACTTTGCGGCTGAGCCGTTGTTGCTCCTAGACGTTTCCACTTCACAATAACAGCACTTACAGTTGACCAGGCAGCTCTAGCAGAACATACATTTGACGAACTGACTTGTTGGAAAGGTGGCATCCTATGATGGTACCAAGTTGAAAGTCACTGAGCTCTTTAGTACACTGTCAGCAACGGGTGTGGCTTAAATAGCCGAAATCATTAATTTGAAGGTGTCCACATACCTTTGTTTATATAGTGTATCATACCTTGACTAAAGATGACTTACTGACATAAATTGTTGTGCTACATCATTGGTAAACTTTGGCCATCATCTTTCAGCTTGAAATATTGGATTTACTGGTGTGGACGTTTAATCACAGAATTATCAAGGTTATCTAACCTATGTATAATCAATCAATAGCATTTACTGTAGCCCATAAAACCTACAGTATACTGTTTTGTATGTATTTATTGTTTTGTTTTACATTAGAATATAGAGTAGCCCAAAGAACAAATAGTTAGAGCTGCACGTCCCCCATTTCGTTATTTGTTTGCATATTTTGGGGAATAATGCAATAAGCCTACACAATGCACAGGTAGAAAGGCATGCCCAACTGTTTTATTGCGTAAGAAATAGGTCCTCGAGATGAACTTCTATGAACTTTAGCCTACTCATCATCATGAATGAGTTTTTCTCTTCAGGAACAGACTGACATGGATTACACCAATAAGAGAGCCTCGAATGAAAAATAAATATAAAAATAACCAATCACCGCAATCATGGGGAAATCTAGGGGAGGTTCCTGATACGCACCAGGACCTACAATAAAAACTCTGACGCTACGTGTGTTCCTGCTTCGAATCATTTGATAGATTGTAACATTCTGGATTCACATCAGATATATTTATTGAAAAGATAAATGGAAGATAAAGCCGAGGACGGACACGCTGTAAAATACTACCGACTGTCGGAAATCGAGGAACGGAATTCATTCAAGAGTACATGGATTATAATCAAACATAAAGTCTACGATGTCACCGCATTTTTGGAGGAGGTGAGAAAATTGTGTTACACGAATGGTTCATGTTTTTTAACCTTTATTTAACTAGGTAAATCACTTACAGTGACGGCCTACAGGGGAACTGCCTTGTTCAGGGCCAAAGGACAGATTTTGACTTTGTTAGCTCGGGGATTCGATCCAGGAAGTTCTCGGTATCTGACCCAACGCTCTAACCACTAGGCTACCTGCCGCCTCCAATATTATAGCCCATCACATTTTACTTGATATATGCTTATCCATTATGTCCATAGCCAACAGGTCCGTTTTTAAGTAATTGTCCATGGCAACATACCATTGTGTGCGAAGTCAGTTAATACATTTTCATTATGTGAGGATCGGGAGACCGACGCACGAACTTTAGAGTAGAAAAAAAAAACGTTTATCTTAAACGCTTGATTTGTTACCCGAACTATCAGGCTGGCCTCCAGGACGACGTAACCCAGTAAATGTAAATCAGTATGATAGCCTATGTTATGTTTGGTATGATTACCTAAGGCAGAAGGTTAATTTACTAGAGTCGATTGACGCACCTGTGCATCACATGGTGATGTAATTTGTCATATTGTAAAGCACCCTGTGTGTTTATGCTAGAGATTGACCATTTATTGTAGTAGTGGCTGCAGTATAGAGATCTTCACGGATACACCAGTACCCGAATACCTGAGACCAGATTCGGGACCTGATCTGGTCTGGGTCGAATCTAATATGATTGTCACGGGTATGTGTGCTTTTTAACTGACTTGTCGGGAAAGACTCATACCGATCTGAATGTGACTGCTGCAGTAGAGAGAGGGAGAGAAATTAAATCATTTATGCTGCTGCTCTTTGATTTTCATGAATGGCGTGTGTCGCTTGTTGTAGGGCCTCCGTGTTGGGCAAAAGGTAGGAGATATCTAATCAATGGAGGAAGATTGAATTAAAATGATCGAATTTATGGAGAATAACTCTGTGATGCTTGGCTTGGTTTCTTTTTAGTTGTGTCCCGCAATGCACATGTATAAATGGAACGATAGAGTTGAAGCAAATTAACGTTGTCTTCAAGACAACATTTGACCAAATAGTTTTCTAGTATTTGAAAAAAATATCTCTTGTTAATGATCGAGTTTTGACGTCAGTTCGATTGTTCATGCCCATCCCTAATAGCAATACATATCATATCGGCACCTAAGTATCGTGAAAACATCGTATTGTGAGATCCCTGGCAATTCCCATCCCTAATAATGAGTGATCATAACCATCATCAAATGTCGTTTTCTCTCCTGGGTTTCTTTGCACTTTGGATAGGCCTAGCTTATTGTTATTACAATGTAGCATATTGACAATAAGATAAGGGCAGATAAAATAGTATCAAAATTAGACAAGTAAAGCAGTCAGCAAACTATCTGATCCGTCCTTTGAAAGACTGGGTTCAATCGAGGACACTGAATGTCCCCAATAGCTGGCAAGTCACAATTCCCATCTGAGTTCAGTCCCGGGCTGGGTGATAAAGAGTGGGAACTGAACTGACAATTGGAAGGCTTCTGGTTTCAGACCATATCCACTACTGTTTTACCCTTGAGCACGAAACGTAACCCTTAACTTCTCCAGGGATTCTCCAGAGCTACGCTGTTGCTGACCCTGTGTTCCCCCAACATATGTTGTGTGTGTTTCTGGGGATTGGAAGCAGAGTATTGAAGAGCAGTGAAGTACTATTCTACATTGTTCAATTTGAGTTTGGTAAATGGTAGCATTCAGTTGGGATTTCATGAGGCTACCTTACATGAGTTTATAGGGAAATATGGGGATTTCTTATTTAGGCCAATAACACTCAATAGGTCAAGCATGACAATTCTTACTGTTCCATTGGGTTCAACCTGTTGTGTACGGTCTCCAAATATAGGTGTGTGTTCAAGACTTTTTCACAAGCAGACAAGATTTGCTTAGAATTCTGTGGCATTATTTGTAGTAGAATACAATTGAACATAGCTAAATAAAATAGAAAGGATATTTTCTCAATGATTTCCAAGGAAGTGCGCACATATGGCTATTCTGTGTTGAGTAGTTAACAAAGAAACAGCTCCTCCTATATGCTTAATTTAGCTGTGATACAAATGTTGGGCTATATGTTTACATTCTAAGGCTGCATGATTCGACTAATGATCTGAAAAAGGTTGCATGAAAGGCATGCACCCTGTTTTGTTTCTATTACAGGTTGCGCACACCATCAGTCATTCACAATTTGACAAGCATCTGATAATATTCTCACCAGGCCTTGAATTTCCCGCTGGCATCCCGCTTGTGTGGCCTTAAAAACAACTACTCTGACGTGTATATTACAGCACCCAGGCGGAGAGGAGGTTTTGAGAGAGCAGGCCGGCGGCGATGCCACAGAGAGCTTTGAAGATGTCGGACACTCATCAGATGCCAGGGAGATGGCTGCCAACATGGTCATTGGAGAACTGCATCCAGTAAGCACTCCTTCCATACCTTACACCTGTTTTTTTTATAGGCTTTAAGGAAACTTTTGCCTCTGGGGGTGCCCTTGAGCCTTCAAATAAAAATATTGTCATTTAGAGCATTTTATTTGCAGAAAATGACAACTGGTCAAAATAATGCTATCAGACCTCGAATAAGGCAAAGAAAATACGTTCATATTCATTTTTAAACAACGTTTTAACTCAGGAAGAGTTCAGAAATCAATATTTGGTTGAATAACCCTGATTTTCAATCACAGCTTTAATGCGTCTTGGCATCCCCTCCACCAGTCTTTCACATTGATGTTGGGTGACTTTATGCCACTCTTGGCACAAAAATTCAAGCAGCTCAGCTTTGTTTGATGGCTTGTGACCATCCATCTCCCTCTTGATCACATTCCAGAGGTTTTCAAAGGGGTTCAGGTCTGGAGATTTGGCTGGCCATGACAGGGTCTTGATCTGGTGGTCCTCCATCCACACCTTGATTGACCTCACTGTGTGGCATGGAGCATTGTCCTGCTGGAAAAACCAATCCTCAGAGTTGGGGAACATTGTCAGAGCAGAAGGAAGCAAGTTTTCTTCCAGGAAAACCTTGTACATGGCTTGATTCATGCATCCTTCACAAAGACAAATCTGCCCGATTCCAGCCTTGCTGAAGCACCCCCAGATCATCATCGATCCTCCACCAAATTTCACAGTGGGTGCGAGGCCTACAAGCCTGATCTGGGGGTGCTTCAGCAAGGCTGGAATCGGGTAAATCTTTTCAGTCTCCTGAGGGGGAATAGGTTTTGTCATGCCCTCTTCATGACTGTCTTGGTGTGCTTGGACCATGTTAGTTTGTTGATGTGGACACCAAGGAACTTGAAGCGCTCAACCTGCTCCACTACAGCCCTGTCGATGGGAATGGGGGCATGCTCAGTCCTCTATTCAACTGGTAGTGTTTGTTTTAATTAATCCCAGAGAAACAAGTAATTTATAGGCACAATTCATCTCTCTTTGGAAGCGTGGGACTGGATTGTTAGAATACAGATAAAAACAAAACACCCAGACAACCGTTAAGTTACTATTAGACAGCGAGCGCACAGGCCCTTCTTGCACAATACCAGCTCACAGTCTCACGTCAGAATTAGACGCTCATCTATTTTTCTCAAACGTGTTTTTAAGGTTAAATTTAGGCATTAACTCTGAATTTTTAAGGTTTGGGTTAAGGTTTGGGGTAGGCTTAAAACAATGTCAAAAACAACTTTCTATCGCTGGATACGAACTTGCAACCTTTGGCATCAGAGGCAGATGCTTACGCCCCTCCTCCATCACAGTCCACAATGCCCTAGCAAAACCGAAACCTACATGAAGGTAAGATCGCTCACTGTTACCCCTAGTGGCCAGTTTCCACATCATATCCCAATGTCCTCAGACATGGATGAACGTTGAATACTGACTTGTATCACGGGTGACCTGGTTGGTCTTCCTGTGACTTATTGGGTGCAAGGTGCTGCTCATGACAAGTCTGGCACTGTGAGTGGAGTAGATTGGCTGATCACGACAGTGTAGGGTATTGTGATTGTGTTTTCCGCCCTGTTGTCTTCATTGAATGACATTGGCTACCCTTTTATTCTCTGTATGTCATCTTGATTGAATGCAGATGACCATGATATTATGTAGGAAGTTTCAGTGGTAACATAGTTCTGCTAAAACGGACACCTCTGAGTGTGAAATGTTAGATTTCACAGCATAACATGTGTAGGCTACATCATGGCATTGGTATGCAAGACAACTCTTAATTTACATTAGATATATTTATTGATTAATTAATCATTCTGGTTTCAGTTGGCTGATGTGACACTTAATTTCAAAAAATTCTATATAGTTTGTTTTGTTAGACTGCTTTGCTGCTGAGGATGGAAATAATTTAGTTCTCAGCCTTCTTCCACATCTAGTGTAATCTAAAGGGGAAGGAATGCCTGGTCCTATATTTGGTGAATACCTGCCAACCCTCATAGCATAATAAACCACCTTTCTCTTTCCCTCCCACTCTCCCCTTCCTATCTCCCTCACTCTCTCGTGTAGGATGACCGGCCGAAGATTGACAAACCTTCAGTAAGTAAAACAAATTCATGTGGATATCAGGCAACTGTATCTCAAATGTGACAATTTACACTACTCATATTCCAGCACACATGGTGTTAGGTTGGACGGAAAGCTGCCTTACTCAAGATTTATTCTGAAAACACCTGTAGTTGACATGTACAGCACATATGAATCATTTACAATGTATCATAAAGATAGGCCTACTCAAAGATACTGAGACATACATGTAAATATTTGTGGAGGCCTCAGACTTTTTTATTTTCTTACAGGAATCACTCAAGGAAACCTCAAGGTACGTAGGCCCCCCTGATGTTTTTTTCTTCTTCAGTTTCTTGGTTTTAAATAAGTTCAAATGAATCTTGGAAGTTTGCATCTGCATGAGTAATGGATGCTTCAGATGTTTGTTTGTTTATGTAAGCAAATGTGCTTCCTCATGTTTGTTTAAGATATCTATGCCCTCTGCTCCAGCTTCTCCAACCTAATGTTTGTTTGTGTATACCAGAGGGGTTGGATAATAGCAGATGACAAATTACCGTCTGGATTAATAAAGTATATTTTCTATTTGTTGCAGTGATTTAATGGGGAACCAACATTGCTTTTCTATGACATTTGCGTTTTATCACCTTTGTAGCCTTTAAGCTGACGAGTTTACTGATGTATTGTATCTGAGCTCTTGTTCCTCACTCCTCAACAGTTGGTGGACAAACTGGTTGATCCTCGGTTTGGCTGCAGCTGTCGTCACGGTGATGTACCGAATGTACACGTCGGAGGAGAAGTAACTGCGCCATCCGTTCGTCACCTTTGCAAATCAAATGTCAATCAATATAAATGGCTTCAGAATGACTGCTACAGAGCCTGCGTTTGATCCCTGAGAAACCATTGCTGCCTTCTGGGATTTGTCCAGCTCATATGCAGTACTACAGTACCCAGGATTAATGTAATGTTTTTCATCCAATCGCTCGGCATCATGTTAATGAAGGCATATAATTTTGTTATTGTGTTAACCTTCATTTTCCTCTCCTGATTTACATATTGATATATACAGTCGTGAAAAAGTAAGTACACCTCCTGGAAAGTTATTTTTTTATATTTGTTTTACATATTTGGACAGATCAAGGCAAAGGGTGGCTACTTTGAAGAATCTAAAATATATTTTGATTTGTTTAACACTTTTTTGGTTACTACATAATTTTATATGTATTATTTCATAGTTTTGATCTCTTCACTATTATTCTACAATGTAGAAAATAGTAAAATAAAGAAAAACACTGGAATGACTAGGTGTGTCTAAACTTCTGATTTTGGTTATATGTACAGTTGAATTCGGAAGATTACATACACCTTAGCCAAATACATTTCAACTCAGTTTTTCACAATTCCTGACATTTAATCCTAGTAAAAACTCCCTGTCTTAGGTCAGTTAAGATCACCACTTTATTTTAAGAATGTGAAAATGTCAGAATAATAGTAGAGAATGATTTCTTTCATCACATTCCCAGTGGGTCAGAAGTTTACATACACTCAATTAGTATTTGGTAGCATTGCCTTTAAATTGTTTAGCTTGGGTCAAACGTTTTGGGTAGCCTTCCACAAGCTTCCCACAATATGTTGGGTGAATTTTGACCCATTCCTCCTGACAGAGCTGGTGTAACTGAGTCAGGTTTGCAGGCCTCCTTGCTCGCACATGCTTTTTCAGTTCTGCCCACAAATTTTCTATGGGATTGTGGTCAGGGCTTTGTGATGGCCACTCCAATACTTTGACTTTGTTGTCCTAAAGCCATTTTGCCACAACTTTGGAAGTATGCTTGGGGTCATTGTCCATCTGGAAGACCCATTTGCGACCAAGCTTTAACTTCCTGACTGATGTCTTGAGTTGTTGCTTCAATATATCCACATTATTTTCCTCGCTCATGATGCCATCTATTTTGTGAAGTGCACCAGTCCCTCCTGCAGCAAAGCACCCCCACAACATGATGCTGTCACCCCGTGCTTCAAGGTTGGGATGGTGTTCTTTGGCTTGCAAGCCTCCCCCTTTTTCCTCCAAACATAACGATGGTCATTATGGCCAAACAGTTTCATCAGACCAGAGGACATTTCTCCAAAAAGTATGACGTTTTTCCCCATGTGCACTTGCAAACCGTAGTCTGGCTTTATTTAATGGCGGTTTTGGAGCAGTGGCTTCTTATTTGCTGAGCGGCCTTTCTGGTTATGTCGATATCGGACTCGTTTTACTGTGGATATAGATACTTTTGTACCTGTTTCCTCCAGCATCTTCACAAGGTCCTTTGCTGTTGTACTGGGATTGATTTGAACTTTTTGCACCAAAGTACGTTCATTTCTAGGAGACAGAGCGCGTCTCCTTCCTGAGCGGTATGACAGCTGCGTGTTCCCATGGTGTTTATACTTGCGTACTATTGTTTGTGCAGATGAACGTGGCACCAGACTTTTGGAGGTCTACACATTTTTTTTCTGCAGTCTTGGATGATTTCTTTTGAATTTCCCATGATGTCAAGCAAATAGGCACTGAGTTTGAAGGTAGGCCTTGAAATACATCCACAGGTACACCTCCAATTGACTCAGGCTAATTGACATAATTTATCAGAAGCTTCTGATATCATTTTCTGGAATTTTTAAAGCTGTTTAAAGGCACAGTCAACTTAGTGTATGTAAACTTCTGACCCACTATAATTGTGATACAGTGAGTTAAGTGAAATAATCTGTAAACAATTGTTGGAAAAATTACTTGTTATGCACAAAATTAGTCCTAACTGACTTGCCAAAACTATAGTTTGTTAACAAGGCATTTTCTGGAGTGGTTGGAAATAGTTTTAATGACTCCAACATAAGTGTATGTAAACTTCCAACTTTTTTTAAAGACTACTTTTCAGGGGGTTTACTTTTTCACATGACTGTGTGTATATATAAATAAAATACTTAATTACATATTGAGATTTTAGACAAATGTAGATTCATGTGTTGAGAATGTAAAATTGAAATATACAGGTAACTGCCAAAATAAAGGAAAATCCAACATAAATTGTCTTAATATGGCATTGGACCACCATGATCAGAAGAGGTGGAATGCTGAGGGATGCGACACCATTCTTCCACAAGAAATTCTGTAATTTGTTACTTTATTTGTGGTAGAAACACTGTCCCAGGTGCTTCTCCGGAATCTCCCATAAGTGTTCAATTGGGTTGGAATCGTATGGTTATTCTATGAAGCAAGCTAGATCTACTCAGTGTTTTCTAAAGCTTTCCAGCTTCAGTTGGCTTCACATTCCAGCTCAGGCTTCATCTGTACTATGACGGTGGATATTGCTCCTCTGCCTGCCTGTAACTCTAGTAACTGCGTATGCATGTCGTACATGGCTAGTCGAACGCCAAACTCTTTAATTCAGAAACATCAAGTTAAAATGAAATAATGCAATCTTTGCAAGAGGGAGGGTTTCTGAATTAATTGGTCCTCAACTCCCAGCTCAGTCATTTCATTCGGGGTAAGTGGACTTAGCAGTGAGTTAGCCTGCCCCGGAGCAGGTTAGTTCTGAAGGATTCATTGCCATAGAAATGTACCTGACTGAAAGGTGAACCACTTTCATATGTCCAGTTATCCCAAGTTGACTGAAGTGACCTCTAACTCCTCAAATCTGCTGCGTGGATACCCCTCTGGTGACTGAGACGGCCATGGCATATGGTTTACATCGTTTTCATGCTCATTGAACCATTGAGTGACCACTCGTGCCCTGTGGATGGGGGCATTGTCATCCACTGGCCTGCCAAGCATTTGTATAAATGGAATTTGTATTGCTTAATTCACCCCGGAACCACATCTGTGTGGAAGAACCTGCTTTCAATATACTTTGTATCCCTTTGTATTTACTTGTGTTTCCATTATTTTGGCAGTTACCTGTATATATTTCTATGTTAGTGATATGAAAATATTACTCTAACATACTGTAACCCTGCGATTGAAACAGAACATGGAAGTTTAGGCTTATAAAAACAGGCTATAATATCTTTGTGCTTCACATCTTACCTTTGCATTTAACATTTGCAAAACTGTGAACCCAATGGTCCCACATTTCTAGTAACATGCGTCTCAATGTTCCATAAAGAAGGCCACATGCTTGCACTGATTTTAAGTGACTGCTGTGTAGAGACTCACACTTTGGGAGCTAAGAGAGATACATTTTAATTGGTATTAAGTTGACCCCATATGACCAGTACAATGTGTTTTTTAATGGTAAAATATCATCCTTGTCCCTGCTTTTAAACTGCTAGGGGTGTTGGAAGGCAGGGGAACTCACCACTGAATGTTCTACAGCTGCTCGAATGTAATTGTACATCTTTCATTTTTGTTTTTTCAATAAAATAATTCAAAAAAATGTAGTCTATTTGATCATATATCAACAATTAAGCTTTGGTCCACAGAGCAATGTGGGTATTACACCATCAAAAGTATGCTAATTTGTCACATGCCTCTAACTTTAATACCCAATCAAAGTATGATAATACTTTTGCAAAACCCACCTCTGTGCATTCCCATTATATAATTTGAAGTCTGGCTTTGAAGAATAGTTATAGAGCACCATCTAGTGGAAATAATTGCTGAGCTGAGAAGTAGTATAAATCAAATCAAAATCAAATTGTATTGGTCACATACACATATTTAACAATACTATTGCAGGTGTAGTGAAATGCTTGTTCCTAGCTCCAACAGCGCAGTACTATCTAACAATTCTCAACAATACACGCATCTAAAAGTAAAATAATGGAATTAAGAAATATATAAATATTAGGTTGAGTAATGTTGGCATGGCATTGACTAAAATACAGTATGTAAACATTATTAAAGTGACTAGTGTTCCATTATTAAAGTGGCCATTATTAAAGTGTGGTACAGAGCCCACATCTAGGATTTTGCATGTAATCAGGGATGCTTTGGTTGTTTGTGTCAGTAGGTCTTGCCTATTTGTGGGGCTGCAGGTAGCCTAGTGGTTAGAGCGTTGGGCCAGTAACTGAAAGGTTGCTAGATCGAATCCCTGAGCTCACAAGGTAAAAAATCTGCCGTTCTGCCCCTGAACAAGGCAGTTAACCCGTTGTTCCCTTGTAGGCTATCATTGCGAATAAGAATTTGTTTTTAACTGCCTAGTTAAATAAAAAAATATATTAAAATTAAAAAATATATTAAAATATTTTTTTTTAAGTATTTTTCATTTTATTGAGATAGTGACGGCCCTAGGTTTGAATGAGGGGGAAACTTGTCACTTTCATATTCTGGATGAAACATGACCATAAGAAGCACTGACAAACATTAATAAATGTGATATCATCTACACAGAGATTAACAATATAGGCATTTTAATGAAATGCATGATATGACTATCTAGATGCTGTTGATGTTAACAGATATTACCACTTGCTTGGACAAATATGGTGAAAAATCCAATAAAGTGAACCAAATGTCACGATGTCCGTGCAGAGGACCTCTATGGATTTTGTGACAGGTTTTGTCTACTGTGATGCAACTAGAACTACAGAAGTCTATCACTTATCAATGCAATTTTGTTGTTTTTGTAGCTGAAATCACAGTAATGATTATTCATAAGCAACAAAACAAGTAAAGGCCTATTTTATTATGTTTACTAGGTTATTTTCATATCAAGGGTTTGAAAGGGTCTCAAATGTGGGTCTATTTATTTTTTTTAATGCAAAAATAGCCTACAGTATTACATTGTCACAAAAATGCATGTAGATGTTGGCATTAAAACATTCATTTGTTAATATTGAATAATGAACATTTTGATCATGAATAATTTGATGACTTTAAAGCCCAATACCCTAACGCCTCTTTAACACACGCTCCAGCGTGCTATACAGGTGAGCTGTTTGTAAGCTTAGGAGATCTTATACGTTTTGTTCTATGATATAATATCAGTCCGTTAACATGACCTTTATGAATTATGAAGCATTTATGCGCTTTATGTGCATGTTTTGATTGGAAAAATGCTTTAAAATTCACAAAATGTCTGCAGGTGAGCTGTTTGTAAGCCTGAATAGAGCTCGCCAGCTTATAGTCCTAAAAAACAGAAATTAGTTACCTCTGGTTCGTTCATCCATTCCTATGGGGGAAATGAATGGGGTTCTGGGAAATGCTGAAAATAAATTTGGAGGTTAACACAGGCTTAGGAGATCTTATAAGTTTTGTTCAATTAGATATCAGTCAGCTAAGATAACCTTGATGAATTATGTGCTTGTTTTGATTGGATAAATGCTTAAAAATGTACAAAGTTACGTTAGGTTTTGTTCTATGGTAAAATCTTCATCAGCTAACGTAACTGTGTGAATTTTTAAGCATTTATCCAATCAAAACAAGCACATAATTAATCAAGATTATCTTAGCTGACTGATATTATCTCATAGAACAAAATGTATGAGATCTCCTAAGCCTGTGTTACCACAAACCTTATTTTTTGGTGTTTATATAAAAAAAAGAGACAAAACCCCCATTAATTTCCCCATAAGCTTTGGCCAACAAGCCATTGAAGAGATACTGCCTACAGAAAACTATGGAATTGCCATGGAAATGTGTGGGGGAAAGGGCCATGGGGGAAAGATCCTGAATCTCCTCATTGCCCCCAGCATCATTAACCTACATTTAGGCTATTGTTTGTGTATTTCATACTATGTTGAGGTACAGAATGGAGCATAATGCTTGTATGGATGTCAAGCCCAAAGCATGTTTATGTCATCCTTACCAATCAACTGCATTACAAAACGACTTTGACTACTACCATCAAAGATGTCTGTATGTTAGCTTATACAAACTGCAGTCACTTCTTCTAAATCTGAAAAGTGACAACTTCTACATGTTATGCAGCGAAAACAGCCAACTATATCCAAATTGAACTTAAGTAAGCGCATTGTGGGCTTGTTACAATACATAAATCATGACCACTTTGATAGATCAGATTTGTTAAATGCAAGCCAAGTTGGTCAATAGAATGTTCCATTGCCTCCTTCTTTTACCACATCTAATAGTGCTCTCTATTACGTTGCAATGACGTAAAATGAGATTGCATTACTTTCCAAAGACTGATGCTGAACACAGAAACAGGCAGAGTTGGATGATGAGCTTTTAAATGGGCGTATCACACCAACTGAAAAGTTCCATGGGAATGTAAACTCCATAATTGGAACTGTTCCGGTGTTTATTCATAACGTACGCATTGCCAATATGTCTGATTCAGGCCTCCAGCCTGATTCCAAACAGTGTTATCCGAATTCAGGTAAAACCATGCTATCGGGAACTGATGAGGAGCAAACGGAGAATGGCGATGAGGAGGAGTTGAAAGATGGCTTATTGGAACCACCAGAAATGTATATGAAAGACAGGCGAAGAGCGAAATCCCTGCCCGCGTACGCAAAGCAAGCTACGCTTTTTGAAGAAATAGCCAATAACGGCCGAAAACGGGTGAAGTTCGCAGACTCCATTGGGCTTGATTTGGCAAGTGTGAAGCACTTCAACACAACAGAAGACCCGCAAATCCCTTCAAAGGTATTTTCAAGACTGCAGAGCTTTCCCCCTCAACCGCAGGACCGAGAGTATCCAATTGGGGACTTGTGCATAAACTTTCAATCCACCTTGACAATGGACCGTCTCATCCCAACTTTCAAGATGCCAGTTGAGTCTGAACATTTTGAAAACACGGTATTGCAGCGCCACGTCAACCTGGAGAAGGTGACCATCACCCGGTTTGACGTCCGTGGGCAGATTCGGACGAATATTCAAAGTTGTTGTAAGAGGGAAGTTGGTGTGAGGTACACGTTCAACGAGTGGCTGTCTTCCGTGGACGCGCAGGCGATACCCATGCCTGTGGATGACAATATTGTCGGTGAGCGTTATACCTTTACCTTGTACACACCTCCGTTCCTAGACCCAACTTCCTCGGTGCACTTCGCCGTGTACATCAGGAATGACCAGGGCGAGTTTTGGGATAACAACAATGGACAAAACTATACCTTGAAGTATCACTGTACAGGTATGCTGAACTACGAGAGGGCGGCATTTCACGCCACCTGAAACGCGCTCTTATGTTCGTGCGTAAAGTTGGTGTCGTTCAACAAGTGTTCTTAGGAAGTTGTTCTCTATCACGTGGATTGACACATACTTCTCAATAAAGTTAGTATTTTTCCCATTACATCTGGCCCCACCGTTTTATTATCAAGGTGGTTATGTGTTCATAATGATTATTATGACTTTAGGCCTACTGAAGATTGATGTGCTAACTTTGAACCAAAAAGGGAACCACTCAGATCCATCCTTTTTAAAAGTAAAACATGGAGTTGCCAAGTTTGCATCTGTCCAGTTGAGTATTCTGACCTGTTCTGGAACAGCATTTAATATCACAAGAATTTCCATTATGATCTGTGAATGAATGACTGATTAACATTTCTCAGCTACACTACCAATGGGGACTGCAAAGACCCAAGACCATACTAAAAGACTGCCAATTAAGCATTTTAAGAGACATGACAGTACATCTCCCCTGTATCAAAGGGGACTTCACCTGTTCTACATAATATTTGCATATCATGTCATCCAATCAGAAGGAGAGCTATCCTACTGTGCTGAGTTGTGAATTGTAATGACTAATGAATTCAGATATTTCTATGAATTGTGTTATTGTGTTAATCAGTTTCATCATTGTGCATGTTCTCTGCCATATTAACAACTGCAGTACAGTGCACTCCGCTAATATGACTGAATCATATAATCAATTTAGTGATACAATAAAAGCATAGAATATGTGATGTAAACATCCTTAAATGTACAATGTCCTTGGCACTGTACACGTTGTCAAACTTATAAGCGCCGGGCGCTGTACTTCATATAGTCAACTCATACAGCGTGCACAACCTGAATCAACGGTAAAAGATCATGCTAAACTTGTGGCAGCCTATTTCTTATACAGTGCACTACTTTTGACCTATAGTGCAATGTTTTTGATCTCTGGTCTAAAGGGAATGGCTGATCTTAAGTAGTGTACCATTTCGCCTTTGATTCAGGGCCTAGAATATTGCAGTTTAAAAATGTGTGATTTATCCTAGTTATAAAATCATGTGAGGAGCTAAATCTGTCAGAGTTCTCTGCCACAAATCATATTAATTATTGTTTGTACTCCCATGGACACCAAGGAAAGATTAATGAGCAATCTGATATATTGGTGTGGATGGCTACACAGTGAAAGGCTTGTAAGATCTTGAACAGTGAATATCTGCACTGGATTGTTAATTGGACTCGTCAATTCTTGATGATATATTATTTGATTATTTGTGTATTTGTATTGTATTTGCAAGACATTCTGCTGCACTGTTGGAGCTAGTTTAGAGTTATAGTTTATTCGCCCGTCAGTCAGCATCTCCACACAAAATACTTTTTCTGGGTGTGCGCCAGCTCATGTTTTTTATTCTACTGTTGGAGCTGGTAACATAATCATTTTGCTGCACCTGGTATAACATCTGAAGATTGGTATACACAACCAATACACTTTGATTTGAATAAAATGGTCTAAGAGGCAGCAGGCTCGTGGCACATATTGTAAAGCACGTATTTACTGCTCTCTGTAGAGCACTGGTTTCCCTCAATTAATGAGAAGAACAGAGCTCTGTGTGTTAGCATTACACAGTGCCTGTTGGCAAACAACATTGCTGTCCAAATTACACCTACGACTGAATTGTATAAATTCTACATGTTTGGGGGTGGAACTTGGTAATGCTTTACATCAACTGCATATCATATTATAAAGCATACATTACACATCTACATAGCTATAAAGTTATACATAAATGTATTACAGAATATTGTAATTGGCTTAAGGTACAACTTATTTGACATTATGACATCATATAATTACATAGGATCTCTATGATGACATCACCTTATCAAAACTCCTCCACTGCTTTCTCTACAGTCAGAACTTTCCCAGTGTGTTTGGAATACTGTTGGTGGGTATGTGAGCAGCACACTACTGATGCCAGTGATGTCACTTCCCTTGTTTGGCCTTTCATGTACCCTTTAGTACAATACTACTTGGTGGTTGTCAGGTTGTTGTCCCATACCGTACCTGTCCCCTGACCAGAGTTCAAAGAGGCAAATCAGCAAATCACGTGGAGTTTACTCTGTCAACAAAAAATGGCTGGTTTCCAGGCCGCTGCTCTGCAGTGATAAGAAGCTCTCTGGACAACATCCACATAGACCAGTGTTCAAATATGAAAACATTTCAAATAGTATTTGAACTCAGGTCTGGAGTCCGCACAGCATGTTCATGTACTCGTTCATGTAACTGTCCAGTCTTAGACTCTTGACCTACTGAACTGAATGTTCAGACTATAGACAATGTGAAAATGCAAATGTTTGTCTCAATCTTAAATGGTACATGTATTTTATGTTGATGTAACAGTGCAACCCGGTATGTTGTTTTAATCCTGCGATTCATGCACTATGACATCAATTGGGCTATTGAATACAGTTGAAGTCGGAAGTTTACATACACTTAGGTTGAAGTCATTAAAACTCATTTTTTAACCACTGCACAAATTTCTTGTTAACAAACTATAGTTTTGGCAAGTCAGTTAGGACATCTACTTTGTGCATGACAAGTCATTTTTCCAACAATTGTTTACAGACAGATTATTTCACTTAATCACAATTCCAATGGGTCAGAAGTTTACATACACTAAGTGCCTTTAAACAGCTTGGAAAATTCTAGTAAATGTCATGGCTTTAGAAACTTCTGATAGACTAATTGACATAATTTGAGTCAATTGGAGGTGTACCTGTGGATATATTTCAAAGCCTACATTCAAACTCAGTGCCTCGTTGCTTGACATCATAGGAAAATCAAAAGAAATCAGCCAAGACCTAAGAAGAAAAAAAAACCAAAAAAACTTGTAGACCTCCACAAGTCTGGTTCATCCTTGGGAGCAATTTCCAAATGCCTGAAGGTACCACGTTCATCTGAACAAACAATAGTACGCAAGTATAAACACCATTGGGACCACGCAGCCGTCATACTGCTCAGGAAAGAGACGCGTTCTGTCTCCTAGAGATGAACGTACTTTGGTGCGAAAAGTGCAAATCAATCCCAGAACAGCAAAGGACCTTGTGAAGATGCTGCAGGAAACGGGTACAAAAGTATCTATATCCACAGTAAAATGAGTCCTATATCGACATAACCTGAAAGGCCGCTCAGGAAGGAAGAAGCAGTTGCTCCAAAACCGCCATAAAAAACCCAGACTACGGTTTGCAACTGCACATGGGGACAAAGATTGTACTTTTTGGAGAAATGTCTTTTGGTCTGATGAAACAAAAATAGAACTGTTTGGCCATAATGACCATTGTTATGTTTGGAGGAAAAAGGGGGAGGCTTGCAAGCCAAAGAACACCATCCCAACCGTGAAGCACGGGGGTGGCAGCATCATGTTGTGGGGGTGCTTTTCTGCAGGAGGGACTGGTGCACTTCACAAAATAGATGGCATCATGAGGAGGGTAAATTATATGGATATATTGAAGCAACATCTCAAGACAGTCAGGAAGTTAAAGCTTGGTCGCAAATGGGTCTTCCAAATGGACAATGACCCCAAGAATAATTACAAAGTTGTGGCAAAATGGCTTAAGGACAACCAAGTCAAGGTATTGGAATGGCCATCACATCACAAGTATCCTCTTATTTTTCAAATGTCATCAGTCCCAGTTGTCTTAGAATTTGAACCCAGGAAGCATCACTATCTGAAATCTTTAAAATACTTTCAGTGTTCACTGCAGCCTGCCTGGAATGCCAGATGGTCAGGACTTGCCATTAGGTACTATTCTATTGGTCCATTAAGCTAGGCAAGCTCAATCAAGCACAGATAAAGTATTTGAAATTATTTAAAACATATTTGAACCCAGGTCTCCTCCCTTGATGTTCATGTACTTCAAAACGGCTTTTGTTGATCAGCCTAAAACACTGATCAGAAGCAGACAAGATATTTAGAGATGACATATGTGGGAGACTTCAACTTTGATCCTTGTGTGTTAATAGAATCTTTATACCCGTCTCCTACTAGGTCACTGCTCATCTAAAACCAACAAAGGTGGCTATTTTTATAACGGGTGGCCTTGTGGGATACATTCACCCTCTCACCAAACTCCAATTCACTGCCTTTTTCAAATCATGTGTAGCATCATCCATTTCCATTATTTGCCTCCAGGTATAATGCATTAAGATGCAGCTTTAATGCATTGTAAGACTTAATAGAAATAATAGAATAATAGTGTCATAAAGCTGAGCAAGGCAGTTAACCCACTGTTCCCCGGGCACCAAAGACGTGGATGTCGATTAAGGCAGTCCCCCACACCTCTCTGATTCAGAGGGTTTGGGTTAAATGCGGAAGACACATTTCAGTTGAAGGCATTTAGTTGTACAACTGACTAGGTATCCCCCTTTCCCTAAAGCAACTTAGTCATGCGTGCATACATTTTACATATGGGGGGCATCAGGAGGAATCTAACCTATGACCCCTGGCGTTGCAAGTGCCATGCTCTACCGACTGAGTCATGACTAAAGAGTATGGAGACATTAATGTGATTCAGATCTGCATATCTTTAATCTGTTTATACACCATCTTACATGATGACAAATCATATATACAACACACAATTGAAAAATATAACAAGGGAATCAAGGCCGTGTGTACACCGTTGCACTGTTACAACTCTTACAGCTCACAAAAGAAGCTCAATATTATAGTATGGTGAAGAGGGTACAGTATATAGTGACCAAGGACAATAGTTATGTCGCCAACGCTGCACAGTTGCCAACTCGGAAATCAACCATCCCCTTGCCTCTTCCCTATTCCCACCTTATACATGCATACATGCATGCATACATGCATACATGCATACATGCATATACATATAAGGTGTGAGCAATATGGTAGAATCTCTATTGCCTACCAAAAGGCTAGGTGGCATTATTACTATTATTTCTAATGCCTATCTGATGCTTTCAGATCTAAGACAGTCCTTCACAAAATGTCTAGGGCAGTGTTTCCCAACCATCTCGTGGGGAACACTAGATAGTCCACATTTTTGTTTTAGGGCTGCACTGACACATAAAAAAATCAACTACATCATCAAGCCCCTGTCTAGTTCAATCATGTGTGTCAGTGCAGGGCTAGAACAAAAATGTGGAGGGTTGAGAACACTGGTCTAGAGCTAAAGGACAATTTGATGTCAGACAAAGTAGGTCCAACCCATAGGCTTTCCCCCTATCCATCCAATGAGGGCGTCGGAAAATAAAGGTTCTGTGTGAAAGGGAAAGTGAAGTTGAGGTTCAGTGCTCCGTCTCCCATGGTTTCTTGGGCATTGTTTCCTCTCGTTCTGAGACACTCCATCAATGCCCATCGGCGGTCCCTCTTCGACCCCTACCCCTCAACAATAGTCTTCTGGGTTGGGTACATCTTGCCTATGGCAACCTGTGGAGAAAGGAGAAAAAACAATTGACTTAAAGAGGAAGTTCACCGGAATTCCATAATTTGATAGGTCGTCCATAAAAATTGTTAGGGTAAGTTGTGTTGGCAATCACAACGAATGTGTTGCAAAACTGATTGATTTTGTAAATAAACGTCACTATATAGAGAGCATTTGCGTGCCCTAAAATAACACTGGCAGACAACCTGGGCTTCACACAACATTTCAGTGGATCAGATGAATACTGTAGGCAGACGTTGTCTGACAAATCGATACTGAACTGTGACCCTGGGAGTAAAGCTCAGTTCATCGATACTGCAAGTTACAACATTGACCTACAGTATCCAAGTCTGGTGACCTGTTCTGACAGTCCGCTGTGAAATTGGAATCTAGACAGTCAGGACTCCTCATGAGTGCACAATCTGTTAAAATGTGGTGCCAGTTGAACAGTTTAGATTAAAATGCACACTTTTCCCTTGCTATGGGTATCTTTGTATATTTGCACACATTCTTGTCACCTGCTACTTCAAACATCAAGAGATGACTATACTTGTCTATCCTACACAGCCTTGGAAATCACATTTCCCATGTCTTAAGTTTTTCACAGCTTTTAACTTATCAGCACTCAATACACACTGTATATACAAGCACATAAACTCAGCAAAAAAAGAAACATCCTCTCACTGTCAACTGTGCTTATTTTCAGCAAACTTAACATGTGTAAATATTTGTATAAACATAAGATTCAAACAACTGAGTTCATGAACTGAACAAGTTACACAGACATGTGACTAACCGAAATGGAATAATGTGTCCCTGAACAAAGGGGGTCAAAATCAAAAGTAACAGTCAGTATCTGGTGTGGCCACCAGCTGCATTAAGTACTGCAGTGCATCTCCTCCTCATGGACTGCACCAGATTTGACAGTTCTTGCTGTGAGATGTTACCCCACTCTTCCACCAAGGCACCTGCAAGTTCCGGACATTTCTGGGGGGAATGGCCCTAGCCCTCACCCTCCGATCCAACAGATCCCAGACGTGCTCAATGGGATTGAGATCCGAGCTCTTCGCTGGCCATGGCAGAACACTGACATTCCTGTCTTGCAGGAAATCACGCACAGAACGAGCAGTATGGCTGGTGGCATTGTCATGCTGGCGGGTCATGTCAGGATAAGCCTGCAGGAAGGGTACCACATGAGGGAGGAGGATGTCTTCCCTGTAACGCACAGCGTTGAGATTGCATGCAATGACAACAAGCTCAGTCCGATGAAGCTGTGACACATCGCCCCAGACATTGACGGACCCTCCACCTCGATCCCGCTCCAGAGTACAGGCCTTGGTGTAACGCTCATTCCTTCGGCGATAAACGCGAATCCGACCATGGTCCAGCGACGGTGGGTCTTTTTTTGCTGAGTTCACATACACGCACACACAAACACACCCTAACCTGCTGTATCAACAGAACCAAAGCAGCTCATCCCTCCCTCTCCCCATGCAGGTAGCCTAGCGGTTAAGAGCGTTGGGCCAGTAACCCAAAAGGTCGCTGGTTCAATTCCCCATGCCGGCAAAGGCCGTTCTGCCTTTGAGCAAGGCCGTTATACACCCAACAACAATTGCTCCCCGGGCGCCGATGACGTGGACGTCGATTAAGGCAGCCCCCCAACCCTCTCTGATTCAGACCTCCTCTCTGATTAAATGCGTTAGACACATTTCAGTTGAACACATTCAGTTGTGCTACTGACTAGGTATCCCCTTCCCCAAACACTGACTGACACTGGGGCTAAACCCAATATATGGCTTCGACATTAAAGACGCCTCAAATTGAGTCAAGGATGCCATCTGTTAAAAGCCCGGCTGGTAAAGTGCGGGCAACTTGCTGCCTTCACGGGAAAGGCAGTAGCGAGAGAGAAATGAGCGAACATATGCAAGGTCGGCTAAGGCTGCGCCTGTTCATTTCTCAAAGGGATGGCTCAGCAAAGAGGAGCATTAAGATCCATTTCGGAGAGACCCTGCCCCTGTGTAAATATGCCTGCGTTCTGTTGACACAAGCCATCTGTCAGAACCCCCTACTGAGGCCGCCACAGCCAGAACAGGGAGCACAGCCATGTACTGGAAGTGGATATATAAACCAACAAGGCCTGTGTTAAAGTTTGCAAGTAAACCCTAGCAGGTTTATAAACCTACTAGGCCTTCGCAACAGGCGCCTTTTTATTTTTCCATCTTCTTCGTTATTGTGTTACAGTTTGTACCGGTTAATATTGCTGGATTTTAAAAAAGCTCGGAATATTGCAGTGTACTCCTTTCCCTTTACCGGGCTTATAACAAACAAAAGTGATGCCAAAGGCCTTGGTGTTATTTTGGGGGTCTTTGCTTTCTGCCTGGACATTAAAGTATTGGGGAAAGACTTCAACACTGTTGCCTGTCCAACTGTACAAAGACCAAGCCTTTTCAACAGGGTACTGGTTTGGATTGTATTCTGTGCACCATTCTATAAGCTATTTTGCAGTAGGCTATGGGACCGGAACTGTAAAGGGTTTTCACCACTTCTGAATTTGTCAGACGAAGTTCTGCCCCTATTCATTTTCAACAGGGGAACGCAGAGCAATGCGCAGTGGATTTTTGGAAGGTAAGTGGCAAGAACCCTGCTAGCAGAGCGGTAGAACTTGATGCAAATTGCACGCGGCTACCGCTGTCATTACCCAAAATCTTCCGTTCATGAAACACAGTTCCACCGGTCATTAGTTCCGGGCAAGCAAAACCAAAACATATGGAGGAAAGTCAATCATTGCTGGGTCTGGTTTTCCAATTCTATATGATGCCGCTTTGCTAGAATACAGAGACAAAATCAGAAGGTCAATGGCATGGAGGAGGATTACAGAAATTGTTGGTGTTGATGGTGGGTGAAGAAAGATATGCACAACGATGTTTGCTTGGGCTGCTTACTAGCTATGAAACTCAAATCAATCCAAACCTAAAAACTGATCACAGCCACAATTTGTCACCAGTAAACACATTACATTGTAAATTACATATTAATCATGACTTTTTCCATGTAATATGCTACAAATTGGATTATGGTATGATAACATGATTATATTATAGCTTATGGCTCTTTCATTGTGCCGGTGTCATGACTTAGGCTGTTACGGTGACCGTATTACCACCACACTGGCGGTCAAGAGTCATGATGACAGTTAAATTCAGCGTGACCATTTAGTCACACCCCTTCTCCCCTGATTGCTCAGTTAGGCCAGGTGGCCAGCTCTAGGAAGAGTCTTGGTGGTTCCAAACTTCTTCCATTTGTGTTCTTGTGGACCTTCAATGCTGCAGACATTTGTTGGTACCTTTCCCCTGATCTGTGCCTCGACACAATCCAGTCTCGGGGCTCTGACAATTCTTTAAACCTCAAGGCTTAGTTTTTGCTCTGACATGCACTGTCAACTGTGGGACCTTCTATAGACAGGTGTGTGCCTCTCCAAATCATGTCCAATCAATTGAATTTACCACAGGTGGACTCCATTCAAGTTGTAGAAACATCAAGAATGATCAAAGTAAACAGGAGGCACCAGAGCTCAATTTCGAGCCTCATAGCAAAGGGTCTGAATACTTATGTAAATAAGGTATGTGTGTTTTATTTTTAATAAATTAGCTAAAATTTATATATACTGTATTTGCTTCGTCATTATAGGGTATTTCGTGTAGATTGATGAGGGATTTTTTTTTTAATCCATTTTAGAATAAGGCTGTAATGTAAGAAAATGTTTAAAAAGTCAAAAGGACCTGAAGACGTTCCGAAGGCACTGTACATTCGCGCCAATAGCCTACTGCCGCGTGCGCATTCCCAAGCTTATAATGTGAAGTAATAGCCTAATAGTGTATCAACATTTTAAGTTAAAACGCTCTCATACGTTGCATCAGGCTCATTGCTTAAAACAGGTATTTTGATGCTAGTGGTTTTAATAATTTGAGATTTATCGCATCCCACAACTGTCCCAGACTATGTTTGGAATATTGATTGTCGCACAGCCCCCAGCTGTGCCCTGGACACCATATGTGAATTAATTGACCCCCATTTATCTTCAGAGTTTGTACTGTTAGGTGACCTAAACTGGGATATGCTTAACACCCCGGCCATCCTACAATCTAAACTAGATGCCCTCAATCTCACACAAATTATCAAGGAACCTACCAGGTACAACCCTAAATCCGTAAACACGGGCACCCTCATGCTTTCCTCACCATCTTAAATAAGGATGCCCCATTCAATTTTTTTTTAACTAACAACAGATATAGCCCTTGGTTCACTACAGACTTGACCAACACAAAAACATCCTGTGGCGTACTGCATTAGTGTCAAATAGCCCCAGCAATATGCAACTTTTCAGGGAAGTTAGGAACCAATATACACAGGCAGTTAGGAAAGCAAAGGCTAGCGTTTTCAAACAGAAATTTGCATCATGTAGCACAAACTCCAAAAAGTACTGGGACACTGTAAAGTCCATGGAGAATAAGAGCACCTCCTCCCAGCTGCCCACTGCACTGAGGCCAGGAAACACTGTCACCACCGATAAATCTACGATAATCGAGAATTTCAAATAGCATTTTCTACGGCTGGTCATGCTTTCCACCTGGCTACCACTACCCCGGTCAACAGCTCTGCACTCCCCACAGCAACTTACCCAAGCCTCCCCATTTATCCTTCAGCCAAATCCAGATAGCTGATGTTTTGAAAGAGCTGCAAAATATGAATCTCTACAAATAGCTGGGCTAGACAATCTGGACCCTCTTTTTCTAAAATTATCCACCGCAATTGTTACTAGCCTGTTCAACCTCTCTTTCGTATCGTCTGAGATCCCTAAAGATTGGAAAGCTGCCGTGGTCATCCCCCTATTCAAAGGGGGAGACACTAAACCCAAACTGTTAGACGTATATCTATCCTACCCTGCCTTTCTAGTCTTCGAAAGCCAAGTTAAAACAGATCACCGACCATTTTGAATCCCACCGTACCTTCTCCGCTATGCAATCTGGTTTCCGAGCGAGTCATGGGTGCACCTCAGCCATGCTCAAGGTCCTAAATGATATCATAACCGCCATCGAGAAAAGGCAATACTGTGCAGCAGTCTTCATCGACCAGGCCAAGGCTTTCGACTCTGTCAATCATTCTTATTGGCAGACTCAATAGCCTTGGTTTCTCAAATGACTGCCTCGCCTGGTTCACCAACTACTTCTCAGACAGAGTTCAGTGTGTCAAATCAGAGGGCCTGTTGTCCGGACCTCTGGCAGTCTATGGGGGTACCACAGGGTTCAATTCTCAGGCCGACTCTTTTCTCTGTATACATCAATGATGTCGCTCTTGCTGCTGGTGATTCTCTGATCCACCTCTAAGCAGACGACACCATTCTGTATACTTCTGGCCCTTCTTTGGACACTTAACAAACCTCCAGACGAGCTTCAATGCCATACAACACTCCTTGCGTGGCCTCCAACTGCTCTTAAAAGCAAGTAAAACTAAATGCATAGGTAAATAAATACATAGGTGTCTGGTTAGACTGTAAACTCTCCTTCCAGACTCACAATAAGCATTTCCAATCCAAAATTAAGTCTAGAATCAGCTTCCTATTTTGCAACAAACCATCCTTCACTCATGCTGCCAAACATACCCTCGTAAAACTGACTATCCTACTGATCCTGGACTTTGGCGATGTCATTTACAAAATAGCCTCCAATACTCAGCAAATTGGATGTCGTCTATCACAGTGCCATCCGTTTTGTCACCAAAGCCCCATATACTACCCACCACTGCAACCTGTATGCTCTCGTTGGCTGGCCCTCGCTTCATATTCATCGACAAACCCACTGGCTCCAGGTCATCGATAAGTCTTTGCTAGGTAAAGCCCCGCCTTCTCAGCTCACTGGTAGCAGTGAACTGCACCCACCCATAGCTGCACCCACCCATAGCACGTGCTTCAGCAGGTATATTTCACTGGTCATCCCCAAAGCCAACTCCTCCTAGTTCTCTGCTGCCAATGACTGGAACGAATTGCAAAAATCACTGAAGCTGGAGTCTTAAATCTCCCTCACTAACTTTAAGCATCAGCTGTCAGAGCAGCTTATCGTTCATTGCACCTGTACACAGCCCATCTGTTATTAGACCACCCAACTACCTCATCCCCATATTGTTATTAATTCTTTTGCTCCTTTGCACCCCAGTTTCTGCACATCTATCACTCCAGTGTTTAATTGCTAAAATGTAAATATTTTGCCACTATGGCCTATTTATTGCCTTATCTCCCTAATCTTACTACATTTGCCCACACTGTATATAGATTTTTCTATTGTGTTATTGACTGTACGTTTGTTTATCCCATGTGTAACTGTTATTGTTTTTGTCACACTGCTTTGCTTTATCTTGGCCAGGTCACAGTTGTTGAAAACAAGTTCTCATTTACTGGTCTACCTGGTTAAATAAAAGGTGAAATAAAAAAAAATATGAAAAAAAGATAGATCATGTGACGGAGAGCCATGTGAGTGAGGTGCTTTGGCACGTATCCGGGAGAAGGGCATTATATCTATTATATTCAAACCAAGGGCACAACGGCCACTAGCCGCAAAAGGAATGGATTTTTTAGGGTGCATTATGGCCACACAACGGGGATGCAGTCGAGAAATTCGATGCATTATCAAGTTCTTGTCAAATTGTCAATGGGAGACTGATGTATACAGCCTGCGCAAAAAACTAAGTAGAGCTCATGCCGTTCATTCAACTTTTAGAGTCGCATCATGCAGCCTTACAATGCATCAAAACATATAGCCTAACATTTGTATCACAACTAACAAATAAATAACTCTAAATTAAGCATATAGGAGTACATGTTTCTTTGTTAACCGCTCAACCGATTTGAGGGAGTCCGCATGTGCGGACTCCCTCAAATCCTTTGGAGAAAATATAATTTATATTTTATTCAGCTATGTTCAATTGTATTCTTCATACTATAAAATAATGCCACAGAATTCTAAGCAAATCTTGGCTGCTAAATGAACAAGTGTAGCCCACAGCCATATGGCATAGCCAGATCAGGGCCTAACATAAGGACACCTCTGAGTATGCTATTCTGTTCTTCTGAAATAGAATACATTTTCTTCATATCATTTATTGTGATGGATTTAGACTTTTTAAAATGTAGATGTTCCAAAAGGTCTGCATCAGTGGCTTGTAGGCTATGCGTGGAAGCCAGTAGATGCTAAATGTGTTTATGTTAATTAACGGTCAATTACCTTGAGACTGGTAGTTATTTGCTTAATCACCGGCTGACAAAATGTCATGACCGCCACCGCCCTAGTCATGACATTTATCAATATGGCTCACTTCCTGTAAAATACATAGGCCTACAGTAAATGTAAATTAGTGGTGTAAAACTTAAAAAGTAGAACTTAAAACTTGAGGATCGGACCCCTTTTTTTCAATTTTTGCCTAAAATGACATACCCAAATCTAACTGCCTGTATCTCAGGACCTGAAGCAAGGATATGCTTATTCTTGATACCATTTGAAAGGGAACACTTTGAAGTTCATGGAAATGTAAAATGTATGCAGGAGAATAACACATTAGATCTGGTAAAAGATAATACAAAGAAGAAAATGCCTTTTTTTTCTATTTCTTTGGTATATTTTTTTGTACCATCATCTTTGAAATGCAAGAGAAAGGCCATAATGTATTATTCCAGCCCAGGCACAGTTTAGATTTTGGCCACTAGATGGCAGCAGTGTATGTGAAAAGTTTTAGACTGATCCAATGAACCATTGCATTTCTGTTCAAAATGTTGTATCAAGACTGCCCAAATGTGACTAATGGTTTAAAAATAACTTTAAGTTCATAACTGCACTCAGCTCAAACAATAGCATGGTATTATTTCACTGTAATAGCTAATGTAAATTGGACAGTGCAGTTAGATTAACAAGAATTTAAGCTTTCTGACAATATCAGATGTCTACTGTATGCCCTGTGAAATGTTCTTGTTACTTACAACCTCATGCTAATCACATTAGCCTACGTTAGCTCAACTGTCCCGAGAGGGACGTAGAGGGTAAGTCATTTTGGATTATCTGTACTTTACTATTTATATTTTGGGCAACTTTTACTTCACTACATTCCTAAAGAAAATGATGTACTTTTTACTCCATACATTTTCCATGACACCCAAAAGTACTTGTTACATTTTGAATGCTTAGCAGGACAGAAATTGTCAAATTCACTCACTTATCATGAGCACATCCCTGGTCATCCCTATTGCCTCTGATTTGGCGAACTTACTAAACACAAATGCATATTTTATAAATGATGTCTGAGTGTTGGATCCGTAAACTTTAAAACAAGAAAATGGTGCTTAATCTAAGGAATTTGATACTTAAGTATATTTAGAATCAAATACTTTCATACTTTTACTGAGTGACTTCCACATTTACTTGACTAACTTTCTATTAAAAAGGTATCTATACTCTTACTCAAGTATGACAATTGGGTACTTTTTCCACCTCTGTGTAAAATACACATATGAATGGGTACTTTGGGTAAAATAAATTGTGGCTTTGACTTGCAAAAATTCTTTGGCAAATCGCTATTCACCCACCATCAACAATCTCTGCAATCCTCCTCAATGCCATTGACCTTCTGATTTTGTCTCCGTACTCTAAAATCATTCTCAGCAAATAAACAAGGTAGAATTACAAGACTCCCTACGCCTCATTAAATTTACTTTTTGACAATTTTAAATTGGCTTACACATTGTCAGCTGCTTATTTTCATGTACAGTACTGTACCTAGAATACAAGGACTGGGTTTGCACCAAATTTCATATGTTACAAATATAATGTAGAAAATATGGCTTACGGTTTAGGCTCATACATCTACTGGTATAATTTTTTATTGAGAACATATACAGTTGAAGTCGGTAGTTTACATACACTTAGGTTGGAGTCATTAAAACTCATTTTTCAACCACTCCACAAATAGTTTTGAAAGTCGGTTAGGCTGTGTGCATGACAAGTAATTTTTCCAACAATTGTTTACACACAGATTATTTCACTTATATTTCACTGTATCACAATTCCAGTGGGTCAGAAGTTTAAATAGGCTAAGTTGACTGTGCCTTTAAACAGCTTTGAAAATTCCAGAAAATGTTGTCATGGCTTTAGAAGCTTCTGATAGGCTAATTGACATCATTTGAGTCAATTGGAGGTGTACCTGTGGATGTATTTCAAGGCCTACCTTCAAACTCAGTGCCTCGTTGCTTGACATGGGAAAATCATGGGAAAATAAAAAGAAATCAGCCAAGACCTCAGAAAAAGAAGTCTGGTTCATCCTTGGGAGCAATTTCCAAATGCCTGAAGGTACCACGTTCATCTGTACAAACAATAGTACGCAAGTATAAACACCATGGGACCACACAGCCGTCATACCGCTCAGGAAGGAGACGCGTTCTGTCTCCTAGAGATGAACATACTTTGGTGCAAAAAGTGCAAATCAATCCCAGAATAACAGCAAAGAACCTTGTGAAGATGCTGGAGGAAACAGGTACAAACGTATCTATATCCACAGTAAAACAAGTCCAATATCGACATAACCTGAAAGGCCGCTCAGCAAGAAAGAAGCCACTGCTCCAAAACCGCCATAAAAAAGCCAGACTACGGTTTGCAACTGCACATTGGGACAAAGATCGTACTTTTTGGAGAAATGTCCTCCGGTCTGATGAAACAAAAATAGAACTGGTTGGCCATAATGACCATCGTTATGTTTGGATGAAAAGGGGGGAGGCTTGCAAGCCGAAGAACACCATCCCAACCATGAAGCATGGGGGTGGCAGCATCATGTTGTGGGGGTTCTTTACTGCAGGAGGGACTGGTGCACTTCACAAAATAGATGACGTCATGAGGAAACAATTTAAAGGCAATGCTACCAAATACTAATTGAGTGTATGTAAACTTCTGACCCATTGGGAATGTGATGAAAAAAATAAAAGCTAAAATAAATAATTCTCTACTGTTATTCTGACATTTCACATTCTTAAAATAAAGTGGTGATCATAACTGACCTAAGACAGGGAATTTTTACTAGGATTAAATGTCAGGAATTGTGAAAAACTGAGTTGAAATGTATTTGGCTAAGGTGTATGTAAACTTCCGACTTCAACTGTAGCTCAACAATATTCAAATGATGTGAGTTTAGCTATTCTCTGCTTCAGATGTACAATGATGAGATACATTCAGCCTCTTGCCAATTGAAGGACATTTATGAAACGCAGCGATGAAAGATACAAAATAATGTATTTTTTTATTGGTACATTTTTATGAGCCATGAATACACACCACTGCCCAAATTGCAGGCTTCCCAAATAGGCATACACACTTGTGATTAGAAAAAATCCACAGCAAAACAACTAAGAAGCAATGATCCACTGTGGCCAAGTCATGATCTCTGGTGAAGTATATATTTTTTTAAATTTAGACCGGGGTAATTATAGAATGTGGGCAAAACATAAATTTACTTTAGGGAAAACCAGCATTATAACACCCGTCAACTTTCCTTTCCAATTCGCAAGAGATCTGTATATAATGACGAGATGCTCATGTCTCCACCCTGACAATTGGAGTCATTTGCCCAAAGGCGGGTAGGTAGATGACAAATTTAGGTCTGCATATTATGCCCATAGAAATGCATTGGGCTTATTCTGGACAGATTTTGGCGAGCGAGTGAGCCCTTTCGCGTCTCTTCTTCCTCTCTGCTGAAACTCTCACCAGAGAAAGCATCCGAGTGAGCAAAACAGCGCCCCTCTGTCTTACTATATGTAGCCCATGTATCTGATGCAGTCTGGCCAGAAATAGTATGACATGCCATACTATTTTGGTCCAGACAGCATCAGAAACAATGCATGGTCTACACAAACTGAGACAGAGGTGCGCTGTTTCGCTCGCTCGGATGCTTTAACTGAGATTGATTAGTCTTTTTCTGTTGGCGCGAGCCTTGGCCAAATAAATGATCAATATATTTTAGTTGGACGGGCAAGGAGGTACAGTATGGTGGGCCAGGCCCCCCTAAGGCCCAACCATAACGCTGGCCCTGCTATATGCTCCTACCATTTCTCTGTGCCATCCATACAGTCTACCAACCTCATGCCCTCTAAGTGTGCCAGTCCTGCAGTGCTGCTTGCACCTGGGGCCAATGCGGAGTGGTACTGCAGATTTATTTTTCCCTGACATCAGCAAAGCATGGGGTGGCTGGCACCCCAGGGGAGCACCTGTGATGGGCATGCCCTCGTCCTTCAGTAACTAGATAGGGGGTACCAGATGCTGCTACCCCCCCATAGAGACATGTTTCAATACAGACAAAACGACACACTACACATAATAGGTTTAATTTAGCAGTGCTATTTGGGGAGTTGAAGAACATGAGTGTTTAAGGCTAGGATGCGGCGTGGGGACCCGTTATCTTGTTAAATAAACCTGAGTTTCCCAACCTCCTAGTGCTTCTTCTATATTTACTCTCCTCACAGCTGGTGAGAAGACAGATGTTTCCAGCAAATTTCAAAGACATGCAAACAGCTGGCCATGTATCAGATAGGGAAAACTTTCGAAGTGGGGAGGAAGATGGTTCTCAAAAGCACAAATCACCCAACAGTGGAAAATACCAACAAAACAACCCCTAAGACTAATTCAAAGACCTTAAAAATACATTGTTCCCTCCCCCACTATAATACAAATTCCTCATCTAACAAAGTTGGAACGTTGAGAAGGTTTGTACCGTATTGCTCTCCTCGAGGAAGGAGGGAAGGGATGCCCTTGGTTGTTTTGGAATGGGGCTCTCCTCAGACGTCTCTGTGCCTGGCTGACATTCTATTTGTCTCCTCCTCCCAACCTGTCCAGGGTTGCCACAACTAGTAGTACGTCTAGATTCTGACACTCTGCCTCTAATAGTCCAGTGCCTCAATTAGTGGAATAAACACTTTGGTGTGCCTGTTCTCCATGGTTCCCTACATGGTAGGCTATATGGGTTGGGAAGTTGTCACGGTAGCAGTATCGTGATACTCAGCTGGAAAGGAAACAGACTTAATTTCTTGAGGAAAACAGTCCGAATTTTCAAGCTATAGTACACACACTGACGTATGACTCCTTGATGAAATAAAAAATAAAGCAGGTTCTAAAGTAGTCTACTTTGATATGGAAAATCAAATACAGTATTGCAATACCGGTATACCTGATCTGAAGCAAACTGGTGGGGAGTGGGCCGGTAACTAGAAGGTTGCTAGTTTAGTTTATTAGGATACCCATTAGCTACTGCACATGCAGCAGCTACTCTTCCTGGGGTACACAGGAAACACACAAATACATGACAAAGTACAGAATAGTAATAGAAAATAAGATTTTACATTAAATTCTAAATAAAAATGGTAGAGAGACATATATACACACATTACTAGTCAAAAGTTTGGACACCTACTCATTCCATTTTTTTATTTTTTTTCTACATTGTAGAATAATAGTGAATACATCAAAACTATGAAATATGGAGTAACTCCCCCAAAAAGTGTTAAATAAAAATATATTTTAGATTCTTCAAAGTAGCCACCCTTTGCCTTGGTGACAACTTTGCATACATGTACTCTAGGCATTGTCTCAACCAGCTTCATGAGGTAGTCACCTGGAATGCATTTCAATTAACATATGTGCCTTGTTAAAAGTTCATTTGTGGAATTTCTTTCCTTCTTAATAAATAAATATATTAATTAATTAATTAATAAGAACTCAGATCCTTTACTCGGTACTTTGTTGTTGAAGCACCTTTGGCAGCGATGACAGCCTCTAATCTTCTTGGTTATGATGCTACAAGCTTGGCACACCTGTATTTGGGGAGTTTATCCCATTCTTCTCTGCAGATCCTCTCAAGCTCTGTCAGGTTGGATGGGGAGTGTCGCTACACAGCTATTTTCAGGTCTCTCCAGAGATGTTCGATCAGGTTCAAGTCTGTGCTCTGGCTGGGCAACTCAAGGACATTCAGAGATCTGTCCCAAAGCCACTCTTGCGTTGTCTTGGCTGTGTGCTTAGGGTCGTTGTCCTGTAGGAAGGTGAGCCCCCAGTCGGAGGTCCTGAGTGCTCTGGAACAGGTTTTCCTCAAGGATCTCTCTATACTTCGCTCCGTTCATCTTTTCCTTGAACCTGACTAGTCTCCCAGTCCCTGCAGCTGAAAAACAAACCCCACAGCATGATGCTGCCACCACCATTCTTCACCGTAGGGATGGTATTGGGCAGGTGATGAGCGGTGCCTGGTTTCCTCCAGACGTGACGTTTGGCATTCAGACCAAAGAGTTCAATCTTGGTTTCATCAGACCAGAGAATCTTGTTTCATGGTCCTTTAGGTGCCTTTTGACAAACTCCAACCGGGCTAGCATGTGCCTTTTACTGAGGAGTGCCTTCCGTCTGGCCACCCTACCATAGGAGGCCTGATTGGTGGAGTGCTGCAGAGATGGTTGTCCTTTTTGACGGTTCTCCCATCTCTACAGAGGAACTCTGGAGATGTCAGACTGACCATCGGGTTCTTGGTCACTTTCCTGACCAAGCCCCTTCTCCCCTGATTGCTCAGTTAGGCCAGCTCTAGGAAGAGACTTGGTGGTTCCAAACTTCTTCCATTTAGGAATGGAGGCCACTGTGTTCTTCAGGGCCCTTCAATGCTGCAGAAATGTTTTGGTACCCTTCCTCAGATCTGTGCCTCGACACAATCCTGTCTCAGAGCTCTACGGACAATTCCTTCGACCTCATGGCTTGGTTTTTGCTCTGACATGCACTGTCAACCTTATATAGACAGGTGTGTGCCTTCCCAAATCATGTCCAATCAATTGAATTTACCACAAGTGGACTCCAATCAAGTTGTAGAAACAGCTCAAGGATGATCAATGGAAACAGGATGCACCGGAGCTCAATTTATAGTCTCATTGCAAAGGGTCTGAATACTTATTTACATAAGGTTTCTCTTTTTATTTTCAATAAATTAGCAAACATTTCAAGAAAACTTGTTTTCACTTTGTCATTATGAGGTATTGTGTGTAGATTGCTGAGGATTAAACTTTTTTGAATACATTTTAGAGGCTGTAAGGTAAAAAATGAAGGGTCTGAATACTTTCTGAATGCACCGTATACAGTACAGTTCAATTAGATCTTTAGAAAGAGGTGAGTCACTGTGATAATGAATATATTTTTTTAATTCATTTTTGACTAACCTCTGGTGGCAGAGCATTCCACGATGACATGATCTCATGCCGTTGTGCCTTGGAGCAAGGCACTTCACCCTTAAACGGCTCTGCACTGACCCGGTTCTTCAACCTCTCTGTGGGATGAAGCAAAACTACACATCTCTGTGTCCTGTGACTATAGACAATAAAGCAATCTTCGTTTTCTTCTTCTTCTACCCATTGGATTACTTTTTTTCTCAGGTAGCAAAGCGCCACCATTCCAAGACGAAGCCTATGTGAAGAAGTAGTAATCAAAAATCTACTAAATGTGTCAAGGCTCAGTGTCTGGCACGCCGGCAACACTCAGCTAAAAGACGTTATAAGTCAGGGGAGGCGGTCGTGCTGAAGAATGGAATTGGCAAGACAGTCATGCCAAGAAACATGCTTGCTAGACTCAGACATCCCACACAAACATCTTGTTGTCAGTGCCTTTTTAAACATGTTTGATGTATCCAGTGGATCCATTGAAAAAGATATCAATCTCTCAATGGGACTTGGTTAAATCAAATATACACATAAATAAGTTCATATTTGATTTATATAAAAGAGGGTTAGTCTGGTCATTGTTTTTTTGGGTTTAAAAATAGGTCTGGAATTGTAGGCCCCTCTGAATGGGTGCGATCGAAGCAGTAATTTTTCAGCAGTACCACAAGAGGGAAGCCGCTACCCACTCAACCTGACCCAGTCTGTGTCTGTCTTTTACTATTTCATTCTGTCGTTCACATTCTTTCTGTCCCTCTCATGCTCTGACACACACACACACACACACCTTTCGTTTTGTGGGTGTACACCAGTATGTGAGATGCATCCCGCACCTCGAATACACACACACTTTCATTCCAACGACAGGGCTGTGTGGACTGTGGTGGTGGAGGGGACGGGCAGGGAATGTAGCCACAACAATTAACTTTCATGTTAATTGTTGCGGCTGTAGCAAGCAGGCAGCTCATAGCAAGGATGTCACATGGCAGATTCCCAACACATGCACACACACAGTGTGCTGAGCTAAGCAAACTGAACACACACATACAATACCTTTTAAAGACGTCACTCTGATATGATTGCACAACACACATGCCATGATCACATACGATCATGAAATAAACAGTGTGTGAGGTAGGTACACTGAAGACACGGAACCATTGAGTACACACAGACGCACCCCTTTCTCTCTGTATTCACACACTCGCAAGCACACACCAAACCTAACACACAACGACAAATTTAAAAAGTGTTCCCTCAAGTCTCGGTTGGGAGAAAGGGGGGGAAAAAACGACTTGAGACAAAGACAAAACAGAAAGACAAACATAACTTAAAGTTCAAAGGTTAACGTGGGCTCCCCGGTCTTTCACACAACTCTTCTGTACCGAGCCCTGAGATCATCTCACTCTACGACATGCACAAACTCCACAAAGAAAAGTTATCTTATTTGCAGCATTCTTCAGTGTAACTTAAAACAAGACTCTGCGTGGTCTCAGCAAATAGAACAGAGACAAATCCTATTATGAGAGGAGAAGATACTGATAGATATTGGGAGATACAAGTCTTGGATGTCAGGCATGGATGGGGGGTGTGTGAGGGTGTGGTTTGAAGCGGGAGGCAGAACAGAAGGTCAGAAGCAGGTGTGAGGGAGGGGAGCACCGAGGTCTTTTTCTGACGGGAAGCCCCTAAGGTAATGAGGTCAGTTATGATCAACTAGGAATGACTAATCACCCTCTATAGACACTCCCTCCTCAATGCCTGCCCTCAAATAAAAAAGTGCCATTCTGTACAGTTGCCTCAGGTTCATCATTTGATCTTAAATCCAAATTGATCTAGTATAGATCTTCACTGTCTGAATGGTATTGGTGTGTGAATGGTATTGTTCCTTCTTACAGTAACGATACACAAAAACCTAGAAGACAAGAGCCTACATTGTACTTTTACCAGAGGGATTTTAATATAGAGCTGTAGTATGAATGTTTATCATAAAGAAGGCATTATGGTTTCAAGTAGGGGTCCCGTGAGGCTCAGTTAGTAAAACATGGCACTTGCAACGCCAGGGCTGTGGGTTCGTATAACAATGTATGCAAAGTATAACAAAGTATAACAATGTATGCAGTCACTACTGTAAGCTGCTCTGGATAAGAGCGCCTGCTGAATTACTAAAATGTAAAAAGGGACTCTAAAAAGATAATATGCTGAATGGGAGAGCAGTCATTTAAAAACCTTACATGCAGAATTCAGAGTAGAATCATGTCTCAAGGTAAAGCTATTTTTTAACCCTTCTGAGGCGTTCAGGTCTGTGGGACCCATTTTCAATGTTTACTAAAATAACAGCCTGTGAAGAACATGTAAAATAACACATTTTCACCCCCCTACACATTTATATTACATATGTGGTGTTCAGGTCCACTAGACCCAAGGGTAATAAAAGTGTGGAAAAGTGTGTAGGTGATAACAAGTAAAAATGAAACTAAAAGGTTTGCTGTGTGCCTTCCTCCTCCCTGGGCCTGCTGTTTCAACATAGCACCAATAACCTGTCTGTCTTCCTTCCTGTCTCCCGCTTTTCTTGCACTCTTTACTCTTTGTAGTGTGTGAAACTATATACGGTCTTGCAGGAACCTGCACAATGTTATTACAATACATTGTAAAAAAAAAGGTGCAAATTGGGGGAAGGGATAAGTAGCTTTGCATGTGTGGCTCCTTACCACAATCAATCAGTTTGGCAAAAATAATCTCTGCTCAGAAGGGCTTAGAAATAATTTTTGCAGAGAGCTAGTGTGGAAGGAGCGTCTTCCACTATGGAAGAGGAATTTTCCGAAACATGTCTGTCAATTCAGAGTCTGACAGCGAGTTGTAAAAAGAGGATGAGTGACCCTCAGCCAGTCCCAGGACCAGCCCGTCAGCAGCCAGTCCCAGGACCAGCCAGTAAACAGCTCATCAGCAGCCTGCAGGAGGAGAAATATGGATGCCAGAGGAATGAGCCACCCCATATTGCTGCTAATGTGATAAGGATGCAACCAGGGCTGACGCAGATGGCGGTTACTCATGTGCAGGAAGGACAGTCGTATTTTGTTGCAGAAAATTATTCTGGACTGCACTCATTTGGAGGGAAGGCGTGTTTTTGGAGAGATGGACCAAACTCATTTACATGCACACTTTGGGGTTCTTATCCTTGGTGTTTCCAGATCCAATTGGGAATCCACAGAATCCCTGTGGGATGCAGAAACTGGCAGAGATATTTTCTGTGCATGTCTCTGGAAAACGTACATATTATTTAATGGATTATCCGCTCCGATAACCAAGACACCAGACCAGAAACAGAGAGACAAGGGGAAAGGGGGATACCTAGTCAATTGTACAACAATGCATTCAACCCAACCCCTCTGAAGCAGAGATGTGGGGGGCTGCCATAATCGACATCCACGTCTTTGGCGCCGTGGAACAGTGGGTTAACTGCCTTGCTCAGGGGCAGAACAACAGCTTTTTACCTTGTCAGTTCGGGGATTCAATCCAGCAACCTTTACTTTACTGGCCCAACGCTCTAACCACTAGGCTACCTGCCGCCCCTAACCACTAGGCTACCTGCCGACAAACTAGCTGCAATCAGGTTAGTGTGGGACAAGTGGGTGGACCGCCTTCCCCTGTTTTACAACCCTGGGCCCAACATTACTGAGCAACTTATGCCATTTAGGGGACTCTGCCCCTTCAGGCAGTATATACTGTTTAAACCTGCAAAATATGGAATCAAGATTTGGGCTGCCTGTGATGCTGCTTCATCATATGCGTGGAACTTGCAAGTGTATACGGGGAAGCCAGATGGAGGAGCCCCTGGGAAGAACAAAGAGATGCGGGTTGCTCTGGACGTGACACAGGGACACCGTGGCCACAACACCAAATGCGCTAACTCGTTTACTTCGCACAAGCACCGGACAGGAGCTCCTTAAGAGGAAGCTGACGATAGTAGGAACGAAAAAGCCAGAGCTTCCACCTCAGCTGTTGAAAAATGGAATAGGCCTATCAATTCCTCTACGTTTGTGTTCACGGCCGACACGTTTCTAGTGTCCTACGTGTCAAAGGCAGGCAAAAAATGTGGTACTCATGAGCACGCTGCATAGGGATAGGAGAATCTGTGGCCAGGAACATAAAAAAACCACAAATCCTAATGGATTACAATGCCACAAAAGGAGGGGTGGACAATTTAGACAAGCTGGTGACTGGCTATGGCTGCAAAATTAGAACCCTATGCTGGCCACTTGTGATATTCAACATCTTGGACATCTCGGGATACAAAGTGTTTGTCATCTGGATGGCGTTGAACCCAGATTGGAACAGAGGGAAGCTCCAGAGACGGCTCTTTCTCGAGGAGCTGGACAAGGCATTGGTAAGACCTCAAATCCAGAGGAGGCAACATATCCCAAGGTCCCCAGCTTCTGCAGCCATCGTGAGAAGGATTCAGGAGGAGGATGATGGTGCCCCATCCGACCGACCAACAGAACCAACAACTCCAAATACAGTGTGGACATTGATAATGTTGTAAATGACTATTGTAGCTGGAAACAACAGATTTTTTTATGGAATATCTACATAGGCGCACAGAGGCTCACTATCAGCAACCATCACTCCTGTGTTCCGAAGGCACGTTGTGTTAGCTAATCCAAGTTTATCAATTTAAAGGCTAATTGATCATTAGAACCCCCTTTTGCAATTATGTTAGCACAGCTGAAAACCGTTGTCATGATTAAAGAAGCAATAAAACTGGCTTTTAGACCAGTTGAGTATCTGGAACATCAGCATTTGTGGGTTCGATTACAGGCTCAAAATGGCCAGAAACAAATAACTTTCTTCTGAAACTCGTCAGTCTATTCTTGTTCTGAGAAATTAAGGCTATTCCATGTGAGAAACTGCCAAGAAACTGAAGATCCTGTACAACGCTGTGTACTACTCCCTTCACAGAACACGGCAAACTGGCTCTAACCAGAGAAAAAAAGAGTGGCGGCCCCGGTGCCCAACTGAGCAAGAGGACAAGGACATTAGTATCTAGTTTGAGAAACTGACACCTCACAAGTCCTCAACTGGCAGCTTTATTAAATAGTACCCGCAAAATACCAGCCTCAACGTCAACAGTGAAGAGGTGACTCGAGGATGCTGGCCTTCTTGCCAATCTTAATCTTTTATTTTTATTGGCCAGTCAGATATGGATTTTTCTTTGCAACTCTGCCTAGAAAGCCAGCATCCCAGAGTCGCCTCTTCACTGTTGACGTTGAGACTGGTGTTTTGTGGCTACTATAATGAAGCTCCCATTTGAGGTATACCGTGCAACACCACACTCAGTGTGTCTGTTTTTGTAAGTAAAAAAATAAAAACATTTACTGGCTGGGGCTGGTAACTTAGTCCCGATCTTTACATCTTAAAAACACAAACTTAGACACGCGCGCACACAAAGTATTTTCACAACCCCGCAGCACAACACCTCTCTACAATAGCCAGTGCCACGAGATCCTACCAGAGCTCCTTGTTGGAGCGCAGAGGGACAGGAGCCAGAAAAAAGAGGGGTGGATCATCACCACACGCAGCACTTAGCCTTTTCAAGCATCTATCACCCTCCAACAGACCCTTCTTTATCTAACTCCTGCGTCCCAGGAGGGGGCTTTTGGGATCTTTGATTACAGCCCTCATCTACAGTTATCATAAGCACTATTGACTGTGGAGGCAAGCCCTTGAAACTGGGGGAGAGAGATGCCTCCATTGTCCCCCGGGTAACACTGCCCCTCATAGGTTTCCACTAGCGCACTGTGGCTCTACTGCACACAAAATGGCTGCCATCCACTCCCCTACATTAGTTACTGTATCTTCTTGACAATAAGTTCTGAAAAGTAGGGGAAGCAGAGGATATAGAGATGGATGATTTCAGTACCAGTACATTTCCAGTACCAGTCATGTTTGGACACACCTACTCATTCAAGGATTTTTCTTTACTTGTAATATTTTCTACATTGTACAATAATAGTGAAGACATCAAAATATGAAATAACACATATGGAATCATGATTTAAACAAAAAAAGTGTTAAAATCAAAATCTATTTTATATGTGAGATTCTTAAAGTAGCCACCCTTTGCTTTGATGACAGCTTTGCACACTTTTGGCATTCTCTCAACCAGCTTCACCCTGAATGCTTTTCCAACATTCTTGAAGGAGTTCCCACATATGCTGAGCAATTCACTCTGCGGTCCAACTCATCCCAAACCACCTCAATTGGGTTGAGATCGGGTGATTGTGGAGGCCAGGTCATCGGATGCAGCACTCCATCACTCTCCTTGGTCAAAAGCCCTTACACAGCTTGGAGGTGTGTGTTGGGTTATTGTCCTGCTGAAAAACAAATGATCGTCCCATTAACCTCTTAGGGATCTCTTAGGGATCCAATCCCGTGAACGGGATTGATATTGCCAACATCCGGTAAAGCTGGAGAGCGCCAAATTCAAATGACAAAATAGTAATATAAAACATTCATGAAAATACAAGTGTTGCACACTCTTCAAAAGCTTAGACTCCTGGCAATCTCACAGCGTTGTCAGATTTAAAAAAGGCTTTACGGTGAAAGCAGAACATTTGATTGTCTGAGGGCAGCACCCCGTGTACTTCCCTCATTAGCATAATAAAACTAGCGCGGGTGTCACAAAACACATAAAAAGAGCTCAAATAAATTGCTTACCTTTGAAGATCTTCTACTGAGGGCAACCCGAAGTGTCCAAGCAAGACAATCAATGTTCCTTTTGTTCAAAAAAGTATCTTTATACCCATAAAGCTCCGTTTGGTTGGCGCGTTCTGTTCAGAAAATCCACCCTCCACTCGTCCCACTATACAAGACAAAAAATATACCAATAAACTTTGTCCAAACAAATCAAACCACATTTCTAATCGATCCTTAAGGAACACTATTATGTATATTAAGTATAATATTTCACACTTATAATATCCTGGGCGATAGAAAAGTAAAAAAACCGAGGTGCGCGCTCCCGGGTCTCGTGTGCCAGACAGAAATTACTTCCTCACTCCACTTGGAAAAACATCCTGTATTCCTCTAGTTTTGAAGGTAAACGTTTGAAACCTTGTCTAAAGACGGTTTACATCTAGTGGAAGCCATAGGTACTGCAACCTGGGTCCTGGATTAAAGCATGTCCTATAGCAACCCATTGGAAAGGAGGCATGTCACAAAATCGGATTTTCTTGGATGGATTTTGCTCTGGTTTCCGCCTGCCATATTAGTTCTGTTATACTCACAGACATTATTTTAACAGTTTTAGAAACTTCAGCGTGTTTTCTATCCAATACTACTGTTGAGCTGAATCTCAGGAATGAGTCTCAAAGAACTACACTTCCCAGAGTGCACCAGCAGCAGCAAACCGGCTGCTTGTCACCTGATCAGTCAGTTTCACTGATTTGGAGCACCTGTGAAAACATGGAGGTCCTCAGTCATTCAGGGAAACAAACTTCAGAGAGAAGATGCTCCAAGTTCACTCGTAGGTTCAGTCCAGAGACACCAATGGTCGGTGAAATGTTTTATTTACTTTCATGGTGATTGAAATGCTGTTTAATAGCTGTGTTTAACTGCTGTGTAGATTGGTTAAGGAACACATTGAAGCATTGTCTTCATTGATTTTGTGTTAAATGGGTTTGTGCTAAAATAATATTTCATTTTGAGTTGAAAAAATAAGATACAAAAGGATGGTACAAAGTTTAAAATGTAAAAATTCTATTAAATGTTAACTTTACTAACAAATTTGGAAAATTCATGAAATTATCTTTTGCTTTATTCCATGTAAAATACGTAAGTGGTTAATTCATTGTTTAAATAAAATGTTTAATTAAAATGGTAACTTTTGTTCTGTCTTTAAAGGTTTACAACCTAATTCACTGAACAGACCAATCAATTGACAAAGCCAAAATAAAAGTGATTGAGTTGGAAAATTGAGTCGTCCTTGTGTCCTTTGGAAGTTGAACAAGAGTAGGACTTGACAACTACTAATTATGTGCATATCTTGTTTCTGGGCATGAGTACCAGGCATTTTACTTTGGGCATGCCAGACTCTCCAAACTCCGAACACTGCCCCCTAGCTCGTAGAGGTTAAGCGCAAACCAGATGGGATGGCATATCGTTGCAGAATGCTGTTCTAGCCATGCTGGGTAAGTGTGCCTTGATTTTCTAAATAAATCACAGACCGTGTCACCAGCAAAGCACCCCCAAACCATCACACATGCTTCACGGTGGGAACCACACGTGGAGATCATCCATTCACCACTCTGCGTCTCAAAGACACGGCAGTTGGAACCAAAAATGTCAAATTTGGACACATCAGACCAAAAGGACAGATTTCCACCAGTCTAATGTCCATTGCTCGTGTTTCTTGTCACAAGCAAGTCCCTTCTTATTGTTGTCCTTCAGTAGTGAATACGTCCATGAAGGCCTGATTCACACAGTCTCCTCTGAACAGTTGATGTTAAGATGTGTCTGTTACTTGAACTCTGAAGCATTTATTTTGGGCTGCAATTTCTGAGGCTGGTAACTAATGAAGTTTGAGCTGTTCTTGCCATAATATGGTCTTGGTCTTTTACCAAATAGGGCTATCTTCTGTACACCAAACCTATTTTGTCACAACAACTGATTGGCTCAAACGCATTAAGGAAAGAAAATTCACAAATTAACTTTTAACAAGGCACACCTGTTAATTGAAATGCATTCCAGTTGATTACCTGGTTGAGAGACTGCCAAAAATGTGCAAAGCTGTCGTCAAGGCAAACGGTGTCTACTTTGAATAATATCACATTTTTGGTTACTACATGATTCCATGTGCGTTATTCCATAGTTTTGATGTCTTCACTATTATTCTACAATGTAGAAAATAGTAAAAAAATTAAGAAACCCCTTGAATGAGTAGGTGTGTCCAAACTTTTGACTGGTACTGTATATCTTACTGTGTGACTGTGCCTAACTCAATGAACAACAGAATTGGCCTCACCAGCGCTTATGGCCCGTTTGTCAGGCCACCCTGCACACACCAAAAGGAAGCCGCTGCTCAGGAGGCAGAGGGAAAAGCCTCCCATTGATCCACCAATCACCCTCTGACATTTGCAGATTAAATGGCTAAAGAGTCTGTGCTGCTCTCTTGAATTCAGTATACAACGGTGACTTACACACTAGGCTTGGGAGGTATCCAGATTGTCATACTGGGATATTCAGTAATTATGGCACTGAACACACTATTTTTAAACCCCACTGATCCTCTAATCTGAAGGTTAGTAATGCTAACAACTACATGTCTAATCCCATAGAGAATGCTAACAACAACATTGCATACATTTCATACAGTCGCTGACCTAAAGTATTTGCAGGACAGACATCCCAGCTTATAAAGTTATACAAGTAACTCAAAAATGCTACTCACAGTTTGCTGCATGCACAAAACAAGAATTAGACAGCAAGCCTCTTGATCCAGGAGGGGTTTCTCTGCTGTTGCCAAACAAAGCCTGGTTTTGGAAGAAGCTAACCACTTAGCTAGCTACTAAATTAGCAAACCAATGAATTCCATACTGTAACTAGATCACCTGGCTGCACAACAGTGAGTGACTCACAAGGCTCCGGTCACTCATTGTTGTGTGCTTGTAAACAAACACCACGTGACTGGGGACTACCGGTAAGCTTCATAATGTAGAATTGTGACAGGTGAAATGAAGAACCCGATCTTCTTTATCTCCTAAAATATTGCACAAGTTGATTGCAGGTACTTACTTAAAAAGTAGCAAAAAATATTGGCCATTTCCAAATACCCCGGTATATCGCCCAAGCCTATACACACACTACTAAAAAGCATGACTGGTAGGCCTAATTTCACTTAATAGAAATCTAGGATGTATAAGCCTTATGGTTTACTTGAATGCTGAAAAATATGACCAAATCAATTAACTAATAGAGTTTAGACAATTTTCCAAGTCCAAGTCAATGGCGGTTTCAGTGAGACTGTGGGGTCACCATAAGGTCGCGTCCTCAGGTCCCCCCCCCCGGGATTGCCTACTCCATCCCCGACCTTCAGCTGGACGTGTTACAACACCCCAAAAAGTGGTGGCCCTGTTCAGTGTGTGCGTGTGTTAGTGATTCAGCCGTCTTTATGGCTTGGTTGTCTAATGGCAAACAATATTTGTTTTGTCTGAGAAAGGCAGAAGGAGATTGAGGAAGCAATAGAAGGGGCTTGTCCTGATTTGTTATGGCAGTGCCCACATCACAACAGCCTCCTGTGTAATTCAATACCTGGGTCCTCCTGTGCTACCTGGTTCCTAATGTTAGGTATTATTGCATCACGGCTTAAACTGAATCAAGGCTTTTCTCTGGAAAGCCTCGAGCTACAAGACCTGGGCTGCGTCCTTAATGGCAACCCACACCATCTATAGTGTCCTATGGGCCCTGCTCCAAAGAAGTGCACTGTAAAGGGAATAGAGTGCCATTTGGGACGTAGATCTGGCTGGCGGTGGTTCCGTGTCCAGACTACACATACATGGAGGGAAGCTCTCCCATGAAAGGAAAAGCCTGTCAGTGCAATGGGGTTTGTCAAATGGTGAGAGGTTTTTTTGTTTTTGTGGAGATATAGGAGGCCTAAGGCAATTAGAACTGCAGCATAACTGAACATATCTGTCCGTTAACAGGACTTCAGGTGCGCAACACACACTTGCAGTAAAGTAAAATACTGAGGATGTTGTTTCCCTTTTTTCTAGCGTTCTTTCGCACCGAGCCCGTAAACTATATATTAAAGTCACTCCTTTCTGGCTGCCTGGCAGTTGATGAATAATGAATTGCATATAAAACTGTCCCCCGTTGAAGTGCCTTTTAACAAGATGTGCAGTACGCCACAAGAACCTGTTAAGTTCCCCATCCACGTCGCTCACAGCGCCGCAGTGATAAAGCAGATTCTATTAAATGACCCAATCCCCAGCCCCATGGGTAAAAAAGGGCGATCACCTTTCAGTTAGTGGCCATGTTTCATATTTTTTCCTCCCGGATTTGTACATGAAAAGTTAGGGATGCTCAGCTAAACAAGCTAGCTGGTCTGTCGTCTAATTGGGCGATGTGATGAGCCTCAACAGGCCACACACACTAAGGCTGTGGCCCAATTAGCTTTGCCTGATCAAACGGCGGGAACTAATGAGATACTATTATGCATAATAAGAATAAAGTCACCTTATCCGATTAGCTCTTTCCCGGTCTGACTCCTTGACCTTTTCCACATTTTGTTACATTAAAGCCTTATTCTAAAATAGATTTTCTTAAATCCTCAATCTACACACAATACCCCACAAGGACAAAGAAAGAGGTTTTTAGAAATTTTTCAAATGTATTAAAAATTAAAAAGACCTTATTTACATAAGTATTCAGACCCTTTACTCAGTACTTTGTTGACGAACCTTCGGCAGCGATTACAGCCTTTAACAGGTGACAGCAATAAGGGACCATAGCTTTCACATGTTTCTAATGTTTTGTACACTTCATGTATGTGGAGAGCCGAGCGGTCTCTGCCTCATATCTCAATGAGGACACACGCTCTAATTGGGGATGTTGAAGAGATGACGACAACCCAGTAGTGCCGTGTGTGGAGTTCCCTCGGTACCACTGTTCACAGACTAGCTCCGATCTTTCACTTCTGTCCACCGCACAGCATAGCGAAGAGTGCTGGGTAAAAATAGCTAGCCCAGCTACGCTCCCATTTTTCTCCCGCCACCTTTCTTAGTCTCTTCATCTCCAGCCTCCACTCTTGTGTTGGTCTTAACAAAACTTCTGTGGGAGTTTTGCTGCAGTGAGAGGTCTGGACTCTCAGCTGGGATCGAATTCCAGGGGACCAAGCACTTAAAGGGATGGAGCTCCAAGTAAGTGGCCGTAATCAATAAGTACTTAGGGGCCACTGGCAGACAAGGCTTATACAGCAAGGCCAGGCTAGACATAGGCGACTAGTTCTCTCCAGAGACAAACGGCCATCTGATCTCACATCAGCTCTTGAGAAGAAGAGAGCAAGATAAGTGGGAGAGAGGTGCAACAAGGTAGAGAGAGCGAGCGAGGTGAGGAATTGTCTATCAGCGCAGCCGATGTCTCCTTATAGCGCGAGCTATATAGAAGGGAAACATGAAGGAAAATAGATTGTCATCTGTAGCCAGGTGAAATCTGCGAAAACAAGCTCAATAATTCAACGCAATCACACACACACACACACACCTATTGAATATGCATTTAGCTATATTCATCTTGATTTACCCAGTTTATCAAGAGATTTGCCATTCAAATACATTTTTACCATTACATTATGTAGTTAGATTGGTAAAAACAAATTGAATGAAGCAAATAATTGTACGATTGTACAATTGATTCATTAATGCATACGTCAAATGTAATGATAAAGATGCCCAATGATTGAACAGAACAGTAACTGAGTTTGTCTGGCTCAAGAGCCATTCTGTGACTTTAGCTAATATGCCTTTTTTCTTGCCGTGGTATCATTCTGGTATCGGGTATCGTGGCCGTCTTGAGTATAGTTATACTAAACCTGGTATCAAAGTAAAAATTCTGGTAACACAAAACACTAAATTATAGAATTTCTCATGGAAGAATGGTGTTGCATCCCTCCAATAGAGTTCCAGACATTTGTAGAATCTATGGGCGGGCAGGTAGCCTAGCGGTTAATTAAGAGCATTGGGTCAGTAACAGAAATGTGCAGTTCTGTCCTTGAGCAAGGCAGTTAACCCCCAACAGCAACTGCTCCCCGGGTGCCAATGACCTGAATGTTCATTAAGTCAGCCCCCACGCACCTCTTATTCAGAGGCGTTGGGTAAAATGCGGAAGCTCTTTCTTTTATAAACTGCTGTGGCCCAAATTATACAGCAAATAAAAGGGAGTAATTGTCAACATTAAAAGGTGAATGGAGGTGTTTCCCTGATGGCGTTATAATGCTCGTTAATGCACGCACAATTTTATTGCAGGTCTGATTTATAACACGAAACATACGTATGTATGGCGTGCGCCAGGTTTATAAATCTCATTATTATTAGACATATGTATTCTTTTCAGAAATGGAGCAAGCATTGTGAAATTTACACAACGGTTATATATTATGCCCCTGTCCACTACCGGACAAAGTGATGGCTGTCAAGTAACCAGCTGACTTCTGCCACCGACTGCATCACTCAGTATCAGAGGCATCATGACCCTCTAGATGGAAACAGCTAACAGAGGTATACACACATGCACACACACACACACACAGTTGAAGTCAGAAGTTCCCATACACTTAGGTTGGAGTCATTGAAACTCGTTTTTCAACCACTCCACACATTTCTTGTTAACAAACTTTAGTTTTGGCAAGTTGGGTAGGACATCTATTTTGTGCATGACAAGTTATTTTTCCAACAATTGTTTACACACAGATTATTTCACTTATAATCCACTGTATCACAATTCCAGTGGGTCAGAAGTTTACATACACTAAGTTGACTGTGCCTTTAAACAGCTTGGAAAATTCCAGAAAATGATGTCATGGCTTTAGAAGATTCTGATAGGCTAATTGACATCATTTGAGTCAATTGGAGGTGTACCTGTGGATGTATTTCAAGGGCTACCTTCAAACTCACTGCCTCTTCGCTTGACATCATGGGAAAATAAAAAGAAATCAGCCAAGAAAGAATTGTAGACCTCCACAAGTCTGGTTCATCCTTGGGAGCAATTTCCAACTGCCTGAAGGTACCACGTTCATATGTACAAACAATAGTGTGCAAGTATAAACACCATGGGACCACGCAGCCGTCATACCGCTCAGGAAGGAGACGTGTTCTGTCTCCTGGAAATGAACATACTTTGGTGCGAAAAGTGCAAATCAATCCCAGAACAGCAAAGGACCTTGTGAAGATGCTGGAGGAAACAGGTACAAAAGTATCTATATCCACAGTAAAACAAGTCCTATATCGACATTACCTGAAAAGGCCACTCAGCAAGGAAGAAGCCACTGCTCCAAAACCGCCATAAAAAACCCAGACTACGGCTTGCAACTGCACATGGGGAAAAAGATTGTACCTTTTGGAAAAATGTCCTCTGGTCCGATGAAACAAAAAAAGAACTGTTTGGCCATAATGACCATAGCTATGTTTGGAGGAAAAAGAGGGAGGCTTGCAAGCCGAAGAACACCATCCAAACCGTGAAGCACGGGGGTGGCAGCATCATGTTGTGGGGGTGCTTTGCTGCAAGGGGGACTGGTGCACGTCACAAAATAAATGCCATCATGAGGAAGGGAATTTATGTAGACTTATGGAAGCAACATCTCAAGACATCAGTCAGGAAATTAAAGCTTGGTAAATGGGTCTTCCAAATGGACAATGACCCCAAGCATACTTCCAAAGTTGTGGCAAAATGGCTTAAGGACAACAAAGTCAAGGTATGTGAGCATGGAGGCCTACAAACCTGACTCAGTTACACCAGCTCTGTCAGTGTATGTATGTATGTATGTATGTATGTATGTATGTATGTATGTATGTATGTAAACTTCTGACCCACTGGGAATGTGATGAAAGAAAAGCTGAAATAAATCACTCTACTATTATTCTGACATTTCACATTTTTTAAATAAAGTGGTGATCCTAACTGACCTAAGACATGGAATTATTACTAGGATTAAATGTCAGGAATTGTGAAAAACTGAGTTCAAATGTATTTGTATGTAAACTTCCGACTTCAACTGTATACACACACACAGGATGATTTTTTTGGTCCTCCAATAATCGGTATCAGCGTTGAAAAATCATAAAATCAGTCGACCTCTACCATAAAGATAAATTAGCAATATGCAAGAGACTACAGCTGAGTTACAGTAATGAATGAATGAAGAAATGTCTGAGAATGGAATTGTAAATACAAGTGTATTTAATAAAAAACATTATGGATTCACATACAAGGCATAAATCTTAAATCACAAGGCATTAACAAGCATTATTCTAAACACACACACAGCGAGACAGAGGACATATCCTGTCTTCTCTCAATAGAAGACAGGATATGTGCACACTGCCCTCAAAATGAGGTGGAAACGGAGCTGCACTTCCTAACCTCCTGCCAAATGCATGACCATACCAGAGGCACATATATCCCTCAGATTACACGGAACCACAAAGATTTTGAAAAAATATATAATTTTGATAATTCACATATCCATTGGATGACCAGTGTGCAATCACAGCAGCAAGATTTGTGACCTGTTGCCGCAAGAAAAGGGCAACCAGTGAAGAACAAACACCATTGTAGTTTATTTTCCCTTTTGTACTTTCATTATTTGCACAGCATTACAACACTGTATATAGACATAATGACATTTGAAATGTCTTTATTCTTTTGGAACTCTTATGAGTCATGTTTACTGTTAAGTTTGTTTATTTCACTTTTGTTTATTATCCATTTCACTTGCTTTGGCAATGTAAACATGTTTCTCATGCCAATAAAGCCCTTAAATTGAATTGAGATAAAACCATAGCGTGAAAGGCCATGCCCAAAAGTCCATGGGGTGGAGAGAGAAAATCTCAACATAGCAGGTCAGGAACAAATAAAGAGATAACAATGAATCTAAGACCCCTTTATAAGCATCGAGTTGTTTGTATTCAAAATCTGAGTTGTTGACCAATAGTATTACTGTAAAGTTAACCTCCAATCAGATATCAGACCTATATGATGTAACCTCTGCTTCTCAGAGATGTGACAATGCAGGTGGGCAAGAACAACACAGAGAATGCTGAATTCCTAACAGCACATGGCAAACCTTGCATACAGTTGATAAGAAGATTCACTTCGGGGGCTGCCCTACACCATATCAGCACAAATGCACATTTCACATAATAAGAAACATGATAATTTGGGGTAAACTCTAGCCTAGATCTAGTTTAAAATATCACTAAAACGTGTTACAAAACTCGGTACAGAAGTTTGAGAAGTTGGTACGCAATGTGATTAGAGTAGGCTGACATATCTGGGCATAAAATGTATGTATTATTAAAATAGATAGACAAAACAGATCGGCATATAGAATAGACAGACCGGTAGAGTAAATAAATGGTGAACATGGATAAGGTGTTTCATTTGAACATTTTAAGGTGTTGCAAGCTGCGAGGGAGGGAGAAATGTCAATTTCTCCTATGGTGCCATGTCGCGCGGCGGGGGTCCAGATGAGACGTGCTGGCCCAGGGCAACACACGCTGGCCGTGTTCAACCGGTCGCAGTAAAACGTCCAATATGCTCAAGCCAAATTGTTATCCTTGATCGAAAAAAAAAAATGATTTATGATTTCGTTACGAATCATAATTCTGCCACACCGTGACCTAAGGTACATTTTAGGCTTTTGAGAAGAACACAAGTAACAAATACATCTTCCCAAACTGCTCCGTGCTTCTCCATTTGCAACCTTGTATCAGTGTGGTGAACAACAGGCTCTGGGTCAACGGATGAGAAACATTAAAACTGTGTTTTATTGGAAAAGTGGAAAGGAGACCAAAAAAAATAAAATGTGGACAAGAGCCTGTCCAATGGGATTGAAAACATGACCAAGAAATGTATCGAGCCAACCAATTTAACCACCCCTGTCTAGAGTGATGGATATACGGTAGTGCCCTTCATGGAAGTCAATTCCATTGGAATTTCACTCCACTCAGATGGGTCCGTTTGTATTCATGTAGATGGAATTCCGAGAAGCACAATCATTCACTTTTATGGCGTATTAGGCTGTATAATACGGCATTAACTACTGCTAGGCCTAGCTCATTCACTGGCCTATTCCCAACTCACCATCTTACACACACAGGTACACACAAACATGGGTAAACATGCATTGCACACAGCAAACAAGTGACACAAGCTCAGGCACAAACACACCCGGGTAAACAGTACAGGCAGTCAGGCACACACTGATACACGCACATTATCAACAGTAGCCCAGCCTAAATAGCTTTTCATAAGCGAACTAATAGCTGTCCAATCCACTAAATATTCTTGTAACATTCTTTTTGGGCCCAGATAAAGGTAGGTCTTGATGCCCTTACAGGGTGATGAAGTGTGTACTGAGGTTATACATGTTGCTGCCGTTTTACAAAATGTTCAGCAGGGAATCACTATTGGTTTTCTTACCAAGACCCTTAGGTCCTAGACACACTGCTAACGCCGATTTCACTCACTCTTAACACAGTCCAATCACACAGCGCTAAGGAAGTTAAGGCCCATTGCAGAGTTATTACTGGGAAACTACACTAACACCAAACATCTGTCTGGCCAACAAAATGAACTCGCCTTAAACGCATCAATGTGTCATTGTAATTATGTGCATTTAAGGCTTGCAAATGTATGAAAAAAAAACACCACGTGACAAGCAAACACTCCCCTATTGCGGACTACAAATGATCTATAACTGGGCTAATAACTCACTAACTAGCAAAAGATATTAACAAAATGTGCACACGTGGCTACATGGGGCTCTCGCTTTGATCTCAAAACAAGTGCATCTACTCACGAACGCTCATGCTGTAAACACAGCGAGGTTCAAAGAAAATGGCACAGATCAATATATGGCAATGGTCTATTTGCATATACAGTAGGCCTACTGCAGCTTTGATTGTTTATGCCGCACCGGTCTGTTTTGAGCATGGGCTGAGTGTGTGTCAATGCAATAGAATCCTACTCCGATGCGTTCTGCCTACAAAAAAAAGCTCTTGCATAGTTCGTTTTGTTTCGGTGTGTTGCATTGAAAGTGGCTAATATTGCGTTGATTCGATCACAATTGCCTCAGTAAAGGGAAACATTCATAGTGTTAACAAGGATATTTCTTGAACAGTGGTCACCAACCTTTTCTCAAAGTCAAGATCACTTTAAGTCCAAATGCAAGCAGCGATCTACCGCTCAGATTTTTTTTTAACATGACTTAAGAAACGTAAGCCTATGCAACCTTAATAAAAACAGTACTGTAGCAATGAGGATTCTGCAGTAAGCTATAGATCCATACACATATTGGCTTTGCTTGAATTGCCTGCCAATGCATTGTTTGGGTCATAAAAAATAGCGGGAATCACTATTGATAATAAAATAAAATTTGGATCTAGGCTATATGATCACACTGGTAATAGATTAATTGTTCTATTACTTGTGAAGCACATCTGAGTGAGCATACATTTAAATAATTCGCTTTTTATTTTACTTGGCTGATGGTGCATGCATCTGATGGTCAGTCTCTGCGGAGGGAGAGCAGCAAACTGAGGTTCTGTCTTTCAACATCCCTCCACTCTCCCTTTCCTCCACTGACACTGACCAAAAAGCAGTCTCCAGCTGATGTGGAAACTCGAGTCGCAACGCCTCATGCAAGAGCTTATCCAAGAGGTAGTATCTGGTCATTGTGGTGATGGCACAGGTGTACTCATTTCTCCTAAGTGGAGATTCTCTTTTCTCACCTGTCTATCTTCTCATTTGAATTCCATGCAGTCACTGTTACTTGTCCACTCAAGCTTAACATTGTCATATCACCCACCAGGTGCCCTTGGAGAGTTCCTTAATGAGCTTGACAACTTGATAAGCTAATTTCTCTGTACCTCCCGACTTCTGCCTTCAATTAATTTATTTCCAACTCTCTTTCCCCTCCTTGCATCTCTCCCTTTCCCAATCCCCTCCAACTCACAAGGCAGGCAATAAGCTTGACCTCTTCTTTACTAGAGGCTGCTCGCCTACTGACCTCTCTGCAACCCCCCTCTCTGATCACTACTTTTTTTCCCCTTTTCTGTCTCCCTGTCCTCCAACCCTAACCACATGATCATGCGCCATCGCAATCTTCGCTCTCTCCCACTACGCTCTCCTCTTCTATCCCACAATCGCTCTCTTCTGCTAAATCCTTCTCCCTCCAGTCTCCTCATTCTGCCTCTTCGACCCTACTCTCCTCCCGTTCCGCAACCTATGACTTTGCACTGTCCCCTTTCCTCCCGGCCAGCTCGGCCCTCCCCTCCTGCGCCGTGGCTGAGTGACTCATTGCGAGCTTACAGAACAGGGCTACGGGCAGCCGAGCAAAAACAGAGGAAAACTAAACTTCCGGAGGACGTATCATCCTTTCACTCCCTCCACTCTACGTTCTCTTCCTCTGTATCTGCTGCTAAATCCACTTTCTACCACTACATTTCAAGCTTCTGCCTCTAATCCTAGGAAACTCTTTTCCACATTCTCCTCCCTCAATCCTCCATCCCCTCCCTCTCTGCAGATGACTTTGTCAACCACTTTTAAATGAAAGTTGATGACATCCGCTACTCATTCACTCAGCCTGTTGAGTCTCACTCACACAGAACTACCCTACGCCTTGACCTCTGTCCCCTTTCTCCAGATGACATCCTGCAACTAGTGAGGTTTGGCCGCTCGACAACCTGCCTGCTCGACCCCATGCCCTCCTCCAGGCCATCTCTGGAGACCTTCTCCCATTCCTCACTTCCCTCATCCCTGACCACAGGCTGCGTCCCCTCTGACTTCAAAATGGCCCGAGTCGCTCCCCCCCCTCAAGAAGCCAACACTCAACTTATCTGACGTCATAAACTACAGACCTGTATCCCGTCTTTCCAAAACACTTGAACGTGCTGTCTCTGATCAACTTTCTCGTTATCCCTCTCAGAACGATCTTCTTAACCCTAACCAGTCAAGCTTCAAGATGGGCCATTAAAACGGAGACTGCTCTTCTGTGTCACGGAGACTCTCCACACTGTCAAAGATGACTCTCTCCTCTGTTCCCATCCTCCTAGGTCAATCTGCTGCCTTCGACACCGTGAACCATCAGCTCCTCCTCTCCACCCTCTCAGGGCTGGGCGTCTCTAGCTCTGCACACTCTTGGATTGCATCCTACCCTTGTAGGCCGCTCCTACCAGGTGACGTGGACAGGATCTGTGTCTGCACCACACTCACTCCTGGCATCCCCCAGGGCTCAGTTCTAGGGTCTCTCCTCTTCTCTCTATACATAAAGTCACTTGGCTTTGTCATATCCTCACATGGTCTCTCCCATCATTGCTTTGCTGATGACACTCAACTACTTTTCTCCTTCCCCCTTCTGACACCCAGGTGGCGACATGCATCTCTGCGAGCCTGGCAGACATCCCAACTTATGTCATCCCACCACCTCAAGCTCAACGTCGACAAGACCAAGCTGCTCTTCCTCCACAGTGTCACCCTCCCAGGGTACAAATAACCTTGACATGACCCTGGACAACACCCTGTCTTTCTTTGCAAACATCAAAGCAGTGACACGCAGACACTCGTCTTCTCCCGTCTGGACTACTGCAACTCGCTGTTGACTGGGCTCCCCGCTTGTGCAATCAAACTCCTGTAACTTATTCAGAATGCTGCAGCCCGCCTGGTTTTCAACCTTCCCAAGTTCTCTCATGTCACCTCGCTCCTCCGCACACTGCACTGGCTTACAGTCGCAGCCACTACAAGACCATAGTGCTTACCTACGTAACAGCAAAAGGAACTGCCCCTCCCTACCTTTAGGCTATGCTCCAACCCTACATCCCAACCCGAGCACACATTCTACCACCTCAGGTCTCTTGGCCCTCCCACCTTTACAGAAGGGCAGCTCAACTCAACCCAGTCCAATCTCTTCCCTTTCCAGGCATCCCAATGGTGGAACCAGCTTTCCCTTGAAGCTAGCAGAGTCCCTGCCCATCTTCTGAAAACATCTGAAACCCTACCTCTTCAAACAGTATCTTAAATAATCCTCCTGTTTTCTGCTCATGCATGTTTCTTTTGATGCAAAACCCACCACTGCGTGGCCAAAGAGCTCTATTTTCATGTCATCCAACAAATGTAAATGCCTGGAGTTTGCTAAAAGGCATTGGCACTTGGCCATGCACACCAGTTGTGGATTTTGCATCGAAAGAAGTGACAGGGGAATTGCATTGAGTATTAATTTTCAATGATTTACCGCCCGGGATACCACTAGTATGTAATAACAGGCCACCAGACCATCGCAGCTAACTCTGTAGTGAGCTTGATGCCACAGAGAAGTGATGTCATAATAGGTGAAGTTGTAGAAGGTGATATTCTAATCTACAATGTTTGGTTTAGCAGTAATAGCTTATTGGTTGGGTTTGTATAGGCTACATCTAGCTGGAAAATGTATACTACAGCTTTTTGAATTGGTCATTTTTTTTTGTCTAATGTTAAGGCCTGTGTTGTCTAAAATAAACCTTTGATAGCAACACAAGCCTGCTCACACACACAACTTCCTTAGAGAACATTCATTAGAAAACAAAAAAATACCTTCACTACTCCTCCTAATAAGGAGTAGCCTCAGTCAGGAAGACCGGTGTTTTAGTGAGAAGGTGGGCCTGCAAGAGCAACAGGAGAAAGTTTTAGAAAATATGCAGTTTAATAGGCAGATACATAATAAGAGACAACATACTATTCAAAATCCAGCTCCGTAAAAGGCATGTGGCTGGATGAAGAGAAAGGAAGAAAGAAGCGTTATGAGGACAAAGAAGCCAGAGGAGGAATATAGGAGAGAAGATGGAGGTGAATAGAATGCAACATTCAGTGATGGAAGCTCAGGAGGAATACATCTACCTCCCCCCAGCTTGCTCAGCAGTATATTTGGCACAGTGGTATTTGGCAGCCCCTGCCAGGCTCTCTGTAAGCAATTCAACTTTATTGAGCACTTTATAGCCTCACAGGTGCTCAGAGGCATTATTGGCTAAGAGGATAGCGGTCCAGATCCAGCCGTTAAAACTCTACGTAAAAACCGAAAGAGAAACACAGGTGGATCAATGTGGTCACATTTTATTGGGTTCCTCTACGTACCTGGATGGAAAGTGTTTGTGTGAGCCCAATTTTTTACTTCACTGAACCTTTTATGCAATGCAGCCAACTCCAGGCCTCCATAGTGTAGTTAGGGAAGGAACATAGCGACCAGTAGCATATCAGGTCAAGACAACCCAACTTCTGACCATTTGTTTCTAGACACATTATATTGTGCATGTTCGAGATCAACTACATTGCAATTCGTGTGCAGAATCACTCATCTACAAATCACACTGCAAATAACAGTGATCAAAATTTGAATTTGCACCTTGCTTGCTTAAACAACTGATCCCTTCAAAGACGTTGACTGTATATCTGCCATTTCTCCAAGCACCCTTACATTCAGTTTATTTTTCTCCCACTACAGCACCAGTCTCTCCTTCGCTTCAGCAAACCCCTCCCCCCACCTTTATCTAAGCACCACTGACGCACATCTCCTCTTGTAATGTTCTAGCGTCTTCAATTGCAGTCACAGGACACAGTACAGTGTGTGAATGTGACAATGTGGGTGGTTATCTGACCCGGGGCGGCGACCAGAGCAACGAGGCAGCAAGGGTAATGACTCAGAGTGGACATCCTGGTGTCCTCTGAATACATGCCTGCCTCCCGAACCCCCACCTCCCGTTTTCCCACTCAGTGAGAGTGACAGTAGAGCCATTTAAAGCTTGTTTAGCCCTGAATCAGGTGTAATGGAGACTCATGGTTTCACCTCCTACAGATGTGTTAATGTGTTTACTGGGTTATGCCACTCACTCTGTTCAAGGCCCACACACACACACACACACACGTACAACTGTACACACACAAACAAGCACACACATGCATGCATACGCACAAGCACGCATTCACACACAAAAACGCTGTGTGCTCATTATGAAGATAACGAGATGCAAGTTACCTTCCAAAATACACATTTCTTTCATCTAGAGCTTGGCAATCTTTATGAGAAGGTTGGATGAGGACACGTGATACTGTAAGATATTCAAGGTCTCCAAAAGATGGATGCTGTACTATTTCTCCACCAGTGACCCAAGAGAAACCTGACAAAGAAAACAGTTGGTTCTGTCCATGGCAGACTTACAGTGAGGGAAAAAAGTATTTGATCCCCTGCTGATTTTGTACGTTTGCCCACTGACAAAGAAATGATCAGTCTATCATTTTAATGGTAGGTTTATTTGAACAGTGAGAGACAGAATAACAACAAAAGAATCTAGAAAAACGCATGTGAAAAATGTTATAAATTGATTTGCATTTTAATGAGGGAAATAAGTATTTGACCCCTCTGCAAAACATGACTTAGTACTTGGTGGCAAAACCCTTGTTGGCAATCACAGAGGTCAGACATTTCTTGCAGTTGGCCACCTGGTTAGCAAACATCTCAAGAGGGATTTTGTCCCACTCCTCTTTGCAGATCTTTTCCAAGTCATTAAGGTTGAGGCTGACATTTGGCAACTTGAACCTTCAGCTCCCTCCACAGATTTTCTATGGGATTAAGGTCTGGAGACTGGCTAGGCCACTCCAGGACCTTAATGTGCTTCTTCTTGAGCCACTCCTTTGTTGCCTTGGCCGTGTGTTTTGGGTCATTGTCATGCTGGAATACCCATCCACGACCCATTTTCAATGCCCTGGCTGAGGGAAGGAGGTTCTCACCCAAGATTTGACGGTACATGGCCCCGTCCATCGTCCCTTTGATGCGGTGAAGTTGTCCTGCCCCCTTAGCAGAAAAACACCCCCAAAGTATAATGTTTCCACCTCCATGTTTGACGGTGGGCATGGTGTTTTTGGGGTCATAGGCAGCATTCCTCCTCCTCCAAACACGGCGAGTTGAGTTGATGCCAAAGAGCTCATCTGACCACAACACTTTCACCCAGTTGTCCTCTGATTCATTCAGATGTTCATTGGCAAACTTCAGACGGGTATGTATATGTGCTTTCTTGAGCAGGGGGACCTTGCGGGTGCCTGCAGGATTTCAGTCCTTCACGGCGTAGTGTGTTACCAATTGTTTTCTTGGTGACTATGGTCCCAGCTGCCTTGAGATCATTGACAAGATCCTCCCGTGTAGTTCTGGGCTGATTCCTCACCGTTATCATGATCATTGCAACTCCACGAGGTGAGATCTTGCATGGAGCCCCAGGCCGAGGGAGATTGACAGTTATTTTGTGTTTCTTCCATTTGTGAATAATCGCACCAACCGTTGTCACCTCACCAAGCTGCTTGGCAATGGTCTTGTAGCCCATTCCAGCCTTGTGTAGGTCTACAATCTTGTCCCTGACATCCTTGGAGAGCTCTTTGGTCTTGGCCATGGTGGAGAGTTTGTAATCTGATTGATTGATTGCTTCTGTGGACAGGTGTCTTTTATACAGGTAACAAGCTGAGATTAGGAGCACTCCCTTTAAGAGTGTGCTCCTAATCTCAGCTCGTTACCTGTATAAAAGACACCTGGGAGCCAGAAATATTTCTGATTGAGAGGGGTTCAAATACGTATTAAAATTATAGACTGATAATTTCTTTGTCAGTGGGCAAACGTACAAAATCAGCAGGGGATCAAATACTTATTTCCCCCACTGTACGTATCCCTCAATCTCTGCTGCACTCCATGATTCTCTGCCTTCTGACTTCCACTGAGCCATGTTTGTAGTTCTGATGTAATAGAAGTGCAGTGTGACAGATTTGTTTTGTCCCAAAAAATGTTTTGTTGTTGCTGCAGTTATTGTAAAATATATAGGCCCATTATAATTTCGAGTTACTTTCGATCTAGTTTTAGATGTTCAAGAGTAGCCTGAAGTATTTTTTTTAACCCATAACAATCAAATATATAATTCACTAAACTGACATTTCATCTTCATTGTCCCAGAATGGTTGAAATGTTTGACATCAACTGCCATTAGTAGCAGCAACTTGTGCTGGATTGTCCTGCAGGGTTTAATATTAGCGGGAACATTGGATAGGTAAATCACATCCACAGTTTATACCAAACAAGAATGCAATAGAGGTCATGGAATTGTCACTCGCTGGCAATATCAATTCTCAAGGATCCTATACGGGCTGACAGACGATGTCTGGCAAGGACGCGGGCGCATGGAGCCAAACACACACACACACACACACACACACACACAGAAATAGGAAAAAAGAGCGAACAAAAAGCACACACGCTCAAGCAGAACCAATGGCATTTGTACAAAGGGATCTTTTTCATTTGATCTCCCATTAACAGAAAGGCCACATTAGTTTTGGCAAGATCATCCTGCGGTTCCCTACATGAATACTGCAGGTGCAATCCATCATAGTTACATACAAGCCGACATATAAAAAGACCGACATCTTACTGCAGCAAAGGACCACAAAAGGGCAGAGATGAGAAATAGTGGAAGAAAGGACATTTAGAACAGGGGTGTCTAGCAGAAAGACTAATAACTGACATGACTCGCATGAGGGAAGGGACATTTCAAACCCCCATAGCCCAGCCCCATAGGAAAAATTTGCTCATCATGACTGGTAGCAGGGGCCAGGAGTATGTCTGTCTGAGGTAACAAACTACCACCACAGTTGCTCAAACGGCTAAATTGGTGGGAACATAGGGACAGCGTTTGCATAGTGTAAATTGCTAGGGAAAAGGACTACATTATAGCAATATTAGAATACGCTAACAGATAGGAAGTATAGGAGTTGCCAATCTGAGTAACACCATACAGGGTTCCAATGCTGTTTGAAGTCATTTCAAATACTTTGTCTGTGCTTGATTGAGCTTGCCAGGCTTAAATGGATCAACAGAATAGTCCCAAAACTGCAAACCCCACCCATCTAGCAGTCCAGGAAGGCTAGAAAAAAAGGATACACTCAAAGTATTTTAAAGATATCAAATCGTTTTGAACACAGGTCTGAGATCCACTGAGAGGTGAAATGAGTCTTCCCGAGGGCATTGACTGGAAATGCCTGGCTGATATAGACCCCGCCTTTCCCCTTTACGCTATGGCTCTATCTGGATTATCATGGGAAGTTATATCGCCCTCTCCTATTGAAGCTGGCCCCCTTTATGTAGTGCAGATTTACAGATGGGTGTAACCAAGAAAGCAAACTCATTCAGCTTTTGGAAATACAGCTGAGCAAATCTTTCCAGAGGGTTTGATCGGATGCACTCTCCACAGATGGCCAACCTCGGCTCTGTATCTCAAAGTCATGGCAGAAACGTAGGTTGTAAATTGGTGAAATGTCGCTCAATAATGAGAGTTCAGCAATACATCTGATACCTACAGAAAGCGGAGGGTCCCTCCTCTCTTCAACTAAGAACAGTATACTTGTTTCCAAAGCAGTATTTATCCCCGCAATTGCATTTTGAAATGTTACACAATCAGAATGCTTTCTCTCCCTATACTCAGAGCGCATGTTGGGAAGAGGGAGAGAAAAAGGCTCATCTGCAGTCCTCATGCCTCCTTGCAGCAGGCCTAATGCACATTCACACAGATGAACAGGGACCCTGGGCATCTTTCTTTTGGTGGTTTTCCAGTGTCAGTAGAAAGGCCTCTTTAGTGTCCCAAGTTTTCATAACTGTGACCTTAATTGCCGACTGTCTGTAAGCTGTTAATGTCTTAACGATCGTTCCACAGGTGCATGTTCATGAATTGTTTATGGTTCATTGAACAAGCATGGGAAACTGTATTTAAACCCTTTACAATTAAGATCTGTGACGTTTTGGATTTTTACGAATCATCTTTGAAAGACGGGGTCATTTCCTTTTTTTGCTGAGTTTAGAATTTAGAGCTCGCTCTGATGCGGCCAATAAAAACATGTACTTACACAAAGGGCAGCAAAATGCGACGAAATGGTTGCACTTGGAGCCCTGGCTATACAATAAACATTCCTTTGTTGCTTGTGGCTGGGTATATACTGTTTTTAGCCGAGGTGCTCATCAATGACATTGTTTCTAAAATGGGGGAAAGGGAGGATTAGGCAATTATTTTTAGTGTGAACCAAAATGATCTGAAATTCATTAGCCTGCCTACGTCACATTTCACATTAAAATTCAATATGTGAATATGGGACACTGCCAAACGCGCCATTATAGGAATAAGATTCTAGTACTGTGAGAGCTATTGCTGAACCTGAAGCCAATGATTTGATGCTTCTTACAACCCCCTAACTAAAAGTGTATTTTGAGATAGGGGGCATATTAATAATGTATATATCCTAGAGCTCTGCAACCCGAACTGAGCCCCGACATTATACATCCTTTAGGGCCGTGTAGTGCCTGTTTTTCATCAATAACTAAATAACTAGGGTACGGGCAGGGCATCACTAATTTGATAAACATTTTGAAGATGACCCATTTGCTCGTGCTATGCTGCACAGTACAGTCATGTGACTAAGATCATAACATGGTGTCAGAAGTGCTTCAACCTCATCAAATATAAAACAGAAGATATATATATCTATCTCTCTATCTATCTAAATATAATTATGTTCCTTGAATTTGATTAGAGTGACGAAAAGTAGCTAACTGCTCTGTCATGTCTAGTCATTGAGCAGAGCAACCCAAGTGGAGTCGTTGCTATGGATACTCCGACTCAGAGCTAGTGTTGTCAGATAACAGTAACGCATTACTTGGAAGTAAAGAAGCAAAACATGGACTGGATCAAATTTCTTGAGGAAAACAGTCCTAATGTTGGAAAAAAAATGCCTTATAAAATGTGACTGGTTGACAACATGTATTTTTTCAAGCTATAGCACACAATATTTTCCAAAAGTAGGTTTTAAAAATGACCATAGAGTTCCATCTGCTTCGTGTTCATTCTTGCCAAGGAAAATCTGGTATCATATCCTGACAACACTACTCAAAGCCGCCATTATCAAATCACATGCAGAGCGAGCAGCATTCAGGGTGGATTTACTAGCGGAGGAATTCATTTCTGATTTCGGGTTGGGCCTTAAATTTGGCAGAAGCAATTGGGCCTGGATAGGGTAGGGGCTGAACTTCATACGCAAGGGTAGGGCTCTGGCTTAACATTCATGCCCCAACAGGCTTTTTTCGTAACCCTGTGTAATAGTAGGGATCATGACGGAGCAGACAACAGAACAAAAATGTAATATATTTTTTTCACTTTTTTTTTTTTTTTTAAACAAGCAACCCCCGGCTGCTATTGAAAAAAAATTAAAAAGCAAAAAAGTCAAAGCATCAAAGCAAGATAAACACGGTGGGTTGTGAGGCTAGCCTGGTGGTTAGAGTGGCGAGGGAGTAACCCAAGAGTTGCCGGCTCAAGTCCCAGGGCTGACGGGGAAATATGTGATTGTACCCTTCAGCAAGGCACTTAATGCTCCTATCTGTTCTGTGTGTCATGTTGGATACTGTCTGACGGCAAATAACACATTTTGGTGCAAATGGATGAATCAAGAGCTAGCCTCTTCTTTTGAAGCGGTAGAGGGCTGCGTATACAGGGACTAGAGAGTACGTGGTGAGCAAGTGAATGGCTTAGTCATCCTTGTACCATCAGAAATGCACCACGTACACGTACTGCATGTGGTAAAGACAACCATCTGTCATTTTCAAACACACAACATAATGCACAGATTCTGTAAGGCTTCATGTGCATGCAGGAGGGCTTGCGTGTGTGTGGTTGAGGGGATGGGCATAGTGTGACAGTGCAGTGCCACCCCCACACTACCCGCCTCCTTGTTCCACTCATGCCCGCCTGTGTTGGCACTCACACTGTGGTGCGCGCTGGAGAGAGAGGCAGAGAGCCAAGAATATTCTCTGTGCCGAAAGGGCTATACTTGCTTGGGCACACAAGGTTGAAGTTGTCAAGACATGCTTGGTGTGTATATAATACGGGTGTATATTTGAGCATCAATATGCATGTGGTGTGTGTGTGTGTGTGTGTGTGTGTGTGGGAGACGTGGGTCTTATCCTCTAACATAAGGCTGTTTCGCATCTGCTGGGATATGCAAACACACACACGCGCGCGCAGCTGCTCTATTCTGCTGCTTAGCACCGACTCAGTTGCAGAGCAGTGCCACCCACACAGCTTCACTTAAACACACTATCTTAGCGGTACTAGTCTCTCTTGACATCGAAGAAGGCTTGCGAGCTGTAGAGCAATGTTGCATAACTGTATTCGTTTTTCATTCTATATTCTCATTGAATAGGCCTGTAGGATGAGCCCGTATAAACAATATATACATCAGAATGTGTGTGTCTATCAATAGACCAGCTGCATGCATCTCAATGCATACATTACTGTGTTTTGCCTTCTTTATAGGTCATTGACCAAGTCATACATTTCTGCTGGTTATCAGCACAACACATAGAGCCTTGGGGAACCAAGGTTAGGTGTTAGAGGACGTTGCCCATGAGAATGACATGGAAATCATTCACTCAGAAACAGAGAGAAACTTGAGATTGAGAGCGAGAGAAAGACAGACCAAGGGCTGGACCCTTCGCCATGGTCCCCTGGGATGGGATGGGCGGTTGGAGGTGCATTATGGGAACAAAGAGGCCAACAGCAGGGCATCAGTAGTGATTAGCACTCTGGCGCCGTGCGAGAGTCGACAGGTGGACACTAATCAGGTGCTCAACTAACATGTATCTGGGGGAATGAGCAACTTAGAGGATGGGGGAAAAATAACCACCCACTGTTCTTAGAAGACTCCAAGGTATCCTGGCCAGGTGATATTTTGGTTAAGTTGGACGATTAATGGAAAACATTCTTTGGAGAAATGATTGTGTGGAAAAAGAAGATTTTGCTGTGAACATCAAAATACTTAAGTCCTTGCTGGAATAACTTTGCGCTTCCATGAACCAGTGTGTGTGTGTGTGTGTGTGTGTTAGGCCTACCTGTCTTCGGATCATGTCTAGGTTGTCCCTGCCCTGGTTTAAGAGCTGCTCCACCATCTTAGGGTCTTCTACACTCCGGTTTGCCCTGAAAGCATCCTGCACCCGGCGCAAGGCGTACGTCCTGAATGAAAACACAGATTATACACTAAATAATAAACCATAAATCTCTGGAGGAAAACATATACGGCATTCAGTATACAAATCAATAACAAATATGAAGCAATCGATTAACATGGCACTTGTCAAAGTGGGTAAAATTCTAATTTAAAACGCCACACTTTAACGATGCATTGTAACAACAAAAATGTGGAAACCCCAGCCCAATGCACCACAAAGCAGTCAGTCTGCTACATAAAAATCCAAGAACCCCATTTACAAGACTCATTTATACAAACAGTTCGGTGGAGGGAAATATCCCCCACCCTTCGATTGGATTAGGGAAACCACTGTTAGCCGAAGGGCTGTGTCGTGTGAATCAGCCTTCTAGTTAAGGGGTTGCGGATAATGGGGTTCTCCGTTTGCTGGAAAGCAAGAGGCTGGAAACGAATGGCTGTTAGCTTTTATCTGTCAGCCCGAGCCCTGTGTGAAGTGGGCAGGAAGTGCAGTGCTATGCGAAGATCAAAGAGGCATCCTGGCACCCAGGGAGGCTCCTCTGCTGAGAGATGAACTGACAAGCAGCTCCTTATTGACAGCCAGGAACCATATTTTTTCCCCAAAACACAAGGCGAAGGATGAGTAGAAAGTGAACAAGCGAGTGCAAAAGAGTATGAGTAAGAGGGTAGGGAGGGAGGTTCTTCAAAAACTGGTTGAAAAAAAATTAACAGTGTGGTTCTGACAAAAGAAGAAAACGTTGGTTATCCACTGAAGTAGCAGAGCGGGTTGTTCTTCTGGACCGACGGTAATAATTTTTTTAAATGTTTTATTTAAAATCTAACCTTTATTTAACTAGGCAAGTCAGTTAAGAACAAATTCTTATTTACAATGACGGCCTACCCCGGCCAAACCCGGACTAGGTCAAATTGTGCGCCTCCCTATGGGACTCCCAATCACGGCCGGATGTGATGCAGCCTGTGATGCAACATGTCAATGCCGGATGTGATGCAACATGTCAATGTTGAGTCTAAGGTGCATTTGCATTATCTAATTATTAGTTGCTGAGTTAGTACAATTGGATCTGCTTAAAAAAAATGCAGCAGCTGAATTTTTAAACAAGACTGATTAAGATATTCTATTTTCAGGTCACCAAGACATACTTTGGAAAAAGTAGCCCAAAGCCTTCTAATGGCTAACCACCAACAGAACACAACAGGACAAATCCAAAACCTTGTTCTCTGGAGTACATCAATGACATGACTCATAATAAAAACGGTACTTTAACGTAATTCTTAGTACATAATCAAAAGGCATATAGCTACATGTGCATATTTTTGCAAAATCGCTAGGCCCAATGAAATCAATGGCCTATCACGTCAATGGCTATGCGCAGTGATTGAAACGCTCAATTTGAATAGCTCTAGCAAGTCACGGGAAATTCACTCATCTGGTAAATACAGGTTAAATAGCCTACATATAAACAGATAAATGAATCCTCAGCGCAAGAGATGTCACTACAGTACCTGGTTCGAATCCAGGCTGCATCGCATCCGGCCGTGATTTGGGAGTCCCATAGGGCGGCGCACAATTGGCACAGCGTCGTCCGGGTTTGGCTGGGGTAGGCCATCATTATAAATAAGAATTTGTTCTTAACTGACTTGCCTAGTTAAATAAAGGTTAAATGAATAACATGTGCCATGCTTTGTGTATTTGATAAGCAGGGTTGGGAGTAATTGAGTACATGTAATCGGATTACAAAAAACAACAGTAAGTGTAATCAGTTATTTTACCAGCTAAAATATTGTAATCAGATTACAGAAATTTAAAAAAGAGGATTACTTTAATTACATTATGACACCTTTGTTTTCTCAATGACATTCAATTCAGCATTGAAAAATGGCGCAAGTTTAAGTTTATTCCCACCTGAGCGAGTCTAACCACAAATCAGAGATCACTATGATGACACACCAAATGTTTTCGAAAGTAAATCAGATTACGTTACTTAGCTTGCGTAATCCAAAAAATATGTTACTGCTTACAATTTGACAAGTAATTAGTAACGGATTACATTTACAAAGTAACCTACCCAACCTTGTTGATAAGCCATACAGACCAGTTTGAGGCACTCTGCGAGGTCTGCTTATTAAGACTGCTGGTCAATTAGTCTACCCAGTGTGCACTTCGTTCATGGTGTGGGAATAATTGAGTCATCAAAAGAACGCGAGGGTGGGGCCTTTTACGACAGCCGGAGAAGCAATCAACCCCATCTGCCATTCAGTTGTGATAGGAGAGCGGGGAGCTCAAGACAGATTATGGAAGGAAGAATGACGTGTGTTCTAGAGAGAAGAAAATGCATTTTCCTGCCTTTACCAAGTGAATAATCTTGGATCACACAATCAAAAGTGAATCGTCAGATTAGCTGAGAACCTAAAGCAAATGCAATTTCCTGCACCAAAGGGATACTTTAGTTTTAGGCCCAGACCACAGACAGATGTCTGAATACCAGTTGACTGAATAAAATGCCCCTATTCTTATATAAAAAGCTATCACTGTCATGAATGTGGCCTTAAAGCTTTAACATATCCAAATGACTGCGTGAAATTCAGCCAGTGTCGGCTTTTGACTGACCGTTGGCAGGAAAGCGCACTGGAACGCACACCCAGGCTTAGCTGACAGCTTATACACTGAGTGAACAAAACATTAAGGACACCGGCTCTATCCATGACAGACTCACCAGGTGAAAGCTATGATCCCTTATTGATGTCACTTGATAAATCCACTTCAAATCAGTGTAGATGAAGGGGAGTAGACAGGTTAAAAGGAGGATTTTTAAGCCTTGAGAATTGAGATAGATTGTGTGTATGTGTGCCATTAAGAGCGTGAATGGGCAAGACCAGATTTAAGTGCCTTTGAACAGGGTATAACAGCGGGTGCCAGGCATACCGGTTTGTGTCAAGAACTGCAATGCTGATGGGGTTTTCCACACTCAACAGTTTCCCGTGTGTATTAAGAATGCTCCACCACCCAAAGGACATCCAGCCGACTTGACACAACTTTGGGAAGCATTGGAGTCAACATGGGCCAGCATCCCTTTGGAACGCTTTCACCACCTTGTAGAGTCCATGCCCTGATGAACTGAGGCTGTTCTGAGGGGAAAAGGGACGGGTGCAACTCAATTAGGAAGGTGTCCTTCATGTTTTGTACACTCAGTGTAGAGGGGTGAGAAGGAGCTCCACGGACCCTTTGTGTCCAGAAGTAATTTAGCCATTCATTGTAGTTATTGCACTCTGTAGAGTTGCCATTCGTCTTGTGTCAATTAACTTGACATTCCTGGATTACTCACTTTAGTAATGAAGTCTAATTTAATCAACAAATACAATAGTCAGTTTAAAAATGGTTAAGGGTACACGAGTGTGTAAATACCTGACTGTTGGCAAAAAACACTACATATCCCATCGAGCCAAGTGAGGAGAGGCTGCCCGCTGTCACAGATTCAAGACCAGTCAGAAACGTGCAGCTAATCTATGCCAATGACCCCAGTGGATCTGAAAAATGAACTTGGATCCGCGGTAAGTAGCAAAGATATACTTTGCCACCATAGTCTTACGACAGATCTCAAACCAGTCATGACTATTCAACAAAAACAATGAAGTTTATTTCCCAGCGGATTCCTTAGTTACATGGTTGTATAACTTGCATAAGGAGTTTTAAAGTTGAGGGTGCAATATTTACGAAAACTAGCATAGTTCAGCTAGCTTAGACAGGGAAAACGAGCTTGGGCCGCACATGTGTACTAGGCTAATTATTGTAGTTTTTGCCCTGATATCAGGAGCTGGCAGCAAAAAGTTTGATTAAAGAATTCAGAGACTGAATAAATAATATTACAAATTATTCAGACCTTAACTTTTACGCTACATTCTAGAATGTATTAAATACATAAAAAGTTCCTCAATCTACACACAATACCCCATTATTACAAAGCGAAAAAATATGTTTAGAAATGTTTGCAAATTTATTAAAAATAAACAACTGAAATACCTAATTTACATGAGTATTCAGACCCCTGAACTCCGGTGCATCCTGTTTCCATTGATCATCCTTGAGATGTTTCTCCAACTTGGAGTCGACCTGTGGTAAATTCAATTTATTGTACATGATTTGGAAAGGCACACTGTCTATATAAAAAGGTCCCATAGCTGAAAGTGCATGTCAGAGCAAAAACCAAGCTAGGAGATCGACGGAATTGTCCACAGAGCTAAGAGAAAGTAGTGTCGAGGCACATATCTGGGGAAGTTTACCAAAAAATATGTCTGCAGCATTCAAGTTCCCCAAGAACACAGTGCCTCAATCATTCTTAAAATGGAATTAGTTTGGAACCACCAAGACTTTTCCTAGAGCTGGGCACCCAGCTAAACTGAGCAATCAGGGGGTCACCAAGAACCCAATGGTCAATCTGACAGAGCTCTAGGAGTTCCGCTGTGGAGAACGTTCCAGAACAACAACCATCTCTGCAGCACTCCACCAATCAGGCCTTTATGGTAGAGTAGCCAGGCGGAAGCCACTCCTCAGTAAAAAAGGCACATGACATCCTGCTTAGAGTTTGCCAAAAAGGAACTTAAGAACTCTCAAACCATGAGAAACAAGATTCTCTGGTCTGATTCTTTGGCCATCCCTATGGTGAAGCATTGTGGCAGCATCATGCTGTGGGGATGTTTTTAAGTGGCAGGGACTGGGAGACTAGTCAGGATAGAGAGAAAGCTTGACACACCTGTATTTGGAGAGTTTATGACATTCTTCTCTGCAGATCCTCTCAAGCTATGTCAGGTTGGATGGGGAGCATTGCTGCACAGCTATTTTCAGGTCTCTCCAGAGATGCTCAATCGAGTCCGGGCTCTGGCTGGGCCACTCAAGGACATTCAGAGACTTGTTCCGAAGCCATTCTACCATAAAGGCCTTATTGGTGGAGTGCTGCAGAGATTGTTGTCCTTCTGGAACGTTCAGAGAATCTCTGGAGCTCTGTCAGAGTGACCATAGAGTTCTTGGTCACCTCCCTGACCAAGGCCCTTCTCCCCCGATTTCTCGGTTTGGCCGGGCAGCCAGCTCTAGGAAGAGTCTTGGTGATTCCAAAATTGTTCCATTTAAGAATGATCGAGGCTACTGTGATCTTGGGGACCTTCAATGCTGCAGAAATATTTTGGTATCCTTCCCCATAACTGTGCCTTGACACAATCCTGCCTCAGACCTCTACGGACAATTCCTTCGATTACATGGCTTGGTTTTTGCTTTGACATGTACTTTCAACTGTTGGACCTTATATAGACAGGTGTGTGCCTATCCAAATCATGTCCAATCAAATGAATTTACCACAGGTGGACTCCCATCAAGTTGTAGAAACATCAAGGATGATCAATGGGAATAGGATGCACATGAGCTAAATTGAGTCTCATAGGAAAGGGTCTGAATACTTATGTAAATAAGGTGTTTTTATATTTACATTTGCAAACATTTTTGAAAACCTGTTTTTGCTTTGTCATTATGGGATATTGTGTAGATTAATGAGGAAAATGTTTTATTAAATCAGGCTGTAACGTAACAAAATGTGAAAAAAAGGAAGGGGTTAATACTTTCCGAATGCACTGTAGGTACCTAAATGGCAGAGTTTATTATTGATATTGTTGTTTTTTGCACTGCTGTGCAGTATTCTTGATGTTAGAGTTGACAGAAATGGCCAGTTGGGAACCAAAATGACCAACATAACTATTGGGGGAGGCTCCACAGTACAGAACAGCACGAGGCAGTGATCTCCAGATACATCTCTCCTAATGAGGAATGAGAAAGAAAACAAGGAGAAAAAACATTTTTCAAAGCAATGACATACTAAATATCGACCAATAACAATAGACTAAGGTGTTCTCAAAGCCAAACAAGGCATACAGCATTCTGTACTGTTTGAAGAGAAAACATGGGTTCTACCCTCTAGCTGTAAACATGACTGAATATGGATGCACTCAAACATTTCTGCAGGGAAACGCTCAGACAGATGTGTAGCGATTTCACAGGGAACAACACTCCATGTGGCACGTTGGTGGATTTCCATGTTCACTTATTTATCCAAGGCTTTTCAAGGTTTTAATTCTTGACAGTCTGCTTGATGACTAAGAGCCATCGCACAGCTGCACATGACTCATCACCGACTCCACACTAGCACAGTGTTAGCGCTGGAAGCCACAGGGAAAAGTTATTTTAAAATGCAAGATCTACTTATGCCAGTCCGCCCTTGCTTTGATAAGGTTCATCTTCTGCAGCGTGTCTGCAATAAAGTCTACATCTCTCCCTCACAGAATATCTCATCTCTCTCCCTCTGAGACTCTCTCGGAGTTTCCCGCTCCCACCCACCCACCCCCTTTCTCTCAGGTCTACCTCATATGTTCTCTTACTTCAGCACATCTGCTATTCATTCATGTTATTCCCTCTCCCACTCGCTCCTTCTCTGCCCACCACACAGTCTTTCCCTATGGCTCTAACACGGCACGCCTACATCCCATTCTCCTGAATTGTGCACTTCAACACTCCCCATCATGGATTTGAAAGCGTTGAATTGGTTTAAGCTTAGGCTGGAGTGAGTTTCCACTAAGGCTGGGAAAGTCAAAATCGCAAAGGCAATGATCACAAGTCAGTCATAACGTGGCTAATAGGCTAGCGTATGTGTAAAGCACCAGGGCCGCGGACCGAATAAGACACGCAAGCGAGTCAACTGACACAAATGACTGATTGAAAGAAACTGATAAGACAATTGTGGGAGCAGTACTGTTAGATATCAGTGCAGCCTGTGATACTATTGACCATAATCTGCGATTGACCATAACCTGTTGAAAAAAAACATGTGTTATGGCTTTTCAACCTCAGCTCTGAATCCACGATATGGAAATCTAATAGAACTCAAATGGGTTTTCTTTAATGGAAGCGTCTCGCATGTCAAACATGTAAAGTGTGGTGTACCGAAGGGCAGCTCTCTAGGCCCTCTACTCTTTTCTATTTTTACCAATGACCTGCCAATGGCATTAAAACAAAGAATGTGTGTCCATGTAAGCTGATGATTCAACCATAAACGCATCAGAAACCACAACTAATGAAGTCCCTGAAAGCCTTAACCCTTTCATGTGTGAGTTCCAAATATCTCTAACGGTCGCCCCAAATTGAGTTTTTTTTTTATGCACGTGATGTTAGAATGTTCGCTCCATTCCAGAATGTGATTATTACGCAACAGTACATTTAATCAACGCTGCCCTCAAACCAAGGCACGCAGCCTGTTTTTATTTATAGGCTGTTTTCAACTTGTCAATTTTATTTTATTTTCTAAGAACAGTTTGAATTGATGTGTGTTCCGCCTCATTCATTCACAATAAAGTAGTCATTTTTACTTTCGCGGACCAATTTTGACATTTCACACTCACACACACACACACACACACACACACACACACTTTCCGTCTGTTGCCTGCATCGCAGTCATAGTTATTTTCTTTACCAATAATAATTTTAGAAAGGTGTGCCTTTCTATCAAAGTAAGTGTCTTATTACGTTATAATAGTTTCTGCATGTCGTGTTGTCGTTTCTACTGTAGCATAATGTGTGTACAGTGGGGAAAAAAAGTATTTAGTCAGCCACCAATTGTGCAAGTTCTCTCACTTAAAAAGATGTGAGAGGCCTGTAATTTTCATCATAGGTACACTTCAACTATGACAGACAAAATGAGGGGAAAAAATCCAGAAAATCACATTGTAGGATTTTTTATGAATTTATTTGCAAATTATGGTGGAAAATATTGTATTTTGAAGCTATCCTGGAAAAATATCTTATACCACTTGGTAGTTTTCTGAGTGCATTCCACAAAGCTGTTTATCATGTCCGCCTTATCCACTGCCCCCATTTTGAGGTTATACTCAAGCACGCAGTCTGGTTTGATTTTTCTCTCTGCCGTCAGGTGGTCCACCTTCCCTGTGGCCGACATGGTTGCTGTATGGACAGTGGAGAGGACATGGATGTCTTGTTTGTCATGCCACTTTTCCTCCAGCTGTTGACATTTCTTATTTTGTATAACGGGTCAATTAGGATGGCAGTAGCATGGTTGATGAAATGCAGTCATCGCAGCAGAACTAGGAAGCAGTCTTGGGAAAAGAGGATGGCAAAGAAGGGAGTTGCAAACATAGGATCTGTGCTCCAGTATTCTCTTAGGGAGTTCTTATTTACTATCCCCATGAGAAGGACTGTCACTAGGAAGGTATACATTTCACTAATTGTGGTTGTCCCACCCACATCTGGCTCCCTCTTCTCTTGTAGCTCCAAGGCATAGCGATTTGTCTCTGTCTCCCACCAGCTCCTCTGTCAGAATCAACTTGAAGCACTCTGCCTCAGACGGAAATGGCAAGGGGCATTGCACTCCAGCCTGGGACTCATCAAAGCAAACAGCAGGGCCAGGAAGGGTGAAATGGTTGGCAGCCTTCCAGCTACCACAGAACTCCTGTACTTCATCCACTGTCGGTCTGCCTCCATCACCACCAGCATCTTCAAAGGGAACTGGGACTTTGTCAGTGGACAAGGGATCCTCAGATTCAGGGTTCTCAATGGCTGGGGGGCAGCTCCTCACAGTCAGTATCTGATTACTGACTTTGACTCATTTTAAGAATTTGTGAGTTGTCTCCTTTTGAAAGACATTGCTAATGCTACAGCTTAGCTCACTAGCTACATACATAAACAACAACACTGAGTGGCTCAGAGTGGGAGTGAGGTTGTGATTTACTGCCTGCACGTGCCATTTGTATCAATAAATCACTATCAGAAAATGTTGTGTGGTAATTATTGATATATTTACTGTTTTATTCACCTTTTCCAAGTACCAGTGATAAATAATGCATTCTGATTCTTGCATAGATTGTAATGAGCATATAATGTGTGTGTAAAAAACTTTAAGGTTGTACTGTTTATGATGAGCTATGCTAATTCCATGTGTGGAGCCATGTTTGTTGACATACAATACAGTCGGGGCTTCACGTAATTGTCTGTCGGACCAAAGATGCTATAACAAAATGAGGTGAGGAAAGGTTCACAAATTTTTTAGAACTTCAGGAAGTGAATGGTGGGATGTGTACGATGGTAGACGACACACCCCTTCAACATGCATACTATAAACAGACTAAACTCATCGTCTTCTCTTATTATCTTTGAGGAAAAAAGCATGGCAGCGAGTTTAAACTAATTGTAGGTTTACTTTCGGTTTCTAGAAAGTGTTTTACTCAATTATTTCGATCAATGATGAGCTCACCTGTGATGTAATCAATAATAAATTGTAATTGCTATTAGCTAATTCATATTGTAGTTTGTCAGCCGAGAGTTATAAAATATGACTGCTTGTGTTGCGTCAAATCTTTCCTCAGTTAGCGCTAGGACAAATGTAGCCTACATTTTTCCAGTTTGGATGATTGTGTTATGCTATAGATACTTATGTGAATATCTGAACATTGCATCCAAAAATAAACTGCTCACATTCTGGACATAACTTTGTAAGGACTGTTTGTGTAAATAGTTTCTGAAAAAAAAAGTGTGGCCAGCTCAAATGCTGATTGCTGCATCATTCGAAACTGGCCATTCTAAATAAGCGTTCTAGTCACACGGGTGTGATCGTAAGCTTCAGGGACCACTGTAGAATGAGCACACCCGTGTGATGGTACGTGTTAAAGAGTTGCAGTGGAGTTTGGAATGGGTGGCCAGTAATTGGTCCTGAACATCTCAAACTAAGAGCATTGTATTTTGTACAAATCATTCCCTAAGTTCTAGACCTCAGCTGAATCTGGTAATGAATGGTGTGGCTGTTAACTTCTTAGGGAGCAGCTCCCGAGGTGACGGTTTTGGAGAGTCTGGCATGCCCAAAGTAAAATGCCTCCCACAGAAAATAGGATATGCAAATAATTAGTACTATTGGATAGGTAACACTGAAGTTTCTAAGAATGTTAAAATATTGTCTGTGAGTATAACAGAACTGATATAGCAGGCGAAAACCAGAGGGATTTCTGTCCTGGAAAAAGTGATTGACACATTGCCTCATTGTGAACCCCTCCCTATTGAAAATGACCTTATATGGGAGTAAGATTGCAGTACCTATTGCTTCCACTGGATGTCAACAGTCTCTAGACAGTGTATGATTCTGTTTAGTTGCTCTGGATGGTAATAGAAGAAGAATTGGGAAGTGGTCACCAGATGTAAACAGAAGAGGAGGCGCATTCACGGGCTCACGCGCGCTGTGATTTGTTTCCTTTCCTATCGTCCAGTTTATAATCCGGTTCAAATTTTATAGTAAATATACATAAGTGTTCCTAAGGATACATGATCAATGATGTTTGATTGTTCTTGGACAAGTGTATAGGTATAGGTTGAACGAGTTCTCTTCACGGTTCAATGAGCGAGTGGACGCTGTATTTTCGGATCATAACGCACCAACCAAACAGAGATTTATTGATATAATAAATTACTTTTTCTAACAAAAGAACCATGGATTGTCTTCGTTGGACACTTGGGAAGCCCTCAGCAGAAGTTCTTCAAAAGGTAAGGGATTTTTTTTCACTGTGAAATGTGTTTTGTGTGAACCGCGATGGTTTATGAATTTATGCTAATGGCTAAAATTATTGGAGGTGCTACCCTAAAACAATCAAATGTAGTGCTTTCGCCGTAAAGCCTTTTTGAAATCTGACAACGCTGTGATATTGCCAAGAAGCAGAGCTTTTGATGACTATGCAACACTTGTATATTGATGAATGTTTAATAATTCAACTTTTGGATTTTGAATTTGGCGCCTTGCATTTCACCGGCTAGCGCCCCACCACTCCCTAAGTAGTTAAACAAGTTGAGGAAACTAAATTACTTGGATTGTAAACTGTCATGGTCAAAACATACAGATTCAATGGTTGTAAAGATGGGGAGAGGTCTTTCTGTAATGAAGAGATTAGGGCTGGGCGATATATCGTGATTATTCGATATAGTCGAGTTTATGTTTTAGCACGATATGGAAAAAGCCTGTATCGCTAGAATCAAGGTTCTGTAATTTTGTAACGTTTTACAAATGCAGCATCTCACGGTCACTTCTCTGTCAGCCCAATGTCGAATCATGTCCCAATTCCATGACAACACGTGCACAGAGGTTATCCACCAAACACAACCCTAGAAAGCCTTTCACACATTGTAACCACACCGCAGAAGTGTAGCGGCGGTAAGAGTTCCAACAAAATGGAAAGTGAAAGGCCAGCTCAGCCTCTCGTGAGGATGAAATCATCCCCAAAAAGGGCAGCAATGTTTTTTTCAGTAATGTTCTATTAGTAATATGGAAGTGGTTCGGGTTTAAGAGGTCTGATGTTCAGAAAACGAATGTCGTGCAAAATGTGTCGAAAGACAATTGCAACGAAAAGCAGCAGCACAACCAACCTCTTCCATCACCTGCAACTGAAACACGCGGTGGAATGGGAGAAATGCTTGAGACTACGCAATGCCGATTCCCAAAACATCTGCTAAAAGACAAACTACCATAGCCGCATCCTTTTCAAACATAATCCCTTATGACAAGAAAAGTTTGAGGTGGAAGGAGATAACGGATGCAGTGACCAATTACATAGCAAAAAAGACAGTCCCAATCTTTACAGTAGAAAAGCCAGGCATAAAAGCTGCTAGGTAGTTGACAAATATCAGCTGCCAAGCTGCAAGTATTTCAAGGAAGAAGCCCTGCCACGATTATACACTGGTATCGCGAAAGAATCGCAGAGAAGCTGGCTGGTGTTTGTTTTTCCACCACAGCCGATCTATAGTCGAGCAGAAAGTCAGAGCCATACCTAAGATTGACAGTCCACTACATAAATGAAGACTGGAAATTGAAAAATGTTTGCCTCTAGACGTCTTACTTCCCTGATGATCATACGGGTGAAGCAATAGCCCAGGGTCTCAATGCCTCTCTGGCATCTTCTAAGACGAGTGAAGACCGACAGGTGTGAATTATTCTTGACAGCAGGAGCAACATGATAAAAGCATTGCGCTTGAACAACTGGACCCGCCTGCAGTGCTTTGGGCACAGGCTTCACCTCGCCATTGGTAAATGTGACATTGGATCATTAAAGTGCATTCAAAAAGTTATGTTCAGGCCAGCGGTAGGCTAATGTGTTTGTAGTAGTGTCATTCTGACAATCCAATAGCAAATAACCACAGGCTGTTTTAATTATAACAAATTAACTAAATTAATACATTTGAAAAATCTAAATGATTAGATAAATTACATTCAAACAGTTAGTGGTCAAACATTCCTAAACAATAGAATAGGCGTGTGGGTGTGTGTTAATTTGTTTTGAACAAATTTACCTTGAGGGATTGTATATATATTTTTATTTTAATAAAGAAAATTTAAGAATTACAGTTGAAGTCGGAAGTTTACATATACCTTTGCAAAATAAATTGTTCACAATTCCTGACATTTAATAATAGTAAAAATTCACTGTATTAGGTGAGTTAGGATCACCACTTTATTTTAAGAATGTGAAATGTCAGAATAATAGTAGAGTGATTCACATACACTCAATTAGTATTTGGAGGCATTGCCTTTAAATTGTTTTACTTGGGTCAAACGTTTTGGGTAGCCTTCCACAAGCTTCCCACAATAAGTAGGGTGCATTTTGGCCCATTGCTCCTGACAGAGCTGGTGTAATTGAGTCAGGTTTGCAGGCCTCCTTGCTCGCACACGCATTTTCAGTTCTGCCCACACATTTTCTATAGGATTGAGGTCAGGGCTTTGTGATGGCCACTCCAATACTTTGACTTTGTTGTCCTTAAGCCATTTTGCCACAACTTTGGAAGTATGCTTGGGGTCAATGTCCACTTGGAAGACCCATTTGCAACAAAGCTTTACCTTCCTTACAGATGTCTTGAGATGTTGCTTCAATATATACACATAATTTTCCTTCCTCATGACGCCATCTATTTTGTGAAGTGCACCAGTCCCTCCTGCAGCAAAGCACCCCTAAAACATGATGCTGCCACCCCCATGCTTCACAGTTGGGATGGTGTTCTTCAGCTTGCAAGTCTCCCCCTTTTTCCTCCAAAACATAACGATGGTCATTATGGCCAAACAGTTCTATTTTTGTTTCATCAGTCCAGAGGATATTTCTCCAAAAATTACAATCTTTGTCCCCATGAGCAGTTTCAAACAATAGTCAGGCTATTTTATGGCGGTTTTACAGCAGTGGCTTCTTCCTTCCTTTCAGGTTATGTCGATATAGGACTTGTTTTACTGTGTGTGTGTGTGTGTGTGTGTGTGTGTGTGTGTGTGTGTGTATATACACACACACACACACACATACTTTTGTACCCGTTTCCTTCCACACATACTTTTGTACCCGTTGTTCTGGGATTGATTTGTACTTTTTGCACTAAAGTACGTTCATCTTTCCTGAGCGGTATGACAGCTGCGTGGTCCCATGGTGTTTATACAGATGGTACCTTCAGGCGCTTGGAAATTGCACCCAAGGATGAACCAGACTTGGAGGTCTACAATTTTATTTCTGAGGTCTTGGCTGATTTCTTTTGATTTTCCCATGATTGTCAAGCAAAGAGGCACGGAGTTTGAAGGTAGTTTTTGAAATACATTCATAGGTACACCTCCAATTGACTCAAATGATGTCAATTAGCCTATCAGAGGCTTCTAAAACCATGACATCCTTTTCTGGAATTGTCCAACCTGTTTAAAGGCACAGTAAACTTAGTGTATGTAAACTTCTGACCCACTGGAATAGTGATTCTCTCTACAATTTTTCTGACATTTCACATTCTTAAAATAAAGTGGTGATCCTAACTGACCTATGACACGGCATTTTTACTAGGATTAAATGTCAGGAATTGTTAAAAACAGAGTTTAAATGTATTTGGCTAAGGTGTATGTAAACTTCCAACTTCAACTGTAAATGGTTTATTTGGATAGAGGTCTACTGAAGCTCTGATTGGCTATGACGCTCCGGTCTGCATAGACACCGGTCCTGGACAAGACAGATGTTTTTATTAGGTTTTATCTATGGCAGTGTCTAAGCACACAGCCACTGCTATAGAATTTTCACAAATGCCTTAGTATACGTCATTAAAACGTCAAAGTGACCATGTGCTCGCTTGTCAGAAAATGTAAAAAAAAACATAAAACGTGTAATTCTTCCTAGGGGTGTATATGAACAGATTTTTATAAGATTATATGTTGCTAAAACACTCAGTTTCACTTTAAGCAGAGAGAGAAAGTGTTCTCTTCAAGCCTTCAATTATTAATCAGGGCTGTTCTGTGCCACAGACAGCATCATGCTTTGTTGCACAATGCAACATTATTCTAACTGACATGAGTGGAAACACTGGCTGTCCTTACCTCACAATTATTTTATTATTGTCAAAGATAACGTGTTCTCAGTGAAATAAATAGACCTAAAGAAACAACTTATTGAACGGTGGGGAGAATAATAGCCTAAGTGAGCTTACTACAATTGCAGACAAAGGTGAACAGTTGTAGGCCAGATCATAGAGCAGTGGTAAACGTTGCGAGCAAGGTAATTCATAATTGCAGTTGGGATGCACATCTGGGTGCACGAGACTAGCCTATATGAACGTGGTTGAGATTTTAAACACCTCTCAAGCAGTTGTGAGATATCTGTGTAGTGCAATTGCAATAAAGACGTATCTACCTGTAACGCAATCAGCCCCTCTTCCTGAAATGTAAAAGACCGTATCTCAGATAAGATTGGCCCCATCCCCTCCTATATAGGGACTGAAAATATGAAATATGGTAGCTCCACTTAAAAAAAAAAATCTAATAAATTTATTTGGGCATTTTCTCATTAGTCCATTGTTAACCCTTTGACACGTACCAATAAACAGGTGTGATCATTCTACAGCATGTGCTCAAACCGGTGTGATTAGAACGTTTATTTAGAATGTTGCGTTTCGAGTGACGCAACAGTCAGCGTTTGAGCTGGCCACACTTTCACAGAAATATTTTGCACGAACACAGTCCTTACAAAGTTATGTCCTTAAATGTGACCAGTTTATTTTTGGAAGCAATATTCAGGACAGACATTCACAGTAGTAATGACAGCATAATACATAACAGCAAAGTCATCCAAACCAGAAAATATAAGTTACATTAGTTTGGTCTGTTTGTGTGTTGAAGGGGGTGTGTCGTCTACGATCATTCACATCCCTTCATTCACTTCTGGAAGTTTACCCGAAAGATGAGTGAACCATTCCACCTCATTATAAAATCTTTGGTCTGACAGACGATCTTTGGTCTGACATCCAGAATGCATTGTATAATGTCAACAAACATGGTGCCACACATAGATGGAAATTAGCGTAGCATTAGCTCATCATAATCAACACAACCTTCAAAAAGTATTTTACACACATCATAGGTGTCCATTAACCAATGCAATAATCGGAACGCATTGTCACCAGTACTTGAAAACATGAATAAAACTGTAAATACATTATGCTCCATACATACTGTATTCTAGCATAGAAACGACAACACGATATACAGAAAATAAGGCATTTACTTTTATAGGAATGCACACAAGTTATTATTTGTGAGGAAAACAACAATGAAGGCAATGCGAGTGCCAGCCAGAACATGTGCCAGTACGTGCAAAACTGTGCAAAATGTCTTCATACTTGATCTGCGGAAACACTGGGTAAGCTCTACTTGAAGAGAGAAGTTTGTCTAGCTCAGTAAAGTCTCAAACATAAAAATTGTCCGCAACAGTGAAATGGGCTACTTTTATGTGAATTAATGAGGCGGCGGAACATACCTAAATTCAAACTGTTGTTAGAAAATACAACTTGTTAGAAAATAATTTGAAATTGACCAGTTGATAATTAGCAGGCAGCGTGTGTTAACTCTCTTGTTCAGTAACAATCACATTTTAGAACAGTGAGTGCATTCTGACAACACATGCATAAAAAAACTCATGCTAGGGTGACCGTTAGAGATATTTGGAAAACGAGCTTGAAAAGGTTAACAAACCCAAAATGATTTTCATGTCTGCAGTCAAGTTTAAGATATTGGACTTTCATTGGCAAAGTGGCACTTGCATCATCATCATGATAATGTAAAATGCATCATCATGTGGCAAGTGACACTTTGCACCTTGAAAATCCTATATATCTTGAAAACTTTGTTGGCATGCAAAACATTTTTGGGACTGTATCAACAATGGAATAATAAATAAAATCCTAAAAGATAGTTTTAGAGTGGAGTTTTCCTTTAACCTCTGATAGTTAGGTGGAATGTCCCTTCATAATGCTTACACCGATCTATATGTTGTAGGCAAGAGATGTACGTTTCTGGACATGGCATCTAAGCTGCGGTGTTATTATGGGCCATACGTTTCAACAAAGCAAATAGGGTGAATATCAAATGTACTTTGATATGACCAGAGGTCTATAGGGCCACCCTAAACTTGATATCTTCTTTTTTATTTATCCTCATGATGAGATGCGAACACGACATTCATGTTATACACCCACCTTCCTTTAGTTTTGCTTTAAAAGATGCACTATGCAGAAATCGCTCCACCATTTCCTGGTTGCTAAAATTCTAATAGTTTGCCTAATTTCAGTTTGTGACAAAACAAGCAAGTGTAGAGAATCATTGTACCATCTAAACCGCTGTGAAATACATTTTCCATTCTCAAAAATATTGTTGTTTCAGCTGTTTTAAGCTGGTGAAAAAAAACTGAAGTAAAAGACAAAACTAAACTTTATAAAAAAACGGGAAGCATAGAAATAGCACACATACAGTTGAACAGATCTACCACTGAATTTTGTTGGGTCGCCCAAAGTTACATATTGCAGTTAAGTACCCTTCTGTCTTTTGTAACCATACCAAATGTAACATATTATACTAATTTCAGTGTCTTGGATTTTCGTTTACTATGGCTAGGTTTCGATCAGACAGATTTTCATGCGAATATTGTAAAATCCGCATTAAAGAAGGAAGTGCATTTTCCCACCATTGGTGTGTTTCCACCAAACAGACTTGTGATGAGGCCGTTTGATGTGCTTTCATTGCATTTTCAACTATCAATAGTTTTTTGCGTTAAATAGCAAATGTGCACTCTAACCAACAGCTCACAGATACAGTGCGGGTATGCCAGTCTACACGATAGGATTATTATGGATAATTTTTATTTGTCAAATGGCAGTCAAGTATCAATCATGTCACCAGAATCAGACACTCAATATCTATTGGAAAGGAGCATCAAGATCACTGTGCACTTTCATCACCCTGAGAAGTTAATCACAAGTAGGGTGTTAGGTGACGCAACAATGGACGTTTTGTGAGAATTCTACAAAAAACAGCAGGGATCAAATACATTTTCACCAAATGTAAACATGGTTATCAAAATACATAAAATCATTTGAACACATGAGACGTCCTTGGACTGAAATAAGGTAAAATGTTTCTGTCATTCAGATGTTTTCAGAGACCTCAAAAACACAGCAGGTTCAAGTAGCTACATTTTGCAGTCACTAGCCCGACCCATGAAAAATATAGCCCCAGACCATAAGTCCTCCTCCACCAAACTTTACAGTTGTCACTAGGCACTGGGGCAGGTATCATTCTCCTTGGGCATCCGCCAAACCAAGATTCGTCTGTCGAATGTTGAAGCGTGAGTCATAACTCCTGACAACGCTCTATGGTGGCGAGCTTTACAACACTCCAGCCGACGCTTGGCATTGAGCATGGTGATCTTAGGCTTGTGACAAACATTTATTGTGCGGACGTTGCTTCCAGAGGCAGTTTGGAACTCGGAAGTGAGTGTTGCAACCGAGGACAGACAGTTTTTACACGCTTCAACACTCGGCGGTACCCTTCTGTGAGCTTGTGTGGCCTACTACTTCGCGGCTGAGCAGTTGTTGCTCCTAGAAGTTTCCACTTCACAATAACAGAACTTTCAGTTGACGGAGGCAGCTCCAGCAGGGCAGAAATTTGACTAACTGACTTGTTGGAAAGGTGGCATTCTATGACAGTGCCACGTCGAAAGTAATTGAGCTCTTCAGTAAGGCCATTCTACTGCCAATGTTTTGTCTATGGAGATTGCATGGCTGTGTGCTCGATTTTATAGACCTGTAAGCAACGGGTGTGGCTGAAAAAGCCAAATCTACTCAATTGAAGGGGTGTCCACATACTTTGGTATATATAGTGTATGTTAACAATATGACCACCTTACTTTAAAATGAATTGGCTTAGCATCCTGTATTTATTTATTTTATTATGTACATACTAATTAGGATATGAAGTGCCCAATTGACATAAAATAGTATAAAAAGTTGCATTCTAATTGTTTGACATTTTTACAAGATATGTTAACATACAATATAAACCACCCAACCTTAAATTATTAGTCTTAATTTACTGTAATTATGTAATCAGTACTGCCTTATTCGCATATTAAGTACATGTTAATTTTATTTGAATCATCTGTGTTTGACATCAACCCTAAAAATGTAATAATATAAACCACCCTATCTTGAGATATTGGACAAAACGTGTTGAATTTAACATTCCAGCCAGGTGATTTGGTGCCATTACTGTTTTGGGATTAGCATTGACCAGTCCGAGACCTTCTCCGATCACTTGAAAGCCTAATAAACTGGATGCTTTCCCGAGTCGTAGTGCGAGGACCACACACCATATCATCATGGCTCCAAGTTCACTTCGATATTATGGTTATTATAACAATATTTACACATAACGGCGTTTACACCGCCATTTTTTTCGCATACTGAATTTTACCGACACAAAAACGACACCATGTCGAACTAACAAATCATCTCATCTGTCGGCATTTATACAATTTCACCGAAACTTCTGGTTTCCATCACTTTTTATAATACAGTAAGACCAACGACGTATATGACAACTAATATGTGATGACTTTACTTGCATAAACACTGTTTATGGAAACGTGGTTTCTGTTTACGTCTATTCTATGCAACCAGTCTGAACTCTTGGAAGTACTACAGCCAGGCTATGGCCTGCAAACAGCCCAACCCCGACTAAACGATGTGAAGTTAACTGGCTTATATTAATGTGATTTTTCTGTAGAAGTCTAATTTCATTCCTCCACAGCCCAATCAATCAGAATGTTGAGCAGCAATGCCAAATGAGACTATGTAAACAATACCTATCGCTAGCTAGCTGGACCACAGGCGATAGGAAACAGCAAAGATTTTACCTGTAATTATAAGAGGGGAATTTCTTGCTTTCTTTCATCAGCTGGCGATACAGAGAGAGCACCTGCGCTGTAGACGCTGCCATCTCGCACACAACGCTCCGACCTTCGTCCGCGCTCAGGACCTCGATTAAAATGTGGTTAGTGAGCGCCAGTATAAAACCACTCGTTTCAGTTTAGCTTTAGAAAGCCTCTAAGGTTGATGACCATGACAAAGTGTCATAAACATACGAAAATAACTATATTTCATGAGTAATATAAAAATTTTATTTTTCAAAACAACGGTAAATATTTCTTATTTTTCGCAGGCATATTTTCGTGCTTCTCATAACAATCCACCGTTCCACAGTGGTAAAAGGTGAGCTAACTTTCAGCTGTGCTTTTTTTGTAATGTTCTTGTTTTTTCCCCCACACAAATGTCTTCTTTGTAAATGACCAACACGGCATTGTCTGAGTTTTAGTACATTGGCATTGTCAAATGAGTCAACCTTCCAGGGCACCCCATTCATAATCATGAACCAGATAGCCATGCTTCTATGGTTAGCATTGCGGTTAGCTTTACGAAAACAGTTGTAACAAAGAAACTAACTAGTTTGCTAGAGTTAGTTCCAGTCTATGTTATTGCATTTCTTGTTCATGTCAGGAACTAGTAAAGTGAACAATTGCAAACACCTTTTTAGACATCCATATCTTCCTACTGTAGGAATGGGTTTTCTTGAAATAGATAACCACACACTTGCTTAGCCCTAAATAGTACACCAAATTCATGATAGTAATAATTTACATATTGTCTTTTTAAAAGGGGCAATCAGCAGTTAACTACATCCATTTTTGGACTTATAAATTAATGATGTGTACCCATTGAAGAATATAACTTTTAAAATTTTTCATTTCACCTTTATTTAACCAGGTAGGCAAGTTGAGAACAAGTTCTCATTTACAACTGCGACCTGGCCAAGATAAAGCAAAGCAGTTCGACACATACAACAACACAGAGTTACACATGGAGTGAAACAAACATTCAATGCCTCGTGAGCTTAGTTCAACTGTCTTATCCCATCAGAAACACAGATATTATCTTGTTTTACTCCAGTGTTTGTAAACAAAGTACATGTAAACAAATGCTGTATAGGTTCAAAACATGGTTAAAACTTACATTTAATATCATGGATGGTCTATCCATAGCTTTGTCTTTGAGTTTGTGAGAGTTACATTTGTCCAGCCCCATCCCACCAATTTTTACCGAAACAGTGGTGGGGATAGAGTTTATCGTTTCATCTGCAGATTGCTGCTTTAATGTACATGGTTATTATGAATTTGGCGTACTATATAGGGCTTACACTTCCTCTCTGCCACACATTACCTTCCCATGAACTGGTTATTCAACAAGAGCATGTTTTATTGGCACCAGTCATAACACATGACCCATGCCTATACATTTCATGCATTGGTCAGAATTATAAATAACCCCCAATCTATCTGCTATTGATATCTCATGTTGGTTTACTGTCACAGTCTAAAGGTTAAGTCATTTAAACTAGGCTATCTAATGAATAGGCAATCCCTTGAATTACAATAATTTGACATAATTTAATTAGCTATCTAATCTAAGTAGTAAACATACAGTTGAAGTCAGAAGTTTACATTTATTTATTTATTTCACCTTTATTTAACCAGGTAGGCAAGTTGAGAACAAGTTCTCATTTACAACTGCGACCTGGCCAAGATAAAGCAAAGCAGTTCGACACATACAACAACACAGAGTTACACATAGAGTAAAACAAACATACAGTCAATAATACAGTAGAAAAAAAACAAAAACAAATCTATATACAAAGAGTGCAATGAGGTAGGATAAGGAAGGTAAGACAATAAATAGGCCATGGTGACAGAGTAATTACAATATAGCAATTTAACACGAATGGTAAAAATGTGCAGTAGGTGAATGTGCAATGTAGAAAAACTGGGGTGCAAAGGAACAAGATAAATAAATAAATAAATACGGTAGGGGATGAGGTAGTTGGTTGGGCTATTTACAGATGGGCTATAAACCGGTACAGTGGTCTGTGAGCTGCTCTGACAGCTGGTGCTTAAAGCTGTTGAGGGAGATGAGTGTCTCCAGTGTACGAGTGTAAAGCGAAGGCCAGCCTACGAGAGCGTACAGGTCGCAGTGGTGGGTGGTATATGGGGCTTTGGTAACAAAACGGGTGGCACTGTGATAGACTGCATCCAGTTTGTTGAGTAGAGTATTGGAGGCTATTTTGTAAATTACATCACCGAAGTCGAGGATCGGTAGGATGGTCAGTTTTACGAGGGTATGTTTGGCAGCATGAGTGAAGGAAGCTTTGTTGCGAAATAGGAAGCCAATTCTAGATTTAATTTTAGATTGGAGATGTTTGATGTGAGTCTGGAAGGAGAGTTTACAGTCTAACCAGACACCTAGGTATTTGTATTTTTCAACATAATCTAAGACAGAACCGTCCAGAGTAGTGATGCTGGACGGGGGGACAGGTGCGGGCAGCGATCTGTTGAAGAGCATGCATTTAGTTTTACTTGCGTTTAAGAGCGTTGTAGGCCACGGAAGGAGAGTTGTATGGCATTGAAGCTCGTCTGGAGGGTAGTTAACAGTGTCCAAAGAGGGGCCGGAAGTATACAGAATGGTGTCGTCTGCATAGAGGTGAATCAGAGACTCACCTGCAGCAAGAGCGACATCATTGATGTATACAGAGAAGAGAGTCGGCCCAAGAATTGAACCCTGTGGCACCCCCATGGAGACTGCCAGAGGCCCGGACAACAGGCCCTCTGATTTGACACACAAGTTTACATGCACCTTAGCCAAATACATTTAAACTCAGTTTTTCACAATTCCTGACATTTAATCCTAGTAAAAATTCACTGTCTTAGGCCAGTTAAGATCACCACTTTATTTTAAGAATGTGAAATGTCAGAATAACAATAGAGTGATTTATTTCAGCTTTTATTTCTTTCATCACATTCCCATAGGGTCAGAAGTTTACATACACTCAATTAGTATTTGGAAGCATTGCCTTTAAATTGTTTAACTTGGGTCAAATGTTTTGGGTAGCCTTCCACAAGCTTCCCACAATAAGTTGGGTGAATTTTGGCCCATTCCTCCTGACAGAGCTGGTGTAACTGAGTCAGGTTTGTAGGCCTCCTTGCTCACACAGGCTTTTTCAGTTCTGGCCACACATTTTCTATGGGATTGAGGTCAGGGCTTTGTGATGGCCACTCCAATACCTTGACTTTGTTGTCCTTAAGCCATTTTGCCAAAACTTTGCAAGTATGCTTTGTGTCATTGTCCATTTGGAAGACCCATTTGTGACCAAGCTTTAACTTTTGATTGATGTCTTGAGTTGTTGCTTCAATATACAGTGGGGCAAAAAAGTATTTAGTCAGCCACCAATTGTGCAAGTTCTCCAACTTAAAAAGATGAGAGAGGCCTGTAATTTTCATCATAGGTACACTTCAACTATGACAGACGAAATGAGAAAAAGAAATCCAGAAAATCACATTGTAGGATTTTTAATTTATTTATTTGCAAATTATGGTGGAAAATAAGTATTTGGTCAATAACAAAAGTTTATCTCAATACTTTGTTATATACCCTTTGTTGGCAACGACAGAGGTCAAACGTTTTCTGTAAGTCTTCACAAGGTTTTCACACACTGTTGCTGGTATTTTGGCCCATTCCTCCATGCAGATCTCCTCTAGAGCAGTGATGTTTTGGGGCTGTCGCTGGGCAACACGGACTTTCAACTCCCTCCAAAGATTTTCTATGGGGTTGAGATCTGGAGACTGGCTAGGCCACTCCAGGACCTTGAAATGCTTCTTACGAAGCCACTCCTTCGTTGCCCGGGCGGTGTGTTTGGGATCATTGTCATGCTGAAAGAGAGAGAACTTGCACAATTGGTGGCTGACTAAATACTTTTTTGCCCCACTGTATCTACATAATTTTCCTTCCTCATGAAGCCATTTATTTTGTGAAGTACACCAGTCCCTCCTGCAACAAAGCACCCCCACAACATGATGCTGCCACCCCCGTGCTTCACGGTTGGGATGGTGTTCTTCGGCTTGCAAGCCTCCCTCTTTTTCCTCCAAAAATAGCGATGGTCATTATGGCCAAACAGTTCTATTTTTGTTTCATTAGACCAGAGGATATTTCTCCAAATGTACGATCTTCGTCTCCATGTGCAGTTGCAAACCGTAGTCTGGCTTTTTTTATTGACTAGCTGAGCTCCAGTTAGTGTGGAGCGGGGGCGATGATCGCTCAAGCCACCCTTTATCGAGTCTGACCGCATGGGAGAGCCATAACGGCTGGTCTGCAGCCACTTCAGAAGACGAGTCATTCAGGAGTGGATTCTCCTCCTATTGATTTCCTATGGGGCCCTTCTTACCCTCTGACATGGTGGGTCTCGCGGTTAGTGAGGGTTTCGGACCAAGAGATGTGGCGCCCTCCACCAGGAATGCGTCATCGGAGTTTGCGTGGGCGGGTGGTTTGGGTATGTGAGTGGAGATTGCTGCTTCTTTTCTAAAAAGCAATGAGAAATGGTCATCCCACTCCCTCGTAAAATGAATAAGGAGTGAAAAGAGAAATTGGTAGGAAATGTTGGTTTCCTAATTCCTATATAGCAGATGTATTTGTTGCCTTTTTAATGTTTTTTTTTTACCTGCTCTACTCACTGTGTCAAATCAGTCAACTGAAAACTCAAACTGATGCTAGGCCTGTCTCCTCTCCCCTCCATAGTATATTATGGACTTGATGCTTGGCTTTGGGGTGAATCCATGGTCTCCTCCCCCAAGCACTGAGGTGGTCGCTCTCCACTCCGCCTGACAAAACAAGGCCTTTGATCCATCGATTTTTGTCTCATGTGCAGGCGGCCGGACGGATCCAGGCCAGTGGGTGACCGGAACTGAAACATAACTATACCCTCTTCCTCGCTTCTCTCATCCCACAGATCGTGAGCCCAAAGTCTTCCGTACCATTCACCCTGGAGAGGTAGGTACCTGACGGTGATTTGCCTCTGTTGAACATTGTATTGATGTACTTGTTTTGTTGTTTTCGTTTTTTACTTGGTGCACTCTCATAGCACTGCAGATGCAGTAACCTGTCGGGTATGAGGGTGTGTGACTTTATGCACAATGATGATTTTATTACTTAAAGGGGCAATCTGCAGTTCAAACAAAACAATAACAAAGGGGTCGCCGGTCACCGTGCCTCTGTTTTGGTAAAGAGCTGAGGGATGGGGCTGGAGAAATGTTACCACTCTCAAATTCATAGACAGAGTTATGGATGGACTGACCATCGATGTGATCGAAATTATAGTTTTAGCCATGTTTTTAGGCTATACAGTGTTTGTTTACAATGACATTGTTTACAAACAGTGGAGTAAAATATGCTTATATTTTGGGTTCTGATGGGTTACGACAGTTGAATTAAGCTCATAAAGTTTTTGTTGTATATGTCATATTCTCCTAGAATCAATGGGTATACAGTGCATTCAGAAAGTATTCAGACCCTGTGACTTTTTCCACTTTTTGTTATGTTAGTCTTATTCTATAAAATGTATTTAATAGATTTTTTTCCCCTCATCAAATCTACAAACAATACCCCATAATGACAAATCAAAAATATTTTTTTTAAATATCACATTTACATAAGTATTCAGACCCTTGACTTAGTACTTTGTTGAAGCACATTTGGCAGCGATTACAGCTTCTAATCTTTTTGGGTATGACGCTACCAGCTTGGCACACCTGTATTTGGGGAGTTTCTTCCATTCTTCTCTGCAGATCCTCTCAAGTTCTGTCAGGTTGGATGGGGAGCGTTGCTGCACAGCTATTTTCAGGTCTCTCCAGAGATGTTTGATCGAGTTCAAGTCCAGTCTCTGGCTGGGCCACTCAAGGACATTCAGAGACCTGTCCCGAAGCCACCCCTGCTTTGTCTTGGCTGTGTGTTTAGGGTCGTTGTCCTGTAGGAAGGTGAATCTTCGCCCCCAGTCTGAGGTCCTGACTGCCCTGGAGCAGGTTTTTATCAAGGATCTCTCTGTACTTAGCTGTGTTCATCTTTCCCTCCTGATTAGTCTCCCAATCCCTGCCGCTGAAAAACATCCCTACTGCATGATTCTGCCACCAGCATGCTTCACCGTAGGGATTCTGCCAGGTTTCCTCCAGACGTGACGCTTGGCATTCAGGCCAAAGAGTTCTATCTTGGTTTCATCAGGCCAGAGAATCTTGTTTCTCATGGTCTGAGAGTCTTTAGGTTACTTTTGGAAACTCCAAACGGGCTGTCATGTGCCTTTTACTAAGGAGTGGCTTCCGTCTGTTCACGCTACCATAAAGGCCTTATTGGTGGAGTGCTGCAGAGATGGTTGTCCTTCTGGAAGGTTCTTCCATCTCCACAGAGGAGCTCTGTCACAGTGACCGTCATGCTCTTGGTCACCTCCCTGACCAAGGCCCTCTCCCCCTATTGCTCAGTTTGGCCAGGTGGCCAGCTGTAGGAAGACTCTTGGTGGATCCAATTTTTTAAGAATGATGGAAGCCAGTGTGTTCTTGGGGACTTCAATGTTGCAGAAATGTTTTGGTACCCTTCCCCAGATCTGTGCCTCAACACAATTTTGTCTCAGAGCTCTACAGACAATTCCTTCAACCTCATGGCTTGTTTTTTGCTCTGACATGCACTGTCAACTGTGGGACCTTTTATAAAGACCGTTGTGTGAGCATTTCCAAATCATGTCCAATCAATTGAATATACTCCAGGTGGACTCTAATCAAGTTGTAGAAACATCTCAAGGATGATCAGTGGAAACAGGATGCTCCTAGTTCACCTGCTTACTGCAGGAGCGCCTGCAGGAGCGCCTAGAGCGCCTAGAGCAGGACTCTCCAATCCTGTGGGTTTTCACTCTAACTCCAGTTGTAACTAACCTGATTTTAAGTTTATCAACCAGCTAATTATTATAATCGGGTGCACTAGATTAGGGTTGGAGCGAAAGCCTACAGTGTTGGAGAGCCCTGGCCTAGAGTCTATTTTGAGGTCTGAGAGAGATCCAGTTATTAGTTCACCCAAGTCTCTTACCACAAATTAAACAAGTCCATCTTCACTCCTTTGCCCCTTGGCGGTGCATCAGTCAGATGAGCTTGACGTCAGCCCAGATTGGAGGAGAAGAAGAGATTGCCAGTGAAATGTTTATTACGGCACATTTGTTTGGCAGGCCGTTATCAAACTGCGTTTAGGCGGTGTCTTGCCCTCTAAATCTTCACTCACACGATTATCACTGGAGAGCATGTCTTTCCCTGTGTATCGAGGATCTCACTTTAAGAAATCATAGCCACTAGTCGGATCGTCCCAGTCCAAAGATGAGAGGGGGGAAAGCAAGGAAATAAAAAATGCCAGAGAAGAGTGCAAAACAAACAAGATGGGCTTCCTTATGAAGAAATACAATCATCCAAATAAGGATTGATACAACCTGCCCGCAGTGCCTTCAGGTAAGGGAGGTCAATGTGAAAGGAAGCAAACAAACTCAAACAGCTAAAACGGGACTAACCACTTAATTCCCAGGGAAATTGGAAACAAAACAAATCAGCCCCTGGCAAAAAAACATTATTAGGTCTGCTTAGAAAAAACAACACTTCAGAAACCATGCACCAACACATGCCCTCTCCTGTCAGCAATTGATAGTGAGGCATTAGCATGTTGGAGATATAGCCTAGAAATGAGGTATGACCTAAGGGTATTGGTTTTTAGAAGGCAGCCAATAGCCATGCATTATGACCATGGCTACCACCTCAATCCATATCCAAAGGGACCTCGATGAAGCAGAAGCCTCAGAGGCCATGCAACACCTCTTTCATCATGGGGACCATAGACCTGGGCTACTAATGTAATTATACTTTGTACATTACAGTGTTACAGGGCTATAGGCAGTTTGAGTGCTATTCCCATGAGTGTAACTGTGTTGCAGAGAACCTTAATCACTTTTTTTTGGGGGGGAGGGTGTTTGGAAAGACGTGAGTAAACACATTAGCTGGCAATCCCCGGGTAATGACCTTGTGTGCAGGGTTGTAGCATTTGCTTGGCTGTCACCAAGATAAATTAGCCGTTGTGATAATTGTTGGAAATTGCTAGAGATGCATTGCGGCAAGGTGGGGTGTCTCAAATTGCCCAGTCCAACTCCAAGAAAGGACAGTTGGCCCCATATCCATGTTCTTAAACGCAGAGAACTAAATAAAACAAGCAGCATTGCAGATATTGCGATGAACGAGATGCAAGACTTCGCTATCACTGTCACGCACAGAATCTGCGCATGTGCACAGGTTCGCTTCACGCTGTTACAGCGAGTTAGGCATGGCACCATAACAGCGGAGAAGTCTACCCGTGCGCTTCAACGGTCTTAGTTGTTGCGGAAATTGACCCACTATGCTGTTTACTCTGTGCATCTACGTCATATCCCTGAGTCAATAATTTGTTGACGCTCACCATGATCGAGAGTAATGCAAATTCCCCTTCTATGCGAAGATATGTAAGAGAATAGGACCTTGTTTTTCCAAGGTTGTCAGGGAGTTGTGGTAAAAGGAATTTAAGCAAATAAAACCTAAGTCAGTAAAGTAAGCCTAAACTAATCTAAATGTACTCTTTTGTCTCTTCTCATACTATCGCAGTATGCCTCAAGGTCTTGATCGCTGATCGGCCAAGCTCTCTAAAGGTTGTGGTTCTACGGCCTTTCGCTTTTAATTTGAGCCTAAACCACAAACTGTTACTTGACCTAAAACTATGCACAGTTTCCAATGTTTTGCTCTCGGAGGGATTCATGGATTTATAATTATTATTTTTCTGGTGGTAGACAACATCTGCCGTACATTTAATGATTTTAATTAGCAAACCACTACTGGGATGTTGCCTGTTTTTACTAGTTTGGAACAAATACTGCACTGTTTGAAGTGTTACAGTTCTGTTGCCGTGCGACATTACTGTTTTGGCCACAGCAACACTTTTCTTCCCCACCCAATATTACCCTGGATGTGGAACAAATTCCTCAGAAGCATGCTTTCGTAATCCTTTATGGTCACTATATTCTCTTAAGAGCAAGTCTATCCTCTCTCTGGTCTATGGTGACGTTTCGGGTCGCTGTCCCCAATTTTGCTTAGTAAAGCTCTTCCTGAGCCCCGGCAGAACCAAACCTTTGCCTGCAAACAGAGCCACACACACACTTGCACAGCCCAGAGAGCCAGCTGCCATATGCTATAACATGGAAACGCAAAACACACACACACACACCCTATGTTATGCACATGGCATACATCTTGACATACACAGTGGGACCTACATGCATGCCTATGTGTAAACAACACATGTTCTATGAGACACACGTACTGTACACACACAACGCAATAATACGACTCGGATGAGGTGCGCTCCATGTATTTATTTAAAAGCTTGTCTAGCCCGCATACTGGCTTAAATACATGATTCAGCAATCTATTACAGCCCTTAAAGGGATCATGTTATGTTGTCTGTCCCGGTTCCTGCTCAAGCTCTCATAAAACCAGAAACTCTTAATTGTATTACTACCTTTTTTAGATTAGACCATGTTAACTGATAAGTGAGCAAATGGCTTTTGTGATTTGCCAAGTCATCCATTCTAACTCATTGCACACACTAACCTGTTGTAATTTGGTAACTGGCAAATGACAGTGGAGCTCCAATAAATATTAGCTTAGCTTAATTCTGGTCTTCGCTGATTCACGTTGAGATTAAACCTGACTGATATGGATTGAGACTTAATTTGACTGACCTGAACGTCTTTGAGAGTGATGAAGTTTGAGGACATTTTTGACAACTGGCTTCCAAACAGGTCATAGAGTCATCATACCCATAACCTAGTGGTTAAACAAGAAAATGGTTCCAATTGTTTTTCCATTTTTCCCATAGGGGATTTTAGAAACACTTAAAATAAGGGCTGCGTTTCGTGTAGGCTTACCCTGGTGTGACGTTTTGATAACCGTGTAAATCTCTCTAAGACAAGGTGACTTTTATCAATATATTCGGCTGTATTTACCCCCAAAAATGAAATGCTAATGTGGCAATCATAAAGAACTACAAATGCCATGATGATCTGGACAAGACTGCCGAATCGAGGCAAAGGTAAGAATCTCTGGATTAACAATCTAATGTTAGCTACATATGGTATTTAATAAATTCCCCAAATGTCTTTGAATAGACAATTCTATGAACTGTCTTGTGCCAATTAATTTATTTTGCAGAAAACCTGTTAGCAAAGGTGTCAGCGAGAGATGATATGCAGGAGCTTGCAGGGATTTGTAGTTTTGCATGATGTCTACTTTGATGCTAATTAGCATTTTTGAATCTGATTGTAAATGGAGCTGAATATGTAGATAAAAGTCACCTTGTCCGGGAGAGATTCACATGATTATCAAAATGCCACGCCAGGAATAGCCTACACGAAACACAGCCCTTATTTTAAGTGTTTCTAAAATCCCCTATGGAAAAATGAAGGGTGAAAAAACTATTGGAACCATTTCCCTGTTGGACCACTAGGTTTTATGGGTATTATGTCACCTCCACTGTGGGGCTCTATAGGGCCTGAAAGTCGCGGGCATGGGTAGGGCCCGGGCATAAAATCCATGCCCATGCAGGACTCTAGTCCTGGGAGACAAACTCGGTTTTCCACCATTTCATTTCAGGGAGAAGTTTTAGCGCTCACATACAAGATCAGAGTCTTACCAAGGGATGAACAGTAGCACTTTAAGTTTAAGGGGATGGTTGTTTTTCAAAGACATGTTTTCTTTTCTGATAGATATCCACAGGTCATAAAGTGAATTTGGAGTTAAAAGGAAGCATCGGATAACTGCAGTTTTGCTCCAACTTAGGCGATGTAATACAGATCCCTGTGCGGTGTGGGCTCCCGTTGTAGTGTTCAGTGGGTCTTTCACACAAAAGGTTCTCAAGGTTGATGAAGTATGAAATGTTGGCTAAGCGGTCGCTGGTTAGAGCCTGCAGAGAATTGTTCACTATTTTTCTGCATTAGAAAGCAGGCCGTCAGTATGTTCCAGTGGTGTAAAGAACGTACATTTTAAAAACAAGAAAATTGTGCCTTCTGGTTTGCTTAATATAAGTGTTTTGAAATTATGTTTACTTGTACTTTAACTTCTGATGCATCATTTAATTTTAGAAATTACGTTTACTTTTGATACTTATGTATATTTAAAACCAAATACTTTTAGACTTTTACTCAAGTAGTATTTTACTGGGTGACTTTCACTTTTACTTGAGTCATTTTCTATTAAGGTATCTTTACTTTTATTAAGTATGACAATTGGGTACTTTTTCCACCACTAGTATTTTACATATACAGTTGCGGACAAATATATTGGCTCCCTTGCACTTTCCTTAAATAATTCCCTATTTCTTCTAAAATAAGTTGAAATTGAAAACTTTTTTAATCTCCACCTTGTTATAGGATTTTTCAACATTGCAGAATCAATTACATTTTTGTAAACTTAAGTTTACAATTTTTTATTTCGAAAATAAAGACCAAATGGCATGGACAAATTTATTGGCACCCCAGAGCTAGTACTTGGGATGGAAATCAAAAGTTTATTTCTTTCAATTTCAGCTTATTTTAGAAAAAATATAATTCCCTATAAGAAAAGTGCTATATATTTGGCTGCAACTGTATGCTGCAATGGGACCAAATGAGTAAACAAAAAGCCCAAGCATGACCATTGACTCTAGAACTTGTGCAGGGTTGTACACACACGTTGTACACACATCTTACTGCATGACAATAGCTGAAAACAATGTGCTGTGATGAATGGACAGTTCAATATATCCTGTCTCCCTGTGGGGCGTGCCTGAACTTGCCCAAGCCCTGAACTTTTGTAATACCAACCTTCTTTGCAATGGTGGTCTGTTCCTCTCTTTTCCATCCCCTGTACTATTCATTTCTGTACAGAAAGCAGTGCGTTTTCTCACAGGTGATCATTTCAAATTTGTAGGGTTGGCGGTGTGCAACAACCTTTCAGTGACAGCATGCAGATGCAGTAGTGTCAAGGAATTGACGTGCGGGCGTGTAGGCTTGGGCATCGCAGACACGTCAATTCACTGACACCTGCATCTGGATGCTGTCACTGAAAGGTTGTTGCACACCGCCAACCCCGGTCCCTGCTAGTATTAGTACACCCACGCACTTCCACCAACACAAGGTGGTCTTCAGCTCCCTCACTGTTTCTGCTATTTTAGTGTTCCCTCTGTCTACACAACCCTTCAGTGTATTTCACAGATGGCACAACCGGAGTGTTTGCTCAGTAAGCTTCCTAGGCAAGGATACCCCAAACAATGCTGTACCCACATTTACTAGGGCTGTGACGATTACCAGAATTACAATCCATTGCAAAACAAAAAACACGAAGCAGACCGAACCCTTTGTTCCTTTAAAATCCTATGGTATGTAAAATATTGTGTGATGTAGCTTGAAAAATAAACAAATATACCTGACCTACCCAATATATTTCCATGTTTGTATTTCACTAAGGGAATAATACAAGTATGTTATTTATTATTTTACCGGGCAAGTCAGTTAAGAACAAATTCTTATTTTCAATGACGGCCTAGGAACAGTGGTTTAACTGCCTGTTCAGGGGCAGAACGACAGATTTGTACCTTGTCAGCTCGGGGAATTGAACTTGCAACCTTTCAGTTACTAGTCCAACGCTCTAACCACTAGGCTAACCTGCCGTTATAATGCCACTGCATACATACTGAAATTAGCGCTTGATTAAATGTATTGCTCAGTATAGGGTGTCCACCAACTCTGCCCAGAGTGGGTGAAAATGCGCTTTGGTGATGAAAGAGGAGTTCAGCGGTAAAGTGTGCCTTTCCAGTATCCTTTATTCTCGCACATCATCCAGCATAGCTGACGTGATGCTGTGCAATGTTCCTTATTTTGGACCACTTCTTTTCTCTGGCCATTTATTTAGTCACCCTAATTTTGGCCATCCTACAAGGGTAAAAACTCCAAGAACTTTTTTCTTGTGATTTTTTATTTTTATTTTTATGATTGACAGTCGTGGTCAAAAGTTTTGAGAATGACACAAATATACATTTTCACAAAGTCTGCTGCTTCAGTGTCTTTAGATATTTTTGTCAGATGTTACTATGGAATACTGAAGTATAATTACAAGCATTTCATAAGTGTCAAAGGCACTTATTGACAATTACATGAAGTTGATGCAAAGAGTCAATATTTGCAGTGTTGACCCTTCTTTTTCAAGACCTCTGCAATCCGCCTTGGCATGCTGTCAATTAACTTATGGGCCACATTCTGACTGATGGCTGCCCATTCTTGCATAATCAATGCTTGGAGTTTGTCAGAATTTGTGGGTTTTTGTTTGTCCACCTGCCTCTTGAGGATTGACCACAAGTTCCCAATGGGATTAAGGTCTGGGGAGTTTCCTGACCATGGACCCAAAATATCTATGTTTTGTTCCCCGAGCCATTTAGTTATCACTTTTGCCTTATGGCAAGGTGCTCCATCATGCAGGAAAAGGCATTGTTCGTCACCAAACTGTTCCTGGATGGTTGGGAGAAGTTGCTCTCGGAGGATGTGTTGGTATCATTCTTTATTCATGGCTGTGCTCTTAGGCAAAATTGTGAGTGAGCCCACTCCCTTGGCTGACAAGCAACCCCACACATGAATGGTCTCTGGATGCTTTACTGTTGGCATGACACAGGACGGATGGTAGCGCTCACCTTGTCTTCTCCAGACAAGCTTTTTTCCAGATGCCCCAAAAAATCGGAAAGGGGATTCATCAGAGAAAATGACTTTACCCCAGTCCTCAGCAGTCCAATCCCTGTACCTTTTGCAGAATATCAGTCTGTCCCTGATGTTTTTCCTGGAGAGAAGTGGCTTCTTTGCTGCCCTTCTTGACACCAGGCCATCCTCCAAAAGTCTTTGCCTCACTGTGCGTGCAGATGCACTCACACCTGCCTGCTGCCATTCAGCTCTGTACTGTTGGTGCCCCGATCCGGCAGCTGAATCAACTTTAGGAGATGGTCCTGGCGCTTTCTGGACTTTCTTGGGCGCCCTGAAACCTTCTTCACAACAATTGAACCGCTCTCCTTGAAGTTCTTGATGATCCGATAAATTGTTGATTTAGGTGCAATCTTACTGGCAGCAATATCCTTGCCTGTGAAGCCCTTTTTGTGCAAAGCAATGATGACGGCATGTGTTTCCTTGCAGGTAACCACGTTTGACAGAGGAAGAACAATGATTCCAAGCACCACCCTCCTTTTGAAGCTTCCAGTCTGTTATTCAAACTCAATCAACATGACAGAGTGATCTCCAGTCTTGTCCTCGTCAACACTCACACCTGTGTGAAAATTAATATTTGTCTTATTCTCAAAACTTTTGGCCACTACTGTAGACATGAGGTTTGGACCATTGGTTTTCTTAGAGGATTATCTACACAATTCACTTTACCCATTGGTCAACATAGGTTTTTGATTGGACACCCTCCCTACTCAGTATCCCTTAAGAGTAGAATTTCACCTGAATTCACAACTTCCATTCAAAAACAAATGCTTAGGTGCTGTCTTACGCTTGTGTTATTTTATTTAGAAATCACAAAAAAAACTCCAGAGGACCCTCAATGCCAACTATCTGACACTTTGATCTTGTACGTGACATAGTTGAATGAGCTGAGAATCTTGGAATAGTCCCTGAGCAGCAGACTACAAACCAACTCTGCCTGCGGAGTCTCAAATTACTTCTCAAAAGGAGAGCTGCCTGCCGCCTTGTGAATCAGCCCTTTTAAATTCACTTGTTTTGTCCCAAGAGGAATCGAGTTGTGTTTGCCTCTGTCAACCCTGACATGCAGTCTCGGGGAACAAGTCTAGTCTATTTCCTTCCACAATGACACGCCCCAGGGAAATGTAATCTCTATTCCCACTACAGTACACAACATCACCTTAGAGCAACATGACCTCACCTTGCTCACCATGACCCTGTATTCAATGTCCATCACTTATAAAGGCTCGGCAGCACAGTGGCAAGATGAACTTTGCATATATGAACCACACATATGGAAAGTGTGTAGTAAGCATACTGGATAATTGTTTTGTGGCAGTTGTGTTAACGTTATGTTAGCGTTGTTTCGTCAGATCTGGCGGTTGATGGAGACTGGACAAATAGAGCCAATGCAAATAGAATATGTTTGGCCCCCCAAGGGCCAGTGGGATAAAGACTGGCTTTGATGGTGTGGGGTTGAATATATGGGGTAGGAGTGAAGAGTCTAGCCTCCACACATTTCTCAGCCTCCTGTAAAAATGTACTTTGTTTGTGCTGTCGTCGCTCACAACTCCCGCACTGGCCCCAGACAATTGCTGTGTGCTGCGCTTCTCCAGGGGAAAGAAAGGCCATTTTATTGCATTTTTATCCCTGGCATTGCAGGTTTAATCTAATATCATGAGTCAAAACATGCTTTGTTCTCTCTGCGTTAATGTCGTAGAAACAGTGACATTGAACTAAATGCATTTAACTCTGCAAGTCAGTTAAGAACAATTTTCTTATTTACAATGACGGCCTACCACGGGCAAACCCTAACCCGGACAACGCAGGGCCAATTGTGCGCCGCCCTATGGGACTCCCAGTCATAGCCGGTTGTGATACAGCCTGGAATCGAATCAGGGTCTCTTGCTGACACTGAGATGCGGTGCCTTAGACTGCTGCGCTACTCGGGAGCCCCAAATGGTCAGTTCTGAGCACTACTTTAAGCGCTAGAATGCTAACAGGTGAACAGGAAGCAGTGAAGGCTGCACAGGAAGCAGTGTTCATGGCATGGGTGGAGCGCCATCCATGCGTGCGTGGGTGAGATATCGGAGTGGCGATATCCCTTCCAGTCTGGTGGTACACGGTCTGCCTGTGGGGAGAGAGAGGAGTAGGTACCACCTGTTACTGGCCCGGCCCAAGGGCTGCATGCCCTGGCCTAGTGCCCAGGTGTGAACTCCACAGACGCCATGAGGGCTCCTCGACTCGTGGTTGCCTGTATCAGTGGCCAGCTCATCCGTCCACCACGGTCCTCACTGTGCATGCAGTAAGGAGGCGTTAACCATGGGGCAGTTTGCTCTTGCTTTCCCAAAGCCGCTTAAGGCTAACCCGCTCGACCCACATGCCACCTGAGTTGGGAAGAAGCAGTGCTTCCCTGTTATTTCTGACTTTTACTTGAAATCAAAATAGTGTACTAGTGGCAACAGTACTAGGTAAGAAAGGGATTTAGCTGAGGTTAAAGGAAAACTCCACCCAAAAATGGTATTTTGGTATTTTTTTTCATTAGTCTGTTGTTGATATAGTCCCAAAATGCTTTCAAAATACAGAAATACAGCCGGTATGATGCATTTTGCATTATATGATGGTGCGTTTTGCATCATATCAGCTGTATTTCTGTATTTTGAAAGCTATATCTCTTGAAAACTTGATTGCTGACATGCACAACATTTTGGGACTAAATCAACAATGGACTAATGAAACCCATACCAAAGTGTTTTCTTTGCTAAGGTAAGCTAAATAGTGACATAGAATCTTCTATGTCACTGTGTCTCACCATGCCATCATTGAATACATTGATATTTTTACCAGCTAGCATTTTTACCAGCTAGAGTTATGTGCCACTTCTTTTGTAATATTTCAGTAAAATATCGAACACTTTCCATGTATAATGTCTCTTTCAACGTCAGCGACTTCGAAGGGCAGCAGGGTTTTGAAGCTTGTCGTTCTCTGCCATGGCCTCATTGCAAAGTTATTACCTCATTGACCTTGGGTGGTGTTTTGTCTCTTATTAATTCCTGTCATGGCCCTTGGAGGATGGCATGATGCCACGGTTTGCCACCCTTACGGACTGCAGCTGTTGATTTATAGTCCCTGTCCCCCGAGTACCAGTTTTATAGGGTGAAATCCAACCTCCAAATACTACGAGGTGCCAGCGAGTCTGAACCAGATAATTGATTGGATCGCCTTTGCACTTGATTTTGTTTACGATATTACATTTTGTGCAATGTAATTTTGATCTTCGTTGTTTCCTATCTACACTGAACAAAAATATAAACGCAACAGGCAACAATTTAAAAATATTTTACTAAGTTACAGTTCATATAAGGAAATCAGTCAATTAAAATAAATTCATTAGGCCCTAATCTATGGATTTTACATGACTGGAAATACACATATGCATCTGTTGGTCACAGATACCTTAAAAAAAGGTAGAGGTGTGGATCAGAAAACCAGTCAGTATCTGGAGTGACCATCACCTCATGCAGCGCAAGACATCTCCTTCGCATAGAGTTGGTTAAATTCTGCGGTTGTGAGGCCGGTTGGACGTACTGCCAAATTCTCTAAAATGACATTGGAGAGAAATTAACATTCAATTATCTGGCAACAGCTCTGTTTGACATTCCTACAATCAGCATGCCAATTGTACGCTCCCTCAAAACTTGAGATATCTGTGGCATTGATGTTGTGTGACAAGACTGCACATTTTAGAGTGGCTTTTTATTGTCCCCAGAACAAGGTGCACCTGTGTAATAATAATGCTGTTTAATCAGCTTCTTGATATTATCTTGGCAACGGATAAATGCTCACTAACAGGGATGTAACATTTGTACACAAAATTTGAGAGAGATGCATTTTTTTGCAAATGGAACATTTCTGGGATCTTTTATTTCAACTCATGAAACATGGGACCAACACTTTTTACATGCTGCGTTTTTTATGTTTTTGTTCAGTATAATTTATTGATCTGATATTTTTAAGTGGCAGGGCCTGGTGTGCTGGATTGTAGTTCTAATTCTAGTGGTTCAGATGTTTATCCATCCCCTCAGCATTGCCCCAAATCATGAAATAAAATACTGAAAAGAAAGATACTGTATGTTCAAAGAAGGAATAAGAGACCTGTCAGAGAGAGTCACCTTTTAGTTACCAATTGTGTTAGTCTTTGAGCACCCTTAGTGGATTTGCCCTCAACCGGATGCATCCGGTTTTCAGGGATACAGCTAATTCAAACTAGCTTCCTTTTCCATTGAAAACCTGATGTGGGAACTCCACTTAGGCGTTTCTTTTACGCCTGCTACGTTAGATTAGTCTTTGAGCGGTCTTTTGGCACCCAGTGCTAACACAGGCTAGTTTCGTAGATAATATTATGATAGTACCAGCTTGAATTGGGCTTTAAGATAGTGTTACCAAGTCCTATTTGTGTTTCCTGCACCCATGTTGTCTCTTCCTGTTTTTAGTTCCCGGCAGGCCTTTTCTGCCACGTCTGTGCCAAGCTAAAGGCTTGTGCGTTAGCCAAGCAGCCATGGGAACAGAAGTATGATGCAGCGACCATGCCAGCCTCATCAGGCTAAAATAGACATGGAGAAGCGAAGCATCGAGCACTCCATACCAGTGTGAACGAATTACAGCACAGTTGGAAGACCATCACCTTAAACAAAGAACACAACCAACTTGTAAACTACTGCCCTGATTGTGTATCAGTTAGAAAGAAGGATTATGTAGGCTATGTAGCATCTACTGTAGGCCTTCCAGTCCTAGATGTGATACCACGCTCCCACTAGGACATTCTGAACACAAATTTTCTGAACACATTTGCCAAATGTCTCCAAGATTTGAAGCGGCATCAAAGCCTTGTGGCCTTGTATTACAAGGATTGACTACCCAGCCGACACCTCAGTGGTCAAAGTAATCAATTGTGTGCATGAAGCAGGTTTGCTGTCCTAGCAATGAAGTAACCATGTTGCTAAAAATGACTCCCAGCACTGTTATGCATCCTTTTCGTAATAACTTTTCGATTTATTTAATACATAGTAATATTGTAAGATCCTTTATACATTTGGGCCGTGATGGACTAATATTGGAGTGGATCAGTCTGTACTGTGTAGTTTTACAATCACATCCCTAACCAGAACATCTCATCCCGAACCAGAACATTAACAACTAATTGGGTGGGAATGCTAAAGTGCATGTTAAGGGCTCTTTGCTCTTCTGTATTGATTAGGAAGACGAATATATTTCATCAGTCTTCTTCTCCAGTTGTAATTATAGTGACATGATTTGGCACTACTTTCATCCAGTTTGGTTCCTCACTGGCGGTTGTGTTTTCGCCAGCTAGTGCCGAGTGATGGAGTAGGTGCTTCAGCAGCCGCATAGCTGTCCGGGCCTGAGAGCTGGTGTGAAACATGACTCCGCTGGGTCCTCGGCAGGGTCCCGCTCATTGAGCAGACATCCACAGGAAAGGCCGGTGTAATTCTCACCATCAATTACTCTTGCAGTCGCAAGCCACATCCGCGTGCACCCACATGCCTTACCGTGGCGCGCCGGGGTGTAAACGAGAGCATGCAGCCAGCCGATAAGTACCACATCTATCTCCCTCCTCCTCTCTGGTCCTTTTTCTCTGTACCTTCCCTCTGTGAGTGATTTAAAAAAAAAATGTGTTTTATTTTCTCTCCCTCTTTATATCGCTCTGTCTCCTCTTCATTATTCTCTCTTGTTCTTCCCTCTCTCGCTCTGACTTTCTCTCTTCTAGTCCCGTATCCTGCTTTCTCTGTATCAAAACGTTTCCATTTCACGATGCGATTTTCTCATCCCCCTCTCCTTTTTCTTTTTACTCTCATTTATCCTTTTATTCTTTCCATCTCCTTTTCAGTTTGCATTTTCCCTCCCTCCTTCCCTCTAGTTCTCCCCATCGTAGCACTTGATGCCTGATGAAAAGATGATTGATTACGTCAGTCTCTCTACCATCAAGGAGATGATGAGTGGTTGTAAAGCGTTGCCTACGGGAAGGTTCAGAGGACGTGACTTGGGTCATCTGAACATCCTCTTAATTTATCCTCTTCATGGCTTCTGCCGCATCGTTGACATTGCTACTGGTATTTCTACTGGTCTTTTGAAGTCACTGTTGTCATTATGATTAGGGCTAGACTGAATCTGTGTCGGCAGAATCTCCCTAATCCCCCAACTTGGTGAAGGGAGTGATGAGAACGTCCCCACAGACTTTGTCTGGTTTCCTGTCTGTCTGGTTGTCACATAATCATTGTCAGCTTTGTCATCAGATATTCATCATCATCGTCGTCATCATAACCATCATCCTCACTCTCATCATAACCTTCATCACTGTCGTCACCACCGTCACCATCAAAACCACCTCCTTTGATCTCCATCCTAATTGTCAGGTGACTGGTAGTGGCTGCACACCTGAATGAGTCTGCCTGCAGTTGTTTTTCTCAGCAGACATATGGAGAGAGAGATTGTGGGAGCCTCCCTCTGCGATGATGTGGCAAATCGCAGCTCGATTCTCTAAACCAAGGCATCAATTAAGGGACTGCAGCAGTGGGTCCTTCTGCCAAGTGGAGTAAAAGGGCTTTGAGTTCCAGTGTTTTCCCTCGCACCATGGGCCTTAATAAGATCCCCATAGTGTCGATGTCCGTGCCCCCACATAAATCGAATTAGCATAATAAAAAATCCCCATAAAAAATCTGTTCTTTTAAGCTAGAGATATCTTTTTTTGCGTCTCAGTTCACCACATCTGCCAATGTCACACTTCCGCCTCTACAATGAAAGGTGAAGGAGCTAAAGTGGTGTTTGTCCGACCATGAGACATCCCTAACATCGGTCTTCTCACAAAATCATCTGTAACGTCCAAACTTTTTATGACCCCTCTATGGAAAGGTGTCTCTGACGAACACAATGGATTTTCTCAGTTTTGCCCCCACAAGCGTCTTGGGACATGTCTGAAGCCCGTACAGCTGATCTTACAACCTCTGTCTTTAGCGTCTGAACAGTTTGGGCTACACACTAATATTTACAGGTCTGTTTTGTTACATTACAGCCTCAAAATTGATTTAAAACATTTTTGACAAAGCGAAAACAGGTTTTTATACATTTTTTCTAATTTATATATATTTTTAAACAAATACATTATTTACATAAGTTTTCAGAACCTTTGCTATGAGACTTTAAATTGAGCTCAGGTGCATCCTGTTTCCATTGATCATCCTTGATGTTTCTACCACATGATTTGGAGTCCAGCTGTGGTAAATTAAATTGATTGGAAATGATTTGGAAAGGCACACATCTGTCTATATAAGGTCCCACAGTTGACAGTGCATGTCAAAGCAAAAACCAAGCCATGAGGTTGAAGGATTTGTTCGTAGAGCTCCGAGACAGGATTGTGTCGAGGCACAGATCTGGGGAAGGGTACCAAAACATTTCTGCAGCATTGAAGGTCATCATTCTTAAATTGAAGAAGTTTGGATCCACCAAGGCTCCTTCTAGAGCTGGCCGCCTGGCCAAACTGAGCAATCGGGAGAGAAGAGCTTTGGGCAGGGAGGTGACCAAGAACCCGACGGTCACTCTGATAGAGCTCCAGAGTTCCTCTGTTGAGATGGGAGTACCTTCCAGAAGAATAACCATCTCTGCAGCACTCCACCAATCAGGCCTTTATGATATTGGCAAGATGCCAAAAGGCACCTAAAGGACTCTCAGACTATGAGAAACAATATTGTCTGGTCTGATGAAACCAAAATTGAACTCTTTGGCCTGAATGCCAAGGATCACATCTGGGGGAAACCAAGCGACATCCCTACGGTGAATCATGTTGGTGGCAGCATCATGCTGTAGGGATGTTTTTCGACGGCATGGACTGGGAGACTAGTCAGGATCGAGGGAAATGTGAATGGAGCAAAGTACAGAGAGATCCTTGATGAAAACCTGCTCAGGACCTCAGACTGGCAAAGTTTCACCTTCCAACAGGAAAACGAACCAGAGCGCACAGCCAAGACAACGCAGGAGTGGCTTCGCGACAAGTCTCTGTATGTCCTTGAGTGGCCCAGCCAGAGCCTGGACTTGAACCCGATCGAACATCTCTGGAGAGACCTGAAAATAGCTGTGATGCTTCCCCTTAAAGACAAAAGAGAGAGACATGGCAACGGTATCCTAGCCAAGACTAATGCTAGGTGTCTTTTTGTAGTTTTCCTTATGCAGACTATCAACAGTAGCCAGCATATTGCTTGAATGTTAAATATTGAAGGTTTACTTTTGTAAATCACTTAACCTAAAATAAGCTCAGCGAGTTGATTTTGCATGTGCTTTGTCTGTGTGAAGGGATTTATGCTGCATTCACATGCTACTCGGAACTAGGACACTAGTGATCTTCAGGTCGGAAAGTCGGAGCTCTAGAAAGATGCACTAGTTTCCTTCTTGGAATTCCGAGTTTGATGACCATTCAAAGATTTTTCCCAGTTGGAGCTAGTTTTTTTCCCCAGAGTACCCAGTTGCCTTAAATGCACTGAAGTCGTAAGTCGGAGTTTTCTGAGTTGACCGCAGCATTTGAACTGGAATGCAAAAATGCGCTGAAAAGTGACAGACAAGATCCACTGGCCCACATGTATTTACTGGCCCCGTCAGGCCATAGTTAATGTTTGACCCTGCATGTAAAAGAAAATAAATTTATGCCAATGAACATCTGAATGAGTCAGAGGACAACTGGGTGAAAGTGTTGTGGTCAGATGAGACCAAAATGGAGCTCTTTGGCATCAACTCAACTCGCCGTGTTTGGAGGAGGAGGAATGCTGCCTATGACCCCAAGAACACCATCCCCATCGTCAAACATGGAGGTGGAAACATTATGCTTTGGGGGTGTTTTTCTGCTAAGGGGACAGGACAACTTCACCGCATCAAAGGGACGATGGACAGGGCCATGTACCGTCAAATCTTGGGTGAGAACCTCCTTCCCTCAGCCAGGGCATTGAAACGGGGTCGTGGATGGGTATTCTAGCATGACAATGACCCAAAACACACGGCCAAGGCAACAAAGGAGTGGCTCAAGAAGAACACATTAAGGTCCTGGAGTGGCCTAGCCAGTCTCCAGACCTTAATCCCATAGAAAATCTGTGGAGGGAGCTGAAGGTTTGAGTTGCAAAACGTCAGCCTCTAAACCTTAATGACTTGGAGAAGATCTGCAAAGAGGAGTGGGACAAAATCCCTCCTGAGATGTGTGCAATCCTGGTGGCCAACTACAAGAAACGTCTGACCTCTGTGATTGCCAACAAGGGTTTTGCCACCAAGTACTAAGTCATGTTTTGCAGAGGGGTCAAATACGTATTTCCCACATTAAAATGCAAATCAATTTATAACATTTTTCACATGTGTTTTCTGGATTTTGTTGTTGTTATTCTGTCTCTCACTGTTCAAATAAACCTACCATTAAAATTATAGACTGATCATTTCTTTGTCAGTGGGAAAACGTACAAAATCAGCAGGGGATCAAATACTTTTTTCCCTCACTGTAAGAGTACACGCTGAGTATACAAAACATTAACCCCACCTGCTCTTTCCATGACAGACTGACCAGGTGAATCCAGGTGAAAGCTATGATCTCTTATTGATGTTACTTGTTAAATCCACTTCAATCAGTGTAGATGAAGGGGAGGAGACTGGTTCAAGAAGGATTTTTAAGTCTTGAGACAATTGAGACATGGATTGTGTTCGTGTTCCGTTCAGAGGGTAAATAGGGCAAGACAAAATATTTAAAAGCCTTTAAATGGGGTATGGTACGTACTAGGTGCCAGGCGCACCGGTTTGAGTGTGTCAAGAACTGTAACGCTGCTGGATTTCACGCTCAACTTCAAAGCACCTTCTGCTTTCCGGAATTGGGTCGTCCTCTGTATCCTCGTCCTGAAACGTCTTCCTCTTGCGTGCTCTTTTGCACTCAGTTGTTGCGTTATTTTGTTAGCCCATGTCTTTCGCAGTGTTCTCCAACTTGTCTTAGGCCTCATCTGTGCGTGTCTATAATCTCAGCCATGCAGATGTCAATTGAATCATTTTGCAGATAGTTAGAAAGGATGTAAGTATTCTTTAGTAAACAGTTCCAAAACACCAATATAAATGTAAACTCAAATGTAAATTATTTTTTAGAGAAGGCCATTGACTTCAGAGGCCGTCTTTTGGTGTAGTATGTTTATGGTGCTTTACTCAGCGTAGGGCTTCAATGATAGCAGGCACACTCTGCATAGCCGCTTCAGTGGCCTGTTTCCTGGAGGCCCACTTTGTGTCCGATAGGTTCTTCAGCTTGAGAATGGCTCTCCATTCTTTTTCCTGTTCCTCCTCAAGTATTTTAAAACTTGGGAAGCTGGAAGATAAAAAGCAGTACAGGGTCTCTCTTCACAGGAGGTTGGTGGCATCTTAATTGAGGAGGACGAGCTCGTGGTAATTGCTGGAGCGGAATAAGTGGAATGGTATCAAATACATCAAGGACATTCAGAGACTTGTCCCGAAGCCACTCCTGCGTTGTCTTGGCTGTGTGCTTAGGGTCATTGTCCTGTTGGAAGCGGAACCTTCGCCTCCAGTCTGAGGTCCTGAGCCCTCTAGAGCAGGGTTTCATCAAAGATCTCTCTGTACTTTGCTCCATTCATCTTTGTCTCGATCCTGACTAGTCTCCCAGTCCCTGCCGCTGAAAAACAGCATGAAGCTGCTACCAGCATGCTTCACAGTAGGGATGGTGCCAGGTTTCCTCCAGACGTGACGCTTGTTATTAAGGCCAATAAGTTCAATCTTGGTTTCATTAGACCAGAGAATCTTGTTTCTCATGGTCTGAGTCCTTTAGGTGCCTTTTGGAATACTCCAAGTGGGCTGTCATATGCCTTTTACTGAGGAGTAGCTTCAGTCTGTCCACTCTACCATAAAGGCCTGATTGGTCGAGTGCTGCAGAGATGGTTGTCCTTCTGGAAGTTTCTCCCATTTGACAGAGGAACTCTGGAGCTCTATCAGAGTGACTATCGAGTTCTTGCTCACTTCCCTGACCAAGGCCCCTCTCCCCCGATTGCTCAGTTTGCCCTGGCGGCCAGCTCTTGGAAGAGGCTTGGTGGTTCCAAACTTCTTCCATTTAAGAATGGAGGCCACTGTGTTCTTGGGGATCTTCAATGCTGCAAAAATGTTTTGGTACCCTTCCCCAGATCTGTGCCTTGACACAATCCTGTGTCGGAGCTCCATGGACAATTCCTTTGAACTCATGGCTTGGTTTTAGCTCTGACATGCAGTGTCAACTGTTGGACCTTATATAGATGGGAGTGTGCCTTTCCAAATCATATCCAATCAACTCCAAGTTGTAGAAACAAGGATGATCAATAGAAACAGGATGCACCTGAGCTCAATTTTCTCATTGCAAAGGTTCTGAATACTTATGTAAATAAGGTATTTATGTTATCATTTTTAATACATTTGCAAAAATTTCCGAAAAGCTGTTTTCGCTTTTTCATTATGCGGTGTTGTGTGGATTGCTGAGGAAATGTTTTTATTTAATCCATTTTAGAATAAGGCTGTAATGTAACAATATGTTAAATAAGTTATAGTTTTAAATGTTTTTCCTTAGCTTTTTTTATTATCATAGTTGACATGTTTTTCTTAAAAAAAATTATATGGGACATTCAAATTCACTTACATTATATGGGACTTCATGATCTTTCCAACCACACACAGCCATGTATGAGAAGCGGGACAGACAACAGACTGTCAAACCAGCAGTTTCCCTGTCATCGCTCACTTTGTGTCTGACAGACGCCTATCCTATCAAGTGATCACTCGAAGATGCATATCGTTAATTCTAGAAGGAGAGGGATTTTTTTTATATATTTTTTTTATGACTAGTGAATTGAAAAGTACTCTTGTTAATCAAAGCGAAAAAGTACATGGCGGAAAATGGACAGGCATTTACGGGATTCGATGGTGTGTGTGTGTGTGTGTGTGTGTATCACAATTTGAGATGTGAGTGCTGTCAAGCAAACACATACTGTACCAGTCAAAAGTTTGGACACACCTACTCATTCAGGGTTTTTTCTTTATTTTACTATTTTCTACATTATAGAATAATAGTGACAACATCAGAACTATGAAATAACACATGGGTGTTAAAGAAAGTTTATATTCTTCGAAGTAGCCACCCTTTGCCTTGATGACCGCTTTGCACACTCTTGGCATTCTCTTAACCAGCTTCACCTGGAATGCTTGAATGTCTTGAAGGAGTTCCCACATATACTGAGCACTTGTTGGCTGCTTTTCCTTTGCTCTGCGGTCCAACTTATCCCAAACCATCTCAGTTGGGTTGAGGTCGGGTGATTTGTGGAGGCCAGGTCATCTGTTGTCGAGGCCAGGTCACTCCTCTCCTTGGTCAAATAGCCCTTACACAGCCTGGAGGTGTGTTGGGTCATTTTTCTGTTGAAAAACAAATGATAGTCCCACTAAGCGCAAACCAGATGGGATGGCGTATCACTGTGGTAGCCATGCTGGTTAAGTGTGCCTTGAATTCTAAATAAATCACTGACAGTGTCACCAGCAAAGCACCCCCACACCATCACACTTCCTCCTCCATGCTTTACAGTGGGAACTACACATGCGGAGATCATTCGTTTACCTACTCTGCATCTCACAAAGACACGGCGATTGGAACCAAAAATCTCAAATTTGGACTCTTCAGACCAAAGGACAGATTTCCACAGGTCTAATGTCCATTGCTCATGTTTCTTGGCCCAAGCAAGTCTCTTTTTCTTGTCCTTTAGTAGTGGTTTCTATGTAGCAATTCGACCATGAACGCCTGATTCACGCAGTCTCCTCTGACCAGTTGATGTTGAGATTACTTGAAATCTAGGAGTTTTTTTTATCCCAGTCCCCGTCCCTGCAGGAGGTATTTTGGTAGGCCGTCATTGTAAATAACTATTTGTTCTTAACTGACTTGCCTAGTTAAATTAAAAAGTGATAACTTATCCTCTGCAGCAGTGGTAATTCTGGGTCTTCCTTTCCTGTGCCGGTCCTCATGAGAGCCAGTTTCATCATAGCGCTTGATGGTTTTTGTAAGTGCACTTGAAAAAACGTTCAAAGTTGTTAACCTCTTAGGGCGCACCTAGTGCGTAAGGAACGCTAGCGGGACACCTACGACAACATCTTAAAAATGCAGAGAGCCAAATTCAAAATACAAAAATAGTAATCTTAAACATTCATGAAAATACAAGTGTTGCACACTATTCAAAAGCTTAGAATCTTGGTAATCTCACAGCATTGTCAGATTTCAAAAAGGCTTTATGGCAAAAGCATAGCATTTGATTGTCTGAGGACAGCTCCCCACATACTTCCTGCATTAGCATAATAACATAACCAGCACGGGTGTCACAAAACTCAAAAATGTAAATAAAATAAATCGCTTTTGAAGATCTTCCTCTGATGGCAATCCAAAGGGTCCCAGCTACACAATGAATGGTCCTTTTGTTCGATAAAGTCCCTCTTTATGTCTCAAAAGCTCAGTTTGGTTGGCGCGTTTGGTTCAGAAATCAACTGACATAGAAGACATAGAAAACGTTAAAAAGTTACCTATAAACTTTATCCAAACAACTCAAACAATGTTTCTAATCGATCCTCAGGTACCCTAATATGTATATAAATGATAATATTTAACGGATAATATCCTGGTTGATAAAAATTAAAAAAAAACAAATTGCCAAAGAGAAGAGTCCTCTCCAGAGTCCACTGACAAAAACAGCTCTTACTCCTTGGTTTTTCAAAATAAAAGCCTGAAACTTTGTCTAAAGACTGTTGACACCTAGTGGAAGCCATAGGAACTGCAATCTGGGAGCTAGATCCCCCTGCTTTCAATAGCATGTCAATGGAAAATGTGTGACATCTCAAAATCACATTTTCTGAATGGATTTTCCTCGGGTTTTCACCTGCCAAATCAGTTCTGTTATACTCACAGACATTATTGTAACCGTTTTAGAAATTTAAGCGTGTTTTCTATCCAATACTACTAATTATGTGCATATTCTAGTTTCTGGGCCTGAGTAACAGGCATTTTACTTTGGGCACGCCAGACTCTCCGAACACTGCTGCCACTCCCTAATATTAAACATTCATGAAAATACAAGTGTTGTACACCATTCAAAAGCTTAGAATCTTGGTAATCGAACCGTGTTGTCGGATTTACAAAAGGCTTTACGGCGAAAAACATTTGATTGTCTGAGGACAGCGCCCCACAACATATTATTCAAACCAGCATACGTAGGCGTTAGAACATTTTAAATAGCGATAAAATAAATCACTTACCTTTTTGAAGATCTTCCTCTGTTTGCAATCCCACGGGTCCCAGGAACACAAAGAATGGTCGTTTTGTTCGATAAAGTCTTTCTTTATATCCCAAAAAGTCAGTTTAGTTGGAGCCATGGAGTTCTGTAATCCAGTCATTCAACATGCAGACAAATATATCCCAAAAGTACTGGTAAAGATCATCCAAACAAGTCAAACAATGTTTCTAATTAATCCTCAGGTGGTCAAATATCTAAATAAACAATAATATTTCAGACGGAGAATAGTATGTTCAATAGGAAAGAATAGGAAAATAAAGAGGAGCCCGCACCCATTCACGCGCTTTTCCAAAGCCACTTGGTAGAATAACAACTTCTTGTTTGTTTTTCAAAAAACAAGCCTGAAACCATGTCTAAAGACTGTTGACATCTAGTGGAAGCCATAGGAACTGCAATCTGGGAGCTAATTCCCTCTAAAGTCAATAGCAAGTCAATGGAAAGACTGTGACCTAAAAAAAATCCTTATCGGAAAATGTGCTTTTCTGATTTTTCTCTGCCATATCAGTTCTGTTATACTCACAGACATTATTTTAACTTCAGAGTGTTTTCTATCCAATACTACCAATTATATGCATATCCTAGCTTCTGGGCCTGAGTAACAGGCAGTTTACTTTGGGCACTTCAGACTCTCCCTACTTCCGAACACTGCCCCCTAGCCCTAAGAGGTACATTTTCCAGAGTGACTGACCTGAATGTCTTGTTGTATTCGGCGCATGTGACAAATAAAGTTTGATTTGATTTGAATTCTAAATAAATCAGACAGTGTCACCAGCAAAGCACCCCCACATCATCACAACTTCTCCTCCATGCTTCACGCTGGGAACCACACATGCGGAGTTCATCCGTTCACCTACTCTGCGTCTCACAAAGACATGGCAGTTGGAACCAAAAATCTCAAATTTGGACTCATCAGACCAAAGGACAGATTTCCACCGGTCTAATGTCCGTTGCTCATGTTTCTTGGCCCAAGTAAGTATCTTCTTCTCATTGATGTCCTTTAGTAGTGGTTTCTTGGCAGCAATTCGACCATGAAGGCCTGATTCACGCAGTCTCCTCTGAACAGTTGATGTGTCTGTTACTTGAGGCATTTATTTGGGCTGCAATTTCTGAGGCTGTGACTCTAATGACCTTATCCTCTGCAGCAGAGGTAACTCTGGGTCTTCCTTTCCTGTGGAGGGCCTCATGAGAGCCAGTTTCATCATAGCGCTTTCAAAGTTCTTGAAATGTTCCGTGTTGACTGACCTTCATGTCTTGAAGTAATGATGGACTGTCGTTTCTCTTTGCTTATTTGAGCTGTTCTTGCCATAATATTGACTTGGTCTTTTACCAAATAGGGTTGTCTTCTGTATACCAACCCTACCTTGTCACATTAGAACTGATTGGCTCAAATGCATTAAGAAGGAAAGAAATTCCACAAATGAACAGGCACGCACACCTGTTAATTGAAATGCATTCCAGGTAATTACCTCATGAAGCTGGTTGATAGAATGCCAAGCTTGTGCAAAGCTGTCATCAAGGCAAAGGGTGGCTACTTTGAATAATCTCAAATTCAAAATATAGTTTTATTTAACACTTTCTTTTTGGTTACTTTATGATTCCATACAGTATGTGCTATTTCATAGTTGTGATGTCTTCACTATTATTCAACAATGTAGAAAATAGTAAAATTAAAAACCCTGCAATGAGTAGGTGTGTCTAAACTTTTGACTGGTACTGTATGTACACACACACAAAAACATCCTATTGGCATGTACACCTACCTATTCTATAGACACCCAACGCATTCATAAATCAAGCAATTTTAGTAAATGCTCATTGATCAAACAAATATATGAGAAAGTGGAGGGGAAAAAAGGGATTATTTATTTTGTTTTGATTGCTGTCACAGAACTCATATGTTACACGCTGACATAGGCTATGGTACGGTACAATCAGCAGCAAAGTCCTTTTAAGTCATTCTTGCAATGAGAAAGTTTGTGTATTTAAGGCTTGATCTGCGAGGTTCTGTGACTCAAAGCTATTTTAGGTCTTATTCAAAACTCTGTAGGGAGATGTGATGTGAATCAAGTGGTGCCCCTCACCATGAATTATGCAGTGTTTGTGGACTTTCTTCTGCTTCCCTGCTCTCCTCCCGCACTGTCTCCTCTGTCTCCTCTCTCTCTCTCTCTCTCTCTCTCTCTCTCTCTCTCTCTCTCTCTCTCTCTCTCTCTCTCTCTCTCTCTCTCTCTCTTTATTTCACTCTCACACACTTTTCCCTCCTCCCCCCTACACACATTGATGCGCTGTCTCTCATACACACTGACTCCTCCCATTCTCTCTCTCTCTCTCTCTCTCTCTCTCTCTCTCTCTCTCTCTCTCTCTCTCCTCCTTCTGACACTGCTGAATACTGACTAGATTTATAGATGTGCTACTCTGGGATTGGAATCAGAAGCAGGTAATGTGTTGTGTGGATGAGGCGACTCCTTCTCTCCCTACCATTAACCAAAAGGAAGGGGAGGCTGGCTGACGAGTAGATTTATTTCATGGGCCCACATTGAGACTTTGTGTGTGTGTGTTTTGATTGAGGGATGGAGTTTATTTGTGTGTTCTTGCATACACCTAGTGAATTATGCACATTTGTGGGACTCGCCTTGTAAAACCTACGATTTAGACTTGTAAAACACAAGGCTTAGCTGGCAAAAGTTTTCCGGATTAAGAACTGTAATCCACTTTGCTGCAATGCCCCTGCAATGCAACATCCTTTGTCCTTAGTCTCTCATTATGTGTGTGTGTGTGCTTAGTCTCTCATTGTGTGTGTGTGTGTGTCCTTAGTCTCAGTGTATGTGTGTGCATGTCTATTTTACCATATTGTGCCAGCGAGAGGAAGGTGGAAGAAAAAACTCAGTTCTCTTCTCAGCTCATGAAAAGTAGCTGGGAAAGGGCAAATATTTGAGCATCGCCGATAGAGCTGTACTTTTAGTCCAGAAATAAATACAGCTGAATTCTCCCAGGTGCTTCGATGCAGTCTTCTCTGCTGAAGCAAACCTGCCTGGCAAATGTTTACAAGGGGAAAGAATGAGCAAGAGAAAGGAAGAGAGACAGGGTTGATTTTAAATGAATTCTTTCTCATATAAATCACTGCTCGTCTGCAGTCCATTTATATAGCTGTGCTCATAAATGTTATGTGACGTGTATATTTTAGATGAGATCGCATTGTGTCGACATCTAGCCTCTTGCCAGGGTGTTCATCCTTTAATTCGTTTGCCTCACGTAACCCCAAACACAGAGATGGTATTTAATGTAGAAGGCCATAAAGTTAATTTGAGCACCAATCCAATCCCACATGAACACATTATGTCCAGCGTTGGTTGATCTCCCCTCTTTCTTCTTTGGCCTTCTGAACTAAATTCTCCACCCTCTAGGCATTTTCGGTTGTATTATGGTTGGGCGTAGGTTTTATAGCAGACCACCTGAAGGATTGCAAGTTTTCAAAATGTTCTTTAGACGTTGCCCCACTATAATTTCAAGACAGCAGCTACTCTTCCTGGGGTCCAGCAAAATTAAGGCAGTTATACATTTTTAAAAACGTTACAATACATTCACAACATATTAAGTGCGTGCCCTCAGGCCCTTACTCTACTACCACATATCTACAACACAAAATCCATGTGTGTGTGTGTGTATAGTGCCTATGCTATCGTGTGTTTGTATGCATGTGTCTGTGCCTATATTTGTGTTGCCTCACAGTCCCCGCTGTTCCATAAGGTTTATTTATATGTTTTTAAATCAAATTTTACTGCTTGCATGAGTTACTTGCTGTGGAATAGAGTTCCATGTAGTCATGGCTCTATGTAGTACTATGCGCCTCCCATAGTCTGTTCTGGACTTGGGGACTGTGAAGAGACCTCTGGTGGCATGTCTTGTGGGGTATGCATGGGTGTTCGAGCTGTGTGCCAGTAACTCAAACAGACAGCTTGGTGCATTCAACATGTCAATACCTCTCACAAATACAAGTAGTGATGAAGTCGATCTCTCCTCCACTTCGCGCCAGATGACTGAACAGTAGTCCAGGTGTGACAACCCGGAAACATTTGACCCAAGTTAAACAATTTAAAGGAAATGCTACCAAATACTAATTGAGTGTGTGTAAACCTCTGACCCACTGGGAATGTGATGAAAGAAATAAAAGCTGAAATAAATCATACTCTCTACTATTATTCTGACATTTCACATTCTTAAAATAAAGTGGTGATCCAAACTGACCTAAGACAGGGCATTTTTACTAGGATTAAATGTCAGGAATTGTGAAAAACTGAGTTGAAATGTATTTGGCTAAGGTGTATGTAAACTTCCAACGTCAACTGTAGGTGTTCCTTTTGTCGAGGTGGGAATGGGCAGTTTGGAGTGCAATTGAGATTGCGTCATCTGTGGATCTGTTGGCGCGTTATGCAAAGTGGGACTTGGGTTTCCGGTATAATGGTGTTGTGAGCCATGACCAGCCTTTCAAAGCACTTCATGGCTACCAACGTGAGTGCTACGGTGCAGTAATCATTTAGGCAGGTTACCTTCTCATTCTTTGACACAGGGACTGTTGTGGTCTGAAACATGTAGATATTACAGACTCGGTGCAGTGTTGCTTGCCTCGAAGCGAGCATAAAAGGCATTTGACCCATCTGGTAGGCTCACTTCACTGGGCAGCTCGCGGCTGGGTTTCCCTTTGTATTCCGTAATAGTTTTCAAGCCCTGCCATATCCAACGAGCAACAGAGCCGGTGTAGTAGGATTCAATCTTAGTCCTGTATTGAAACTTTGCCTGTTTGATGGTTCGTCTGAGGGCATAGCGGCATTTCTTAGAAACGTCCGGATTAGTGTCCCGCTCCTTGAAGCGGCAGCTCTAGCCTTTAGCTCGATGCTGATGTTACCTGTAATCCATGGCTTCTGGTTGGGATATGTACGTACATTCACTGTGGGGACGACGTCGTCGATACACCGGTGACTGAGGTGGTGTACTCCTCAATGGCATTGGATGAATCTCGGAACTTAACAGTCCTGTAGCGTAGCATCCACTTCCTGTATTTAGCGAGGCACTGATACTTCCTGCTTTAGTTTTTGCTTGTAAGCAGGAATCAGGAGGATAGAATTATGGTCAGATTTGCCAAATAGTTTTTTTATACATCTCTGTGTGTGGAGTAAAGGTGGTATATAGTTTTTTTTCCCTCTGGTTGCACATGTGAGATGCTAGTAGAATTAGGTAAAACAGATTTAAGTTTCCCTGCGTTAAAGTCCCTTTGCCACTAGGAGCGCCGTTTCTTGATGAGCATTTTTTTGTTTGCTTATGGCCTTATATATCTGAGTGCGGTCTTAGTGCAAGCATTGGTTTGTGGTGGTAAATAGACGGCTACAAATAATATAGATGAGAACTCTCTTGGTAGATAGTGTGGTCTACAGCTTATCATGAGGTACTATACCTCAGGCGAGCAATACCTCAAGACTTTAATATTTGACATCGCGCACCAGCAGTTATTGACAAATAGACACACACCCCCTGCCTCTCGTCTTAACAGACATAGTTGCTCTGTCCTGCCGATGCATGGAAAACCCAGACAGCTCTATATTATCCGTGTCGTCGTTCAGCCACGACACTTTTTAATGTCTCCTTGGTTGGATAGTCTTAATCGTAGATCGTCCAGTTTATTTTCCTATGATTGCACTTTGGCCGAAAGTACGGAGGGTAGTGGTGGTTTACCTACTAGCCGACAAATTATTTTAAGGCACCCCGCCCTCCTCCCCCCCCCTTTTCTCCATCTTCCCTTCACGCTAATGACAGCGATTTGGGCCTGGTCTCAAGAAAGAAGTATATCCTTTGCGTCGAACACATTAAAGCAAAAAATCTTTATCAGTTCGAGGTGAGTAATCGCTTTTCTGATGTCCAGAAGCTCTTTTCGGTCATAAGAGATGGTAGCAGCAACATTATGTACAAAATAACTTACAAACAAAATAGCACAGTTGGTTAGGAGCCTGTAAAACGGCAGCCATCCCCTCCGACGCCATTATGTCAATGATATAATGTCATTCATCTTTGTTTCATAGTGTAGTTTCATCTTATTATTCAGTTTAGTCACATGATTTCTCAATTTGCAGTACATTTGCCAATCGGTTGTACGGCCAGACCTATTTGCCAGTTTTTTGGCCTCATCCCTCTCAACCATACAATTTTTAAATTCCTCATCAATTCATGGAGATGTAAAAGTTTTTACAGTAATTTTCTTAATGGGTGCACACTTATTAAAAAAACTGGGATAAGCAAAGTGCAGAGTCTGGTTGCTCCTCATTACACACCACGGACCAACAAATATTATTTACATTAACAAACATAGAAATCGCTACAAAACTGACATTGACAGGGCCTCCTGAGTGATGCAGCAGTCTAAGGCGGGCTGGGCGAATGCAGGCTGATTTTGGTCGTCAGTTGAACTGTGTTTCCTCCGACACATTGGAGCAGCTGGCTTCCGGGTTAAGCGAGCGGGTGTTAAGAAGCGCGGCTTGGCTGGTCATGTTTCGGAGGACGATGTTCTGTGGAAATTGTTAAGTTGTCATTGTGCATGGAGTTTAACTTTGTAACCATTGGTTATTTAACTTTGTAACCATTGGTTTTTGTTTGACATACCTTTTTTAAAGTGAAAAATCTGAGTCCTTGTGTCACTTCTTTGCTATGGAATTGCCCTATAGCTAAATATTGGCCATGACAAACAGGCAACCAAAAAGTAACGTTTGAAAGGCCGCCAGAACTGACAAATGTCTCTGTCTTCTATAGGTCCATGGAGCAGGTACCATGAGGCTGCACTGCAAGATCCTTTCCCTCTTCCTCCCTATCCTCAAGCCCCTAGCACGTCATAGGCCGCTCTGCTGCCTCCCAGCCAATGGCAGGCCAACCACAGTCCCCAGACTCCTCTCCTCTTCCCGTCACCTGACCACTGACGTCCCCTCCTCCCAGCCCCTGGTTGGCCAAGATACAACTGTCAAAGTTCTGGGCCACTCCTACCCTTGTGATGACTTCACCAATGTGACCAGCAAGATCCTGGCCAAGGTGGGCTGCAATCTGCACAACCAAGCCCACCATCCTCTCTGGCTCATCAAAGAGCGAATCAAAGCCCACTTCTACCGTGCCTACATCATGCGCTCTGGGAACCCGCTTTTCTCGGTCCATGACAACCTCAGTCCAGTGGTGACGACGGAGCAGAACTTTGACAGCCTGCTCATCCCGCCCGACCACCCCAGCCGGAAGCAAGGTGACAACTACTACCTCAACCGTGGCACCATGCTGCGAGCTCACACCTCCGCCCACCAGAGGGAGTTGGTGTGCTCGGGGCTGGATGCCTTCCTGCTGGCGGGCGACGTGTACCGAAGAGACGAGATTGACGCCAGCCACTACCCCGTGTTCCATCAGATGGAGGGTGTACGCCTCTTCTCCAACCACGAGGTCAGTAGAGCCGAGCAAGGACAGCTTGGTTCGGGGTAGGCACGGTAATGTGAAAATGATTGTGGAGTTAAAGTACTGATACATTCAAACTAAACGCAACGCTGCCATGAGAAGCTCCAGTGTTATTGATTAGCTTCTAATCCTAACCACAAGGTCAAGGCTTTCTCTGTAGTGTCACAACAAGGTCAAAGAGTAGGACTCACAAAGTAGGATGAATACAGTAGGCCCTTGTTACACAGCGGCAAGATCTACAGTTTTATCGATTTTAAATATGCTGTTTTGAGTGCTGTAAAGACTTTGATAAGTAATCTTAGATTCACATACAATAACTCACCTTTTTTACCCCCAAGTTGTTTGCCAAAGTGTCGAGTGGAGAGGACCTGTCTCTCTTTGAGAGCGGGGGGCACCGGACCCCTCAGAAGCAGGAGACACACACTCTGGAGGCGGTTAAGCTTGTGGAGTTTGATCTGAAACAGACCCTCGACCGTATGGTCAGACACCTGTTTGGAGAAGGTAAACAACATTCCAAGTTCAAGTTTGTTGATGGGGACCTCTTACCTTCCGATGGGTCTTGAGAAAGAGAGAAGAAATGCAATTTAAATGATCCCATAGTCCTTTAAGGCCTGTGGTCTCTAGAAAGAAAGGGAGGTTTTTGATACTTTTGGGATCAGTCCCTCGCCTTTTGTCTCAACCTGTCCTTTCCTCTCCTCCATCTACCTTCATCTTCTCCTATCTCCTCTGTGCCAGAGCTGGAGATCCGCTGGGTGGAGTGTTACTTCCCCTTTACCCATCCCTCCTTTGAGATGGAGGTACGTTTCCAGGAGGACTGGCTGGAGGTGTTGGGCTGTGGAGTAATGGAGCAGGAGCTGGTGCACTCTGGTAAGCACATCTGTTGAGAGACACCCAAACACACACACATGTACACACTCCCACAAGAACGCATGAACACAGACACACCCTTATTCACTCTTCCAAACACACATGCGCTTACTGTATGCATGAACACAAACATGCTTTCACAAGAAAATGCACTTTCATAGACATACACACTTGGGCAAATACAAACGTATACTTGCATACACTTACTCTGTCTCACACATACAAATACAGTGCATTTGGAAAGTATTCAGACCCCTTCACTTTTTCCACATTTTGTTACGTTACAGCCTTATTCTAAAATTGATTAATTAGTTATTTTTCCCTCATCAATCTATCCTCAATACCCCATAATGACAAAGCGAAAACAGGTTTTTAGACATTTTTGCTAATGTATTGAAAATAATAAACAGAAATACCTTATTCACATACACTACCAGTCAAAACTGGTCACCTGCTCATTCCAGAGTTTTTCTTAATTTTGTACTATTTTCTACATTGTAGAATAATAGTGAAGAAATAAAAACTATGAAATAACACATATGGAATCATGTAGTAACCAAAAAAGTGTTCTTCAAAGTAGCCCTGAAGACGTTATCTCAACCAGCTTGATGAGGTAGTCACCTGGAATGCATTTAAATGAACAGGTCTGAACAGGTGTGCCTTGTCAAAAGTTAATTTGTGGAATTTCTTTCCTTCTTAATGCATTTGAGCCAATCAGTTGTGTTGTGACAAGGTTGGGTTGGTATACAGAAGATATCCTTATTTGGTAAAAGACCAAGTCCATATTATGGCAAGAACAGCTCAAATAAACAAAGAGAAACAGCAGTCCATCATTACTTCAAGACATGAAGGTCAGTCAACACGGAACATTTCAAGAACTTTGAAAGCGCTATGATGAAACTGGCTCTCATGAGGCCCTCCACAGAAAAGGAAGACCCAGAGTTACCTCTGCTGCAGAGGATAAGGTCATTAGAGTCACAGCCTCAGAAATTGCAGCCCAAATAAATGCCTCAAGTAACAGACACATCAACTGTTCAGAGGAGACTGCGTGAATCAGGCCTTCATGGTCGAATTGCTGCCAAGAAACCACTACTAAAGGACATCAATGAGAAGAAGATACTTACTTGGGCCAAGAAACATGAGCAATGGACATTAGACCGGTGGAAATCTGTCCTTTGGTCTGATGAGTCCAAATTTGAGATTTTTGGTTCCAACTGCCGTGTCTTTGTGAGACGCAGAGTAGGTGAACGGATGAACTCCGCATGTGTGGTTCCCAGCGTGAAGCATGGAGGAGAAGTTGTGATGATGTGGGGGTGCTTTGCTGGTGACACTGTCTGATTTCTTTAGAATTCAAATCAAACTTTATTTGTCACATGCGACGAATACAACAAGTGTGACCTTAACGTGAAATGCTTACTTACAAGCCCTTAACCAACAGTGCAGTTCAAGAAGTCTTAAGAAAATATTTACCAAATAAACTAAAGTAAAAAAAAAAATCTAAGTTACACAATAGCATAACAATATCGAGGCTATATAGAGGGGGTACCGGTACCGAGTCAGTGTGCGGGGGTACAGGTTAGAGGTAATTTGTGCATGTAGATAGGGGTGAAGTGACTATGCATAGATAATAAACAGCGAGTAGCAGCAGTGTACAAAACAAATGGGGGGGGGAATGTAATAGTCCGGTGGCCATTAGATTAATTTTTCAGCAGTCTTATGGCTTGGGGGTAGAAGCTGTTAAGGAGCCTTTTGGTCCTAGACTTGGCGCTCCGGTACCGCTTGCCGTGCGGTAGCAGAGAAAACGGTCTATGACTTGGGTGACTGGAGTCTCTGACAATTTGATGGGCTTTCCTCTGACACCACCAATTATATAGGTCCTGGATTGCAGGAAGCTTGGCCCCAGTGATTTTCTGGGCCGTCCGCTCTACCCTCTGTGGCGCCTTATGGTCAGATGCCGAGGAGTTGCCGTACCAGGCTGTGATGCAACCGGTCAGGATGCTCTCGATGGTGCAGCTGTAGAACTTTTTGAGGATCTGGGGACCCATGCCAAATATTTTCAGTTTCCTGAGGGGGTAAAGGTTTTGTCATGCCCTCTTCACGAATGTCTTGATGTGTTTGGACCATAATAGATTGTTGGTGATGTGGACTCCAAGGAACTTGAATCTCTCGACCCGCTCCACTACACATCAAATAAAAGTGTATTTGTCACGTGCACCGAATAGAACAGGTGTAGACCTTACAGTGAAATGCTTACTCACAGGCTCTAACCAACAGTGCAAAAAAGGTATCAGGTGAACAATAGGTAAGTAAAAAAATAAAAACAACAGTGAAAAATAACAGTAGTGAGGCTATAACAGTAGCGAGGCTATATACAGGCACCGGTTAGTCGGGCTGATTGAGGTAGTATGTACATGTAGATATGCTTAAAGTGACTATGCATATATGATGAACAGAGAGTAACAGTAGCGTAAAAGAGGGGGTGGTGGGTGGTGCGACACAATGCAGATAGCCCGGTTAGCCAATGTGCGGGGGCACTGGTTGGTCGGGCCAATTGAGGTAGTATGTACATGAATGTATAGTTAAAGTGATTATACATATATGAGAAACAGAAAGTAGCAGCAGCGTAAAAGAGGGGTTGGGGGCACACAATGCAAATAGTCTGGGTAGCCATTTGATTACCTGTTCAGGAGTCTTATGGCTTGGGGGTAAAAACTGTTGAGAAACCTTTTTGTCCTAGACTTGGCACTCCGGTACCGCTCGCCATGCGGTAGTAGAGAGAACAGTCTATGACTGGGGGGGCTGGGGTCTTTGACAATCTTTAGGGCCTTCCTCTGACACCGCCTGGTGTAGAGGTCCTGGATGTTGCAGCTGTAGAACCTTTTGAGGATCTGAGGACCCATGCCAAATCTTTTTAGTTTCCTGAAGAGTAATAAGCTTTGTCGTGCCGTTCACGACTGTCTTTGTGTGTTTGGACCATTCTAGTTTGTTGGTGGCCCCGTTGATGTTAATGGGGGCCTGTTCGGTCCGCCTTTTCCTGTAGTCCACGATCATCTCCTATTGTCTTGTTCACATTTAGGGAGAGGTTGTTGTCCTGGCACCACACTGCCAGTTCTCTGACCTCCTCCCTACAGGCTGTCTCATCGTTGTCGGTGATCCGGCCTACCACTGTTGTGTCGTCAGCAAACTTAATGGTGGTGTTGGAGTCGTGTTTGGCAACGCAGTCGTGGGTGAACAGAGTACAGGAGGGGACTAAGTACTCACCCCTGAGAGGCCACAGTGTTGAGGATCAGCGTGACAGACGTGTTGGGGCCGGCCCATCAGGAAGTCCAGGATCCATTTGCAGAGGGAGGTGTTTAGTCCCAGGGTTCTTTGCTTAGTGATGAGCATCGTGGGCACTATGGTGTTGAACGCTAGCGCCCCACTGCTCCCTAATTAAGGTGTATGTAAACTTCCGACTGTATATATGCTATCCTCCCCATTAGTGGTAATGGTGAGAGGTTAGCATGTTTTTGTTGTTGTTTTTTTAGCTTTTGCAACTGTTTCTATCATCGTTATTCATAATTAATTCATGATTTGTCTTAAGCAATGCATTATCAGGAGGAATTTAGAACATCTTATCTACACACTTTGAAGGAAAACTACTCCAGGTATCATTCAAATACTAAACTTTTGACTTCTTTAAAACCCTATAAGTGAAATGTGTCCATATACTTATGACCTCTTCAAATGAGGGGACTAGATATATTTCTAAACGCTAAAACATAAAAAGGTAATAAAGGTGATTCTGTACTGTCGCCTCATATGAAACATTTGATCTCATATTCAAAATGCTGGAGTATAGAGCCAAATGTAACATTTTAGCTTCACTTTCTAAGTACATACGGAGGGGACACACAAACAAACAACAGACTGTGCTCTTTACAGAATTGTGTACTCCCTTGAACAAAGTTTAACAGTATTGCTTCCGTCCCTCTCCTCGCCCCTGCCTGGGCTCGAACCAGGGACCCTCTGCTCACGTAGACAACAGCCACCCTCGAAGCATCGTTACCCATCGCTCCACAAAAGCCGCGGCCCTTGCAGAGCAATTGGAACAACTACTTCAAGGTCTCGGAGCGAGTGACGTCACCGGTTGAAACGCTGTTAGCGCGCACCCCGCTAGCTAACTAGCCATTTCACACCGGTTATAAAAGCTGTGTGCTGATGCGCCTCAATAAATATCCCACTTATCTAGAAATCAATAATACATTAAATGGACGCCAAAACAACATGACTCCTGTTTAGCTCCAGTGTTTGCTCTCTCCCCCCCACCGAGGGCCCTTTGCTGTTGTGGCTAAGGTCGTTGGGGTCAAACCTTTCTCCTTTGCCATTCTGCAGTGCAGTCACATCTCCTGCCTCCACCAGCAGATGGCAGTGTTGTGCAACAGGGGGCAGAGCCAGAGGTGAGCTTGGGAGTGGTGGGAGTGTCCCATTTGGGGAGTGTGCGGCAGGAAGACACTCTGTTGGGCCCCAGGGGAGGGGAGCTGGTTCAGCGGCCCAAACAAAGGCTTGTTCCAGGGGAGTGGACCTGGATTGACTCTCTCACGCTGCAGCAATAGCTCCCAGCCAGCAAGCCAGCCATCCACCCCTAGACTGTTACTAAAGCCATTAGAGAAGAGGGAATAGTACAGAATCACTGAATCAGTAGTCTTACTTTTTTGCTTCAGTGAAATATACAGAAGGCATCAAAAGACTGTTCGGGTTGGCATGATAGTTTAAAAGCCACCCTACTATAGTGCACATACAAACAAGGCCTTGTTGACGGCAAAAGCGCATTGTTATCAGATGAGGAGTGGGGCTGAATACTGCCCATTAGAAATCAAAACTCGGATTTGGGAAATTTTTTGGAAGGAAGTATCTGTTCCTGGGAATGTTTGGAGATCTCCTGGTTCCGGCTCTGCACTACAGTTGAAAAACCCTCTCAGCTCCTAGCCCATCACCTCCAGACATATTGATTACACAGCCATGTCCAATGGGCTCAGGCTCTACCTGCCCATGACAATATTCCACATGTGCCTGATTCACATTATTGGGCCAAGCTGTATGGGGTGTTTTGGAAGTACTGTTCAGATATCTATAGCCTCGGAAGCCCAGGCTTCTCAGATACCGTTCCAAAGCCTAGGGACGTTCTCAAAAAGATGATAAAAAGTGGTGGAGTATGGTAGAGTCTAGATGGAAACGAGGACACGCGTTGCCACTTATCAAACCAGACACTTTGTGTTTTTCTAAAACCAATTCTGACTTGCCGCAAGCATGCATAAGATAAAACACTTGCTACTAAACGTTGTCCGACGTGGTGAGAAGATTTGAAGTATAGCCTCACTAGACTAAGATTTCTTTGAACTCCTAATTATTTGTGTATACTTTTGAGATTGATAAATGGAATAGTGTTGTTAGTGTTATTTATACTGTAATGTTTAATATTCCTTGTCTTGTGGTACTCTGACAGATAGGCGAACGCCTAATATCTTGCTCCCTTTGTGTGTTTCCTCTTCTTGTATCCACTGAAAAATGCATTGCTCCAAGATTACTCAAGAGCTTCACTGCCTGTTTACATCTGGTTAAAAAGGTACTACCGGCTCATGATCAGTGCTTCACCACAGCAATGTAATTGGGTGTTTTTGAGAACTAGTGTTGTCAAACATGGCTGACTTTATTATGTGAAATCTAGTTATGATTTCTTCTCATGCTATGAATTTTTTTTCTTTAATTCATTAAATGCAACACAAGGCATTATATTGTTATTATTTGAAACCTAATAGCGTTGTTCATCAGGGCACACCATAGCAAAATGTTTCAAAGAGCATTGCAGCATAAAACGAAAACCAGCATTTATTTTTGGATGAGTTCAGATAGTACTTCCTAGGGTTGGGCAGTATCCAGATTTTCATATCCTTATTTTTCTCCCGGGATTTACGGTATTACGGGCCCCCAAAAAACTAAAAGCCCATTGGGTGTCTATTACCAGAATGCTAAAATTGCCCACGTAATAGCGAATTTACATGAAGGCTGCTAGCTAAATATGCTAATGAGCTTAAACAAAAATAAACAAATTGCAAAGACAGGCAATCCAGTTCATGAAGTTATACGTACTGTATATAGGTAGGAAAGTGAACAAGAGACATTGAGCAAAGTTTTGATGCATGCTTGTCTGAAGGAAGAACAGCACTGACTCTGGAGCAGCATGTGTACATGCTGTGTCTGGGTGGAGTCTGGAGTCACGAGGGCAATGGGCCTGCCTGCTCTGTTCAGAGAAGATGGGGGAGGAGCAGACTGGCTGAGAACGGAGAGGAGAAAAAACACAAGGAAATCAAAAGATAGCAGTGGCAGCTGTACACAACTCATCACAATGTCTTTCACTTCTCAAACACGGCACAAAGCTAATACAACCCTAAAATGCAAGATTAACTTTAAGCAGAACATTACGAAATGTAGCTGGCTACATTCTTTCTATGATACACATTCGCAATATGATGGCCGTGCATTGTTTTTGCAAGAAATACCTTGCTTTTTCATTGTATGCTTATGTACTTGTGTGGCTGCCAGCCAAATAACATTGCACTTCTGTTGTCATCTGATGACAATGAAGCTATTTTCAGCCGAATATTGCACTAATGTACAGTATTTTATGTGAAGGAAAACTATAGTTGCACGTCCCTGATCAATCTATTGAAAAAAAAAATTCAACGGTGTTGACGGTATACCGCCCAAGCCAAGTACGTCCTCATTTCTCTCTGTACTGGAACGTTTTCTTCCATTTCGTGGCTTTTGAACACGACCTAGTTTGCTGACCAGTTGATACTGTACCTTGAGACCCTTTGTGCGTTGACCATTGATGGTGCTACTGTCAACACCGTTCATGTGGCTGTTGCCAGTGGAGACTATGATCTGTTGCAAGGACTATAATTGGGATAGTTGTATGGCTCTGTAACCCTTGTTCTTCTTACCGGCAGCACTAACACTGGGAAAATATATAGGCATGCAAAGCTGGGGTGTCGCAGGATGTTGCTACGCTACACACGTGTGTGTGTCACTTTATTGGGACCAGTCCACACTGGAGTGGAGATTGATTGCATATCAATGGAAGTGTCCCGCTGCCCTGTCAAGAACATTGCTCTGCTGCAATGCTCTTGACATTAATCCGCGGGAGAGGGTTGTTCTTCAATGACTTTGTCAAACTGCACACAAAACCACATGTGCCCACATATGCACACACAGACCCGCACTTGTATTTTCTTTCCCAATTTCCCTCTCTCACTCTTCACTGCAGGGACTTTGTTAACCACACCCTGCCACTCTCTCTCCCTCCCACTCTAACACACACAGATACACACACACACACCCACACTCAGACTAGCTCCTCGCTCATGCTTATTCTTACTCTCTCAACTCTCCCTCTCTCCCTCTCCCCCAATTTCTTCACTGCGGCAGATCAGTGTGCCTCCCGTTACCAAGGCAACTCTTCATTCCCCACCCCACCCCACCCACACACACACACACACCCACCCACCCTCACAAACTCATACAAACTCATACATGCACCCTTTCCCTTAGGAACAGTGAGACAATAAGAAAAAGATGGCAGTGAGGGTGAGGGAAAGATACAGAGAGAGTATTAAATGTGTGGGGTTCTCTCTCCAGACGGGACCAGCAGCCGGGATGCCAGTGGGGGGTTTAAGCATGACCAGCCATATTCGGAGCATGGACGAAGCGTGCCACAGGCTTGGGGTTAAGGGACAGATCAAAGGAGGATGGAGGGATGAAGGAAGTGATGCGGGGGGAGAGGAGGTCTCCAGCCTCCATTAGTGCTGGCGGTCCCACTTAGATATTCATTAGAGCGCCGGTGTGTAATCCCTTTGCACGCATTGATTCCACAGGGAGCTGAAGGGTGGGCAAGGGTGTGTGTGTGTGATGGAGAGGGGGCGCTACTGAGGGGCCTCCCCAGAACCTGACCACCGCATATGGGACCCGGTGTTAATGACGGCACATGTAACCCCCCCCCCTAACCCTCCGTCTCAGTTTAGTCACGCCCCGGAGGGCACGGTAGACCCCACCAATGTGATTTAAAATCGTGTTCGGCTGACAATTAGCGTCCCTTCAAGTCCCCGTGCCAGAGGGCCACAAGCGCCCAAGGGACAGCAGAGAGGCGTGGGGCGTGTGGATAGGCTGGTGGGATTGAGGGTGGGGGGAGGGGCATTGGTTCAGGTGGCACCCTCCGTCTTAATCCACCTCCCTTCCCCTTTATACTGAATAAATCATGTGCCAATACTGACCCGTCCCCTCTCGATGTCTCCACTCTCATTACACCACCTTCTGTCAGATCTGGGCTTTTTTTTCTATTTATTTTATGAGTTGACAATTTTAATCAGTCCCCAAACCCCACGCCCCCCTGGCCTCTGACTGACGCCTTTCTTTTCTTTGATTATTAATGCCAGTTCCCCCTTGTGGGAAAAGGACACAGGGAAAAAAGGGAGAGGGAAAGAAAACGCCGCTGACGAGTGATTAGGAAAAGATGGAGATTGAGAAAAGGAAGGAAGGATTGATCAAAACAATTCATATCTTTGTACAAGCAGGGATCAGTATCTCTACCGAGAGACAAAGAGAGACTGCAGTATACAAACAGAAGAGCTATAGACTAAGGGAGAGAGATAAAGATAAAGGGGGATAAAGCGAGGCGTATGGGGGGAGGAGGAGGGAGAGAGAGAAACCAGTTAACGCTGTGACCCCTCATGTTTTGTTAAGGTGGCAACTCCTCCCACTCTCTGGCCCCTCACCCCATGCAATTGGCAGGTGCCCCCCAGTCCCAGTGGTCCCACTGCAGGCAATAGTGGGACAGAGGGTGGAGACAGCTGGTCCACGCACACACACACGCCAGCTACCACTCCCTGTCCCCTGAGTCTGCAGGGCCTGCAAAAAACAATAGTTTGTGCAGCGTTCCATTTGAGCCAGCTTGCTTTCGCATGGGCCAAATAGACCCAGACAAACAGAGAGGAAGAGGGATCGAGAGATGGCGAGAGGATGTCATTGAGAGGGCAAAGTGGAGTTAAAAGCAGGAGAGTCAGTGTGGCCTAATTAACACACTGGATTGATGCAGTGCCTTAGGTCACCTTTGCGAATACGTCATACACTGAGTGTACAAAACATTATGAACACCTGCTCTTTCCATGACTTAGACTATCCAGCTGAACACTATGATCCCTTATTGATGTCACTTGTTAAATAAGGATTTTTAAGCCTTGAGACAATTGAGACATGGATTGTGTGTGCCATTCAGAGGGTGAATGGGCAAGACAAAAGATTTAAGAGCCTTTGAATGGGGTATGGTAGTAGTTGCCAGTCGTAGGGCTGTTGTGGTGACCATATTACCGCCACGGTAATGTCCTCTTATGCACTCTGGATATGCATTGGTAGTACCCAACTCGCTAAAGACCATCAAGTCGCTAATGGCCTGGTACTCAGGGCTCTATTGTCCCTCCAAGTCTGACATCAATGCAATCGAAAATCACATCAAACGCTTGTCATTAAAACTCACCGACTAGCACCGTGACCGTTGCTAGTCTAGACTGCGCCGCTCTTGGTTGTATCTATTCCATATTTGGTGTTGTGAGGATGGACCATTTTGGAGGCATTTCCACTAGTTGGACCAATCAAAATCAACTTGATACCTTTATCATTTTCACCTCCAGATAATTGGCTTTCAATGCCTATAACCACAATCAATCTACGTTGAGAGGGGCTGTTTCTATGGCGTTTTAAAGGGAAAGACACAGAAATACACAATGAAAACAGGAACAGATTGACTTCGGAGGGTGGATATTAAAATTCAGTCTGTCAAATTTGTAAATAAATACATATTTAGTCCCTATTTAGTTTTGTATTCAGCAGATTTAATTTAGAAATAGCCCATGTTTTCACTCATGAACCTGCAAACCACTAGCTTGTCAGTTGACATTTCAAGTTAGCGCTGTTCTGTCACGGAGCAGCGCCACAGAGTTCTATTGAGTATTATACAATTTGTAATTATTTTTTAAATTTAATTTAACTTTTATTTAACTAGGCAAGTCAGTTAAGAACAAATTCTTATTTTCAATGACGGCCTAGGAACAGTGGGTTAACTGCCTTGTTCAGGGGCAGAACAACAGATTATTACCTTGTCAGCTCAGGGATTCGATCTTGCAACCTTTTGGTTACTAGTCCAACGCTCTAACCACTAGGCCACCTGCCGCCCCAGTGGGTGGGTCTAACCCTCATTGCTGATTGGTTAAAACCGCATTCCTGCCAGTGTTTATTCCGCAACTTGCCACTGGCTTAATCTATGACATTAAAATGCCTATTTACTCAGTTCCATCTGACTGTGCAATCCATTGCCTCATCAGCCCAGCCAAGCAACTTATGAACTTGATCTCCACTATAAATAGCATTAAGAAATTATTTAATTTTGTTTGGACTAACATTTAGTTTTCAACAGCGGAGATGTGTATAAACCTTGCTGTCTGTCTCTCCGACATTTGCAACATTCAATATTAAAATTTGATCTCCTGCTGTCCCATAGTAATGAACGTGTCGGGACGAGACAGACGGGCAGACAGCGTTTCTCAGCCAGTCTAAATCATGATTCAGCTGGCATAATGTTTTGAGATATACAGTTATACAAGTCGAAAGTTTACATACGCTTAGGTTGGAGTCAATAAAACTTGTTTTTCAACCACTCCACAAATTTCTTGTTAACAAACTATAGTTTTGGCAAGTCGGTTAGGACATCTACTTTGTGCATGACACAAGTAATTTTTCCAACAATTGTTTACAGACAGATAATTTCACTTATAATTCACTATCACAATTTCAGGGGGTCAGAAGTTGACATACACTAAGTTAACTGTGCCTTTAAACAGCTTGAAAAATTCCAGAAGATGATGTCATGCCTTTAGAAGCTTCTGATAGGCTAATTGACATCATTTGAGTCAATTGGATGTGTACCTGTGGATGTATTTCAAGGCCTTCCTTCAAACTCAGTGCCTCTTTGCTTGACATCATGAGAAAATCAAAAGAAGTCAGCCAAGACCTCAGAAAAACATGTGTAGCCCTCCACAAGTCTGGTTCATCCTTAGGAGCAAGTTACAAACGCCTGAAGGTACCACGTTCATCTGTACAAACAATAGTACGCAAGTGTAAACACCATGGGACCACGCAGCTGTCATACCGCTCAGGAAGGACACGCGTTCCATCTCCTAGAGATGAACGTACTTTGATGCGAAAAGTGCAAATCAATCTCAGAACAACAGCAAAGGACATTGTGAAGATGCTGGCGGAAACAGGTACAAAAGTGTGTGTGTATGTAAAATGAGTCCTGTATCGACATAACCTGTAAGGCCGCTCAGCAAGGAAGAAGCCACTGCTCCAAAACCACCATAAAAAAGCCAGACTACAGTTTGCAACTGCACATGGGGACAAAGATCGTACCTTTTGGAGAACTGTCCTCTGGTCTGATGAAACAAAAATAGAACTGTTTGGCCTTAATGACCATCGTTATGTTTGGAGGAAAAGGAGGGAGGCTTGCAAGCCAAAGAACACCATCCCAACCGTGAAGCACGTGGGTGGCAGCATCATGTTGTGGGGGTAATTTGCTGCAGGAGGGACTGGTGCACTTCACAAAATAGATGGCATCATGAGGGAGGAAAATAATGTGGATATATTGAAGCAACATCTCAAGACATCAGTCAGGAAGTTAAAGCTTGGTCGCAAATGGGTCTTCCAAATGGACAATGACCCCAAGCATACTTCCAAAGTTGTGGCAAAATGGCTTAAGGACAACACAGTCAAGGTATTGGAGTGGCCATCACAAAGCCCTGACCTCAATCCTATAGAAAATGTGTGGCCAGAACTGAAAATGCGTGTGCGAGCAAGGAGGCCTACAAACCTGACTCAGTTACACCAGCTCTGTCAGGAGGAATGGGCCAAAATTCACCAAACTTATTGTGGGAAGCTTGTGGAAGGCTACCCAAAACGTTTGACCCAAGTAAAAAAATGTAAAGGCAATGCTACCAAATACTCATTGAGTGTATGTAAACTTCTGACCCACTGGCAATGTGATGAAAGAAATAAAAGCTGAAATAAATCATTCTCTCTACTATTATTCTGACATTTCGCATTCTTAAAATAAAGTGGTGATCTTAACTGACCTAAGACAGGGAATTTTTACTAGGATTAAATGTCAGGAATTGTTAAAAACAGAGTTAAATGTATTTGGCTAAAGTGTATTTAAACTTCCGATTTCAAGTTATGACTGTTGTTCACACGTGTATGTGCCCTTTCATTGGCTAGATTGGTCCCACCTGATCTTGTCTCTCTAGCGAACTCTTTGCCAGGAGTAAAGGCATAGTTTTAGTTATTTATTATTATTTTTATATATTCTTCAGGGGGGTGCTGCAGCACCCTAAGCCCTCGTACTTCCCGCGTCTATGGACAAAATGTTCATATTTGAACATTTCCAGTCTCTTTGGCACATGTCATGGAGTACATGTGGATTAGCTAAAGATACAATTGTTAGAGCGGCCACTTGAGTATCTGGTCAATATAATAGATAATCTGTGGTCACACGATAACTGAAATCTGTTAGTCACACATAGTATCGCAATTGCGCTGCGTCATTTGTGGGGGGACGACATGTTTACTGTTGCCTTGTTTATGTTGAATTGAGAAATACAGAACCTTTAAGACCGATACCTCCTGCCGCAATTCCGCCGTGGTTTAGTTTAGCATCCTTGTGAGTTGCTATTGTTTCAGTATTCATCCATTTGTTTTGCCCTTTTGACTGAGAAGACCAAGCGTGGTTGCCAGGGACATAGGCACGAACCGGGAGAGAACGTTTTGGAACTAAGTAAAACTGGTACTTGAGCTATTCCATTGATAAACGCTGATTGTATTTTTCCGTTTCAAAACGTGTTGGCACAGTTTGCCGTACTGAACACGGCCCAGGTCTCAATAGGCCTTGTTGTTAGTCAACGACACATTCATTTAATGGTCTTTCTGCTAGGCCTATGTGGGTGTGAGAGAGAGAGAGAGAGAGAGGGTTAGCAAGAGAGAGATGTGTGTGTGTGCCCTTCGATGACTCAGCAATCAATGGAGTAAGATTTGTGATGTGAGGCTCATTTGAAGGAAGGATGGCGTCTGGCACCCTTCACCAGCATGGGGCCTTGTCCGTCCCAGAGGGAATCAACAGACAGGGAACAAAGCACTCTGGGAAAGGGGACAAGCTCTCGGCTTGTAGAAAGTTGTTTGTAAAAAATGTGTCAGTCACAAGGTTCTGCTCAGCAAACAAATACTTGTGTTTTGAAACTGGTGAGCCAGGGAAAGACTGCTTGAAATGTGGGGGTGAGGAGAGTTGGAGAGTGGCTGAGGGAGGGGTAGAATCTATAGAAAGAAAATACACTGATAAGGCACAGTGTGCTGCTGCATGGTAACACGTGTCGTATCACCTGACAGTCATTAAGACATATAGCCTGCTTCGAACTGTGAAGGAGATGTGTGTGTGTGAAAGTGTGTGTGTGTTTCACTAACACGGATGTTTGTTTGCTACGAGATAGGAATGCAAGCTAATGAAGACATGCAAATGCATACATGAGTGCAGCAATTATATTTAACGAGCACACAGCAGTTGTGCATTGTGGTTTTACCAAGCTGGAGTAAGAGATGTGCGGGGGCCTCGCATGCCTGTTGTCCTCCAAAACGCTAGTGTTGTAGTTGTCATGGCATTATTAATTGATTGGTTTATGTATGCTAATTTGTTTCCCCCGCGATGCGGTGGGCGGGGAGCCGCGTGGGAGTGAGAGAGACAAGAATGCAAATTATAACACGGGTGGCGAACAAATACACGGAGGAGAAGAAGGAGGAGACGGAACGGAGGAGCGGCGACACCACAGCAACTACACTTTTCCCTTACTCACTTCGGCTACGGGCCCGTCGCAGCTTGTTCCTTTGTCCAGGCTTTCATTATGAGGGGGGATATGGGACAAGAGCTGTCACTGTGTTAATCCATTTTAGGGGATTTGTAAAAAGCCTTTTCTGCCGGGAAATGTGCTGTTCCACCAAGTCTGCAGCAGCAGCTGGAAGGGACATGGCCTTAGACATTTTGTCAGAAGCCCAGGTGAGGGCAAAGAGAGAGAGAGAGAGAGATGATATAGAGTGAGAATTTAATGATACAGTGAGGAACTGTGCCCAGCGGGCAAAACTGATTACAATGCCGTCATTATGACGTCTTTTATGACATCATGGTCAGGTTGTATATGGGCTGGATATGTTTTAATATTTTTAGCAACCAGAAAAACTTCCAAAATGACTTATTTCCCTGTTGTCATAACCACCAAATGGTCTAAAAATGTTTAGGTCTTCGCAACCAAAAAAACCCATACACAACCAGGACATTACGTAATCAGGACTTCATGTGCCAAATTGGGCCAGCTGGGTAGTATCTGAATCGTGCTCAATATATTGAGGCTGAGCTGGTTATCAAATCCCATCAAGCTAAAACAATATCCACCAAGCCATGTGTTGCTTCGCGCCCAGAGGAAAATTTGGCCTTAAGGAAGCTTTGAAAGGGCATTTGTGGAGTAAATATCTCATATATGTAGAGTTATTCACATAGGAGCCCTAATAACAAGTCCCCTCTTGCCCTCCAATTCTGTCCCACCAAAAGCTCAAACACAATTGATGCAGAGACTCTATTTTATACCTTTTTCAGTTCTTTCACATCAGCAGCAGCACAGATGACAGTATAAAGTCGAGGAGAGTCAGGAACTTTAGATTGTTTATATATATATATACACTAGTTCCCCCTTTCCACTGGCTCATCTCAGAGACTATTCCGGAAATATATATCCCTCAACCTTGTTAAACCACTTTTTAAATGTGTTGGTGTTGTGGTGATCAGAATGGGGCAGGAAGTATTCAGATCAGTCCTGTTGGTCATTACTACCATTCATTATTTGTCTATGTAGCAGTGGTTGTAATGTCCCTTCAACATTTACTTGGTGCAGTAATGTTGGTGGTTTACAACCCACCGCTCCAAGCAGCACCACTGCAGCCCGAATGGAAATCAATCAGGATTGCAATCAAGTGAAAGTCAATCACTGTGTCCCATGTAGTTGTTGTTCCAAATACATTATAATGATGTACTGTACAGTCAATCACTCCCATCTTCGTCCAATCATATTTCAGAGGTAACCCATTTCTGTCTCATTTAGGAGATACTTTTAGATGAAAATTTGATTGTAAAATTACCAGCTGGTCAGGCTGCTAGCATGCACTACTGGTCAAAAGTTTTAGAACACCTACTCATTCAAGGGTTTTTCTTTATTTTTGATATTTTCTACATTGTAGACTAATAGTGAAGACATCAAAACTATGAAATAACACATATGGAATCATGTAGTAACCAAAAAAGCGTTAAACATATCAAAATATATTTTGTATTTGAGATTCTTCAAATAGCTACTCTTTGCCTTGATGACAGCTTTGCACACTCTTGACATTCTCTCAACCAGCTTCATGAGGTAGTCACCAGGAATTTATTTAAATTAACAGGTGTGCCTTCTTAAAAGTTTATTTGTGGAATTTCTTTCCTTAATGCGTTTAAGCCAATCAGTTGTGACAAGGTAGGGGGGTATACAGAAGATAGCCCTATTTGGTAAAAGACCAAGTCCATATTATGGCAAGAACAGCTCAAATAAGCAAAGAGAAATGACAGTCCATCATTACTTTAAGACATGAATGTCAGTCAATATGGAACATTTCAAGAACTTTTAAAGTTTCTTCAAGTCCAGTCACAAACCATCAAGCGCTATGATGAAACTGAGGACCGCCATGGGAATGGAAGACCCAGAGTTACCTCTGCTGCAGAGGATAAGTTCATTAGCCTCAGTAATTGCAGCCCAAATAAATGCTTCACAGAGTTCAAGTAACAGACACATCTCAACATCAACTGTTCAGAGGAGACTCTGTGAATCAGGCCTTCATGGTCGAATATCTGCAAAGAAACCACTACCAAAGGACAACAATAGATTAGATTTAGATTTTTGGTTCCAACCGCCGTGTCTTTGTGAGACGCGGTGTGGATGAATGGATGATCTCCGCATGTGTGGTTCCCACCGTAAAGCATGGAGGAGGATGTGTTATGGTGTGGGGGTGCTTTGCTGGTGACAGTGTCTGTGATTTATTTAGAATTCAAGGCACACTTAACCAGCATGGCTACCACAGCATTCTGCAGCGATACGCCATCCCAACTGGTTTGCGCTTAGTGGGACTATCATTTGTTTTTCAACAGGACAATGACCCAACAAACCTCCAGGCTGCGTAAGGGCTATTTTACCAAGAAAGAGAGTGATGGAGTGCTGCATCAGATGACCTGGCCTCCACAATCCCCCGACCTCAACCCAATTGAGATGGTTAGGGATGAGTCGGGCCGCAGAGTGAAGGAAAAGCAGCCAACAAGTGCTTTGCATATGTGGGAACTCCTTCAAGACTGTTAGAAAAACATTCCAGGTAAAGCTGGTTGAGAGAATGCCAAGAATATGCAAACCTGTCAAGGCAAAGGGTGGCTATTTGAAGAATCTAAAATATATTTCGATTTTTGTAACACTTTCTTTGGTGACTACATGATTCCATATGTGTTATTTCATAGTTTTGGTGTCTTCACTATTATTCTACAATGTACAACATAGGACAAATAAAGAAAACCCCTTGAATAGGTGTTCTAAAACTTTGGACCGGTAGTTTAAACAGGTACTCCAGTAAGTGACAACGTTGATTCTATGTTGGCTAATGCTTGCAAAATGGGAATGTTTAGGATACTCCTTATAGGTGTTATCTTTGTACTAGTAATAGCTGCTTTTGACCAGCCAGTTGGCATACTGTTGAGGAACATAGGGCGACTGGAAGGTAGAGGCACCTCGGTCTACCTTGGCAAAGCAGTTTTAAGCTCGACATTTTCCCTATTGTTTGCTTGTTCATATCATTTGCCATGGTGGGAGAGAAAATAGCTCTAGCAAGCCTGTTGTGAGTTACTTTAATCTTGAAATTTCAGCTTTATTCAAAAATTATTTAAACTTCAATCTCAAGGTATTAAGACAGGCCTGGCCAACCCTCTTCCTGGAGTGCTACCATCCTGAAGGTTTTCTCTCCAACCCCGAATCTATTGCACCTGATTCTAATAATTAGCTGGTTGATTAACTGAGTCAGGTTAGTTACTACTGGGGTTGGAGCAAAAACCTTCAGGAGGGTAGCTCTCCAGGAACAGGGTTGGGCAACTCTTTTATTAAGACATCACAACATCAATTACATTTTTTATTTTTTTGGTCATAATACAAAACAGAGGAGCAGTGTTTATTATGATCAAATAATCAAGACTTGTTTATGGTTGAAATTAATGTAAGTCGCATTCAAATGTGCAGAGACAAGTTGACCCCGAGCTTCAGATTTATAATTCAACAAAACCAAGATGTTGAATGAAATAACCTAATTGAATTAGCAATCTGTTAATTACCCTCACTCACTCTGGGAGACAGAGAAGAAGGTAGACATAAACATGTAGAGTGATTCGTTTGTGAGGGTTCAGTGAGAAAAGATAAAGGGGATCGATATTGTGACACGCAGCAGAGGATTGGACGGGGCAAGATAATCTCACAGCAACAACTTTACAGGATGACTATCACAAGTGTTCTTCTAGCTAGAGAGAGGGTTCGGTTTAGGGGTTATTCAATTGTTCCACTGGGGATAAACTCCAAAGGGAAATGTTTTTGAATGCCTAAATAAACAGTTAATATCAGCATTGGGTCTCATTTTAAAGACCCATTGAAGTAATGTGGATTTTTCCATTCTCGTATTAGACTTCCTGAATTTAAATTGTATATTAATTCACAATGTTCGGCAAGTTGCATCCTAAGATTCGTCATGATCTCCACCAAAGTGATGTATGGATACTCTTAAGCCAGTGCTAGATATTATGCCACATCTAGGGGTGAGGGGTTCAGTTGAAGTAGGTATCGGAATACATAGTGATTGCAGAGGAAACAGCCTTTTTTTTACACCAAAGTGAATACAAGACAAAATACAAGATTTGGGGTCTAGACCTTGTGGCAGCATCTGGGTAGGTGTGTTGCCACAGACCAAGCTAGGCTAGGTTTCTAGTGCAGAGCCTTTTGAGACAGCTACCTGCTCACTGCCTCCAGTCCTCTCTTCTGAGTGAGGGAAATAGCAGCTAATAATGGTATGGTGGCTGATTGAGCTGCTAGCTACACCCTTAATGAGTTCCATGAGGGTCAGCTGTTTACACTTACAAGCCAATGGTTGCATTCCAGGCTGACTACATTACTTAAAGACCCAGTGCAGTCAGAAATGTGATTTTTGTGTTTTTTTTATATATATATATATATATAATCTCCACACTAGGAATGAAATCAAATCAAAAGTTATTGGCCATGTTCACATATTTTTGCAGTAATATCTAACAATACAAAACAATACACACATACCCCAAAATAAATGTGTAAATAGAAAAGGTGTGTACAGCAGTATTTATATAGGATGAGCCTTGACTAAAATACAATAAATACATATGAAGTGGGTAAAACCAAATGTAAACATTATTAAAGTGATAAGTGTTCAATGACGATGTACATAGGGCAGCTGTCTCTGAGGTGCAGGGTAGAGTACCAGGTGATAGCTGGCTAGTGGTGACTATTTAACAGTCTTCTGGCCTGGAGATGGAAGCTATTTTTCCATCTCTTGGTCCCAGTTTTGATGCACCTGTACTGTCCCCGCCTTCTAGATGTTATTAGGGTGAACAGGCAGTGGCTCGGGTGGCCAAGGTCCTTTTGGTGTAAGAGACGTTTGAAAAGACCGCCTGACATTTCAGCCCTGTTGTGTGAGTTAATTATTTTATAGTTTATAGACCAATATGAAAGAGTTCCAAAAAACAGCTAGTTTTCCGTTTTACCCCTCCCTACTCCCAAACAGTCCTAGCAAAATTCTTGCATAGAAATTGCTCTTTGTTAAGAACCAATTTTTGTTTAATTTTGACAATTCTAATTGAAAACAATCACAATAAGGTACTTAATTGTTACCCAGAAATGATTTGATATGGAGATAAAAGCGGCTGCATTGGACCTTTTTAAGGTGAGGGTGAGGATATGACGTGGTTGGTTACCTCTCACGGCATCTCAACGGAAAGGGGGTTTAACACTCATCAATATTTCTGTTCTCTGTGTGTTCCCCGACTGCTCTTTTTCCTCGCACCTTATTAACTGTAGCTTTGTGTTGGATAATGAGCCGGGCTTGCCTAGTTTCCCAGTTGTAAATTGTGTGCCGATAGAAAATACTGCAGTAGAGCGATATCACCCTTTCTGCATACAGGTAAGGGAACCTGACAAAATATGTTTGTCTGCACTATCCAGAATCCACATACTGGATCAATATCCTGAGTAAACGCACACATCAACCTCAAATATACAAAGATGGCAAAATAATGACATGTCAAACAGACCAGATAGACAGACTGAGTTAGCTGTGTTACGTTCAGATAGGAATTTTTGTTGTTGCTCCATACGAATCTGTTTGTGAATTGACTTCCTGATATGAAGTAGTGAGGGAGATATGATGAACATGTCACTGTGAGAGCATGGGCCCTGCATCCCCTGGCAGCTGCAGCCTGGGGACCCAACAGTCATCCCTGATCAGCCATGTTAAGCTAATTGAGACGTAATGGCTTAATTAATAACCCGACACGAGTGTATAAAGGGATAGTTCACCTAAATTAACAATTTAGGCTGAGAGAGGCTGGACTGAGGGCTTGTAGGCCTGTTGTAAGGCAGGTCCTCACCAGACATTACTGGCAACAACGTCGCCTATGGGCACAAACCCACCGTCGCTGGACCAGACAGGACTGGCAAAAAAATGCTCTTCACCCACGAGTCGTGGTTTTGTCTCACCAGGGGTGATGGTCAGATTTGCGTTTATCATTGAAGGAATGAGCGTTACACCGAGGCCTGTACTCTGGAGCGGGATTGATTTGGAGGTGGAGGCTCCTGTCATGGTCTGGGGCGTTGTGTCACAGCATCATCGGACTGAGCTTGTTGTCATTGCTGTGCGTTATGCTGTGCGTTACAGGGAAGACATCCTCCTCCCTCGTGGTAGCCTTCCTGCAGGCTCATCCTGACATGACCCTCCAATATGACATTGCCACCAGCCATACTGCTCGTTCTGTGCGTGATTTCTTGCAAGACAGGAATGTCAGTGTTCTGCCATGGCCAGCAAAGTGCCCGGATCTCAATCCCATTGAGCACGTCTGGGACCTGTTGGATCGGAGGGTGAGGGCTAGGGCCATTCCCCCCAGAAATGTCTGGGAACTTGCAGGTTGCTTGGTGGAAGAGTGGGGTAACATCTCACAGCAAGAACTGGCAAATCTGGTGCGGTCCATGAGGAGGAGATGCACTGCAGTACTTAATGCAGCTGGTGGCCACACCAGATACTGTTACTGTTCAGGGACACATTATTCAATTTATGTTAGTCACATGTCTGTGGAACTTGTTCAAATCATGTCTCAGTTGTTGGATCTTATGTTCGTACAGATATTTACACATGTTAAGTTTGCTGAAAATATACGCAGTTGACAGTGAGAGGACGTTTCCTTTTTTTCTGTTAATATTTGACATCAAGACACAAACATTAGGGGGACGTTATTCAGAGTATTCAGCTTTAATACACAGAAATATGTAATAAAGTATATCGCTAGTGCCAGTGATCTAAGGAATGTAGTGAGTTATCTGTCAGTAAAGTTAACTCGGATAAGTATAAGGCTTGGGCCAGGTTTTAAGTTTTGAACTGGGTTGGTAACCAGTTGATCAACGAAGTTTGGTGAGGTGTGCTGACCAGCCACAACGTTTTCTCCACAATCATAATTGCCGCCGCGCAGGCCTTCTGCGCCGTGGATCCCGGATTGACATTAAATGATCTTTTTAAGCATTGTTGCACAAAAGTTACACCTTCTGTATTTTGAAAGTTCTATATCTTGAAAACTTGATTGCTGACTATTTATTTAACTAGGCAAGTCAGTTAAGAACAAATTCTTATTTACAATGACAGCCTACCCCGGCCAAACCCTAACGCGGACGACGCTGGGCCAGTTGTGCGCCGCCCTATGGGACTCCCAGTCACGGCCGGTTGTGATACAGCTTGGAATCGAGTCTGTAGTGACGCCTCTAGCTCTGAGATGCAGTGTTTTAGACCTCTGCGCCACTCAGGAGCCCATGCAAAAGATTTTGGGACTAATGAAAGTAATACCAAAATATATACTTTTTGAGTGGTATTTTCCTTGAGCAGAATTAATATCCTACCTCAACCACGAAATCTCTAGTTTGAAAACCACTGTTTTCTGGAAGCTGTGTGGGGCCATTTTGAGTACTACAAGCTTGGCCCACATGGGCCAGCCCCCTAGCAATTCGAGTTCCAGCCAATGAGATCAGTCCCCAGCCATTTGAGAGACAGCTAGCAAGATGCACATTGACGAGTTGCACAGTGAAAGAAGGCCGGCTCAGGCCTGCCCAGGGTAATCCATTGAGGTTACAGGGCCAGGCCCAATGGCACAGCAGAGAGAGAGTGAGAGCAAGGATGTACTGCACATACACTACATTACCAAAAGTATGTGGACACCAGCTCGTTGAACATCTCATTCCAAAATCATGCCATTAAAATCATGTCATTAATATGGAGTTGGTCTCCCCTTTGCTACTATAGTAGCCTCCACTCTTCTGGGAAGGATTTACAATAGCTGTGGGAACATTGCTGTGGGGACTTGCTTCTTTTCAGCCACGAGCATTAGTGAGGTTGGGCGATTAGGCCTGGCTCGCAGTCGGCGTTCCAAATCATCCCAAAGGTATTCGTTTGCGTTGATGTCAGGGCTCTGTGCAGGCCAGTCAAGTTCTTCCACAGATCTCAACAAACCATTTCTGTATGAACCTCGCTTTGTGCACAGGGGCATTGTCATGCTGGAATAGAAAAGGGCCCAAACTGTTGCCGCAAAGTTGGAGGCACAGAATCATCTAGAGTGTCATTGTATGCTGTAGCGTTAAGATTTCCCTTTACTGGAACTAAGGGGTCTATCCCGAACCTTGAAAAATTGTCCCAGACCATTATTTATACTCCACCAAACTTTACAGTTGGCACTATGCATTGGGGCAAGTAGCGTCCTCCTGTCATCCGCCAAACCCATTTTGGTCCGTCGGACTGCCAGATGGTGAAGCGTGATTCATCACTCCAGAGAACGTGTTTCCACTGCTCCCTAGTCCAATGGCGGCGAGCTTTACACCACTCCAGCCAACGCTTGGCATATTATCACGTGAAATGTATGTTTTTTTTCCTGTAAGGGTAGTCTCTTTAAAGATGCACTATGCAGAAAATGCTCTGCCATTTCCTGGCTGCTAAAATTCTGATAGTTCGCCTAATTCCAGTTTGTGACAAAACAATCAAGGATAGTTTAGAGAAATATTGTACCATCTAAACCGTCGTGAATTTCTATGCGAATTTGGTCGGGTTGTCCAAAAAAGTTAAGTATTGCAGCTTTAGCGTAATAAATTCAGCACGCCATTGTAAATGTATCCATATCTACTACATTCATGTGGTGGTGTCTTTCTTTTTTATTACCACTTTTTACTCCCGAATTTCGTGGTTTCAAATTGGTAGTCTTGTCCCATTGCTGCGTGAGTGAGAGGCAGTGACTCCCGTACACGGACTCGGGAGAGGCGAAGGTCGAGAACCGTGCGTCCTCTGAACTAGAACCCAGCCAAGCCGCACTGCTTCTTGACACAATGCCCGCTTAACCCAGAAGCCAGCCGCACTAATGTGTTGGAGGAAACACCTGGAGACCGTGTCAGCGTGCACTGCACCTGGCCCGCCACAAGAGTCTCTAGTGCCCAATGGGACAAGAAAATCCCTGCTGGCCAAACCCTCCCCTAACCTGGAAATCGCTGGGCCAATTGTGCGCCGCCCCATGGGTCTCCCGGCCGGCTGCGACAGAGCCTGGACTCGAACCAGGATCTCTAGTGGCACAGCTAGCACTGCGATGCAGTGCCTTAGACCACTACGCCACTACGTCTTTCTTGATCATGCTGTATTGTGTTTCGTATGGTAATTTGCAGTAAATTAGCAGTTTTCCAAGCCAGCAGTGAGCCATCAATGAGTCGAGATTATGAAAAATGTAATTGCCACTATCCGGCATAATTTAGAAGAGTGCAATTAGGTCACCCAATCCAACTTCTCCCTTGAAATCTGCAGGTAAAATTTCACATGGCGAAACATGGGGCATTAATCCATAACTGACATTTCTTCTGCCATGCACATATGGATCCATGGTAGGAAAGATTGTGCTGCTGCTCTCCAGAGGAATAGAAAACAAGGATAAACAAAAGGGATAAATCCTCACACACACACACACACACACACACACACACACACAAACTTCAATTGGGGGAAGTGTGTGTGTGTGTGTGACTGCTAGACTGCTAGACCCACATACACACTTCCGATATCTCCTACTGTCCTATGGGTTGAGTTGAGGATGGTCATGCCATAACTGCCACAGGTGTGTAATGTCATGGTTGGTGAATAATGGTATTATGCGTGACCAGCATGTGTCTTGCTCCAACAACACTGTTAATATGATCTGTTTGTCCCTGTAAATCAGGTTTGATATTGATATTATCTAAGCCAATTATTTATTAAGTGAATACATTTTCACTTGGTCTCTGTACTGTCTTGTCAATCCCAGATACTGTATGTTTGGAATTACATTGAATTGGAGGTGGCAGTTGTCGCTATTAAGGGACAGTCCCTAATATTCAACTTGGGTAATTACAGAAACCAATCACGTCCGTTATGCAATTATGATCTAGTTTCCAAACACTATGTAACAACATTATATTAACATTGTAATGTTAATAGCTTTACTTAACAAGAAACTTTTTAAATAGAGTTTTACCCATTGTTCCCACTAACATGGGTTGCATGACCGCCAGTAGGATTTAGGCTAGTGGAAGAAGAGGTTTTGGGTAAATTGGGCTTTAGTGACAGACGAAACAGTTGAGAAATGAATGAAGAGAGGCAAAAGAAGAGATGGAGGAAATGGAACTAGAGAAAGAAAAACATGTATGTAAAGAGGCAGAACAGCAGGGAAGGAGAGGAGGTAAAGCAATGTGAGCGAGTGATCGAGAGAAGCGGGACGAGAATTGGAGAGAACAGCGGAAGAGAGACTGGAGAGGCGTGTGATGTTTTTGGGGGGAGAGACGATGTGGCACAGATTTTTGTAATTTCTTTTAAAGGATGGAGAAATGAATGGATGAAAGGAGAGGAGGCGGTGATGCCACAGCAGCTACTGATGTCACCACAAGGTGGATATACTGTCAGACACCACACTCTCGTCACCACAAACACATCCTTCTCACCCGCTGTGACTGGCTAAGAGAAAGGGGATGGTGTCACAGGACTGTGTGAGGGGGAGTGAGGGCTGGGCCTCGTAAGACACACCCCGCTCCCCTCTAGCGCTGTTCCCCCTGTATTTCAGCTGAGGTCATAGCTGAGTGCTGTGTGTCATCGTGCCATCCTTTCGTGGACATCCTTGGCAACCGTGGCAGTGTTGGCGCTCCCTGCCAAAGGCTGCCAGCTCAACTCTGCCACACACACACACAAGCGGCTGTCAGGATTTTGTATGCCCCTCTTTTATCTTTTTGTGTGTCACTGCCTCTCACTCCCGGATCAGTGAGCACAATGATTATTTTTGAACACCTGTACATTGCACTGCAGCAATACATGACTACATATGTACTGTGTGCAAACGGGAGTAGCTAAGAGATTGAGGTAGAAATCAGTCACAAAGAGACAAAAATATATATTTTGTAACCATGACTGTGGTTCTCATTACATGTAAATGTCTTCACTTTGTATATGAGGGAGGAAGGGAGAGGGGCTGATTGATTCCTCCTTATGAAGTTATGATTTAGTCGTGTGTTTCTCAGTCAGCGTTGACCCTCCATGCTCCCCTCGCTCATTACCATATAAAGCAGAATCCCTCCGCAGTCGAGGGAAAAGTACGAGATCGGAGTAGAAACGAGGAGCTTTGCTGTTTGCACTCCCTTCATCTATCTATGGGTCACGAGGTCACCAAGAAAATAATTATTATAACCAGAGTAAAGTTAACACCCCTGTCCTGCCCTGTCCTGCGACAGTGCTGATCTAAAGTCTTCTCCTGTCACTCACAAGACAGCTGCTGCCCTCTACCATTGACGTGATTGTGGCAATGTGATTGCAGGTCAAAAAACCTACTGAGGTAATTTAGCCTAACTGGTTGCCAAGATATTTAGATGATGGACGATACAATATGAGCATTCTTATTGGACGAGTTCAGATTCTCTGTTTTGAGAATCAAAGAATGTTAGCTCTACCGAACGTGATCGAGGTGAAGGGTCTGTGGTCGTGTTGCAACCACATTTTGTTTTTTATGCGTATCTGAGTGCTGTAATAGATTATCCTCACCTAGGGCACCATTTATTTAAAGGATGTTTCTGTAATGTAAATATCGTGGACAATATAAGATTAATAAATACACAATACGTTACCTAGTCTTTGCTGATTTTATTATTTTGGAAAATAGTTGGTTCGCTGCTTAGGTTGGCTTGTGATGTTAATTAATCCATGTTTAAGGTGGTTTCCCATCCTCACAAATGAAAGGCTTAGTCTGTTTGGTTTGAAAGATATACAGAGCCTCAGCCGAAAAAGTATAGAAGCATGTTCAGTTAGCCTTGTAGAGAGTTCATCAATACAGGATGCATCTGGATGATTTGGAATGCCATAGTCAGTCAATAAATAATATAACATTCCTAGGAAAGATTTTCATCTTTAGCTCACAATCTGTGGATACTATACGATTACAAAAAGTATGTAAAACATCACAGCACAAATATATGGCACATGGAAACCAAACGAGGGCGGTCTATGATGATAGGTGGGATGGGCTGAGAGTGGCTGACGGTTGGGATTAAAGAGCTTACAGTTGAAGTCGGAAGTTTACATACACTTAGGTTGGAGTCATTAAAACCCGTTTTTCAACCACTCCACAAATTTCTTGTTAACAAACTATAGTTTTGGCAAGTCGGTTAGGATATCTACTTTGTGCATGACACAAGTAATTTTTCCAAATTGTAGACCTCCACAAGTCTGGTTCAACCTTGGGAGCAATTTCCAAACGCCTGTCTGTACAAACAATAGTACGCAAGTATAAACACCATGGGACCACGCAGCCGTCATACCGCTCAGGAAGGAGACGCGTTCTGTCTCCTAGAGATGAACATACTTTGGTGCGAAAAGAGCAAATCAATCCCAGAACAACAGCAAAGGAGATTGTGAAGATGTTGGAGGAAACGGGTACAAGAGTATCTATATCCACAGTAAAACGAGCCCTATATCGACATAACCTGAAAGGCCGCTCAGAAAGGAAGAAGCCACTGCTCCAAAACCACCATAAAATAGCCAGACTACGGTTTGCAACTGCACATGGGGACAAAGATCGTACTTTTTGGAGAAATGTCCTCTGGTCTGATGAAACAAAAATTTAACTGTTTGACCATAATGACCATCGTTATGTTTGGATGAAAAAGGGGGAGGCTTGTGAGCCAAAGAACACCATCCCAACCGTGAAGCACGGGGGTGGCAGCATCATGTCGTGGGGATGCTTTGCTGCAGGAGGGACTGGTGCACTTCACAAAATAGATGGCATCATGAGGATGGAAAATGATGTGGATATATTGAAGCAACATCTCAAGACATCAGTCAGGAAGTTAAAGCTTGGTCGCAAATGGGTCTTCCAAATGGACAATGACCCCAAGCGTACTTACAAAAGTTGTGGCAAAATGGCTTAAGGACAACAAAGTCAAGATTTTGGAATGGCCATCACAAAGCTCTGATCTCAATCATAATAGAAAATCTGTTGGCAGAAGTGAAAAAGCGTGTGCGAGCAAGGAGGCTTACAAACCTGACTCAGTTTCACCAGCTCTGTCAGGAGGAATGGGCCAAAATTCACCCAACTTATTGTGGGAAGCTTGTGGAAGGCTACCCAAAACGTTTGACCCAAGTTAAACAATTTGTGATGAAAGAAATAAAAGCTGAAATAAATCATTCTCTACTATTATTATGACATTTCACATTCTTAAAATGAAGTGGTGATCCTAACTGACCTAAGACAGGGAAATTGTATTAGGATTAAATGTCAGGAATTGTCAAAAACGTAGTTTAAATGTATTTGGCTAAGGTGTATGTAAACTTCCGACTTCAACTGTATGCTTGGTAATGTATTATTGTTATGTGACTGCTTTATATAAAAGTACCATGTCTGTAAAATGTATATGTGAAATGTATGTATATGTAGCAGAAAAGCTGTAAAAAAAAATTAAAAGATATTTGTCCTCCAGTGAATGGGTTGATAAAAAAATTAAAATAATGCAGGACGCATCTTAAAGCAGTTCAATGCATTGACTTTTCATCCCGGGGTTGTCCGAGAACAGTCGACATGAAAACAACTTGTTATTGACAACTTCTTAACCGCCTGCTTAACCCGGAAGCCAGCCGCACCAATGTGTCGGAGGAAACACCGTTCAACTGACGACTGAGGTCAGTCTGCAGGCGCCCGGCCCACCACAAGGAGTCGCTAGAGTGCGATGAGTTAAATAAAGCCCCTCTGGCCAAACTTTCCCCTAACCCGGACAACGCTGGGCCAATTGTGCGCTTCCCTGTGGGACTCCCAATCACGGCCGGTTGTGACACAGTCTGGGATCGAACCCGGGTCTGTAGTGACGCCTCCAGCACTGTGATGCATTGTCTTAGAGCGCCTTAGAGGGAACCCGCCTCTTCCTGTCTATTGGCCGGAAATAATTGTAAAAAAAATTATAGTCATTGTGGGTAATTACCACATTTCTGCGCTGAACTAGGTTGAATATTGGCTTAATGAAAACTTCAACTCCCTTCACCTCAGCGTACCACATAGGTCTTGACTGGATTTCTCAGATTTTTCTCATTCATTATTTAATTTCTCTCTAGAGAATCGGTGCATTGGACTCACAAAAAAACAAAAAAAACTAAATGGATTCCAAGTAAAATAACCGATGTCTGCCAATTAGTGGTTTTAATAACCAAACCTCCCCACTCCAAAAAGTTCTGGGAACCACTGCTCTAATCTCCTATTGTGTCCTTTTTCCAGCGGGAGCGAGTAACAAGATTGGCTGGGCATTTGGACTGGGCCTGGAGCGCCTGGCCATGGTGCTGTACGGGATCCCTGACATCCGCCTCTTCTGGAGCCAGGACGACCGCTTCCTCAAGCAGTTCTGCCTGCCCAGCATCAACGACCCAGTCACCTTCCAAGTAAAGCTCTAGGTTATATTCATTGTATTTTTCAACCACTATTATTCACTTTTAATGCCGAGTTTTGCTGTTAAGGTTTCAATCATAGAGAGAGAGAGAGAGAGTTCGCACTTGCCTCAGCCCATTTTAAGGTAGGCAACTGGGGGAGACTTCAGAGGGATCAGACAATGAATTATACTCCAGAGCAAACATTCCAGCACTGCAGATGGCAGTAGTTCACCAACCTTGGCTCGTTCAGACTACACATTCCATGCATCTTTTCAGTGTGTTTATGAACTGCCAATAAACGCATAGAAGTAGAAGAAAAATAAATGTACTACTTTCAATTGACTACACTAAATGGTGCTGCCCAAGTGATCAATGGCAAAGATAGATAAAGAGTCATATATAGAGAGTTAGGCCAATGTGGGTTCTGTTTGAATTGATGCTTTTGCGTTGTGCTGTTTATTTCTGATATTTTTCAAAACCTATGAAGATGTCCAGAGAAAGAATACATGCAATTTGTTGACACCAACATTACATCACTAACATTTCTAGAATTTATGGGCTACTAACATGGTGGCCGTTCTAAAACCTGGCCGAACTCTTGTAATACATGGCTCTGGTTTCAAACAAAAGCCATTATGATGCTCCCGGACCATATCAGCAGCCATGGTTTTAATGAAGAAGGTCAAATGGCAGAAACATTAGCAAACGTTAGCATAAATAAGGGATACTTTGCAAGCAGAGTGTGCAGGATTTGTTTTCCATTTTAGCTCCTGGACCAAAAACAATAACAACCACCTTACTAGTCCCTTTAAGTATTTTCAGAACATTTGTTTTTGCCACAGGGTGTGGCAACTGCACATAATAGCTTCTTAAATCGTATCCCGAATCTCAACTCAAGGCATCATGTGCTTTGCTTAACTACAGTTAAAATGCGTTTTTCAATCACTTCACAAATTTCTTGTTAACAAACTATAGTTTTGGCAAGTCGGTTAGTACATCTACTTTGTGCATGACACAAGTAATTTTTCCAACAATTGTTTACAGACAGATTATTTCACTTATAATTCACTGTATCACAATTCCAGGGGGTCAGAAGTTTACATACACTAAGTTAACTGTGCCTTTAAACAGCATGGAAAATTCCAGAAAATGATGTCATGCCTTTAGAAGCTTCTGATAGGCTAATTGACATAATTTGAGTCAGTTGGAGGTGTACCTGTGGATGTATTTCAAGGCCTACCTTCAAACTCAGTGCCTCTTTGCTTGACATCATGGGAAAATCAAAAGAAAATCAGCCAAGGCCTCAGAAAAAAAAGTGTAGACCTCCACAAGTCTGGTTCATCCTTGGGAGCAATTTCCAAACGCCTGAATGTACCACGTTCATCTGTACAAACAATAGTACGCAAGTATAAACAGCATGGGACCGCGCAGCCGTCATATCGCTGAAGAAGGAGATGCGTTCTGTCTCCTAGAGATGAACGTACATTGGTCCGGAAAGTGCAAATCAATGCCAGAACAACAGCAAAGGACCTTGTGAAGATTCTGGAGGAAACAGGTATAAAATGATCTATATTCACAGTAAAACAAGTCCTATATCGACAATAACCCGAAAGGCCGCTCAGCAAGGAAGAAGCCACTGCTCCAAAACCGCCATAAAAAAGCCAGACTACGGTTTGCAACTGCACATGGGGACAAAGATCATACTTTTTGGAGAAATGTCCTCTAGTCTGATGAAACAAAAATAGAACTGTTTGACCATAATGACCATCGTTATGTTTGGAGGAAAAAGGGGGAGGCTTGCAAGCCGAGAACACCATCCCAACCGTGAAGCACGGAGGTGGCAGCATCATGTTGTGGGGGTGCTTTGCCGCAGGAGGGACTGGTGCACTTCACAAAATAGATGGCATCATGAGGAAGATAAATTACATGGCTATATTGAAGCAACATCTCAAGACATTTAAAGGTTGGTCGCTAATGGGTCTTCCAAATGGACAATGACCCCAAGCATACTTCCAAAGTTGTGGCAAAATGGCATAAGGACAACAAAGTCAAGGTATTGGAGTGGCCATCACAAAGCCCTGACCTCAATCCTAGAGAACATTTGTGGGCAGGACTGAAAAAGTGTGTGCGAGCAAGGAGGCCTACAAACCTACAAATCAGTTACACCAGCTCTGTCAGGAGGAATGGGCCAAAATTCACCCAACTTATTGTGGGAAGCTTGTGGAACATTTGACCCAAGTTAAACAATTTAAAGGCAATGCTACCAAATATGAGTGTATGTAAACTTCTGACCCACTGGGGATGTGATGAAAGAAATAAAAGCTGAAATAAATCATTCTCTCTACTATTATTCTGACATTTAACATTCTTAAAATAAAGTGGTGATCCTAACTGACCGAAGACAGTGAATCTTACTAGGATTAAATGTCAGGAATTGTGAAAAACTGAGTTTAAATGCATTTGGCTAAGGTGTATGTAAACTTCTGACTTCAACTGTATTATCCCCATCATATAACCAAACAAATGTTGTTTAACACTGTTTCTTCTAAATTATGTTGTTGTAAACATACAATGTTTAGCCTCAAAATATCGTTAAATCTAAAAATGTAAATGTGGTTTCACCTCTCCAGCGCCATCCCTCCGCTTTATAGCAAACGAGTACTCCTTTAAACAGCCTGAGTGAGACAGAGAAAGGAGAAGGACTGAATCAATAGTTCTGATCCTCCGAGTCATTAATGCCCGGCTGTAATGACTTAATGGTAGCCGTTGTTGTTGGAGGATTTGCCCAGAAACTGAGATAGCTTAATGGCTTTTTAGCTAGCCGGTATTGATCGATTTTTGGGGGGCCAGAATTGGGGCCTATTAGAATGTTCTTACTGTGCACTTAATTGCACATCATTAATTGGAATGGTACATGAGACTTTCACATCAAATCAATGTTGACTTGTTGCGTGTACAGGATACAATAGATGTAAAAAGCGCAGTGAAATGCTGACTTACAATTTTTTTATTTTTATAATGCAGTGTTCAATATCACTGCTAATAAAATCCAGAATAGGATCTTAAGCATGAATTCAATACTAGGTCAGATAAATAAAAACACACAAGAAATAAAACATGTGAATGTACGCGTGTTTTATTTATCGTATGTTTTTACTTTTACTTATTTATTTCATTGACCTCTGTAGGTTTGTCCAACACCTACACACACAAAAATTTAATCTTTATAGTGCCAAATAAGGGTTCTTTGGCTTATATCCATAGCGGATACTTTTTTGGTGCTATATAGAACCATTTTTAAGGCTCCATAAAGAACCATGCTCATTAGCAGAGGCATCATGCCCATAGGGGGTAAAGGGGCACATGCCCTTTAAAATAAAAAATATATTTTTTCCTTTTTCTCTGTAATACTACTAGTCACCTAGGAATCTTATGAAGTTGTCTTTAGCTCGTCCATTTAAGTTCCCAATCTCCCAACCTCATTAAGACTCTCAGACCATGAGAAACAAGATTCAACTCTTTGGCCTGAATGCCAAGCATCCCGTCTGGAGAAAACCTGGCACCATCCCTACGGTGAAGCATGGCAGCATCATGCTGTGGGGGTGTTTTTCAGCAGCAGGGACTGGGAGACTAGTCGGGATCGAGGCAAAGATGAACGGCGCAAAGTACAGAGAGATCCTTGATGCTCCAGAGCGCTCAGGACCTGGGGAGAAAGTTCACCTTCCAACAGGACAACGACCCTAAGCACACAGCCAAGACAATGCAGGAGTGACTTCGGGACAAGTGTCTGAATATACTTGAGTGGCCCAGCCAGTACCCAGACTTGAACCCGATCGAACATTACCAAGAGCATTGTATTTGGTACAAATAGACCTCAGCTGAATCTGTTAATGAATGGTGTGGCTGTTGAACAAGTTGAGGAGACTAAATTACTTGGCGTTACCTTCGATTGTAACTGTCATGGTCAAAACTTATAGATACAATGGTTGTAAAGATGGGGAGAGGTCTAGCCGTAATAAAGAGATGCTCTGCTTTTTTGACACCACATTCCAAAAAGCAAGTTCTTCAGGCTCTAGTTTTGTCTAATCTTGATTATTGTCCAGTTGTGTGGTCCAGTGCGGCAAGGAAAGACCTAGTTGAGCTGCAGCTGGCCCAGAACAGAGCGGCACGTTTTGCTCTTAATTGTAGTCAGAGGGCTGATATAAATACTATGCATGACAGTCTCTCTTGGCTACGAGTTGAGGAGAGACTGACTACACCACTTCTTCTTTTTATAAGAAACATTATTAATGTGTGGAAAATCCCAAATTGTTTGCATAGTCAACTTACACACAGCTCTGACACACACAGACTTATCCCACCAGACATGCTACCAGGGGTCTTTTCATAGTCCCCAAATCCAGAACAAATTCAAGAAAACTTATAGTATTATATAGAGCCCTTATTGCATGGAACTTCCTTCCATCTCATATTGCTCAAATAAACAGCAAACCTGGTTTCAAAAAACAGATATAGCAACACCTCGCTGCACAACGCCTCTCCACTGTTTGACCTAGATAGTTTGTGTGTATGCATTGATATGTAGGATACGTGTGCCTTTTTAAAAATGTATGTAGTTCTATTCTTGTCTAATGATGTTCTGTATTATGTCATTCTGTATTATGTTTCATGTTTTTTGTGGACCCCAGGAAGAGTAGCTGCTGCTTTTGCAACAGCTAATGAGGATCCTAATAAAATACCAAATACCAAATACATCTCTGGAGAGACCTGAAAATAGCTGTGCAAAGCAATGCTCCCCATCCAACCTGACAGAGCTTGAGAGGATCTGCAGAGAAGGATGGGAGAAACTGCCCAAATACTTTGGAATTGATCTTGGTGCCTACAATATAACCACTAATTTAATAGAGAAAAGGACTCATTCCCCTGTTTTGTGTCACTGTGTATACCGCAATGAGCATGGAGAAAAGAAAGGAAACCAGAGAATTATCTGAGGTCAGACACAAGATCATAGCCAAGCATGGACAATCTCAAGGCTACAAGTCCATCTCCAGAGACCTTGATGTTCCTGTTTCCACCGTATGTAATATTATCAAGGAGTTTAAGACCTATTGCACTGTAGCCAACCTCCCTGGACATGGCTGCAAGAGAACTTGATGGAAGATTGCAGCAAGGGATTGTGTGAATGGTGGAGAAAGCACCTCGATCGACTGCCACACAGATTCAAGCTGACTTTCAGACACAAGGTACGACAGTTTCAACTCGCACCATCTGTCGCCAACTCAATGAAAAGGGATTATATGGTAGGAGAACCAGCAGCAACCCACTGCTGAGAGAGAGACATAAGATAGCCCGACTGCAATTTGCCAAAACACACCTGAACATGCCAAAATCCTGGGCTAAATGTAGAGCTTTTTGGTAAAGCACACCTTTTCTATGTCAACAGAAAACAAATGGAATCCTTCAAAGAAAACAACACCTTCCCTACACTCCAACATGGAGGAGGTTCAGTGACGTTTTGGGGTTGCTTTGCTGCCTCTGGCACTAGGTGTCTTGAACGTGTGCATGGCATCATGAAATCAGGAGAATACCAAGGCATTTTGGAACGCAATGTCGGACCCAGTGTCAGAAAGCTGGGTCTCTGTCGAAGGTCATGGGTCTTCCAGCAGGACAATGACCCCAAACACACTTCAAAAAATCACCCAGGAAGGGTTCAAGACAAAACGCTGGACTGTTCTGAAGTGGCCCCGCAATGAGTCCAGATCTAAATCCCATTGAAAACGTGTGGAGAGATCTGAAAAGAGCAGTTGGGAGAAGGCACCCTTCAAATCTGGGAGATCTGGAGCAGTTTGCACAAGAGGAGTGGGCCAAACTGCCAGTACAGAGGTGCAGGAAGCTCATCGGTGGCTATAGAAAGCGCTTGATTGCAGTTATTTTGACCAAAGACTGTGCTACCAAATATTAAGTCTGAGGTGTCAATAGTTTTTTCAATTCCTTTCTGTTTTTCTGATTTAAATGGATATATTGAGTTCTGAATCAAAAACTAAGGTTCTGTAATATTAACAGTGAAATAAAGAATTGTGGAGACCAAATACTTTGGTCAATTTCAACTTATTTTTGGGGAAAATTGTGAGTTTCTTGACCAAAGTACAACAGGGTGTCAATATTCTTGGCAACGACTGTATATTTCTAATGGCTCTGTTGGTTGGATTGGTGTTTGATGCAGCAGAGTTTGGGGTTTGAGTCCACGTACAATGAATATATGCATTAGCTGTAAGTTGCTTTGGATGAAAACTTCTGCTAAAAGAAGATATTGTAATTTTCAGTAGTACCAAAGACATACAAGGGGATACATTTACTGTATGTGTTTTGGAAGAAAAGGGGTTTATGCTAAATCCCAAATCAATGCATTGGCACTCATGTAGATCTAAAGGGATAGGATAGGTATAAGCAATATGGTACTTGTGTCACCTTGCCTTCAGATAGGCTTTTTGGAAATGTTCCATATTGCTTACACCTACAGTATCCAATCTCTTCAGATTTAAAGACGTGCCCTCTACAGAAGTGCCTAGGGAGGAGGGGCTAGTTCAATTTGGGATTCATGGAGAGTGCATAATTACTCTCATATTTCCCCAGTGTCAGTGGACTGAAGAGTGACAGAGGATTCCCAAGGCCATGATGTTGTGCATCTCCCGCCCCCACGGGGAGTGTGTGCCGCAGGGTTTCTGTTAGGAAAATGTGGCGTCGGACAACGTGTCCGGGAAGATTTTAATTTACTGGCCATTTGAGAAATTTAACGGGACCCACATGCATTGACTGCACCCATGGCGCTCAGACTGATAAAAATCATATTTCGATCAAAACATGCAACTCCTGTAACGAAGCAGCCAATAAAACAGCAAAAAAGTGGGGGAATCTAAAGATGCAACAACTAGGTTGGGTTGCTAATATGACTAGGATTGTGCTTTTGGCTTCTGGACAACAAAATAAAGTTGATATAAAAACCAATAGAACAGGAGACATGGCATAGAGGTGGGTCCAATAGGGAAGTAAATGGAAATACATTTGCCAAAATCATATAATTACTCCTGTCTATACAGAAAGAAATAAAGTACTTCGAAATACTTCACCAGAAAGCATGACTACACCGGATCATTAGCTTCTTTAAAGAAATTGCTGTGGATTGTTTCGTAACACAAGCTCTGTGTAGGCCTGTACCTATTTGAGAATCGTGCAATTAGGGCAGCATGTGTGGCAATAGGCCTAGCTGATTATTGAGTTGTGGCTGTCAGTGAAACGCATCTCAAATGTGTGATGATAATGTGGTTTGAGTATCATTTAAAATGTTGAGACAAGAAGAAGGGGAGGGGTGTGTGGCTAAGATATAGGTGAGTCTCAGAATGGCTCAGCTGTCTCCCTCATTTATTGTTTCATTGTGTGAATTGTTTGCCCTTTGATAATGTTTTTCTTTATTTTTTTTATTTTTAATCATTTCCCCATTACATATGTCACCAGTAGTAAATGTACTGTTAATCCCTATCATTTGGTTACATACATTTCTGTTAATGCATGTATTAATTACAGTCATTTACCGTTATCATTCTCGGAGTGGGAACATTGTTTGCAGAGTTCACAACTTGCTACACTTTTGAGAAACATGTTTTGTTTTATTTCATAACCATCAATTGTGAGATTTGTAAGTGTTTTCATCGGCTTTTGTTTGGAGTGCTCCATGTGACCAATGGTTTCTCTGTCCTGATAATGCTCCCGAGTGGCGCAGCGGTCTAAGGCACTGCATCTTAGTGCAAAAGGCGTCGAATCCAGGCTGTATCACATCCGGCCGTGATTGGGCGTCCCATAGCCCAGTGTCGTCCGGGTTTGGCCGGGGTAGGCCGTCATAGTAAATAATAATTTGTTCTTAAAAGTTGAGGGAGCACACACCTGTGCACGCGTAGAAGTACCTGGCCTGCTGCACAGAATTGTAGGAACAAGTTTTATTTTTTATTTTTTACATCAACTTTTAATAATAATATATTAAAACTAATCTCAATTGCACTTTACATTGCCCCCTCCCACCTGGACAAGAGGGGAAATAACTACAGTTGAAGTCGGAAGTTTACATACGCCTTAGCCAAAAACATTTAAACTCAGTTTTTCACAATTCCGAACATTTAATACTAGTAAAAATTCCCTTAAGTCAGTTAGGATCACCACTTTCTTTTAAGAACGTGAAATGTCAGAATAAATTGTAGAGAGAATGATTTATTTCAGATTTTATTTCTTTCATCACATTACCAGTGGGTCAGAAGTTTACATACACTCAATTAGTATTTGGTAGCATTGCCTTAAATTTTTTGAACTTGGATCAAACGTTTCGGGTAGACTTCCACAAGCTTCCCACAATAAGTTGGGTGAATTTTGGCCCATTCCTCCTGACAGAGCTTGTGTAACTGAGTCAGGTTTGTAGGCTTCCTTGCTCGCACACACTTTTTCAGTTCTGGCCACACATTTTGAGGTCAGGGCTTTCCAATACCTTGACTTTGTTGTCCTTAAGCCATTTTGCCACAACTTTGGAAGTATGCTTGGGGTCATTGTCCATTTGGAAGACCCATTTGCGACCAAGCTTTAACTTCCTGACTGATGTCTTGAGATGTTGCTTCAATATATCCACATCATTTTCATCCCTCATGATGCCATCTATTTTGTGAAGTGCACCAGTCCCTCCTGCAGCAAAGCCACATCAACGGGGCTGTAGTGGAGTGGGTCGAGAGCATCAAGTTCCTTGGCGTGCACATCACTAAGGATCCACACACACCTGCACATTGACTCTATACCGATACCCCCTGTATATAGTCTCGCTATTGTTATTTTACTGCTGCTCTTTAATTATTTGTTACTTTTATTATGATTTTTTGGGGGGGTATTTTTCTTAACTGTTTGTTGGTTAAGGGCTTGTAAGTAAGCATTTCACTGTAGGGTCTACACCTGTTGTATTCGGCGCATGTGACAAATACGATTTGATTTGAAGAGGGCGCAATAGCACCTTTTCGGAGGGAGATGCGGACAGCCCAGTACATCACTGGGGCCAAGCTCCCTGCCATCCAGTACCTCAATATCAGGCAAAGCGTGCATTGCTGTCTCATTGTTAGTCTTTGTTTTAAAAGTTTTCCCTCTCCTCTCTTCTACTTCCATCTCCTTTCCTCCCCATCCCGCTTCCCTCCTCTCCTCCTCCCCTCCTCAGCCCCTCAGTAAGTACCCACCTCTGATCAACGACATCTCCTTCTGGCTACCGGCTGAGGGCTACACAGAGAACGACTTCTATGACCTGGTGAGGAGCGTCGGAGGAGACCTGGTGGAGAAGGTCACCCTGGTTGACCAGTTCACACATCCAAAGTAAGGCTCCATGTTCTTCACAAGACAAAGAGCTGTAGGACTCAACAGTGTTTCCTAGTGCTAGCACACCTGGGTCATATTCATTAGTGCACACTAGCAAAATGTTTTGTAATGGAAAACGAAAACAAGTGTTTCCTATTGGACAAGTTCAGGTAGTCCCTCTCCGTTTCAGTCCGTTTACTTCTGTTTTTTTCCTAGTTAATATGACCCTGGTTAATCTTCAGTGTTTCGCAGTATTAACTAGCACATCTGATTTTAACTACCTGACTTACACCTGATTCAAGTGCTTGATGATTAGTTGAGCAGTTGAATCAGGTGTGCTTATACTGGCTTAGATCAGATAAGTACAATTGCAGGGGGTACTGAAACACTGCTCTCATCCACCACACATCCAAAATAAGACAACATGCCCTCAAGAAGATATAGCAGTGGTACTCAAACGACATACCTTTAACATGTGCTTGTTGTGAGAGACAAAAAAACACTTAACACTGGGTGTAACAATGTTGTGACTCTATGCATTACATATTAGTTAAAATGTAACTAACATGTTAAACAATGTACTGGCTAATGATAATGATATAACGATGAGGTGAATGCTCTTCATTTGGTTTGTGCGGTCTTGTTTGCAATTAGGGGTGAAGTAAGATCTATTCCGCTGCTTGACAAATGGGCTCGGAGAGAAAAGGTTAAGCGATGCTCGATTCATCAGAGGGGCTCGGGATTGGATTGGTTGGTGTTTGATAGTGGATATGTCTCATAGCGTTTAGCTTATCTTTTCTACTCTGACAGCTCCTTATTATGCAAGATAATGGAGCCCGACTGAGCCGAGTGCTGTTTGCTCCGTTGATTGGAGCCCTTAGTCTAATGACAAGGAAGGACCAAGGGTCAATGTTTGTTAATGGCACATCTTCATTTGACCCGATTCACATCGGCGACATGAGGCTCGCTCTGTTTGTTTTGCGCTCACGCAGACACCTATACCCTCTCTCTCTCTCTCTCTCTCTCTCTCTCTCTCTCTCTCTCTCTCTCTCTCTCTCTCTCTCTCTCTCTCTCTCGCTCTCTCCATTTCTATCTCTCTGTCATACACACATTAAATTATCTTTCTCTCTCACACAATTAACAAACAGAGCCTTTTGGACTAATCCCAGCACTGACAGGAATGGCCCAGTGACAGATCAATCACAGAGACTGTTTGGCTTTGCCGTAGCTAATAGATTACTACTTCCATCGCATTCCTATCAAGGATTTAGAGTTGCGGACAATGAATGCTCTGTGTCAATACGTAGCAGTAACAACTTTTTAGTAGGGCATTGCCTTGCTCGCCCCCGTCTTTACATCAGAAATGTACATAAAACCTGAAAAGACAGGATGGATGAAAGCAGCATGGCGGATGTCTTCACTTCACCAATCCACCCCTTTCACAAGTCAGTGCAGCTCAAGGAAAGGAGACGAGGAGAGGAAGTCACTTTAATCCTTATTGAGATTCACCCTTGAGGGACTCTCCCTCTCTGTAGTGACAAAGCTGTTTCCTTTTCCCCCACAAAGCCCTGAGCCTCAGCCTTGACGTGTAGTTTTTAAATACAGGGCGTAAAGGGCAGGCAGGGACAGAGCTTGGCGCAGGACTTATGCCCGCCCCGCATCCTAGTGGCTTACCAAACAGAGAGTGTGTGTGTGTATAGTGTGTTTAATGGTGAAACAAGGGGCCCGCAGTGCGTAAAAATGCCTGTGTGCATTAATCTCTGTCCCTGCTCTTAATCTTTTTTAAATAGCGACCTTTTCCCTACCCTCTGTTAGTGCTAACGAGTGTTTGTGTGTGTGTGTGTTTACTGTGAATGCGAGAAAGAACAGTATCACAAGTGTCTGATTCACAATATATAAATGTTGTCTGTCTTTTTACGTGTATGTGTCTTTAAGGGTGTGTGTTTTTGTGAATTTGAGATAGCATATTGTGACAATGAATCTCCTCAAAGTCATGAGCATTTTGGGATCATCTGTGCTGCAGTTTCACCAGAGACCCTTTTTTTACCCAGAGAGAGATGAGCCGAGGTGGGCCGAGCTCACATCGTTACGCAGCCTCCCTTAGACAACAAACTTTACGATTACTGCCGCGGGATATGAAGCTCCATTTAAGCCCCAGCTATGTTACAGAATGTCCTCCCTGCGAATGCCACTTTTATGAACAAGGCTGGCTAATATTTTTTTATTTTTTTTTGGCTCAGCATCAACGCTGACTCATGGAATTGGGCAAGCTGCTCCTGATGAGGGCGGGCGAGCGACAGTACCCTTCTGTCTCTGTCTGTACACCATTTATATATAACCTGTGCAAGCAGGGAGGAGTATTCTGAGACTTGTGTTTCCTCCTTGATGTACACCGTGTCCTGTGAAAAGGGCACGGCACCACCAATCAAGAATTTATGACATTTACATTTGAGTAATTTAGCAGGCACTCTTATCCAGAGCAACTTCCAATCGGTGAATTCAACTAAAGTAGGTGAAGTCACAGTCATTGTAGTGCAACATGTATTGTAATTAGTTATTGTTGCATTGTACTTAGAGATAGTTCTGTGCTGTAATTGTAATACCTGTTACACTCTACTTACAAGAGCAATTACACTGTGCTAAGAACACATTAGGTTACAATTTGATCACTTTCCGCTGGGGTCGCAAAGAGCATGCAGTCACATGGTCTTATGTGAAGTTAATGTGATAATGTGACAGCATGTAAAAGCAACATGTGATAACGTGAAACTACAAGTGAGAACATTTTGAGCATGTGAAAACATGAATGCTTAATTTCAACATGTGATGCCAGAAACTACACGTGACAACATTTGAACGTAATTCACAAGTAAAACTGCAAATTTTTGATTTTCACGTGAGTAATGTTACTCCTGAATCACTATGATAAATATAATTGTTTTTCTTGAGTGTATTTTTATCGAAGCTGAGATTTTACGTTCAAGTCCACAGACATGGTGTCGTAGTAGGAAGATCGGAATGCCGTGAACCAAGAGGTTGTGAGTTCAAATCCCAAGTGAGAACATGTTGAATATAATGACTGTATATACAGTGTCAAGAAAAAAACATGTGAACCCTTTTGAATTACCTGGATTTCTGCATAAATTGGTAATCAAATTTGATCTGATCTTCATCTAAGTAACACCAATAGACATAGTGTCCTTAAACTAATAACATACAAATTATTGAATTTTTCTTGTCTATATTGAATACATAATTTAAACATTCACAGTGTAGGTTGGAAAAAGTATGTGAACCCCTAGGCTAATGACTTCTCCAAAAGCTATTTGGAGTCAGGAGTCAGCTAACCTGGAGATGTAAAAAAAATTGTTTGCTATTCACAAGAAGCATTGCCTGATGTGAACCATGCCTCGAACAAAATACATCTCAGAAGACCTAAGAAATAAGAATTGTTTACTTGCATAAAGCTGGAAAGGGTTACAAAAGTATCTCTAAAAGCCTTGATGTTCATCAGTCCACGGTAAGACAAATTGTCTTTAAATGGAGAAAGTTCAGCACTGTTGCTACTCTCCCTAGGAGTCGTCCTGTAAAGATGACTGCAAGAGCACAGTGCAGAATGCTCATTGAGGTTAAGAAGAATCCTAGAGTGTCAGCTAGAGACTTACAGAAATCTCTGAGACATGCTAACATCTCTGTTGACGAGTCTACGATACGTAAAATACTAAACAAGAATAGTGTTCATGGAAGGATACCACGGAAGAAGCCACTTCTGTCCAGAAAAAACATTTGCTGCATGCCTGAAGCACCTGGATGTTCCACAGTGCTACTGGCAAAATATTCTGTGGACAGATGAAACTAAAGTTGAGTTGTTTGGAAGGAACACACAACTCCATGTGTGGAGAAAAAAAGGCACAGCACACTAACATCAAAACCTCATCCCAACTGTAAAGTATGGTGGAGGGAGCATCATGGTTTGGGGCTGCCTCAGGGCCTGGACAGCTTGCTATAAATTCCCAAGTTCATCAAGACATTTTGCAGGAGAATGTAAGGCTATCTATCCACCAATTGAAGTTCAACAGAAGTTGGGTGATGCAACAGGACAACGACCCAAAACACAAAAGTAAATCAACAATGGCTTCAACAGAAGAAAATACGCCTTCTGGAGTGGCCCAGTCAGAGTCCTGACCCGATTGGGATGCTGTGGCATGACCTCGAGAGCGGTTCACACCAGACATTCCAAGAATACTGCTGAACTGAAACAGTTTTGTAAAGAGGAATGGTCCAAAATTACTCCTGACCATTGTGCAGGTCTAATCCGCAACTACAGAAAACATTTGGTTGCGGTTATTGCTGCCAAAGGAGGGTCAACCAGTTATTAAATCCAGGAGTTCGCATACTTTTTCCACCCTGCACTGTGAATGTTTACACGGTGTGTTCTTCAAACAATCATCTTTATTCAATATCGATTAGTTATTGCAATAATGAGACTGGTCGACCCCACACACTTGAGTGTTGGACCGAGTAACCTAACCTGTACACAAATGCAGAGTACTAAATATAGCTGACACTAAAAATGCTTAATCATGGTTGGTTCCACTCCCATGCAGATTGGGGCATCATAAGCCACTTTGGGTTCATCCTGTCGTTATCTGTACGGGGGTGTATTGTCTTAACCCCACCCTGGCTTAGTCTCCCAGATGCTTGGATGATTTTGTGACAATGAGGGATTGTTCTACTCCTAAGCTATCTCTAGTAAAACACATTATTGTCTATGTAATGCAGTCTTTAACTCATTTGTCAGCTCAAGCCATCTCTGCAGGGAACTAGAGTGGAGACCATAAAAACACAGCATTAGTAGGACAGAAATGTCTTACTATTAGTTAAATATTAATTGTTAACCATTAATATCAAAAATCTGGTAAAAACATACTTTTTCTCACAGCCTTTAAATGTCACATCACTGCAGAAGCTCCTCCAGGTGATGTACAGAACCCGGCATTCAAACAAACCATTCCATCTTTCTCAAGATTACGATGTGGCGAAATACAAGTTGCATTGGCGGAAATGTCACTACAAAGTCGAGAATTCCGTTTGAATGTCTTTGCGTCGTACTGTAGTCATACTGAGACGTTTTACTGGCCTGCACTAGTATTCCTCGGACGTGGCGCTACAAATCAACGCTGATAGGCACTATAATGCAACACAAATCTACATTTATTGGTCCGTAATTGTCAGATGTAATCGGGACGGATTCATTTGTAATGTCAACTGTGCTGTCAATCAAGCTGACAGCTTGGACAGAAAGTCAACGGCAGGCGGGCGAGCGGGGAGGGAGGTGGGAAAGTTGTAGCACTGAGCCCCGCGACGATGATGTTGCGCTGCAGCAGAGGCTGGGCTCCAACCTCTCAGAGGAGGCAGTAACCAGAATGATCTAAGTTAGTGAGTGGCACCATCAGTAGGTAACATGTGTATTAACATCTTTGTAGTGACATGGGAATATAGTGTATCCGCTTAACTGTATTACCATGTCACTACGAAGGTGTTACTATGTAACCAGCAGTATATGTTACAACTCTACAACCTTTATGAAGGGGCAAGTTCCATTGATACCCCCCCTTGCTGGTTTCTATTTTCGAGAAGAGGCTGTTGTCTGGTCGCTGTGATGTACTGCATGCTCTTCTCGCACAGGCATACTTTCCATGAGAGACGTTCATGAGGGGGGGTGCGTGGGTGTGTGCGTGCATGTGAGCATGTGCGTGCGAGCATGTGCGTGCGTGTGTGTGCATCCCTGTGTATGTACTCTACAAAACCACCACAACACACTACTTGTTGTAAACTATAAATATGCAAGGTATTAAAGCCACTGTCATATAATGGCACCAGAATGCCCAATATCATTTGAAAAGCTTCTGCTGAATGTATAATATAGTAGTATAGTATATAACAGTATAATAAAGTACATATTAATATGCTAGTATAGTACAGTACATGCTAGTGTATATAGTAGTATAGTGTGTATATAGTAGACCAGCCTTGTGTCCTCGGAGGCAAACGTTAACACTGTCTGACCTGAAGCCCATCTCACCTCCACCACACCTGGCCTGACCCCTCAGTCTGTCCCTCACAAGGCCCATGCATCTCCCCTCTCAGCTTAGGCAGAATAGGGAGCACCCGGCCGACATCTTTTGGATCAAATTAACAATTTACTGCTGGCACGCGCAGGAAGAAAGAAACAGATGGGGAGAGGGGGAGGAAGGTGAGATATGTAGACAACAGGAACATGGAGGAAGTGTGTGTGTGTGTGTGTGTGTGTGTGTGTGTGTGTGTGTGTGTGTGTGTAAGAGAGGGAGGAGTTCCATGCAGAGTGTTGTGTCCCAGGATCAGTGAAACGTTTAGAGATAAATGGAGAGAGGGAGAGGTGTGTGCGTTTGACAAATGGCCGTCTTCGCCAGTGGGTTGCTGAAGAGAGCCAGACTTGTTAAAAATCGGCCTTCTTTGTTGGAAACCTCCCGGGATCTTTCCAGAAGGCGAAGCAGCAGGCTAATGCCGAGCACTGCCCCCGAGCCAGAGAAGAGCAGGGAGAGAGCGAGAAAGACAAGAGACCAGGGAGGAAGATAGAGAGACGGGGGGTGGGGGTTGTGTGTGTGCTAGAGAGAGAGAAGGAACTGGTAGAGAGAGGGAAAATTCCAGAGTGGGAGAAGGGGATGACAGAGAGAGAACAGAGAGAGAGAGATATTTGGCAGGGGGGGAGGGGGTCCTGGGAGAGACAGTATAGAGTGATAGGAGGGAGCTAGCAGAGGGAGAGAGACAAGGGAAGAAGAGAGAGTGGACTGAGTTTAATGGAGCTACTGCAGGAAACGCCTTTGAATAATGTATCATTGTTTAATATGCACACTTCAATACGGTACAGTGCATTACCCTATATCACACATGATTTGTTACTCACAAATGTAAGATGTTAGAAAATAATATGCATATAGAATGCATATTACAGTCATATTGCGGATGGTATAGTATTTGCCAAAACACATGCTGTAACAATGTGTGTTATCCAGATAGTACCAGGTAGATTGGGTAAAAAAAAGGTATGTAAAAGGAAATTACACTTGCCTTCAAATGATCTGTCAGGTATAACATTTTAATTTGCATAACATTACATTTATCTGATTTTTAGATCTGAAATCATTTTAGGCGGATCCTTATGAAATGAATGTTTCATACTTTAAAATAATTTAACAGAAAAGAAGACAATCCCTGTCTCCATTCTCTTCTGTACAAAACAGAATCCCAATGTCTTTATGATATCCCATTTGTACACAGTAAGTTATTAGGTCTTTTTTAGCCCACAGCATTGGTGCACAGTGCACTGTGTTCCTCAGTTTTCTAACAAGCAGTGCTTTATGGCATTGGCCGGCTGAAGTGAGCATAATGGGAGCTTGACCAGATTTATGCTGTAGGTGCTGCCAAGCAGCCTCGGGCAGCTGGGTAATCTGGGTGTAATTGAGAGTGGGGCTAACGGGGGAGGAGCCCCTCAGGCTGACAGGTCTGCCACAATGCACTGCACTGTTTTGGTGCCATGCAGGCTTTTCCAGTATAGTGTTGTGCCTCCTGACATACAGTAGGTGAGCCTACAGTTGCAATACACTGTAATAGTGACCCTTTGACAGACGGAGGAAAAGAGGTGGTGCACTGTAAATCCTCATGGTAGGTTTTCTCTCTACAGGCATGCTATTCTATGATCAGTTTGATATCTGTGGCAGGGTGCCATTTAGTCAGCATAACCAATAAACCAGTTAATCAGCTATGGTTCTTGCCCTTGTTTGGTTCAATTAAGGCTTGTTTAATTTCCTCATTAACAAGTGGACTGGCGGTGCACGGGCATCCTCAGTTAATCACTGCAGACACAGGTGAGCTTTTTCCCCGCAGACAGCTTCAAGTTGATTTTCAACAGTAAGCACGATTCTGTCAGGGTGGGAGGCTTCAAATGGAGCTGTCAATTTGGAGAAAGAAAGGGGGAGACAGGGAAGGAGAGCAAGAGAGGGACTGGGGGAGAGAGAAAGAGAACTTGGAAAGAGAGCAGTCTGGAGTTTCAGCCTGTCATAACCGCTGTTCGTCAACGTTACAACTAAGCAGTCTTGATTAGGAACGTCCGACCCGTTGGTGGAGAGACACCGCTCCACTCAAGCTGGCAGAGTCCCGGCCGTCTTGGACTAAGAGCAGACGGACGGACAGTTCTCTGAGATCCTTTAGACAACTGACACTCATCAATTATTGCTGCCTCTACACTGTCCCCTCTTGTTATTTCATCAAGATATTGACCAATTCATCACAATCACCCCCTCCCCACATCCCCAAGCTGTCATAAAGACAAGGAATCTCTGTCTACAGCCTCAGGGACAGATGTCAGCCATTTTGAAAGATGTCATTTGTTTGGAAAGTCATGCGTACCGCGGAACACCCTCCTCCTTCTAACACAGCAAGGCAGGTGCTTCTTGTCCTTGGTCCAGCATTTCTGAATCATCCCATTCCCATCGCCAACAGTTCATGTAAAGTTGTTTTTATGATGAAGACCACAGTTGGACAAGAGCCCCCTTGAAATGCTTGTGGGTGAATCACTGCTCTTGGTGCCGAGTCGCAGTCTGTAGTAGTGGATCCCTGAGAGTTTACCCATGGCGATTTATCCCCTGGTGAAGTACTGTGCCATCTGATGAAAACCGGTGCTTCTCCATGTAGCATGCCAAAGTGCATGAACTGGCAGCGAGAGAGCAAAAGTCCTCGCTTTTGCTCTCTCGCTGGCCACCAGTTGCCGCCACTCTCCTGGCTTACACTCCCAGTGTGCACACACTTAACGAACGAGGGAAATGATTTGTTCTCCAGCCACATGGGCCAATGAAATGGCAGTGCCAGGCTTAAAAATATGGCTATTGCCTAGGCATGTTGCCCAATAAAAAAACACTTTGGATTTCTCGTGGAACTCCCCATGAAAGGAACAATGAACACGGCAGGACAGTGAGATGGTTCCAAGACATGGGCAGGCAAATGGATAGGGAATGGTATAGGGAAACTGACTTGGGGACCAACAACCGAGTGAACAAAATCTGACAGAGAGAAATCTGAAAGTAATCTTAGTCCCAGACAGGGGTACTATTTGTTTACCTTGATTGAAGCCTGAATCTACATGAATTAAAATACATTTGGGTTATTGTCACAGTTAGCGGGTACCCCCAAATGATTTTTTAAATGTGTATGTCAAGTGCCTTGCACACAGGAAATCGAGCGCAAACCTTGACAAATGGCACGGAAATCAAATCAATGGTTGACACAAGGAAGTTCACATCTGCATTGCATTGCTTGCTGTTTGGAGTTTTAGGCTGGGTTTCTGTATAAGCACTTTGTGACATCTGCTGATGTAAAAAGGGCTTTATAAATATATTTGATTTGATTCACTAGGTTAGCGGCACAATCCGAGGGAGGTATCGACAGAATTCTTCCATAATTCTAGTGTTTGCTAATTAGCAGAAGATGCGGTTGGGTGATGTGTACGGGGAGTAAATGGGGCCTCTGTAATTAGTGCTGGGCCCTGGAAGAAGATAAATGGGAGCAATCTACAGCCACCACCCACCACATTTTACTCTAAAGGCATTTCTGCCGCCATTACTTTAGACTTTTATCCTATCGGCCATTATCCTCGTCCCAGTGAAATAACTCAGCGAGGGAAGCACTTATATTAGGTAGCGTTTCAAAAACACGCCAATTGATTCGGGTTGTCTGCTGAGCAAAGGGACACGTTTTATTTTTCATGACTCATTCAACAAAGTTGTTCCTTACTACACAAGGACTTCTCGCTTAGCTTGCTTCTAAGAAATGAAGTGGGGTCTTGTTTCGATGTGTCACGGTGGAGAACTTCAATCAGGTCAGGAGAGAGGGAAGGGGAGAGGGCCAGAGCCTACTGGATCAATGCAGTAATTAGAGCAGTGGCAAGGCAGGCAAGCGAGAGGCCAGGCTGGAATATCTTTTTCCCTCTCCCCTGAGGGATCATGGAATGATCGTTTGAAATGCAGGACTTGTGCGTGTATGTATTTGTGACTTTGTGTATTGCTTTGGTTTATCATCAACCACAAGGATCTTAGTGAGTTTGAGAAGCTGTATTGAAATGGAAAACCAAAAAGTGTTGCATTTGGCCCCATCTTTCTGGGGTTGCAATTAACCAATTGAATATTGGGTTTAGCAGCAACCGAGAGCACGTAAGTGAGCGGCTGTTTGAAACCTTCACATTAGTGCTCATGGGTTGCTAGTCAACAAGAGTAATGGCATCTACTGGTCAGTCTTCCTGGTTGAATTTGGCACTTGCCGTTTCAGTGCTAGCCAGTGGCTGGTCGTCTAGGAGGCTTATGTAGCCAGCAGAAGGTCAAGTTAAATGTCACTCTTTACTCTGCTCTTATAAACAAGGGCTATGGGGACCGCCTCGCCCTCTCCACAACAGAGCAAACAAAACCGACTGCGGGATAACCCTGCTTAGCAATCATCATTACAAACAACACTCCCAGGCGTGTGCACACACACACACACACACACACACACAAACACATACACAGTTCCACAGCTGTCCCCCTCGACCTTACAGCCTCTGAAGACAGTGGGCTGAATAAACCCATCACTGTCCACTGCCTTGTAAAGCAGTCTACTGTACAGAGGCCAAAGATCACATCATGAGTGACAGGTCTATAGCAGGAGAGGAGAAGAGAAGAAAGAGGGAGAGGGGAAGGGAAGAGAGGAGGGGAAAGAAGCGACAGGCATAGGGAGGGGGAGAAAACAGGTGAGACGAGGAGGGGAGCAGGGAGGAGAGGACAGGAAGGGAGAGCAGTCGAGTGGAGAGGAAAGGGGGAGAGCACAAGGTAATTACTCCATTACATGAAAGAGACCTATGTCTATGCCAGTTCAATGGGTAATTACTTCATTACATGAAAGAGACCTATGCCTATGCCAGTTCAATTACAGAGTGGGAGACAGAGGTGGTTAGAGAGAACTCTATAAAAAAAACTCAAAGGTCACAGCTAATGTGTGGGAGGGGAGGAATAAATGGAGGAGAGGATGATGGACAGGAAGAGGAGATTAATTCATACACTTTGTCCCCACACACACCACACACACTTTCTCCCCACATACAAACATGTTTCCAATGAAGATGGAGCAGAATAAACCAAAGATCAGAAGAGGTGAAAGATACTAAGAACCGGAGGTGTATAGCAGTGTTTTCCACAAGTAGCCAGTCTAATAGAAAAAGTAGCCAGCCAGGCGCCCCTGGGTTCGACATTTTTTGCTTTATTTTGGTGGCATCTGGTACATTCGAATGCCTTGATCCCATCTGAAATACACAGCGAGTTATTAATTATTTACCTCCCAGATTGGAAAAATGTGTTGTGGTATTGTGTAGAAAGACATGACATTACAATTTAAATTACTGAACATGTATGAATTCAGTGTATTGTTAATTGTTTGGGATTTTGTGTTGCTCTAGGCCTATATGATCAGGATTATTTTCTAAGCAAGAGACCATTCAACCTTTTTTTACATTTAACCTGTCTTCTCTTGAGATTAAAGTCTTATTTACAGTTTTACTGTAAGATAAGAATTGCCAGAATTATGTTAGTTCTTAAAATGATATATTTTATTAAAACAGAAAAATTAAGTAAATAGCCTACATTATCTAGAAATTAGTTTTTTCTTCAGGTTTCTGTTTTTCCCTATTTTTCGCTCTCTAAATCACTTTTTTAAATAGAACATCAACTTTAGTTGTTTTTCTAAGTGAACAACAATGCTTAAATGACATCAGGAGACCACTTTTGAAGTTGGAATACATCTGAGAAATAATTCAAGTGTGCACCTACAGTAGCTACAAGCTGTTGTTTAGTGTTTTTTTTTATTTTATTTGTGCACGTGTGATAAGGGGCGCAACTTTGGTATTCGAAGTGGGGGGGACATATCCAGTCAGATAAACACTTCAAACAGCCCACCCGGCCGCTAGGAGTTGTCCGCATGGTCCTAAAGCACACCGTTGCCTGTTTTGTATTACATTTCAATGATAAAACTGGGCCGGACAAAAAGGCAATTTTCCCCGTCCCCAGTGGAAGTTGCGCCTTTGCATGTGATCATAGCTGCAGGAGGTAGTTTGGGGGTGGGGGTGCGCTGGGGGAGGGTGGAAAAAAAGGTTTTGCCCACTCTGCAGAAGGTTATTGCTTTGCTATTACAGGACTATTAAAGGCCCAGTGCACTACTTTTGTGATTCTTTTTTTTTTTTATGTATATATACAGTACCAGTCAAAAGATTGGAAACACATACTCATTTTACCATTTTCTACATTGTAGAATAATAGTGAAGTCATCAAAACTATGAAATAACACATGGAATAATGTAGTAAACAAAAAAAGTGTTAAACAAATCTAAATATATTTTGGATTCCTCACAGTAGCCACCCTCTTGGCATTATCTCAACCAGCTTCACTTGGAATGCTTTTCCAACAGTCTTGAAGGAGTTTCAACATATGCTGAGCACCTGTTGGCTGCTTCTCCTTCACTCTGTGGTCCAACTCACTCCAAACCATCTCAATTGGGTTGAGGTCGGGTGATTGTGGAGGCCAGGTCATCTGATACAGCACTCCATCACTCTCCTTCTTGGTCAAATAGGTCTTACACAACCTGGAGGTGTGTTGGGTCATTGTCCTGTTGAAAAACAAATGATAGACCCACTAAGCGCAAACCAGATGGGATGGCGTATCGCTGCAGGATCCTGCGGTAGCCCTGCTGGTTAAGTGTGCCTTGAATTCTAAATAAATCACTGACAGTGTCACCAGCAAAGCACCCCCACACCATCACACTTCCTCATCCATGCTTCACAGTGGGAACTATACATGTGGAGATCATCCGTTTACCTACTCTGCATCTCACGAAGACACGGCGGTTGGAACCAAAAATCATGAGAGCCAGTTTCATCGTAGTGCTTGATGGTTTATGTGACTGCACTTGAAGAAAGTTCTTGAAATTTTTCGGATTTACTGACTTTCTTCGGGCTAGCCCCCTTTTTTCTAAATTTCCGCCTGAATGACGTGCCCAATGTAAACTGTCTGTTGCTCAGGCCCTGAAGTCAGGATATGCATATAATTGGTACCATTGGAAAGAAAACACTTTGAAGTTTGTAGAAATGTTTAAAAAATAATGTAGGAGAATATAACACAATAGATAAACAAAGAAAAACCAACCAGATTATTTTTTATTTTTGAGAGACCATCCTCTTAGAATGGCAAGTATAAGTATACTGGATGCAATTCCTATGGCTTCCACAGGGTTTCAGTAGTCTATGTTCAAGGTTTCAGGCTTGTAACTTCAAAAACAAATAAGAAATATCAGTTTTAGTACATGGACACAGTCTTGGAAATTCGTGTTTGCATGCGCCATGAAGACAGGACGCACCTGCTAAAATCGGTTTCCTATTGAACATACTTCTTTCCTTAAGAAATATTATAGTTTGATTACATTTTAGGGTATCTGAGGAGTACATAGAAACTTATTTTGACTTGTTGAAAGAAAGTTTAGGGCCAGATTTCTTTCTCTGCATGTTGAACGAGTGGATTACTCAAATCGATGGCACCAACTAAACAGACTTTTTGGGATATAAAGAAGGATTTCATCTAACAAAATAACACTACATGTTATAGCTGGGACCCTTTGGATGACACATCAGAGGAAGATTTTCAAAAAGGAAGAATATTTTGATGTGGGGCGCTATCCTCAAACAATCGCATGGCATGTTTTCGCTGTAATAGCTACTGTAAATCGGACAGTGCAGTTAACAAGAATTTAAGCTTTCAACCGATATAAGTCACTTATATGTAACTAAATGTTTAATAAGGTAATGATGGACTGTCGTTTCTCTTTGCTTATTTGAACTGTTCTTGCCATAATATGGGCGTGGTATTTTACCAAATAGGGTTATCTTCTGTATACCACCCCTACCTTGTCACAGCACAACTGATTGGCTCAAACACATTAAGAAGGAAAGAAATTCCACAAATTAACAAGGCACACCTGTTAATTGAAATGCATTCCAGGTGACTACCTTATGAAGCTGGTTGAGAGAATGCCAAGAGTGTGCAAAGCTGTCATCAAGGCAAAGGGTGGCTACTTTGAAGAATCAAATACAAAATATATTTGGATTTAACACTTCTTTGGTTACTACATGACTCCATATGTGTTATAGTAAAAATAAAGAACCCCTTAAATGAGTAGGTGTGTCCAAACTTTTAGCTGGTACTGTATGTATATTTTTTGTATTATGATTTTTCAGGGGGTGCTGCAGCACCCTCAGCACCCCTACTTCCCACGGCTATGCAGATGATGGTAGAATTTGTAAAACAAATACCCACTGAATTGATGAAAATAATCATGACATCATTCTGCCAGGTAAGCATAGACTACTTTGTAGTTAACATTTAATTGAGATGGTTTTTGGGACTGCTTATCCATCTGCAGGAAGACTCGTTTCATTAGCATCATTGCTAAAGTCACACCGCACAGACAGGGGCATTCTCGTTGCCTCTTCAGAAATTTGTAGGAAATACTAATCACTGATGCATTCTGTTCTTGTTTTATGATGAAGTTGGGCAAATTAATACATTTTCAATATACTTAATGCCTGGGTTCCATGAGTGCCCTATAATATTTGGAACAGAATGAGGCTCTCCACTACCTACAGTATTTTTCTTGCAGTGATGATTCACCATCTTCATCTAATGTTTTCATAATTTATCTGCAGATAATCGCCAAAAAGCCCCTAAGCCTACCAGTAGCTTATGCAAATTAGGGAGCCAAAATGAACGGACTCACTTTTATTGTAAACAAGAATGTAATATGTTTCTAAACACTTCTACATTAATTTTGGTGTTACCATGATTACGGATCATTCTGAATAAATTGTGAGTAATGATGAGTGAGAAAGTTAAAGGCATAAGTATACCTCCCCTGTTATTGTAATGGTGAGAGGTTAGCATGTCTTGGGTATGATATTTGTGCGTCTTTAACTTCATCACTTATCATTATTCACGATTAATTCAGGATTATCTGTAATCAAGGCAGTATCCACATTATTCTATTCTTATTTACAATAAAACTGTCTCCAGGGGCCTCCCGAGTGGCGCAGCGGTCTAAGGCACTGTATTGCAGTGCTTGAGACGTCACTACAGACCCGGGTTCGATCCCAGGTGTGTCGCAGCCGGCCGCGACCGGGAGACCCATGAGGCGGCGCACAATTGGCCCAGCGTCATCCGGGTTAGAAGAGGGTTTTGCCGGCCGGGATGTCCTTGTCCCATCGAGCTCTAGCAACTCCTTGTGGCGGGCCGGGCGCATGCACGCTGACACGGTCGCCAGTTGTAAAATGCTTCCTCCGACACATTGGTGCGGCTGGCTTCTGGGTTAAGCGAGCAGTGTGTCAAGAAGCAGTGCGGCTTGGCAGGGTCGTGTTTCGGGGGATGCATGGCTCTTGACTGTCGCCTCTCCCAAGACTGTACGGGAGTTGCAGCGATGGGACAAGACTGTAAATACCAATTGGATATCATGAAATTGGGGAGAAAAAGAAGGGGTAAAATTGTTTTTATTAATAAATATGTGACTGCAAAATGTTATTTGCCATTAATTTCTATTGGGCACAAAATAATCTTAAACACAACCAAAACAAACAGCAAATGCATCCAACAAGTTTGTAGAGTCACCAGCTTGATGTAATCATTACGTGCTAAAAACATGGGACCAAATACTTGACCTTTTGACTACTTTAATACAATTTGTCCCACTTTTGGTTATGTACAAGAAGTGGTTTTAATTTCTAAACGGTTCACCTCAAATGAAAGCTTTCAGTCTGTACTTTAACCTCGTAGTCATTGTATCATTTGAAATCCAAAGTGCTAGAGTACAGAGCCAAAACAACAACAAATGTGTCACTGACCCAAAAGTTTTCTTAGGTCCAAATTAAGCCCATAGAAACGCATTAGGCTTATTTTGGACAGATTTTGGCGAGTGAAACCTTTCGTCTCGCTTCGGCTCTTCCTCTCTGCTGCGTTTCCCTGTCATCACTCGCTTCGTGACTGACTGGTGCCTGTCCTATCACTAGATCCTTAGAAGATGCATACTATTGTTCATTCTAGTAGGAGTGGGCTCGATGAACTAGCGGATTGAAACTTTTCAATGAAAAGTAGCCTAGTTAAAATGAAGTGGAAAATGAGCTGGCTGAAAATGAGTAACCAGCTGATTAGCCGACAGCCTGTGCTATTGGAAAAGACTGTATATAGGAGATGGAGCTCATTCGCACATATAGATTGAGAAATGGAGGGAAAGCCGGAGACTGATAGAAAGGAGATTAAAGTTACAGAAACGGGTCAGGATGAGTTCACAACATAATTTAGGCTTGCTGACACTACATTGACTTTTTCAGCATTGTTATTTTCCTGTAACTCTCGTCTTTCGCTCAGGGGGGCAATAGAGGGAGGTGTGTGTGTGTGTGTGTGTGTGTGTGCATGCGTTTGTTGGGGGGATACCTCGCTGACAGATTGATTTGCACTGTGATTTGGGCTTTTCTCTCACTCAATCACTCGGTGACAGGGGTGCATTGTCTCGTACCTGTTATCATTTAGCAGTCTCTGGCTTTCATTAAGAAGGATTTTGATTCATTATAGAGAATTGTTTGTAAGCTAGATCTGGACGGAGAAAGCAATTTGCAAAGGAAAACATGGGTGCGCACCTGATTGTCCTCAGCCCCCAAACAAAACAAGCGAGTAATACACGCAGGAAATGCAAATTCCCGTTATAGGATATTTTTCTGATACACCACACTGGAGCAAACTTTCCTTGTAATTGAAAAAAGTAATTTCTTATTCAAATGTGAATTCTCAATAGTGCTTGGCAGAGTTCTATTTATTTCCCCTGAAGGCAGCCAATGAAAAACATGCCAGCAACACAATAGACCAAACTCTTTTTAAGGGATAGTTAATGTATATTGTTGTAGCTTTAATTGTTTTTAACCAATAACAAGCTAACAAACTTAAAAATTGTTTGGATGAAACAACACCCTAGGTCAGAAATTAGCTCTAACTTCAAAAAGTGAACAATCCATTTAATACACAAACCAAAATCAGTACTTTCACTTGATACAGTTGTGCTGCCTGTTGCCCTGTACTTTTTTAGCAAATGTTATCTGGTATTATAGCACTTTCTATGAAGTGCATTTAGATAACTCAGTTATAGTACATCTTTTTAGAACAGCCCATGGCTTCTTCTGTTGGCCTTCGTCAGTTCATACAGGTAGCAGAGGATTATAAAACTTGTTGTGAGCATGCAATACAGTTTATGGCTCCTCATAACAGCTCATAGCCCCTCTGGCCACAAACGTGGCCGGCTCAGTCAGCTAACCGAGACGCCAGTGCCACTGAGCCACAGGGGTGTGCGTGTGTGTAAATAGGAACCACTACTGCGGAGCCACCCGCCTCTAAGATCCATAACTCTACGTAAGCTAGCAGAACAACTGCTGAAACTGTCTTGAATGTTTTGTCGTGTAGCTTTCACTGTAAGCTGATCTATATTGTTTTGTGAAGCAGTGGCTAAGGAGTATGGAGATAATAGAAATAGTAAGATCTCAATGATGGATATTGGACCACGACTCCCTTATCAATGGAGATGTCGGTTTGAGGCTCGGGAGAGGCAGGCAACGGAAACCAATCGCTGTGTCCTACCAAATAGCAAGTAATGGATTTGTGTGGAGGCTTGAGTGCAGGATACATGCAACAAGAACAAAAAAACTAAGCCCCACTTTGGTATCTGCTTTTTTTTTCCTTCTCCGAACCTGCTGCTTCCCAGTTCCAGGACCCAAGTCCTTTTAGCACAAATATATTTTTGAGTAGGCGCTCTAATGCACAATGTGGATTAACTTAACCCAGCATTAAAGCTATTGATTACCTCCTCCCAAGCAGCCATCCATAGCATAATATGCTCAAATTACCCGGGTGCTTGCGGAAGAAGCGTTTGAATTAATTTAATTGTGGAGAGAGAGGTGTGGCCGTGGACTTGTAACCATGTGGACATAAGCGGGAAGACGATACCCTTTCCATTTTACAGTGCCTTTGTGGCAATAAGGTTGCGTGCAGGCAATGGGGCTGATGGTAAAGAGGGGCCACAACCCTCTTAAGCCTCCCTTAGCTCTTCTACCCCACCACACCCACACCCTCTCTGTAAACCCTATCGACCACCTCCCTGCCCCCCAGCTTCCTCTTATAATTAGAGAGAGAGGCCTCCCTCCAGGGCATATGATGACGAGCAAGGAGGATAGCTTGTTTGTTTTCTTCAATTTCATTTGCAGAATGTTTGTCCGGAACCCTTTGACACCATGCTTGTGTGTGTCTGTTGGTTTGCAGTAATGTACTTTTCCTCAGCCTTCTGCAATACAAGTGGTGATGGATAAGTGTTGTGCAAGCGGCTTTGATATTTGGGGAATATTGGCCTGCTAAGGGAGTATAAGGCACCTGTTGTACCAGGTACCAGTACCAGTATTTCAGATCTACTGACATTTTCGTGAACACAAATGGAACGGTCACAATGTACCCTGCCGCAGTCACTGCTTAGTTTCTAAGCAAGGATGCTAGCCAGGTACTCTCCTACCACATTTAACCGGCAGAGAGTTTGAAAAATGTTCCGTTCTAACAAAAGTACAACCTCTATGTCCGCTGGCATTTCTCTGAAATTCATATCACAGAACAATTATTACAGAATGTTTAGCTTGTAAACGTTTTATTCTGCCTACCTCAATGTCAACCAGAGGTGAAACACCAACACGTGTGAACATTTTATCCACTTGTGAGCAGTATCATGGCTTGAATTATCGTTGGCCAATTAATCAGCTAGCAGAACTGGATCTAGCCTATCGTTTCATTACAAATTGAACCAAAATCCAAACAGATCAGCAACTCTGCATTCTCGTGTGAATTTCTTCCTCAACACTTGATCGAAGACTTTATTTTCTGATAATGCCCCCTCTCCCCCAGATTATCCTCTTCCCAGTACACCGTAAGTACATGCTTGTGTCGTTGTTACAGAGGGACAGTCATTCTTATCCTTAGTCATCCTTATTTGTTATGCTGTACGCATGTCAGACTGCAATGCTGTGACGCACTGTGACACTATTACTGTGTCAATGATGCGTGTGCAGTCTGTGCACTGACACATACAGTACTTTACAAAGCCAAGTCCTGATTTAGCACACTCAAGTTTCTCACTGGAGCCCAAACCAAGCTTGATCCATCCAGCCAACTATTTTCCCAAAGAGGAAAGCTTCCACCGAGGGATGTAAAGTCTGCCACGCTAAGCCAAGTAACATTTGTAAATGTAATATTTAATATTACATTTGCAAACCAGGAAGTCTTAAAGGGATATCAGAGTGAGATGGATGAAGTTTTGCGTCTGCCATGTAAATGTGAAGACTTGATTGATGGTTCATCTTGCCATAACAGGATAGATTACAGCTGGGGAGTTTAGTTTACCCTTGGCTCTCCATGAGAGTAGGCCTTGGTTTAGCATGTCACAAATTACCAATAGTGGACAAATTTGTGGTAAAAGTCATTGGAGCACTAAAAGTTACACAGTCTGAGATGTAGAATGCTTCTTTATACTTCTGTGGCTGCCAGCACCTGGCCTTATCCACGGCCTCGGAGACTGTTAAAAGTTTCAGACAGTGCAGTCCTGGCGCCCCATGCTGTCTCCCCCAGGACACTAGGTAGTGGAAAGTGCAGCATAAATGTGCTACTCTGGCTCAGTAATTAGCAAGAGCTTGGGCTTCTGGAATTCTGCATTGGCAAGAGGCCAGGGTCAGGCTGGGTAGATACCTGTCTTAAGACATATCTCTGTATGCAGTGCTAATGTAGTAGCCATTTTGTATTGTGAAGCTTCCTCGTTCAATTTACATTCGACATGATGGCTGTCTTTTTTCCCCCCACTTCTTCCTAAATTCTTATATTTTTCAAGACTTAATCTGTACTGATGACTGAACTAGCATGATGACTCGTGTTACATGCTTTACAGCTTGTGTGAGTATCTCTACTCTTGTATGGGTAGTTGTATGTCTCATCGTAAACAAATACGTGTGTGTCGGCGTCACCGCCGCAAACACACAAACTGGTTTTACTGAGAGTATGTACACTGTCCTCTGCTTGTTTGTGCTGTAGGCACCACTTTCATTACCTGGAAACTTATGGCCCTGTGAGCTTAGAAGTAGGGTTGAGGTTTACCGGGATTTACTGTCCAAAACCAATCCCTTTTCCCAGGATAAATTACTGCGAGAAACCGGTAAATTATAATAAATTATTTATATGAGAACAGCATGGCTTGAAATTGAACTGTTAAATGATTTGCGATGTCTAAATAGGGATTCTCTACGGCCTCTGCGTGGCAAATCAACGCTCAGGGTGGGGACAGACAGCCCATCTCAGTATGGAGCGCAGTTCACAATGCATGTAGACCTATCATCTCATCATGGGAACTTTTTTTATTGTGACAGATAGGCCTACATTTGCTGCAGCATAGTCTATGCTACAGTAATACAAAGACCCAAATGTGCGTCTAATTTACCCATCTTCATCTGGCATTCTGGATCACCTTGTGTTTTAATTGTAAAGATTTGTTTTACTTTTTATTGCAGCTGCAAAGTTTTAAAACCGCTTATCACTCGAATATTGTTGCTTTAAATCAATGCACGCACGAGCACTCTCTCGCAGTCTTTGTCTCGCCATCAAATCCATTCAAATTGCATTCGAAATAGATAATCCTGTTCGAGATTGATATATATCCCTATATATAGATGTCCTAGCCTACCTCTTTCAGGTAATACATTCAAAGCAGTATTAGCCTTATATTTAGATAATTAATGATGGGTTAGGCATAATAAGCTTCTAACTTATAGGCTCTGTCTCTTGCGCAATACGCAAGCGCCTGTGCTCCGCTGGCCTCTCTTTAAAGAATGCTCCTTAGCTCTTGGAGTCCCATGCAGGAAAAGCTAGAATAGAATAGCAGTTCTTATACCAATACACTATTCGAAGAGGGATGCTCTTTTTTGCTGAATGTTAAATGTTTTACAGCAGCCAATACAACTCCAGGGTAGTTTGAAAGAAGAGCAAACTGTCACGTTTGTATAAAGGGTCGGGAGACAGGCGCAGGAATGAGTAATATGGGTTTTTATTTTGCCCATATTACGGCGTGACGTGTATAGGCACGGGAACGAAGATGTAACAAAAACACAGGGTTGAAACCCAAAACAAAAGAGCAAGGAGTACCTGGAATAAATACAGACGCGCACAATGATTAAAACACAGGACGAGGCCCGGAATCTTCTGCGCAATCCACAATGGCACGAAAGCCCAAACACACAGCACATGTACTCACATTCACCAACGGACATAGTACAACAATCGACAGCTCAATAGAGAACCAAAGGGCACATATATACAAACACTAATGATTGGTAATTGGGGCCAGGTGTGCGCAATGACAGTTCCGGAGGGATCCATGACAAAAACACGTGATGGCGGTGGGGTATAAGTTATTTATTCAGACCCATAACCATTCCATCTTCGTGAAGAGAAGTGAAAGCCTTCTGTATCTAATTCTATTCCTATATTATCCAAGGATGTCATAAGAATGATTTAAGATAAGGACGACTTTTGAAAGCGAGAAAGGAATGAAGCAACAATAGAGAGAGAAAGAGGAGGTAGGCTAATAACATTAGTGAAAATATTATGAAAGATATATAATGGGTCAAAGACGAGACATGTAAATTTGGTGTCCGAAGGCCATTCATTTAACATAAAAAGATAAATATGTATAAATATAATATTAAATCACTCAACTCTTACTCTTCTTGTGACCCAGAAATATTTGTGTTGCAAACTATTAAATTAAGGGAGTTATTGAGCTCTAAAGTGTCAATGTCCTTCAGTGGTACTGTCCGGGTAAAAAAAAGTGTTATTACAATTTTGAAATTCATCCCAAAAAGATGAATTAACACCCATGGCATAATTGTGTTAGTGTTTGCAACAATATATAGAATAATGGGCGACCATACTGTATCAAAAAAATATTTGACTTGAACACTTGAATAACTTTTGTCCGGAATTTTGCGCTTCATCAATGTCATTCGGTATAACAAAGGTAAAAATCCATTTTAAAGCATATCACATGATGGTAATGTGATACAAAGAAGACCCATTTAAGATCCTCTATCAATGTGATGTGGTGCGTAAATCTCTCTGCAGTATTTGATGATTTCACCTTTTCCTCTAATAACCTTTGTAAAAAAACGGATGTCCTTCAGTACAACACAGAAAACATACTTTGTTATAATTGTATAAAAAGCTATATTAAATATGAAAAGTAAGGATAATCTTTATAGGTCAAGGTCATCACTTTATGAACTGCCTATTAAATATGTTTATCTATGAAATCTGTCCTTCAGTATCACGCTTTTGTCTTTCAGCACAACAAAAGTGTAATGTTAAACCACAGTGTCACCTGTTATGCTGAATGACCGTAGCTTTGTTATCCCATGTTTTCACTAGTTTACAACATTTAATCATGCAATTCATATTTACTTGTTGTATGAATACTGAATATTATCATTTTAAACTATTTTATGAAATTTTAAGGTATTTTAAGGCACATTATCTTCATACTGTAGATGCCCTTGTCTAATAGAGGGTTGCAAGGCACAGACAAAATATTAACGCAGATCCAGTTGCTAGGGAGGAAAGACTAGCCAGAAGAAAAACAAGGTATTGTTTCCATGGTTTCATGCTACTGTCAGCAACAGAATAGGATATAATAGGATATAAAGCTGGGTGGATAACACTTAACATTAAGTTGCACTATTACACTGTAGTTCATGTTTTATTGCACAGCAGTTAAGGTATAACTGATGGATTATATTAGTTTATATAATATTACACACACACAATTATGGATTCAAAATGGATTCTGAATTGTATTAGTTAATAGCTGCTTCACATTTGGGGCACTTTCTGAAAAATTTAGACCGTACAAGATTGAATTGAAGTAGTTTGATGGTCATTTTATGTAGCTATTTGTGTAGGTATCTTGAAATTGCATTTGTGTATCGGCATTGAATAGAAATGTAGCAGTTAGTGTAACAAGGTGAGATTAACTGATTTGATGAAGCAGTTCCAAAAACATCTACCAGATCATCGCAAATTAACCTGGAAAGGTGTCCTGCTTATGCTCCCGAGCTGGCATCTCTATGTTCCAACAGAGATGGACTTCTAGAACGAAAACTTAGAAACAGAAGACAGCCTGTTCACGACAGTGAAATCACCAGATGACTGTCGTGGACCCCGTTTCGTGATGAAGCAAAACTACAGTTTTTTTCTATGTTTTTAGTTAATGCTTTGTTTGAAATGTTCAATGCTGATTTAATCCTACGTGAATTAAATTGTACCTCATGTGTCAGTTAAACTATGTTGCATAGTGAAACCCATGTTCTTTATGTGTGTGTGGTATGGGTCATTTCTCTCTCTCTCTAGTATTGAAGCGATCTAAGTTCAGCTAGCCTGCACATGTTAAACATCTTATCTGGATTTTTTTTAAATGTTTTTCTGTCATGCGTAATGTACAGTAACCTACTGTATATCATATGTATTGGATAACGGCCCAATCGTTTGGGCTTTTTTGGGCTTGGGCTCATGAAATGTATTTAATAAATGGCTCATCAGGCTCAGGTAGCATCAGGTTAGAATTTTCATGCTGATCAAAGCTCTAATCAAATCCTTACATTTATACTCTTTATAATACTTTTGAATGACACTTCTGGGAAATACCGGGTTACCTGGGAGAAAAGGGATTTATTCTTGGGATGGAACATTTGTAAATACCGGGAAAATATTCAACCATTATTAGTGAGTCATACCAGTCTAGCCAAATGAAATGATTGACCCGCTGGGTAATTTGGATACTCAAATTGTGGGCCGGATTGGAAAGCATCAGTTTGATTACTCTCGTCTGTTTATGCAAAAACCACTGGGGATATCATTGGGTTTAAAAGTCCAAAAGCAATCACGGTTCCTCCAACACCCGGACTGTGAAAACCTGATCTTAATAACGGCATAGGGTCCACCCCTGTCTCGGCAATTGCCCATAAATCTATGCTCAAGTTGTCGGCCATTGTTGGAATGCCACAGCCGAATTAAACATTGATGCCGGTGACTACTGATGCTGCTTGCTGCCATGTCACTGTTGCCTGCACCTTGGGAGCAATACAATGCTTGACAGTCTCACTGACCTGAATGATGGTTGTCAGTAGAAGCCGGGGGACTCTATTTCAGTCTCCATATAATTGACTCCACTGGGGGAATGGACAGTGAATAGATAGTCGGCCCGCAATCCCATGTTGATATCATGCATCTGCTCAAACGAAGAAGGGGTTTCTTCAAACTAGACTAAAAAATACAGAAACTGTCCATGGAAGTTGTGGTGTTTTAGAAGAGAAAAAGGTGAGATGGAATGTTTTATCTTCCAATAAAGGTCAAGTAGAACGTTTAACAAACAATTTAGGAGGAAATGCAAGTCAGGAATTGGCAGCTATAAAATAAACAGGCATAAATAATTCAATGAAAAAACGGGAATGAGCAGGGTTAATCTCTGGGTGAATCATTCAGGCTAATGTCAAATGTGTTCACAAACCCAGTGAACTTGGCCTAATGACTCATTATCCCCGCTGGGCTGCTGTTGGGAAGCGATGGGACGTTGGCCTTGATGTCGGAACCATAGCAATAGAACTAGTAGAAGGCACAAAGCCCCTCTGCAATTTGACCTGAACATTCATGGATACACTCAGTATGGCTGCCAGGTCACCCATCAGAGAGCAACTTAAATGGGAATGTTCGTTCTAGTAATTATACTTCTATGGTTGGAACAGCCCCCTCATACAACCAGGACTTTACCATTGTCACTGTTTTTAGCTTAGCTAAGCGCTAGCTCTGTTACTGTGCTATGGCTAGTTCCACACTTAAGCACCTGTCGCTACTGTACTGTAAGTTCAGAGTTCACGGTTGTAGTTTACAATACCTTTAGGGATTACACAGTACACGTATGTGATTGCATGTTTTTGAGCTAATGTACAGTACTAGGGCAGTAGTGCATCACCTGAGAGGATTTTTCAATTACGTTTTTTATGTCTTCTGGAGTATGCTCAAAAATGCATTTAGCAAATGTCATCAGGACTAGCAGTTAACTGACGTTGACAGGTCAATTTCACAATCAGTTCTAGAATAATTATTAAAGAAATGAGAGAAAGTATACGGTCACCCACAAAATATTAGATCCGACAACGGTAGTGTAATGACAGCTCCAGCTTTTCAGAAATTCGTCAGCTGTGTCAACCCCAAATGTCATCTCGCTGTCCAGCTTTTTGATGTGTAATTGACAAGATTTTGAGATTTCCATCTGAAGTACACAAGCTATAGATAGAGAGCCCATCATGGTGAGAAATACTTGACTCCACTGGCCCCCCCTTCCCCTTGAATATTTCACCAACTTCAAGTACTCCCAACACCCGGGTTGAAATAAATTAAAGCTGTCACCATCCCTCCGATGCACCTTGCATCAACAATTAATTATTGAGCGTGCAGCAGTGTGGATACCCTTCTCTCTAACCATTGGGCACCCACATATTTAGGAAAGTGGGGTCCAGTGAAACATCGATTTAGATTCCCGCCTCAGGCTCTCTTCTTTGTGATTGGTTTGTTTTCCGCCAGGACCTTAATATATTCTAAGACAAACATGTTTTATTCATGTGTTATTCAGTAGCATAAGCATTGCTATACTGATGTGTTAGCATAACCATTGGTCTATTTTTGGTTATTTCCCATTATGACTGCAGCATTCATAGCCTGCATAGATAAGCACATCTATAGCCCTTCATATTTGTATATTGTGCCATGCATCATCTTGCAAGAGTTATTGGCATTGCCACCACTTAAATCACTGAGATCCATACATCTGATGGCAAACTGAACCAAACAGTTAAAATCGATGGAAACATTGAGCTCATTCATGTGATATTGACTGGATTGATCACACAGCTGAGCTTTTGTTGTTTCAAAGGAAGGAGTGTATTTTGAACACTCATATCTGGGTACAGCAGAGCTTCAGAGTAGGTGACTAGAGCGATTTACCATACTAATGGGAACCAAAATCCCAGACGAGCCCCCATTTTCTTGGAAAAAACTAAACCTGTAGCACAGCTTAGCACTCGTTACTTGTTGAGAACAAAACACTAGGAATGGTAGGATCTCTGTTAGTATGGCCCAACCAACATGCCAAAGTCATCTCACTTACTTCAGACTAACATGAGCAACATAGTACCTTTAGAATTTGAACATACAGTATAATATTGTGGATTAAAGCAATCAATTTAACTTTTTTTGCAAGTCCCAGTGAAGGTTTCATAAACAAAGTAAAAAAAAGTTATTGCTACATGATGCCTATTATACTGTATCAGATGCTCTATCAATAGGCATTTACAACTCATGCAAGAAAAAAAAAAGACTATGGAAAGAAGAAAAAAAGACTGGACACTGAACAGAAGTGGTATCAGTTTCCCTCCAATCTGATTAGCAGTAATGTGGTTTTAGATCTGTGAATAAAGGAACAAATGTGAAGTTCATCTAGAATCCTTGGCAAACTGAAGACAACATAGAGCTGACAAAACAAGCAACAGTGTGACAATTACGGACAATTAAATCGATAATAGGTATAATAATTACTTGTTGTATGCGAGTGCCGATTTATCATTGCTAATGGTTAAAGAAGAGATAGATAAATGCTCCAACTATATTCTTTCATAAGCATTCCAATAAAGCAGATGGCTTTGCTTTAGCAGCACGTATGATCGATGCATAGTTAGTTATCTAGTTTGATAGAACTGAACCCTGTAGTCTGGGTAAGGAGAAGGGTGTGGATGCAGAGTACAGCAGAGGGCCTTGCTGGGTTTAGGCTAGGTCTGTGTAGCCTGCTCACATCCTTTTGCTCCCACCGTAATGTGTCTCGGTCTCTAGCAGGGGAATTCAATCAGATGGAGAGAGAAGCGTAATGTCTTGTAACCTCTCACTGACCTACACACACACACACACTCTGGCTGCATACACACTCAGAAGCAATGCCCAATCCACCTGCCATGCTGTAATGTAATGTACAACGTGGAGTGATTCATCTCAGCTGTCGCTCTCCCCCTAAGCGTTGTCTTGGGAGCCTGTCATGATGACGACAGTAAGGGCCACGTTATTACTGAGCTCAGGCTCGCCGCTCCGTCCAGCTGCCCATGCGGGATTTATCCCAAACCATCAATATATCACTGGCCAGGGCCTCTCTTCTAGGGGAGGGAGTATTTATTACTCATATATTCCGAGCCGGGGTCTCCAGGCCCCACCAGAGGTTCAGGTCATCAAGGCATATATCGAAAAAAAATCCTCCTCCTCCCACGGCGAACCCAGGCCTCGAGTTATTTACAGTGCCAGAGCAGTGCCCTATGTACCGATGTCCTCTTAAAGGTAGTTAACGTCTTCATGTCTGGTAAACCTTGGCACACAATGTTTCAGTATGTAGACATGCTTTATTACTCTGGCTACCATCACATGGCTGTCATAGCAGTAGCTAGCTATAGGCTAGCAGTCTGAATCTGTTGCTGGTTTCCACAAGGCCAACCAGAGATGAAGTAAAGATGGGAACTCTGGAGATCCAGGCCAAGACCAGACCCCATGAAACAAGCCATATCCACCTGAGCGCGGGTAAATAGTGGATGTGTGTGTGTGTGTGTGTGTGTGTGTGGTAGGCAGTAATATTTGACGTGTAAATACAGTATATATGATATTATAAATACCTCACATGCGACTTGTAATAAGACTAAGCAATTAGCCTTTTAAAATGTTTATCTGACTCCATAAGATAAATAGCATAATGCAAAATACTGAGAGAGAGAGAGACCATGGTTTATCTTATTCGCTAGGAACAAATAAGAGAAAGAACAATGAATTTAAGATCCTATTCTAAGCATCTGAACTTTCCTCTTGTAGTTTGTACACTACGCCGTAATGTTGGTGACTGCTTTCTGTACAACTTTTGGTCACTGGAGGAACCGGTGACATAAAACCGCCTAATCTAACCCAGATACTGTATGTCACGCTCTATTATCTCTATTGATTAGTCCGATTGTATTCACCGGATTAAAAATGAACACAGATCTGTCTGGCCCTGGCAGACGCCTTGGACTACAGCAGGGTTTCCCCCCTAACCTTCCTGTAATAAAGCTTTAGTTTAGATTTCATCTTCATGACAGTGAGTTGAACTGGATCTGTATTTCTGTACTCAATTTGGTAACTTCTCATCCCCAAGGATTTTTTGTGTGTGTGTGTCTGCAATTCAGCTTTTAGCTGGGAATTGTTCAAGACACCCTAACCAGTAATAATTTAAACTTATACAAACGTTGTACATCCCACCCTCCCCTCACTTCCCCACATAACCAAACACATGAGACGGAGTACATGTGATTGCTGACAGCACTCTATAATTATAGTATTCAATCATTAAAACAGTGTTTTCATCTGGTCATTATTTCAAGGAAATGTCATCATTACAATGGTATCATGTGATTCTAGTGGGTCACAGCAATGTTCCCTCTAAGCCACGCAGGAGCCCAGGACTGCTGCACAGAAATATCAGCCCACAGGGAGAAGCACAAGATTTCGATCGTCAAACATTTCTGTAAAAAACCCAATGATAAAGCCTTGTGTTCCTTTTTTTCAGAGCAAGAGGACAAGTACATTAGTGTCTAGTTTGAGAAACAGACAAGTCCTCTTGCTCAGTTGTGCACTGGGGCCTCCCACTCCTCTTTCTATTCTGGTTAGAGACAGTTTGCGCTGTTCTCAGAACAAGAATAGACTGACGAGTTTCAGAAGAAACTTTTTGAGCCTGCAATAGAACCCACAAATGCTGATGCTCGAGATACTCAACTAGTCTAAAGAAGGACAGTTTTATTGCTTCTTTAATATATTGTACAATCCAGGTGTGCAAAGCTCTTAGAGACTTACCCAGAAAGAATCACAGCTGTAAAAGCTGCCAAATGTGATTCTAACATGAATTGGCTCAATGCTGTGAATGCTTGTAAATGAGATGTTTCTGTATGTAATTTTCAATAGATTTGCAAAAATCTATAAAAACATGTTTTCACTATGTCATAGGGTATTGTGTGAATATAAATATAATAAAAAAGTATATATTTAATTAATTTTGAATGCAGGCTGTAACAACAAAATGCAGAATAAGTCAAGGGGTATGAATACTTTCTGAAGGCACTGTACATCAGATGAGTAGGTTAACATGTTTATGAAAATAAATCAACATCTTCAATTGTGTATCCCTCTACAGAGACCTTGTCAGTGTTGAGCTAGCTTTGACGTCAATCCACTACCCCTCTGTTCCAATCAGTGATGCATTCATGGAACGATGATCATAATCAGACAGCCCCTTGCATGTCTGGCGCTACGGGACCCCTTCTTTATATGGGCCCACGACCAAAATGTGTTTCCCCCTCATTTGTGACAGAGATCTTAATCATTCAAATCGCTGCTGTTCCACCGGGAGACTTCTGAGCTTGAATTTTAATTTGGGGCCTTTGAAAAGTTTCTTCTTCTCATAGTGAGAGGATCTCTTTCTCTCCCTCCCTCTCTTTTTCTCTTTCGTTCTCCTTCTTTTTCTTTCTCGCTTCACTCTCTCCCTCTTTCATTCTTTCTTTGTTTCTAATTAGGCACATTACTTTGTCATGTGGGATGTGTAACTTTCAGTCATTGTCTTGGAGATCTGGCGCGTCGGTGCAGCTAGGGGGAGAGATACTGTTGAATTTAACAGGGAATGTGAGTGACTGGTGCACCAGGTGGTTCCACTGGGTTCATGTCTAAATGAGATTCAGTGTTTCAACACTTTTTCAGTCAAGGCTTGGTGATTTTCTGATGAAACCTCCTACCTTAATTTACAGTATGACACATCAAGGGTTAACAAAATATTTGTTATTGTCAATTTGAAAGGCATGTAGGTAAGGCAAGACTGATACCAACAATGCACATTTATAGTATAGATTATAGACATGGATTACCACAGAGAACACTGCTACTCCAGCTGCTCTCTCATAGTCAGAGAGCATCTGTTCGACACGGTGGTGGCACAGGGATACTCATTTTTCCTAAATGGTACTTCTTCTCATTTGAATTCCATGCTGTCACTGTCAGTTGTCAAGCTTAACATTGTCACCTATGGGCCCACCAGGTGCCCTTGAAAAGTTCCTTAATGAGCTTGACACCTAAATAAGATAATTTCCTGACGATGGCTCACCACTCATCATACTGGGCGACTTCAACATCCCAACGCCGGACTTCGATTCTTTACACCTCTTTCTTTCTTCTTCTTTCCTCTTTTGACCTCACCCTTACCCAGCCCCCTCCCACTCACAAGGCAGGCAATACGCTTGACCTCATCTTTACAAGAGGCTGTTTGCCTACTAATCACACTGCAACGCCCTCCAGGTCTCTGATCACTACTTTTTTTTCTCTTCTCAAACCCTACCCACTCAGCCCCTAACCAGATAGTCATGCACCGTCGCAATCTTCACTCTTTCTCTCCCACTACTCTCTCCCCATCTATCCTATAATTTCTCCCTTCTGATAAATTATCCTTCCTTTCTGCCTCCTTTGACTCCCACTGTCCCCTCTCCTCCCAGCCGGCTTGACCCTCCCCTCCTGCTCTTTGGCTGAATGACTCACTGTGTGTTCACAGAACAGGGCTGCCGGCAGTTGAGTGAAAATTGAGAAAAACTAAACTTCCGGAGGACCTATCATCCTTCCTCTCTCTGCCTTCTCTTCTTCTGTATCCGCTGCTGAAGCCGCTTTCAGTCACTCGAAATTCCAAGCTTCTGCCTCCAACCCTGGGAAACTATTTTCCCCCTTCTCCCTCCTTAATCCTCCACCTCCTCCCTCTCTGTGGACGACTTTGTCAACCACTTTGAAAAAATGGTTGATGACATCTTCCCCTCATTCACTGTCTACTGAGTCCACTGGTCCCACATGCACAGAAATACCCTATTCCTTGCCCTCTTTCTCCCCTCTCTCTCCAGATGAAAATCTGCAACCTGACCACTTGACATCCTCACCTCATTCACTTCTCCAGACTATCTCTGGAGTGCTTCTCCCATTCCTCACTTCTCTCATCAACTCAACCCTGACCACTAGCTGTGTCCCCTCTGACTTCAAGATGGCCAGAGTCGCTCCCCTCCTCAAGAAACCAACACTCTACCCCTCTGATGTCAATAACTACAGATCGGTATGCCTTCTTTCTTTTCTTTCCAAAACACTTGAGTGTGCTGTCTCTGACCAGATGTCTCACTATCTCTCTCAGAACGATCTTCTTGACCCTAAACAGTCAGGCTTCAAGAAGGGTCACTCAACTGAGACTGCTGTCCTCTGTGTCATGGAGGCTCTCCGTCTCTGCCAAAGCTGACTTCAACACCGTGAACCATCAGATCCTCCTCTCCAACCTCTCAGGGCTGGGTGTCTCAGGCGCTGCACACTCCTGGATTACATCTTACCTGGCAGGTCGCTCCTACCTCTGTGTCCGCAACACATGCTCTTACTACTGGTGTCCCCAAGGGCTCGGTTCTAGGCCCTCTCCTCTTTTCTCTATCCACGAAGTCACTCGGCTCCGTCATATCCTCTCATGGTCTCTCCTATCATTGCTATGCAGATGGCACTCAACTACTTTTGTCATTCCCCCCCATCTGACGTCCAGGTTGTGGCACGCATCTCTGCGTGCCTGACAGATACGGTATCTAAGCTTCGATGTCAGACCACCACCTCAACCACAACCTCGACACGACGTTGCTGCTCTTCCTCCCAAGACATCTTGAAGACACCATCACGGTCAACAACTCCACGGTGGCCCCTCCCAGAGGGCAAATAACCTTGGCGTGACCCTGGACAACACCCTGTCGTTCTCTGCAAACATCAAAACAGTGAGTCGCTCTTGCAGGTTCATGCTCTACAACATCCGTAGAGTATGACCTTTCTTCACACAGGAAGCAGTGCAGGACCTAATCCAGGCACTCGTCATATCCCATCTGTACTACTGCAACTCTCAGGTGACTGTGTTCCCCGCTTGTGCCGTGAAACCCCTGCAACTTATCCAGAATGACGCAGCCCATCTGGTGTTCAACCTTCCCAAGTTCACCTGTCACCCCGCTCCTCCGTACATTCCATTGACGTTCAGTTGAAGCTCACATCCACTGCAAGACCATGGTACTTGCCTACGGCACAGCAAAGGGAACTGCCCCTCCCTACTTTCAGGCTATGCTCAAACCCTACATCCCAACCCAAGCACTCTGTTCTGCTTCCTCTGGTCTTTTGGCTGTCCCAACCTCACGGGAGGTCAGCCTCCGCTCAGCCCATTCAAAGCAAATCTCTATCCTGGCATCCCAATGGTGGAACCAGCTTCCCCCTGATGCTAGGACAGCAGAATCCCTACATCTCTTCTGAAAACATCTGAAACCCTACCTCTTCAAAGAGCATATTAATTACGACATCTTAGTCTTAAAAATATACATAAATACTAGCATTGACGTTTATGATAACTTCCTTACTGGGGATGTACTTACTATGACTGTTATATCTCACCTAGCTACCTTAAGATGAATGTACTAACTGTTGCATTACCATCAGACAAAGACGAGTTGTTTTGTAACCATACTTGTTTGTTGGGTCTAATTAATTAATATGTTTTGTGTGTTCTTTGCCAGACTGTGATGTCATCTTTTTTATTCAGTAAAGCGCTACAGTTTGGAAATCGCATGTACTATTGGGGTGTGACTAAAGATGGCAAAGCTTATTCAGTCTCACAACCAAGACAACAATGACAAGGAGACAGCCTTCAACAATGTCAAAACTACCCCCTCTTTAACAATGAAAAAAACTTGTTGGATTGCAAAAGCATAATTTGTGAATGACAAAGCAGTATCTCTTGGAGAGCCTGTCATTGAAGTGAAAAGAAATAGAGATTTTCTCTTGAACGGCCGTTTTCCACCATCCAGTGAAGCAACTCCTATACCCTCTAATTGCTATCATATTTGGTCAATGTGCTATCCCAGAGGAAAGCAAAGAAAGCCCAAACACTTCAATGGTGCAAGAAACCTGAACCAGCATCGCTTTACTCTCCCAGCGCCTTGTTGGTTACTAGCAGCACTGCTTGACATCAAAAGCATGGCATGGAGTCTGGAGAGAGTCCCTGGTCTGCTCCTCTTTCCTCTCATCTCGAATCTCATCTTGGAATGCCAGCCATCGGGTGGGGTTGTCCCAGCAAGCAGCCTTCCCCCGTTCCCTCTGTCATGAATGAAACGCTACACTCATATTTTCGCTGCCCATCCCCTGTCCTGACGCAACATGCACAACATGAAAAGCAATGCTTTTCACGGATCTGCAAATGGCCTCCAAAAACCCTCGATCTGATGACGCATGTGATTTTATATACCTTGTACGACCGTTATGCTTTTTTTCTAAGACTTGTGGCAGGTAAATGTAGGATGGCTTAGATGTATCCCTTCAGTTACATAAGCATCAAGGAGAGAAGAGAAAAGAAAGCTTTCAGAAAAAAAGACCAACTGAAATTAGAAATTAATTAATGGAAATGTATGCAAATGCAGTGGATGTTCAGATTCCTGTGGACTGCAATTACTCAGATTCTTTCTCAATTACATTGGTGCGTATACGATAACGTCCATCCTGACTATAGATGAATTACTTGAAATATAGGATGCTTATATAGGATGTTTAGCATGATATGACTTGCAATCACATTAAAACAAACACAAATTGTTTGGAGGTGGGAAAACAACTTGTCTGTGCTCTCAATTTGAATAGCTGTATAGTATATTTAAAGTGTGTGGTGCTATACTGACCAGACAGACCTATATGGACTCCCAGTGTATAAGAACTATGTGTGTGTGTGTTTCCAAGTTTTATTTTTATTAGTCCTTTGTACAGGATTACACATGGTATACACCGTCCAACGAAATGCTTACTTGCAGGTTCCTTCTCGACAATGCAACAACAATAAGAAATAATAGAAGATAAGAATACCAACAAAGGAAAATGGCTCATTAGAATAGACTTTTTAGCAGTAAGTATAATACAGGAAGGCACAATTTACAGTCCAATATTTACGCTTGTTTTGTAGTGTTTCTATTGTGCAGTATTTAGTGATCATAATAAGAGTCTGGTAGCAGCAGTTGGAATGTGTGTGTGAATGTTTGTATGTCTGTGTGGGTGTGTGCGTGAGTGAGTGCATGTGTGTTAAGGTGCAGAGAATCAGAGCATGTGGTCAGTCCAGTTCGTGTTAAGCAGTCTGATTGCTTGTAGATAGAAACTGTGTCTGAGCCGGTTGGTATCAGACCTCATGCGCCACGACACCATCAAATCAAATTTTATTGGTCACATTCACGTGTTTAGCAGATGTTCTTTCGGGTGTAGTGAAATGCTTGTGTTTCTAGCTCCAACAGTTCAGTAATATCTAACAAGTAATATCTAACAATTTCACAACATATACCCAATACACAAATCTAAGTAAAGGAATGGAATTAAGAAAATATAAATATATGGACGAGCAATGTCAGAGCGGCATAGACTAATATACAGTAGAATAGTATGGAATACAGTATTTACATATTCAATGAGTAATGCAAGATATGTAAACATTATTATTAAAGTGAAGTGTTCCATTTATTAAAGTGGCCAGTGATTTCAAGTCTATGTATATAGGCAGCAGCCTCTGTGTGATAGTGATGGCTATTTAACAGTCTGATGGCCTTGAGATAGAAGCTGTTTTTCAGCCTCTCGGTCCCAGCTTTTATGCACTTGTACTGACCTCGCCTTCTGGATGATAGCGGGGTGAACAGGCAGTGGCTCGGGTGGTTGTTGTCCTTGATGATCTTTTTGGCCTTCCTGTGACATCGGGTGCTGTAGGTGTCCTGGAGGGCAAGTAGTTTGCCCCCGATGATGCGTTGGGGAGACCGCACCACCCTCTGGAGAGCCCTGCGCTTGTGCGTGGTGCAGTTGCCATAACAGGCGGTGATACAGCACGACAAGATGCTCTCGATTGTGCATCTGTAAAAGTTTGTGAGGGTTTTAGGTGCCAAGACAAATTTCTTCAGCCTCCTGGGGTTGAAGAGGCGCTGTTGCACTTTCTTCACCACACTGACTGTGTAGGTGGACCATTTCAGTTTGTCAGTGATGTGTATCCCGAGGAACTTGAAGCTATCTACCTCCACTGCGGTCCTGTCAATGTGGATAGGGAGGTGCTCCCTCTGCAACTTCCTGAAGTCCACAATCATCTCCTTTGTTTTTTTTTACGTTGAGTGAGAGGTTATTTTTCTGGCACCACACTCCCAGAGCCTTCACCTCCTCATTGTAGGCTGTCTTGTCATTGATCAAGCCTACTACTGTTGTGTCGTCTGCAAACTTGATGATTGAGTTGGAGGCGTGCTTGGCCACGCAGTCATGGGATGAGCACACACCCTTGTGGGGCCCCAGTGTTGAGGATCAGCGACGTGGTGTTATTTTCTACCTTAACCACCTGGGGGTGGCCTGTTAGGAAGTCCAGGAACCAGTTGAATAGGGCGGGATTCAGACCCAGGGTCTCGAGCTTAATGATGAGCTTGGAGGGTACAATTGTGTTGAATGCTGAGCTATAGTCAATGAACAGCATTCTTATATAAGTATTCCTCTTGTCCAGATGGGATAGGGCAATGTGCAGTGTGATGGCGATTGCATCGTCTGTGGATCTATTGGGGCGGTAAGCAAATTTAAGTGGGTCTAGGGTGAGAGCTAAGGTAGAAGTGATATGATCCTTAACTAGTCTCTCAAAGCACTTCATAATGACAGAGGTGAGTGCTATGGGGCGATAGTCATTTAGTTCAGTTACCTTTGCTTTCTTGGGTACAGGAACAATGGTGACCATCTTGGGACAGCTGACTGGGATAGGGAGAGATTGAATATGTCCGTAAATACACCAGCCAGCTGGTCTGCGCATGCTCTGAGGACGCGGTTAGAGATGCTGTCTGGCCCGGCAGCCTTGCGAGGGTTAACACGCTTAAATGTCTTACTCACATCGGCCACGGAGAAGGAGAGCCCACAGACCTTGGTAGCGGGCCACGTCGGTGGCACTGTGTTATCCTCAAAGCTGGCGAAAAAGGTGTTTAGCTTGTCCAGAAGCAAGACGTCGGTTTCCGCGACGTGGCTGGTTTTCCTTTTGTAATCCGTGATTGTCTGTAGACCCTGCCACATACGTCTCGTGTCTGAGCCGTTGAATTGCGACTCCACTTTGTCTCTATACTGACTTTTTTTCTGGTTTGATTACCTTGCGGATGGAATAACTACACTGTTTGTATTCTGCCATATTCCCAGTCACCTTGTCATGGTTAAATGCGGTGGTTCGCGCTTTCAGTTTTGCGTGAATGCTGCCATCTATCCACGGTTTCTGGTTAGGGTAGGTTTTAATAGTCACAGTTAGTATACACTTCCTGATAAACTCCGTCATTGTATCAGTATATTCGTCAATATTATTCTCGGAAGCTATCCGGAACATATCCCAGTCTGCGTAATTAAAACAATCTTGAAGCGTGGATTCCGGTCAGACCAGTGTTTAATAGTACGGGTACTTCCTGTATGAGTTTCTGCCTATGGAAAGGGAGTCGTGGTCAGATTGGAGATTTGCCGGAAGGAGGGTGGGGGAGGGCCTTGTAGGCTTCCCGGAAGTTGGAGTAGCAGTGTTTTAGCAGTGCGAGTACTACAGTCGATGTGTTGATAGAATTTCATCAGCCTTTTCCTCAAATTTGCTTTGTTAAAATCCCCAGCTACAATAAATGCGGCCTCAGGATATGTGGTTTCCAGTTTGCATAAAGTCCAGTGAAGTTCTTTGAGGGCCATCGTGGTATTGGCTTGAGGGGGGAAAATACGCGGCCATGACTATAACCGAAGGAAATTGTCTTGGGAGATAATACGGTCGGCATTTGATTGTGAGGTATTCTAGGTCGGCTGAACAGAAGGACTTGAGTTCCTGTATGTTATCACAATAACACCATGAGTCGTAATCATAAAACATACACCTTGTGGTCGTGGATGGGGCAATTCACGTACTAGGCCATGGTGCAGCGGTAGTATTTGTTGAAGACCCTGGGTGGCATGCTGAATTTTGTCAGCCGCCTTAGGAAGTAGAGATGCTCTTGCTCCCTCTTGACGAATGGTGGTGGTGTTAGTCCATGTCAAGTCCTCGGTAACGTGGACGCCGATGAACTTAAAACAGCTGACTCTACTGCAGTCTTGTTGATGTGGATCTGGGCATGTTTCCTCTGCTTCTTGAAGTCGTCTGCTTCTTGTTTTGCTGATGTTGAGGGAGTGGTTGTTGTACGAGCACCACAATTCCAATTCACTTACCTCCTGGTGGTTAGAGGATTGCGCCAGTAACCAAAAGGTTGCTGGATCGAATCCCCGAGCTGACAAGGTAAAAATATTCGTTGTTCTGTCGTTGAGCAAGGCAGTTAACCCACTGTTCCCGGGCGCCAAAGACGTGGATGTTGATTAAGGCAGCCCCCCGCACCTCTCTGATTCAGAGGGGTTGGGTTAAATGCGGAAGACACATTTCAGTTGAAGGCATTCAGTTGTACAACTATCTAGGTATCCCCCTTTCCCCTCCCTATAGGCTGACTCATCGCTATTTGTTATTAGGCCTACCACCGTGGTATTGTCAGAAAACTTGGAGTTGTTGTCGTGCAAAGCCACGCAGTCGTGGGGGAACAGGGAGTACAGCAGAGGGCTGAGGACACACACCTGGGGGGGCCCTGTGTTAGGAGCCAGTGTTGAGGTGTTGCTGCCAATTCTCACAGCCTATAGTCTGCCCATCAGGAAGTCCAGGATCCTGTTGCAGAGGGTGTTGTACAGACCCAGGGCTCTGAGCTTGGACTGTGGTCAATGAACAGCATTCTCACATAGGTGTTACCCAGCTACACGAGGGGGTTAGAGGGGGCTTAGCCCCCTTAGAACTAAAACTGAGTGAACAAAAGTTTGAACTATGTCCCTATATAAAAGTAGCAAAAAAGTTTAAATGTTTGACAGGTTGGCGCAAAATAAATCAGTATCTCCTCTGTGCTGTGTCAGGACAATGGACAGCACAGGGCATTCGGCGGTGTGTTTAGGAGGCTATGGAAAGCTACTGGGCGGGTAGGAATGACTCCTTTTGGGTTTCCATAAAAGCGGGGGAAAAACACACTCGTTCCTACAACACAGAAGTAAGACTCGAGGCTACAGGGTTGCTGAAGGCAGTGACGGACCCCGGCTTTAGGTTTACATCCACCATGATGCACAGAGTCCTCAGTCTTCTCCAAACAAATTACTCCAGGCAAAAGCACCAGATCTTTACACTGGAGTCAAAGTGGTCCGTTGGAGTGTGTCAAGAAGCTGAGGTGCGACAATGAGTTCGAAGCCATTTGGGCACAGTGCAGTGCCAGTGGCACTGATGCACCACCACCAGCTAGCTGGTTAGTTTTGATCCAAATCTGGCTTTAGTATGCAGGGCGCTGTCCATGGTGCTGATGGAGCGCAGTGAGATTTTTTGCCATTGAACCTGTAAATTCTTGGTCAAAAGCATTTTTTTAACTTTTGTGTTTATTATGGTATAGCGTGATATAAGCAGAATTCAATATAATTCCAATGAAAGAACCCAAATATGTTTCATCATAGAAATAGATAGGCTACCAAGAAAACCATAATAGAATATAACCTATTTTTTCTGGTTGCTGTAAATGGAACTGTACGTATTGGAAAGGTGTTTATGATAGGCTGACCTTTCTTAATTGATTACGTGGGTCGAATTTGATTCACAGAAGTGTATTGTGCCATATCACAACGTGTTGCTGAACTCAAGAGCGAGCAGCATTATTTTCCATGTTTGAAGCGGGCCTGTATAGGCCTATTTATTTGGCAAGACAGCTGTGCATGGCTGAATCTCACTGTAGTAGGCTGTAGGCTATGTTTTGGTTATTTGGATCTCCATTCACCTTATGTTTACTACGTTTGTTTACTGTTAATGTAACTAGCCTAAATATAGATTGTGTCATGCCTTTATGAAGCTGATATGTTGTTTACTAGGCCAACTACTTGGTACCGCTGTTTTGTTCTGTTGCATTTATTCACATTCAGTTGTGCTGGTATTCTAAGCCAAACTGATATTCAATATTTTGGTTTGCATGCATGAATAACTAGGTTACTACATTCAGCATTTGGTTTGCATTACTTTGGTAAGACAGTTGTGTGTACGGCTAGATTCACATAGGCTGTTTGTAGCCTATATTCATTACTAAAACAGCCTAGCTGTAGCGTGCTGTCCATTTTGCTAATACTGCGCAGCAGAGAGAAGCTACAGATTTTAAAAGCACTCAATGATCTTGGAGTCTCGGTATTATAACTTTGTTTATATTGGTATAGCGTGATTATATAAGCAGAATTCAATATAATTCCAATGCAAGAACCCCCAAAAATGTATCCCCCTCGCCAATTTCAACTGCCCCCTTAGTCACTTTATCCTGGCACCGGGTCTGTGCTGGAGCAGTGTGTGTGTGTGTGTGTGTGTGTGTGTGTGTGTGTGTGTGTGAGAGTCAGTCAGTCAGTCAGTGTTGGAGAGCATAAAAGACAGTGAGAGAGAAAAAGTGGTATATGATTGTCCCAGGCTAAGCAGTCCTCTCTAGCTGACTGGGACCAATTAGAGTGGACTTCCTGCTTCCTGTGTGTTTGGCTCTCAGCTTCTCTTCCCTTAGCCAGCCACTGACCCCTCTCCAAGCCCAGCTCCAAACATCCTTTTAAGCATCGCTGATCTCATTGCTCTGTCACTCGTGACTGTAGATACACAGCAAGTCCTAGCCCTTTACCCAATAAGTTATAATGACGTCATGGGGCGGCAGTGTAGTCTAGTGGTTAGAGTGTTGGACTAGTAACCGAAAGGCTGCAAGTTCAAATCCCCGAGCTGACAAGGTACAAATCTGTCGTTCCGCCCCTGAACAGGCAGTTAACCCACTGTTCCTAGGCTGTCATTGAAAATAAGAATTTGTTCTTAACTGACTTGCCTAGTAAAATAAAGGTAAAATAAAAAAAAGTCTGCTGGATATCCTCTTCACACACTGGAAATAGGTCTACTCACTCCTGAAAAGTGTGGCCTGGAGAGTTACACAACATGTAATCATCAAAATCACAACGTGTGTCAGGAGAACTGTATTTGTTTGACCACACATTTTATTGAACATTTTGTTTTGACATTGTCTGCTGTCTGACTTGGGTTTCCCACCACAACAAAGCTCGCTTTGCTTCACGAGATAACTCTTTCTGAACATACTGTACATTCCCGATTTACAGCACCCTTGTCTTTGTTAGGTAGTTTTCTCACGTCTGCCCTGTCGGCCTTGGAGGGCCCATCCTCTATGCTCCTGGACAGCTCTGTTTTTATCCCTTTGGAAGAAGCCAGTGTGAATAACCGACAGCCGGCTGACTGACTGTAAACCAAATTCTGCAGGGCAATAAAATGGAGACTTCTACAATAAATAGTGATTGTATTGTGTGTTTGGATCACTGTTCTTCTTCTGCGCACTGAATTATTGAACAACTGCGCGTTCTGTGGAAATGTCAGATGCTCTTTTTGCTAAGACAGACGGGGGAGGAGTGGGGAGAGAGAAACGAGGGAAGCTATGCATGAACCAACCGCCGTGGATGGAGACAATGGAGACAACAAATGCCATTTCTAACGGGGTGTCATGGCCGATCATTGATTATTTTTGATGGGCTCGGACCTTGAATAATTCATTTCTCCATTATCAAGTCGGAATCGCCTCAGGAAATGTCCCCTTCCCTCCTAGTTGATAGTTATGGTCTGCACTCTATTATCATTAATACACAGTTCTGGTTTGGAGCAAATTACATTAGCTCATCGTTTGCATGTCTACAGTATGTATTGTCATACATTGACATGTCAAGTCAATGATGGAGGGGGAGGGAGAAGAACAGTGTGAAATCTCAGTGCTGGAGGAAAAAAAACTTTTTCTCATTAGCTGATTAGAAAATAGGATTTTGATTGGTCCCCAAAAAGTATAGAAAAACATAGTAGCTGCGTGTGAGCGCCATGCAATGTCCATTTGCAATCAGTGATGGCATAAATTTGTCAGGGCTGGTATTTACGAATCTGCCCAGAGTAGCTCTCTAGCTGAGAGTGTGATTTTATTTTCTTCTCTTTTTTCCTCTTTAACGAGGATGTCGGTCCGATAAACCAATTATCTCTTTCCGCGCCGTGCTCTCTAAATTATATTTTCTCATCTGTCAGTCACCTCCCGACAAGGTTACTCAGAGATCACACTCTCTCAGGCTGCAGCTATTCTTAGCGTGGCAGCCCACGAAGAGGAGTTTTCTGTAAAACAAGGTTGCCCTTTCAGAGAGTAGAGGAGGGAAGAAACCGACACCTATGGCACAGCCCCCGCCACCATATAGAACACTGTAAAGCTGGAGAAATGTAATCTATTCTCCTGTCTGCCGGAGCTGGAGAGAAATGAAAGGCGAGAGCGGAGCTCCCGTTTATGGCCCTAAAGGGTTTCCTGATTAAACATGGCTAAACCCGGCCTGAGTGTCGCCACTGCCTCGTCGTAATTGCGGCGTCTCATTTCCAGTGGATATCTGCATTGTCAGGGAAAACAGTTCGCCTCTGTTTTCCCAATAATGAGCAGCAGTTGTCTGTACTGTTTTTAGAAAATGCACCCCTATATTGTGATGTGTATAAAGTATACAGAAATTAGGACCGGTGAGGAATATTGAAATTTTGGACATTAGGACTTTTATCAGAAAACAGTTGGTAATTTCTGATGTCAGTCGCCACAGCATGCCTCAGTGTTTGCGTGACTAAAACCACTGCGTGATTTTTGTCACCACTTCTCTGTTTGAATTATTATCTCTGCAACAGTAGACACCAGATGTGTCCTCCTGACAGTGGGAGTCTGCTGGTATGAAGCCGAATTTGATTTTATCAGGGATCCCATGGGGTTTGGGCTATGGAATCCCAAGGCTCTGTCTTTCAGAAGTCTTCTCTCAGACATTTTGTCTTAGCTAGGTGCTTTGTGGCACAATACAAATCTCAGCCGTTGGTTTCAATGAGCCCCGCAATTTGGAAATGACAAAAGGGCCATGCTTAGCTTTTGAACTACTTTATGTGAAGGATACTACCGTTGTTCATGTTCATCCTTCGCTGTACTTTGAAGATCCTCATTACTGTCCCTTAGAGAGACAGGAACTGTGTGTGTGTGTGGGCACGTGCGTCTGTGTGTGTGCATGTGTAATCCAGTATCTTGACTATTGTAGGCTCTAATATCTCACCTAATGTCTTCCTATATCCCTTAGGAATGGAGGGATGTGACAAATATTGTTAAGCACCTTTGTAGACAACATGAATATTGTCTAATCTAATTGGGATTGTTCATGTGGATCCCACTGGAGAGGTCAAACATAGCTCTTGTGTTTGTGTTCATTAGTGTCCAAAAATATAAACTCAGCAAAAAATAAACATTCCCTCACTGTCAACTGAGACAGCAAACTTAACAGCAAACTTAACATGTGTAAATATTTGTATGAACATAATAAGATTCAACAACTGAGACATAAACTGAACAAGTTCCACAGACATGTGACTAACAGAAATTAAATAATGTGTCCCTGAACAAAGGGGGGGTCAAAATAACAGTCAGTATCTGGTGTGGCCACCAGCTGCATTAAGTACTGCAGTGCATCTCCTCCTCAAGGACTGCACCAGATTTGCTAGTTCTTGCTGTGAGATGTTACCCCACTCTTCTACGAAGGCACCTGCAAGTTTCCGGACATTTCTGGGGGGAATGGCCCTAGCCCTCACCCTCCGATCCAACAGGTCCCAGGCGTGCTCAATGGGATTGAGATCCGAGTTCTTCGCTGGCCATGGCAGGACACTGACATTCCTGTCTTGCAGGAAATCACGCACAGAACGAGCAGTATCGCTGGTGGCATTGTCATGCTGGAGGGTCATGTCAGGATGAGCCTGACACCACATGAGGAAGGAGGATGTCTTCCCTGTAACGCACAGCGTAACGCACAGCAATGACAACAAGCTCAGTCCGATGATGCTGTGACACACCACCCCAGACCATGACAGACCCTCCACCTCCAAATCGATCCCGCTCCAGAGTACAGGCCTCGGTGTAACGCTCATTCCTTCAACGATAAATGCGAATCCGACCATCACCCCCTGGTGAGACAAAACCGCGACTCGTCAGTGAAGAGAACTTTTTTGCCAGTCCTGTCTGGTCCAGCGACGGTGGGTTTGTGCCCATAGGCGACATTGTTGCCGGTGATGTCTGGTGAGGACATGCCTTACAACAGCCCTACAAGCCCTCAGTCCAGCGTCTCTCAGACTATTGAGGACAGTCTGAGCACTGATGGAGGGATTGTGCATTCCTGGTCTAACTCGGGCAGTTGTTGTTGCCATCCTGTACCTGTCCCGCAGGTGTGATGTTCAGATGTACCGATCCTGTGCAGGTGTTGTTACACGTGGTCTGCCACTGTGAGGACGATCAGCTGTCCATCCTGTCTCCGTGTAGTGCAGACATTGCAATTTATTGCCCTGGCCACATCTGCAGTCCCTCATGCCTCCTTGAAGCATGCCTAAGGCACGTTCACGCAGATGAGCAGGGCATCTTTCTTTTGGTGTTTTTCAGAGTCAGTAGAAAGGCCTCTTTAGTGTCCTAAATTTTCATAACTGTGACCTTAATTGCCTACTGTCTGTAAGCTGTTAGTGTCTTAATGACCGTTCCACAGGTGCATGTTCATAATTTTTTTATGGTTCATTGAACAAGCATGGGAAACAGTGTTTAAACCCTGTACAATGAAGATCTGTGAAGTTATTTGGATTTTTACTAATTATCTTTGAAAGACAGGGTCCTGAAAAAGGGACGTTTCTCTTTTTTTGCTGAGTTTATGTATTTTTAAATCCATTGTGACCTACACCCTCTCTTGATCCCTCTGTCCTCCTAACCCCTGTCTGTCTGTCTTCTCCCCCCACAGGACGCAGAAGCACAGCCACTGTTACCGCATAACCTACCGCCACATGGAGAGGACCCTGACCCAGGAGGAGGTGCGTGTTCTCCACGCCGCCATCGAGCACACCGCCGAGCAGGAACTGGGCGTGAAGGGGCGGTACTGAGACCCCCTCCGCCGCACCCTCCCCCTGGGTCGTGCTCATATCAAAAATCTGTCTGAACATAACCATGACTTACATGTTTCAAGCGAACGGACTTCAGCTGACTCTGTTCTCGGCTCTCATAGAGACACGAGAGGAATCCTACAGACCATTCCTGGCGTTCCTCCTCTTGGTAGTACAACAATAATGCAAGTGGTTGTAGTACCTACAGATGTAGGATCTTAATTTGATCACTCTTTTGTTGTTGAGAATTTTGTAGTGTATTCAACGTTTTAAAACTATTCTAAAGTTTATAATTTCCACTTTAAAATGTCAGACTTGATTTACCCCAACAAAAAATGTATCAACCCCTACAAAAAGGTCAATTAATTATAATCACCATAATAATTCACATTTCCTGTTGCTGCAGGACTATTTTCCTGCTGTAGCCCTGAGCTAACTCACCTGATTCAAGTAGTCAAGGGTTTGATGATTAGTTGTCAAGTTGAATCAGGTGTGCTAGCTCTGGAATAGTTCAAATACATGGAACGGCTGGGGGTCCCTGAGGAGAGGTTTGGTACGAGACTATAGGTAACGACTAGACCTCCTTGAAGGTGTCCTTCAATGTGACTGTTAGATATTGGTCCTGTGTGGCAGAGTTGGACGCCAAGGTTTCCTGCATTGTTCACATACAAAAAATGGATGCTCTCATTGTACTGTACAATTTCTTTGAATAAAAGCGTCTGCTAAGTGACATTATATTCACTGATTCTTCTGGACAAAGCGACACATCCACTCTAGGCTCTACTACCCCCGCAGTACCAAGCAACTCTTATCACTAGAGCCTCCAGTAACCTTTCATGTGAAGTGGCTGACGCTCTTAATTAACACAATCCACAGTGTCGCAACACCAGCGGGGGAATGTGTTTGATTTAATATGGACGTCACCTAAAGCCTTTCATGCCATTGGCTTCTTACCATCCTGGCGAGAGTGACCGGCGAACGAACACAATGCAGTCCTGTTGATGATTCAATCTACATTTGTATTTGTAATATTTTCCTAAAAGATGTGTTATTAAGAGTGAAGAGGGGATGTGATGGTGTTGGTACACTACCTGAGAAGCATTGTAATAAAAGCCGATATTGTCTCAGCGCTGGGTGAAAGTACAAAGAGTGTCCTTTATGTCCGTTTGCTTAACTGGTGATTTCAAATAAACCGTGGCGTTTGGTTAAAGTCCTGGCGATCGTTCTTTCTGAGCAGAACACACGCATATTTGAGGAGCTGCAGTAATGATTTTATACTGCAGATTGAGCACCAATGTTTCTGGAACAACCTCTGCCCTCATCAGTCTTGTTAACAGAGTGATTATGCATTTGCGCTAGATCTATTACGCTCGCTATTCTATTTACGACTGGAAGAACCTATATGAATACCAGATGAGACTGTGTTCCATGTATATATATTTTATATACTGTAAGCCTCTTCATTAAGAAGTCATTAGAAACATTAACACTTCATCATCCCCTGCCTCCAATCTCTTGTCAATAGAATCCTCATGATTCTCTTGTTGTTTCACTGCTGCCATTGGGTATACAGAGCACTAGATTGATAAACTGACCCAACAGAATAGAGCTGTCAAAGAAAGGGCCCATTCTTTATGACAATGTTTCTGTTTCTTTTTTTTGAATTGGCTGGAGAGGAACAGAGAAAACGGGAGAGCTTGGGAGTGCAAATTAAATTGCGACGTGATGAGTGTCTCCCTCCATTTAGTATGATACTGTGTGTTATGTTACGTTTCGTATGCTATGTATTAATTTGTGGATGTCCATCATCCATTTTGTCTGATATGTTACGAATTACATATCGTATGATATGTTACGAATTTCATTTTGTTGTGACTAACTTTAGCTAGGTGGCTAACATTAGCTCAGCTAGGGGTTAATGTTCGGGGGTTAAGGTTAGGAGTTAGCTAACATGCTAAGTAGTTGCAAAGTTGTTAATTAGTTGCTAATTAGTTAAATGCTATGCTGTCCATGATGTGATTCAAACACGCAACCTTTCGGTTGCTAGACATTTGCGTTATATGCCAAACCACCCTTCACCGACGAACCTCCCTCCTTTTGTTTTTGGCTTAAGTAACCTTCTGTATTATGTAGCCATACAAAACGTAACATATCAAACTTATTTGAGTGTCACAGACTGACATTCACCATGTTACATCTAGTCTTTGAGGCCAGGCTGCCAAACCACGGCCTTGGGCCATGACACCAGGACATTTGGGATGCTTGAAGAGAAACATCAGGCATTTTTCACCCAGTGAAAGAGTAGGAAATTAAAGACAATACTTAGGTGCTCCAAGGCCCAGAGAAAGTCCATTTAGAAGAAATGTAAGAGTTTCATTCCAAAACGCTACATATCTATTTTCAGGTTATATTTTGTTTAAAGAAATTATGTGTGTTTTTCACTATCTAATCAATGCATGGGGTTGTTCAATGACAGATATGTATTTGTTTAAAATCTGTCACTTGATGGTTTCATTTCAGAGAAACAAATAATCATGTTTTTTTTCCTAAATTCTTTATATCCGCCACACTCTCATAGAAATAAGCAGTACTGCTAGGTTTTACACAGTCAAATATAACATAACTACATTTTTTATAAAGTTGTTAAATTATTCAATACAGTAATATGTGATCTGTATGTAAAACATATACATTTGACACTTCAGTCATTTAGCAGATGCTCTTATCCAAAGCAACTTACAGTAAGTGCATCCATCTTAAGATAGCTAGGTGAGACAATCACACTATATATACAAAAGTATATTCACACCCCCTTCAAATGAGTGGATTTGGCTATTTCAGCCACACCTGTGTATAAAATCGAGCACACAGCCATGAAATCTCCATAGACAAACATTGGCAGTAGAAAGAGCTCAGTGACTTTCAACGTGGCACCGTCATAGGATGCCACCTTTCCAACAAGTCGGTTCTTAACATTTCTGCTCTGGTAGTGCTGCCCCGGTCAACTGTAAGTGCTGTTATTGTGAAGTGGAAACGTCTAGGAGGAACAATGGCTCAGCTTCGAAGTGGTAGACCACACAAGTAAACAGAATGGGACTGCCGAGTGCTGAAGCGCGTAAGAATTGTCTGTCCTAGGTTGCAACAGATCACCATGCACAATGCCAAGCATCTGCTGAAGTGGTGTAAAGCTCGCCACCGTTGGACTCTGGAGCAGCAGAAATGCGTTCTCTGGAGTGATGAATCACATTTCACCATCTGGCAGTCCGGGATGAATCTTGGTTTGGCAGATGCATGGAGAACGCTGCCTGCCAGAATGCATAGTGCCAACCGTAAAGTTTGGTGGTAGAGGAATAATGGTCTGTGCCCATCACAGTAAAAATATACATAATATAATATTCACATGTGAAGTGTTCCAAAAACAAATGATTTCACATGTGGAATTTCACACAGTGCTTGCCATTCCGTGTTTGTAGATTCGGCTTCTACAAAGTGTGTGGTATTTATCTCCAACGTAAAAGGGTTTTAGGTTTCCAGCACACTGAGACACCCAGAGCTGTACACTTAGCTAAGTGAGGAGCAGCAGGCTGCTCTCCAGTCTTTGCCTAAATGTGTAAATGTTGCAAAGACATCTCAAAACTGTCCTATGAAACCCAATGGTTCGAGAGGTATAAGTGAAAGTCAATGGCACATTTCGATGTTGTTTCAATTAAGTCAACCTTTTTGAAGAAATTTAAAATAATTGCCTATTGCAGGGTGGAACAACTCCGGTCCTCTGGGAACTGATTAGTGTCACACTTTTGCCCTAGCCCCATCTATTACACCTGACCCAAATAATCAACAGTAATCATGGTCTTGTCTTCAGCAGAATACAATTAGTATAATCAGGTGTTTTGTCTAGCATTGGGGCAAAGTTGACACCTGTAAGGCTCCTGAAGACATACCAATTACAAGCCACATGATTCAGAGTTGTATGCGTAAGATACTCAAAAGCTATAATTATGCTCCAGAAGACAGTAAATAGTCCTAATTGTCAAGAATGCCTGTGGTAGGTAATCCTGTGGACAGTACTGTTAATATAAATTTCAATAACCCTTTATTTTAAAGCCCGCTATTCACCAGGTAATGACTTTACTTAAATCAGGTAGTTACTTAAATCAGTAAATCAAATCAAATTTTATTGGTCACATTTTATTGGTCAAATATTGGTCAAATTGTATTGGTTATTGAGGGTGTAGTGAAATGCTTGTGCTTCTAGCTCCGACAGTGCAGTAATATCTAACAAGTAATATCTAACAAATTACACAACATATAACATATAAGACTGAATACACATATATGGACAAGCGATGTCAGAGCAGAACGGACTAATCTACAGTAGAATAGTATAGAATAAAGTATATATGTACACACTGTATGAGATGAGAGTAATGCAAGATATGTAAACATTATTAAGTGACTAAGATACCGTAGAATAGTATAGAAAACAGTATATACAGTTGAAGTCTGAAGTTTACATACACCTTAGCCAAATACATTTCAACTCAGTTTTTCACAATTCCTGACATTTACTCATAGTAAAAATTCCCTGTCTTAGGTCAGTTAGGATCATCACTTTATTTTAAGAATGTGAAATGTCAGAATAATAGTAGAGAGTGATTTATTTCAGCTTTTATTTCTTTTATCACATTCCCAGGGGGTCAGAAGTTTACATACACTCCATTAGTATTTGGTAGCATTGACTTCAACTGTACATATAAGATGAGTAATGCCAGATATGATAACATTTAAGTGACTAAGATACCATAGAATAGTATAGAATACAGTATATACAGTTAAAATTTGATTTGATTTACTGATTTAAGTAACCATAAGTTTACATACACTTAGGTTGGAGTCATTAAAACTTGTTTATCAACCACTCCACAAATTTCTTGTTAACAAACTATAGTTTTGGCAAGTCGGTTAGGTTGTGCATGACACAAGTAATTTTTCCAACAATTGATTACAGACAGATTATTTCACTTAATCACAATTCCAGTGGGTCAGAAGTTTACATACACTACGTTAACAATGCCTTTAAACAGCTTGGATTCCAGAAAATTATGTAATGGCTTTAGAAGCTTCTGATAGGCTAATTGACATACTTTGAGTCCATTGGAAGTGTACTGTGGATGTATTTCAAGGCCTACCTTCAAACGCAGTGCCTCTTTGCTTGACCTCATGGGAAAATCAAAAGAAATCAGCCAAGACCTCAGAAAAAAAATTGTAGACCTCCACAAGTCTGGTTCATCCTTGGGAGCAATTTCCAAACGTCTGAAGGTGCCACGTTCATCTGTACAAACAATAGTACGCAAGTATAAACACCATGGAACCACGCAGCTGTCATACCACTCAGGAAGGAGACGTGTTCTGCCTCCTAGAGATGAACGTACTTTGGTGTGAAAAGTGCAAATCAATCCCAGAACAACAGCAAAGGACCTTGTGAAGATGCTGGAGGAAACAGGTACAAAAGTATTTATATCCACAGTAAAACGAGTCCTATATCGACATAACCTGAAAGGCCGCTCAGCAAGGAAGAAGCCACTGCTCCAAAACCGCCATAAAAAAGCCAGACTACGTTTTGTAACCACATGGGGACAAAGATCGTACTTTTTGGAGAAATATCCTCTGGTCTGATGAAACAAAAATAGAACTGTTTGACCATAATGACCATCGTTATGTTTGGAGGAAAAAGGGGGAGGCTTGCAAGCCGGAAGTACACCATCCCAACCGTGAAGCACAGGGGTGGCAGCATCATGTTGTGGGGGTGCTTTGCTGCAGGAGGGACTGGTGCACTTCACAAGATAACTGGCATCATGAGGAAGGTAAAGTATGTGGATATATTGAAGCAACATCTCAGACATCTGTCAGGGAGTTAAAGCTTGGTCGCAAATGGGTCTTCCAAATGGACAATGACCCCAAGCATACTTCCAATGTTGTGGCAAAATGGCCTAAGGACAACAAAGTCAAAGTATTGGAGTGGCCATCACAAAGTCCTGACCTCAATCGTATAGAAAATCTGTGGGCAGAACTGAAAAAGCATGTGCAAGCAAGGAGGCCTACAAACCTGACTCAGGTACACCAGCTCTGTCAGGAGGAATGGGCCAAAATTCACCCAACTTATTGTGGAAAGCTGGTGGAAGGCTATCCGAAACGTTTGACCCAAGTTAAACAGTTTAAAGGCAATGCTACCAAATGCTAATTGAGTGTATGTAAACTTCTGACCCACTGGGCATGTGATGAAAGAAATAAAAGCTGAAATAAATCATTCTCTCTACTATTATTCGGACATTTCGCATTCTTAAAATAAAGTGGTGATCCTAACTGACCTAATACAGGGTATTTTTTCTGGCCACTCTTCCGTAAAGCCCAGCCCTGTGGACTGTACGGCTTAAAGTGGTCCTATGGACAGATACTCCAATCTCTGCTGTGGAGATGTGCAGCTCCTTCAGGGTTATTTTTGGTCTCTTTGTTGCTGTCCTTGCCTGGTCTGTGAGTTTTGGTGGGCGGCCCTCTCTTGGCAGGTTTGTTGTGATGCCATATTCTTTCAATTTTTTAATAATGGATTTAATGGTGCTCCGTGGGATGTTCAACATTTCTGATATTATTTTATAACCCAACCCTGATCTGTACTTCTCCACAACTGTGTCCCTTCCCTTTTTGGAGAGCTCCTTGGTCTTCATGGTGCCGCTTGCTTGATGGTGCGCCTTGCTTAGTGGTGTTGCAGACTCTGGGGCCTTTCAGAACAGGTGTATATATACTGAGATCTTGTGACAGATCATGTGACACTTAGATTGCACACAGGTGGACTTTATTTAACTAATTATGTGACTTCTGAAGGTAATTGGTTGCACCAGATCTCATTTAGGGGCTTTGTAGCAAAGGGGTGAATACATATGCACGCACCACTTTTCCGGTTTTTATTTTATAGATTTCTTTTAAACAAGTAATATTTTTTTATTTCATTTCACCAATTTGGACTATTTTGTGTATGTCCTTTACATTAAATCCAAATAAAATGTTTATTAAATTACAGGTTGTAATGCAACAAAATAGGAAAAACATCAAGGCGGATGAATACTTTTGCAAGGCACTGTAGGTCCTGGATGGCAGGAAGCTTGGCCCCAGTGATGTACTGGGCTGTACGCACTACCCTCTGTAGCGCCTTACGGTCAGATGCTGAGCAGTTGCAACACCAGGCAGTGATGCAACTGGTCAGGATGCTCTCAATAGTGCCTTTATTTAACTAGGCAAGTCAGTTAAGAACAAATTCTTATTTACAATGACGGCCTACCCCGGCCAAACCTGGAAGACGCTGGGCCAATTCTGATGGGGAAAAGTCATTTTCGTGCCCTCTTCACAACTTTCTTGGTGTGTTTTGACCATGATAGTTTGTTGGTGATGTGGACACCAAGGAACTTGAAACTCTCGACCCGCTCCACTACAGCCTCAACGATGTGAATGGGGGTGTGTTCGGCCCTCCTTGTCCTGTAGTCCACGATTATCTCCTGTGTCTTTCTCACATTGAGGGAGAGGTTGTTGTCCTGTCACCACACTGCCAGGTCTCTGACCTTCTCCCTATAGGCTGTCTCATCGTTGTCGGTGATCAGGCCACTGTTGTGTTGTCAGCAAACTTAATGATGATGTTGGAGTTGTGCTTGGCCACACAGTCGTAGGTGAACATGGAGTACAGGGTGGGACTAAGCACACACCCCGAGGGGGCACCCGTGTTGAGGATCAGCATGGCAGATGTGTTGTTGCCTACCCTTACCACCTGGGGGGCGGCCCGTCAAGAAGTGCAGGATCCAGTGGCGGAGGGAGGTGTTTAGTCCCAGGGTCCTTAGCTTAGTGATGAGCTTTGTGGGTGCTATGGTGTTGAACGCTGAGCTGTAGTCAATGAACAGCATTCTCACATGGGTGTTCCTTTTGTCCAGGTGGAAAGGGTAATGTGGAGTGCGATTGAGATTGCATCATCTGTGGATTTGTTGGGGCAGTATGTGAATTGGAGTGGGTCTAGGGTTTCTGGGATGATGGTGTTGATTTGAGCACTTTATGGCTACCGACGTTAGGCAGGTTACCTTCGCTTTCTTGGGCACAGGTATTATAGACTCAGTCAGGGAGAGGTTGAAAAGGTCAGTGAAGACACTTGCCAGTTGGTCCGTGCGTGCTCTGAGTACACGTTCTGGTAATCCGTCTGGCCCCGCGGCCTTGTGAATGTTGACCTGTTTAGAGGTCTTGCTCACATCGGCTCCGGAGAGCGTGATCACACAGCCATCCGGAACAGCTGGTGCTCTCATGCATGCTTCAGTGTTGCTTGCCTCGAACCGAGCATAAAAGGCATTTGTCCCATCTGGTAGGCTCACTTCACTGGGCAGCTCGCGGCTGGGTTTCCCTTTGTAGTACGTAATAGTTTGCAAGCCCTGCCATATCCAACGAGCAACAGACCTTAGTCCTGTATTGAGGCTTTGCCTGTTTGATGGTACGTCTGAGGGCATTGCGGCATTTCTTAGAAACGTCCGGATTAGTGTCCCGCTCCTTGAAGCGGCAGCTCTAGCCTTTAGCTCGATGCTGATGTTACCTGTAATCCATGGCTTCTGGTTAGGATATGTACGTACATTCACTGTGGGGACGACGTCGTCGATGCGCTTATTAATGAAGCCAGTGACTGAGGTGGTATACTCCTCAATGCCATTGGATAAATCCCAGAACATATTCCAGTCTGTGCTAGCAAAACAGTCCTGTAGTGTAGCATCCACGTCATCTGACCACTTCCGTACCAGCTATTCACTGGTACTTCCTGATTTAGTTTTTGCTTGTAAGCAGGAATCGGGATAGAATAAGGATAGAATTATGGTCAGATTTGCAAAATGGAGGGCGAGTGAGAGCTTTGTATGCGTCTCTATGTGTGGAGTAAAGGTGGTCTAGAGTTTTTTTCTTCCTCTGATTGCACGTGACATGCTGGTAGAAATGAGGTAAAACAGATTGAAGTTTGCCTGCATTAAAGTCCCCGGCCACTAGGAGCGCCGCTGCTGGATGAGCATTTTCATGTTAGCTTTTATGGCCTTATACAGCTCGTTGAGTATGGTTTTAGTGCGAGCATCGGTTTGTAGTGGTAAATAGATGGCTACGAAAAATCTAGATGAAATCTCTCTTCGTAGAAAGTGTGGTCTACAGCTTATCAATACAATACCTCGAGACTTCCTTAATATTAAACATCGCGCACCAGCTGTTATTGACAAATAGACACACACCACCACCCCTCGTCAAACTGGACGTAGCTGTTCTGCCCTTTTGTAGAACCCTTTTTGCTTCCAGGTAGAACACTTTTTTACAACCAAAAATTGTACTTCAAAGGGTTCCCGTATGGGGACAGCCAATGAATCATTTAAGGTTCTAGAAAGCTCATTTTATTTCGAAGAATATATGGGACAGAGTTGAACCATCTAATGAACTGTATGCACGTTTACTATAGACAATATTGGTAGCGCTGCAGTATATGAACCACCCGTGTAGTTATTTGAGGTATGAAAACATCTGACAAACTATTCCTTTAAATGTGCATTTAATTATATTATCCCAGTATCTTTACATCTTAGTGCACCATTTTTAATGAAAACCGGATTGATCTGCAGTATGCCAGCCTAGAAGACCATGCCTATTGTATTGCTCAGTATGTGAAATATTTAAAACGTACCTTGATCAAAAGATAACGTTTTCCACAGTAGAACATATACATTCAGTGAGCTTACAATATTGCAGACCCTCAAATCTTGTGCTTCTATTTATGTCAGGACGGTGCTTAATAAATATTCACCTGATCAAGGACCTTTATAATTGGGTGAATGTAGTCCTAGGGCGGACGCACACTTCAAAGGTTGACATGCTCAAACAGACAGAGCCCTGCCAAACATCCCAGAAATCCAATGCATCAGACATCCCTATTCTCTTCCAACTGCCACGAAGCACACAACAGCAACTCATCATTTGTCTCGTGTTTCTCCTTTCGTCCCATTCATCTGTTTCTATTAGATGTCTATCAAACACGTAATGACAACATATCATGATGTGTATCCCCATATCTATCTACTATACACCCAGGAGGGAGCTCTGGTGCAGGCGAGGTATGGGTTAATAACAGCATTAGTCTCAGCCGATTCTGCCACGGCAATGATAGCCAATGATGCAGGGCTACACCTGTGTGCTGGGTAGAGAGGCATTGTTAAGATGATGCATGAAGGGTCAGTCTTGAGTTGCAGTGGCTTTTGGGAATTTTGGAAAAAAGAATAATGAAAATGTTCTATTAGTTTTATTTATTTAATTGTATTTGGGTACATCTTCCCATTCTAAATCAAGTATACTGAACAAAAATATAATCGCAATGTTACAGTTCATATAAGGAAATCAGTCTATTGAAATAAAATAATTAGGCCCTAATCTATGGTTTTCACATGACTGGGAATACAGATATGCATCTGTTGGTCACAGATACCTTTAAAAAAAAGGTAGAGGCATGGATCAGAAAACCAGTCAGTATTTGGTGTGACCACTATTTGCCTCATGCAGTGCGACACATTTCCTTCACATAGTTGTTCAGGCTGTTAAATGTGGCTTGTGGAATGTTGTCCCACTCCTTTTCAATGACTGTGCAAAGTTTCTGAGTATTGGCGGGAACTGGAACACGCTGTCGTTCACCTTGAACCAGAGCATCCCAAACATGCTAAATGGTGTCATGTCTGGTAAGTATGCAGGCCATGGAAGAACTGGGACATTTTAAGCTTCCAAGAATTGTGTACAGATCCTTGCGATGTGGCTGTGCATTATCATGCTCAAACATGAGATGATGGAGGCGGATGAATGGCACGGCAATGGGCCTCAGGATCTTGTCACGGTATCTCTGTGCATTCAAATTGCCATTGCTAAAACGCAGTTGTGTTTGTTGTCCGTAGTTTATGTCTGTGCATACCATAACCCCACCGCCACCGTGGGGCACTCTGTTCACAACATTGACATCAACAAACCGCTCGCTCACATGACGCCATACACATGGTCTGTGGTTGTAAGGCCGGTTGGACGCACTGCCAAATTCTCTAAAACAATGTTGGAGGCGGCTTATGGTAGAGAAATTAACATACCGCAGTAGAAATTAACATAATTATCTGGCAACAGCTCTGGTTGACATTCCTGCAGTCAGCATGCCAATTGCATGCTCCCTCAACTTGTGGCATTGTGTTGTGTGATAAAACTGCCCATTTTAGAGCAGCCTTGTATTGTTCCCAGCACAAGGTGCACCTGTGTAATAATCAGCTTCTTGATATGCCACACCTGTCAGGTGGATGGATTATCTTGGCAAAGGAGAAATGGTCACTAACACGGATATAAACACATTTGTGCACAACATTTGAGAGAAATAAGCTTTTTGTGCGTATGTAACTTTTCTGGGATCATGAGACCAACACCTTACATGTTGCGTTTATCTGTTTGTTCAGTGTATTTAATGACATGTCTTTAAAAAATGACTAGCCTATTATTAATTAATACTGTAATATTCAGGTTTCCATTACTTTTAACAGAGCTGGCTTTTGTGTTTTCCGGACTCCCTCTTCCCCTTGCTTTGGAGGCATTGGGGAGATGTGTTGGCACATGTCCCATGTGGCTCAATTGCGATCAACTCAAAGCTCTGCTCAAACCAGAACAGATAGCAGTCGGGGGGAAGGATAGGGGGATGGGGTGTTAATTTGTGTTCTCTAGAGCTATCTCTTTGTGACTGAAATGGGTAAAGATCCTTTATTCTATGTATTACACAAATATTGAAATAGTTTTGATTGCATTGAAAACACTGGCTGCCTGAGTTGGGGCTTTATTTGCTGACTGATGCCCCTTTAGGGAAAAACAATATACATTTCACGTGATCTTATGTGAAGTTAATGTGATAAAATGTAACAACATGTAAAAGCAATGTGATAACATGAAACTGTACATGTGAAAACATTTGAGCACATGTGAAAACATGATCTCATGTGATACCATGAAACTGCAAGTGACAACATTTAAACGTTTTTCACTGGATAGTGCATTTTCGATTTTCACGTGAACGTTTTTCACATGTGAGAGTTTGATTTTCACATGTGAGGTAAAATTGTGTTACTCTCCTCACACGTGAAATGGTGGTGTTAACATGTGAACTCTATATTGAATACATGTGAACATATAACAAAAGAGAAGTACTGAAATGCTATGGGGGTTTTAAAGCTTGAATCCTTAGTTGCTACATCCATTTTTGGAGATCAATTAATGATATATACCCATTGATGCTTGAAGAATCTAACTTAGAAATGCCTAATGAGCTTAGTTCAACTGTCATACTTGATCAGAACCCAAAATACAAGCTTGTTTTACTTCAATGTTTGTAAAAAATGTAATTGTAAACAAACAAATAGCCTAAAAACATGGTTAAAACTTTAATGGATGGTCAGTCCTTGTATCCATAGCTCTGTCTATGAATTTGAGAGTGGTTATGTTTCTCCAGGCCCGTCCCTCTGCTTTTCACCATAACACAGGTAGGGTGACTGCTTTCTTATTGTTTCAATTAAGGATTCTAGATTTAAGGTAAGTGGTACTCTGTTGAGCTAACAGGTGTATTCAAAAAGTGTGAAAATCTTGAATCAATGACAATATGATTACATTTTACATGATCACTAACTACTGACTTTTCATAATGACCACACCTTGGATTTGAACTCACAACCTCTGGATTTGGGTTACGCTGATCTTTCTGCTGCACCACAAAGTTTGTAGCGTTCTCAGAAGTCCCCTACAGATTCATTACCTATAACACATCTCCGCACTTAGCAAAAGAGTGCCATCTGCGCTGATACATCATACAGTAAATACAAAAGTATGTGGACACCCCTTCAAATGAGTGGATTCTGCTATTTCTGCCACATCCGTTGCTGACAGGTGTATAAAATTGAGCACAGAGCCATGCAATCTCTGTAGACACACATTGGCAGTAGAATGGCCTTACTGAAGAGCTCAGTGACTTTCAACATGGCACCGTCATAGGATGCCACCTTTCCAACAAGTCAGTTGGTCAAATTTCTGCACTGGTAAAGCTGCCCCGGTCAACTGTAACTGCTGTTATTGTGAAGTGGAAATGTCAAGGAGCAACAATGGCTCAGCCGCGTAGCACGTAAAAACAATCCATCCTCGGTTGCAACACTCACTACCGAGTTCCAAACTGCCTCTGGAAGGAACGTCAGCACAAGAACTGTTCAATGGGAGCTTCCTGAAATGGTTTCCATGGCCAAGCAGCCGCACACAAGCCTAAGATCACCATGCGCAATGCCAAGCGTCGGCTGGAGTGGTGTAAAGCTCACCACCATTGGATTCTGGAGCAGTGTAAATGCTTTTTCTGGAATGATGAATCACACTTCAACATCTTTTTTAAATTTAACCGTTATTTAACTAGGCAAGTCTGTTAAGAAGAAATTCTTATTTACAGTGACGGCCTACACCAGCCAAACCTGGACGACACTGGGCCAATTGTGCGCCGCCCTACTCCCAATGACGGCCGGTTGTGATACAGCCTGGATTCAAACCAGGGTGTCCGTAGTGATGCCTCAAGCACTGAGATGCAGTGCATTAGACCGCTGCACCACTCGGGGAGCCCAACATCTGGCAGTCCAACGGACTAATCTGGATTTGGTGGATGCCAGGAGAACACACCTGTCCCAATGCATAGTGCCAACTGTAATGAATAATGGTCTGAGGCTGTTTTTCATGGTTCAGCCTAGGCCCCTTAGTTGCAGTGAAGAGAAATCTTAACGCTACAACATACAATGACATCGTAGACGATTCTGTGCTTCCAACTTTGTGGCAACAGTTTGGGGAAGGCCCTTTCCTGTGCACAAAGCAAGGTCCATACAGAAATGATTTGTCGAGATTGTGTGGAAGAACTTGACTGGCCAGCGCAGAGCCCTGACCTCAACCACATCGAACACCTTTGGGATGAATTGGTACGCAGACTGCGAGCCAGGCCTAATCGCCCAACATCAGTGCCCGACCTCACTAATGCTCGTGTGGCTGAATGGAATTAAGTCCCAGCAGCAGTGTTCCAACATCTAGTGGAAAGCCTTCCCAGAAGAGTGAAGGCTGTTAAAGCAGCGAAGGGGGAACCACTCCATATTAATGCCCATGATTTCGGAATGAGATGTTCAACGTACCCCCTGTATATAGCCTCGTTGTTGTTTTTTTATTGTGTTGCTTTTTTTTTTTACTTTTTTTTTTTTAAATGAGCAAATATTTTCTTACTTTAAAAAAAACTGCATTGTTGGTGAAAACCTGTTAAGTATCTGACTCTTTTTTCAATTTTTGCATGAAATAACATACCCAAATCTAACTGCCTGTAGCTCAGGACCTGACGCAAGGACATGCATATTCTTGATACCATTTGAAAGGAACACTTTGAAGTATGTGGAAATGTGAAATTAATGTAGAAGAATATAACACGTTAGATCTAGTAAAAGATAATACAAAGAAAAAAACGTGTTTTGTTTTCATCTATGAAATGCAAGAGAAAGGCCACAATGTATTATTCCAGTTTAGGTGCAATTTATATTTTGGCCACTAGATGGCAAAGTTTTAGACTGATCCAATGAACCATTGCATTTCTGTTGAAAATGTCTGCCCAAATGTGCCTAATTTGGTTTATTTATACATTTTCAAGTTCATAACTGTGCACTCTCCTCAAACAATAGCATGGTATTATTTTACTGTTATAGCTTCTGTAAATTGGACAGTGCAGTTAGATTAGCAAGAATGTAATCTTTCTGCCCATATCATATATGTCTATGTCCTGGGAAATGTTCTTGTTACTTACAACCTCATGCTAATCACATTAGCGCACTTTAGCTCAACCATCCCGCGGGGGACACACCGATCCTGTAGAGGTTGGGCTTGTAAGTAAGCATTTCACGAAAAGGTCTACACCTGTTGTATTTGGCACATGTGACAAATACAATTTGATTTGAATACCTGTAGACTTATTACTCAACTAGATACAGTGTATTACTGCATTACAAGACAAAAAAGACAAAGAAGTAATAACTAATAGGAAGTAGTAATCCATCACATGATTTAAAGGGATTGTTGTGGAAACCTAAGACTGCAACACTAAGAAATACAAGCTAAGTTAATGTTATGCTTTCTGAATGTTACCTAAACAGATGGGGTACCACAGCCACAGACTAATAGAAAAACCCACTCTAGTGAGAGCTAGCTACGTGATTTAGCCATCGAGGAATGACTTAACCTCACATTGTTTGGCGCCCGGCCGCTGCGGACCATTCAAGGATTCTCTGGTCTGATGAAACCAAGACTGAACTCTTTGGCCTGAATGCCATGCGCCACATCTGGAGGAAACCTGGCACCACCCCTACGGTGAAGCATGGTGGTGGCAGCATCATGCTGTAAGGATGTTTTTCAGCGGTAGGGACTGGGAGACTAGTCAGGATCAAGGGAAAGATTAATGGAGTAAAGTACAGAAAGATCCTTGATGAAAACCTGCTCCAGAGCGCTCAGGACCTCAGACTGAGATGAAGGTTCACCTTCCAACAGGACAACGACCCTAAGCACACAGCCAAGACAACACAGGAGTGGCTTCGGGACAAGTCTCTGAATGTTCATGAGTGACCCAGCCAGAGCGCGGACTTGAACCCAATCGAACATCTCTGCAGACATCTGCAGAGAAGAATGGGAGAAACTCCCCAAATACAGGTGTACAACATAGCTCAACATAGTGCTGAGTACGGTCTGAATACTTATGTAATTGTGATATTTCAGTATTTATAAATAAAAAAATAAATAAACCAGTTCTTGCTTTGTCATTTTGGGGTATGGTGTGTAGATTGATGAGAAAATAAACAATTAAATACATTTTAGAATAAGTTTGTAAAAATATTTCTGGAAAAATTTGGAAAAGTCAAGGGTCTGAATACTTTCTGAATGCACTGTAAATATTGTATTTTATTTTAATGCTTGTTTTGCGTGTTATTTGGCATTAATACATGTCACATATCAGTTTGCAAACAATGTAAAAAAAATAAAAATGATTGGAGTTAAAAAAGCAGAATACAAACATGGTCTCTTTTTTGCTTTCTGGAGTAAAGCAGCTCCAAAACGAAGGTGTTTCAGCCTAGCTCAGGGCTTTCTGTGGTGGTGGGGCAGCCAGTGGAAAATGCAGAGCGTAGGGGTTGGTTATGTTCTCCAGTTGCGCTGTGATCTGCTCAGTATTCTGTCCCTCATGGGGGACACTACGTCGCTGCAAAATCTAAAGGGAGAGCTCGAAAAGAAGGCTCAAGGTCATAGGCCACAGATAAAATGATAAAAAGTCAAATCACATTGTATCTACCGTAGCTTTAATTGGACTGATCATGTCAACATCATACTTTCAAAATCTTAGCTAGCAAGCTAGCAGTCATCATCATGAATCAAGTCGACAATCTACTGGTAAATCCTTTTCAAACCTTTTTCGAATGAAGAACAATTATGAAGAGAAATTATTATTTCTTAATCCAGTCGGATGAACAATCCAAAAAGCCCACCTGACCGCTCGGAGGCGTCCGCATATTCCTAAAGCACACGGTTTGTATCAAAAATGCAATTTCAGAATGTGGGGGGGACATGTCCCCCATCCCCAGTGAAAGTTGCGCCCCTGCACTACACAACAAGTTGGAAATCGCAAATTCAACAATGAGTGGTTTGGAAGGTGTCAGTGGCTAACTACAAGCATTGCAAAGCAATCACTAGCCTGCTATTCAGTGGACTGGGTGTGTGGTCCAAGTCTGGGTTTAAGGGTTTCTTTTCCATGCTTTAAATGATGAACATTCAACATTGGCCATACTGTCAATACAGCACGACTACTGCCGCGTTCAAAACAACTGGAAACTCGGAACTGGGAAATCTCAGACTTCAGTGAGTTCAAGACAACTTGGAACTCGAAACTTGGAACTTCCCCGACTGTGAAAATACACTTTGAACGGTCATCCAACTCGGAATTCCAAGTCAGGAACTCTGGCATCTTTCTAGAGCTTTGACCTGAAGATCACTGACGTCATGATTCGATCTTGTATTTTTCCGAGTTCCCAGTTGTCTTGTAAGTACCATAAATCCAGGGAATGCCAGACTTTGATAACAAAGTTTGATGATACATTTTCCCACGAAAGACCGCTGTGCCACCTTCCTGTTCAAGTGAGCACAGCACAAGGTGAGTCCAAAAATGGCTTGTATGCTGCTGCAGAAATTATGTAATATGCCATGCAGATATGTATACTGTAGCTAAGAAAGTAATACTAAGTGTATGTTGTGTAGTAAGCTGTTAGTAGCCCATGTGCCTCACCCTAATAATTTGGTCCCTTTTCCTCTAATAAGACTACTGTTCTGACTTGGTGGTGCACATGTAACAATTAGCCTGTTTTAGAGAAATGTCATCAATGAATATTGTAAGAGCTTTCATTGTCTGCTTATATGCCCCCTTTATTTATCCTACGGTTCTGACTCAGTGTATAGGGAGAATACTATAAGAATGGCCCATGTTCTGAATTCTGTCACTGTACATTTCAAAAGTGCTGTACAAATAATTATATTGACTATGTCCTTCCTAGCTCACTCTTTAATGTCTTAATCGAAATTACGAGTTGCCTCTTATCTACTCGCTGTCCCCTTATGCCACAGTTTGTACATCTCAATTGTCGAAAGTAGTAGAAAGTAGAAACCGCATTTGTTTAAGCAAGTCAACCATTTCAGCTATGTTTTTTAAAGGCAGTAAATGAGGCTGAATGATCTGTTTCGCTGCCAGACAAGGCTCTGCTGATAGCCAGGTGCAACAGTGGTAATGTGTTTGGACTTTGCTGTTGCAATAGCTTTATGTAGGCCCTAACAGGGTTGTGTAGTGGCTTTGCTGGCAGGCATTTTTTTTTTTATGGTTTGCCCCACAAAGATTTACATGCTAAAATCACCACTGGTTCCAACTCATGTGTTGATGTTGAAGCCAACTTATTTTTACATCATATGTACACTTTTGATAACCATTTTATGTATGATTTAATTTGGCTCAAGGAACAGTTTTAGTTATATTAACATATCTGTGTATAATCTGAAATCTATGTCATGCAGCAGCAATACGATTCGTGGCCTTCAATATCATGATCAAAATGGAATGATATGATTAGGGTTCTATCTTGAACATTACTGCAAACTTATGTGAGCATGGTAATAGGAACTTTTCAATCCCCATAATTAATGTCTATTCAAAATATGCAGGATGGAGTGGATCCACAGAAGGCTGCACAGCATTCATAAAGAAAGCATGAGGTATGTGTTACCCAAATGTTGTTTTGAATTTCATCAGATTTTTTAGGACGGTTAATATGCAACCTAAAAGGATATGTCTTTACATATTTTATTGCAATGTATATCATGGATATAATTTAACATAGCCTCGCTGCATGTGATAGACCTATATCTTTCAGAGGTCACACCAGCCAGTTAATATCTATACCATATTTTTCTTTGATATGATATCCTATAGTATCAGGTAAGACCCAAACGCAGACTGTGTTGAAGTAACAATATGTATTACAGCAACAGGGGCAGGCAAACGACAGGTCAAGGCAGGCAGGGGTCGATAATCCAGACTAGTGGGGCAAAGGTAGAGGACGGCAGGTAGGCTCAGGGGCAGGCAGAGTGGTCAGGCAGGCGGGCTCAGAGTCAGGACAGGCAAGGGTCAAAACCAGGAGGGCGAGAAAAAGAGAGACTGGGAAAAATCAGGAGTTGAGACAATGCTGGTTGACTTGACACACAGGCCACAGATAAACAGAGAACACAGGTATAAGTACCCAGGGGATAATGGGGAAGATGGGCGAAACCTGGAGGGGTTGGAGACAAGCACCCCCTCTAGGCGCATCTACCTGGGCGCATACCTGGTTGAGCGGGGTGCCGGCGTTGGAATTTAGAGATGAAGCCTGGGTTCAGGATGTCCCTATCAGAGACCCAGCACCTCTCCTCCGGGCCATAACCCTCCCACTCAACCAGGTACTGGAATCCCATGCTCCGAGGTCGAACCTTCAGGAGACATCTCACCCTGTACGCTGGTTGGCTGTTGATGAGACGGGGGAGAGGGGTGGGCCTGGAAACAGGAGACAAAGGGCTATGAGACATGGTTTTAATTCTTGACACAGGAAAGGTAGGAAGTATATGGAGGGTATGGGGCAACAGAGGATGAACAGCAGAGGGGATAAGTGGGGGAGTGGGGGAGAAAGGTCTCGGCTTCAGGGGCTGTAGCCGCGGGGCTATGGCGGCGTGCCAGCACATCTGGTCGGTGCTGCAGAAGCGAAGTGGCCCGGGCCTTACTGAACCCCTCCCGGAGATCCTGGTACTCTGCGGGGCTGGTGGAGAGGTCTGGGGCAATTTCCAAGCCCCCAGGAAGAAGTCCCGGGGCAGGCAGAGCTGATGATGGCACCAGTAGACCAGTCAATCGAGGGATTGTGTCGCTGGAGCCAAGAGATTCCCGGTACAACGGGAACCTGTGGAGAAGTGGATCGTCTCGCTGTGGCTCCCTGACACTCGTAGGTTGACGGGGGTGGTATGGTGGGTGACCCAGCCTATAGAGCGCCCGTCCAGCGCTCTAACATCCATGGGAATGGAGAGAGGTTGAGTGAGGAAGCCCAGCTCGGATGCCAGGGTAACGTCCATAAGACTCATATCGGCCCCTGAGTCGATGAGAATCTGGAGAGACTTGGACTGGTCCCCCCTCAGCAGGGTGGCATGGAAAAGGGGGCGAGTAAGGGGAGAAGCAAAATTGTCCTTAAGACCCACCAGAGTACTGATTCTTACAAATGAGCTAGGTCTCTTGAAGGGACAGGTAGACACCTAATGTCCTGCAGTACGTACCGCAATAGAGACAACTCTGGGTGTTAAGTCTGCGTAGGCGTTCGGCTGGAGACAGCCTAGTCCTGCTGAGCTGCGTCGGCTCGGGAAGAGGTAAATCGGCTTTTGGAGGAACTCGGGTAAGCTCGGATCCTCTCGGGGACTTCAGGAGTTCATCAAATGCAAGGTGGGATCCTTGAGTGAGCGATTGGGACCACAATCAGACCTCTCTCCCTCCTACATTCCCGTAGCCGTCCATCGATCCGGATGGTTAAGGCGATGAGTGAGTCAAGATCCATCGGTAGTTCCCGGGCTGCAAGCTCATCCTTTACTTCCTCCGATCACCGTTCAGGAACGTGACGAACAGCTCTTCTGGGTTCCAGGCACCCAACCCTCTGCTAGCGTGCGGAAATCCACCCCATAGTCTGCCACACTGAGGGAGTTCTGCCGAAGCTGGAGTAACTTCCGGGCAGCCTCTCTCCAGGACACCTTCGCCACGAAACCCTCCAGACTGAAGCATATGGCCGACTGTTGTTCCCAAACGGCCATAGCCCAGGCGAGGGCCCCCCGGACATCAGCGTGATGAGGTACGCTATCTTAGAGCGGTCCGAGGGGAAGAAGGAAGGCTGCAGCTCCATGACGAGGGAACACTGAGCGAGAAACGCCCGACAGGTGCCTGACTCTCCAACAAAGTGCTCCGGGGGAGGTAAGCGGGGTTCCCGGGAAACCAGGGTGACAGCACTGCTACCAGCCGGGTTACTGAGGTGCTGGGAGGTCACCGTCGTGGTAGGCTGCCTAATAGACAGCTCACGGAATTGCTCTCGCAATGTGTCCAATGCTAGGGTGTGACGTTCGACCGCGGCCTGGAACCCTTCCATCAGACCTCGAAGCAACTCCTCGTGCCTCCCAATGGTGGCTCCTTGGGAGGAGATGGCGTTGCGGAGATGGTCCTTCTCCGTTGCGGAGAAGGGGGGTGGAGACAAGCACAAGGACAGGTGAAACAGATCAGGGCATGACAATAGAGGGGGTTCAAATAGACGGACAGTTGGAATAGAAAGGAATGCTTTGTATGAATTCTTCAGTAGCCTACAGAGACAATACTGTGAGTAATAATAGAGTTAAATTCTTAGTGTTTCTTCCTCACACCCCCTCTCATCGCCGTCTCTGCAGATTCGTCATTCACAGAGGCTAGCTTACAGGGGAATAGATCACTTTCGCACCACCATAAAATTAAATATTACAGCGCACCACCACTTAAAAACGAGGAACACTGACCGCTAGCTGGCGACACGAGTGCGAACGTGCTCAGAGTGGGTTCTTGGTTCAGTGGTCCCATGGGGGGGCTTTCCACATGTTAGTTTAGCAATTCAGGGCATGTATTTTTAGAAGGGAGCAGCATTACACTTCACACAGCAGTGTGTTCTGCCTTGGAGCATCTAAAGAAGTCTCGTTTCTCAGCAAAGCTCTCTTCTACCCAATACCGATGGAGACGTTTTTCCATGATGCGCGGCTGATGCAACAGACTTGAAAAAACCTCCGCACATCTTATGCCCTTAAGAATGGTGTGAGAAAGAGAGAGAGGATGAAGAGGTTGAAAAGAGATGTGCAATGCTAGCAGGCTAGCAGCCTTAGTGCCAGACACAGGTCCTATGAGGTTGGAAGGGGATGTTTTGTAGAAAGACCCACTGATCGTGCCCAGAGTAAGGTACTGCTTTACATTTTACAGAGGGCATTAGAAAGTCGTAGGGGTTTCAAGGGAGAACTTGTTGGTTTTATTAAGCATGTCATGTCGACCCCTCTACTGTACAAGCAAGAAACATATTTGATAGCTGCCAATGCAAACCCACCAGCTTGCATAGTTATCCTTTTGACACACACACACTATTATACAGACAAACACACACACAAACTGCATAGCTGCCGAGGGCTGCAGTGCTGACCTCCTGTCCCCCTGCTCCCCTCCCCTGTGCTCCTAGCCCGGCAGCGCCGAGGTTGTGGCGTGACTGTGATTTATCTCCTAGGGTGCAGGTGATCCGTGGCAGATTCAAATGCCCGGGCACCCCCAGAGCCCAGGCAATTAGTGCTGCTTCCCTCTCTCTGCTTCTCCCTCTTTCATCCTCTCTGTATCTATTTATCTTTCTCTCACTATCTCTGACTCCCACTTGCTTTCTTTCTCTCTTTCCATCTGTCACAATCATCTCGCTTGAGAGAAAGTGTTTTTCCTCTCTGTTTTGAGTTCATCTAAGAGAGACAGGTGTCTGAGGGGGAAAATAATGATGTAATAAAGCTGACCTCAGGGGAATGGAACTTGTAGAATGATTACACACTTGATCTCACAAAAGTTACCCACAGTTACCTTGAGAGGATGAGTTGACAATGTATTAATCATTGCAACATCCTAATTACAAACAGTGCAGTAATCACAGTTGCCATATTTTGGATGTGGTGGAAGTCAATATTAGGAACTGCGTTGTAGTTTCCAACACATAGATTTGGCAATACAACTTATCTTGTAGGCTTTAACTACACATATCCTCTCAAATCTGTGACTATGTGCATTATTATAATAATGATGTTAATTTGTGATATTTTTGACAAGCCCTTCAGTTCTCATTTCAGTCAAAGTAGTTTAGCAAGATCATGGGTGTGGGGCTTCTACGTCACCAAGTTAAATATCCAAACAGGCACCAGTAGCACAAATAGAATGCAAAGGGTAGTTTATTAGGTATTTTCGTACACGGGGAAAGAAGGGGGAATTCACCAATCACCTCACAGTCCACAAGCCGTTCTCTTAGTCCGTTCCGTTTTCCAGGGGTGATCCTCACACTCAATATGTAATCTCACAGATAGTATGCTCTCTTCTCCCACTCTTCATAACGCACTTGGTTCTCCCTACTCTGCAACTTTTTTATTTATTTCAGGCTGCTTCCACCTTCATCCTCAAGCACTCCCTGGCTTAACAATCGTTGGGGCAGGAAGTCCATATAAGGCTTTGGGGTGGAGCCAGCAACCTGCAAGATATCTCTCCTCAATTACCACTTCCCTCACCTCTCCCTGCTGGCTGCCACAGTAGTTTGAGTCTTTGAGATGAATAAATTATGATCTAAGAATTACTTCAGCAACAATTAAACATTACAAAGACATCAGTCACTGCAGGGTTAACATTCCAAGGAAGTAATTTAGATGCCAGAGGTGTCTCTTTACTCAGTAAATTGGAGAGACCCCTTTCGACTCCTGAGGGAATCCTTGTAGACTCGCAAAATGATAGCATTGACCCGGGAGGCCACTAAGTCAAACATGTAGACTTAATAACCAAGTGGAACTGACCTTGTCAATTAGTAGACAGAGAGAGGGAAAGTTTCATTGTCGACAGAAAACGTAATGACTCAGGGAAATATTTGAAGTGGGAGGGAGCTCAGCATTAATCAGGCCCACCGCGGTGCACTCGCCTGCTCTCCAAAAATCGTTGACGAGCCTCCCCACTGATGTTCAATAGGTCACAATGCCCTCCAAAGTAATTTTTCACTGGCAGAGCTCCCCATGACGCTGGCTATTTATTTTTCTTAATACAATTTCATTGGCAACTAATAGAGGGGACATGTCTTGCTGTTGAGGCATATTCCTGCGCGGTTCATGTTTATTAGAGCACATAACAGAAACGTTTTGAAATGTTTTGCAACGGAAACCAACATTTGCGTTTCATATTGGACAAGTCCAGGTTGTCCCTTCAGCTTTCAGTCCCTTTCCCTCCATTTGGTGCTGAATGAACATGTCCCTTATTTCAGTTTGGAGTTTCTGGTCAGGGGATGTGAACACAATGGAAAAGTGGGCTAAAGTCCAATTTGACCCTGTGCCCTGTGTTGCCTCCCTGCTGAGGCCTTGGATGATTATGGATTCTACCCGGTGACTCAGTGTCAGCACACATCTCAGCAAACAGTCACTTTTCATGACAAGCAGGCAGGACTTGGGGAGAATTCCTTATCCGATTAGGATTGGCAGGAGAAGATTTGTCGGCGGATGACTGCGACAAGCACATCTTGAGTCAGCCATGAAATTTGGAAAAATCTGTTTGACTGTGGATGGCAAATGCAGTTGAGTGTTTCTGTTTCTTTGAGTTTTTCAACTCCTTATACTCTAAATAATTGTAATCATGTAAAATAAACTATGATGAAAGTACATTAAAGTGGCATTACAAAACTTTTGCCTCTGGGGGTGCAAAATGGGGTCCCCAAAATGTACAGACATATTGTCCAGCAATTACCTAATTTGACAGAAAGTGGCACACCTCCCCACAACCTTGAGCAACATCATATATTGTTTGCCTGAAACAAAAAAATGTGTATGGTTTCATTAAATAATACATTTATTAATATTATATATACAAAACATGCAGCCAATATTCAAACCAAAATGGAGTGTAATAAATGTGCTACTAAACTAGAGTATCTTTAATTGTGAAATGGAGGAAAGCACTGAGAGAGCTTGCTGATAAAATGACTTTTTGACAAATCACCTGACAACACGATGCCCGTAGTACTTGGGCAAACAGTATACATGTTCATGATCAAATTATATCTAATTAAGATTGGAGACCTTTGACATGCATCTATCTCAACCAATCAATAACATGTTCCTATTGGGTTTGTCTTGGTATGAAATACATGTGCTTCAATAAGGAGGATTAAACTACCACTAATGTTTAATGTTTGAGAGAGCATTTGTCATTTTCATGAAGTACCCAATGGAAGAAAGTAGAGTGACTACCTGGATTTGTTCCAATAATATTCACTAATGTTTGCTTTCTGTTGCGAAACGTTTCAAAATGTTTTCTGTAGCATACCCTAATGAACCAAACCCAGGTTCTTATTTATAGAAGATGATTTTAGATTTGTGCAGTTCAGAGAGACATTGATGTGTTGGGGGATGATTGGATCCCATTGGTCATAACAAGAAGAGGAGTAACTGGTTCAAATATCAACTACTATACCATACCTCACTTTTTTATATTAGATCAATGTGATTGCTTACCAAATCTAGTCACAAAGGTTAGATTTTCCAATTAGGATTTTTTTATGTAATTGGAAATGGACCTACCTCCAAACTAATATTATTTTATTCCTGGACTGCATCCCAAATGGCACCATATTCCATATATAGTGCACTACTTCTGAACAGAGCCCTGTGGGCCCTTTTCAAAAGTAGTGCACTATAAAGGGAGTAGGTTGCCATATGGGGCGCATCCCTGGTTTTCATTGTGTCTCTGATTTAGATATCTGAGTCAAAGCCCATCCCTTGACACCGACACGTGGCATCGGATTAATAATATTGTATACATTCACTGTAATGTCCATTCTCTCCCAGTGTGAAATCTGCTGAGGAGGCATGTGCGCTTTTAAAAGGTGCTCCACAAATGTTTGCTTGATTTGATTCTTTCATTTATTGCCTGAAGACAAATTCTGATAGTCAATAGCCGACTCACAAGGCCCCAGCAGAAGCTGTGTTATGTATAGAGGACAAACACTAGCTCTCACATTCTTTCTCTCTCCCCACTACAATCCCCCAAAAGTGTCAGCTGATTAATGGCAGTTATGGATTCTCTAGTAAGAGTCAATGGGCAGAACTGGCAGGTATGTAGAGGAAGGCTTTTTCTCTCTTGTGCGGGACATTTCCAGAAGAGGTGCATTCCAGAAGAAACAGGCCCTGTTCGAAGGTGTTAAGATTGGATCCTTTCTTCCTCCCTTCTTGGAGGAATTTGCTGATCTGCCATGGCTGGATTGGTGAAAGCTATGTGATATGTGGTTAGTAACACTTATCAATTTGTGTTAAGTCAGTGAATACCAGCACTGCCCCCAGTTTCTGCTGTAATGTCAATCTTCTCTGAACTCTGCAAGGTTCTCCAAAGGATTTCACTAGGAGTTTATTTTTGCAATGATGCAGGATATTTTATGTCCCAAACCCAAATCATAATTTAGTGGTGTTTTTTACATGGGTTATACAGCTATTGTTGTGTAACCTATGATTGTACAATGTCGTTGCAGGGAGAATCTCTAAAGACCTGAAGCCTTTCTAAAAACAGACAACGGTGTATTTTGAAAAACTGTATAAATGTTGTATTTTGTGAGGATTATTCTACTGTTTTGGAAATGAGTATTGGGATCCCTTTCTGGGCAAAGACCCAGCTTAGCAGAGATTCTCATGCAATTGTTGATGTTAGGGATAAGTGTCTACTGTGGGGACTCTTTCATTCTCTGTCAGGCCTTATTGACGCATCTACTGCAGGAGACTGATGGCGTTGTGAGCTCAGATTGAGCTGTAGTATGTTCTGCACTAAACTTGGCAAGCAAGGCTAGGAACTGTCTAGCTAATGTAGAAGCTCTCCGTGGTCCTGACTGACTGGCTTAGACCTATATGGTGCTGAATGAACTGCAAGGGAGTTAGGAGTTGTCCATGGTCCTGAAAGACTAGTGGCACTAAAGGAAAGCAGGGTTTTGACCACATTCTCTCCCATGTTCAATAGTTTGGCAGCCATAACCTGCCACACATCTACTGAATAGGAACAAATAGAAACACTCTTGAACAGTACACTCTAGAGGAATCGTTTACTGGGTACATAAATATAACTCATAGCAATCAAGCAAGATCCTAAGCCAATTTGACCTCAATACCATACCTTGATACAGTAAGAGGGCTTTCTTTGTCAGAGGAGTCCTTGAAAGGTGAGGCAGACTCCTCTTGAGACTGGAACAGGCATAGGTACATTGGAAGTCTGCCAAAACCAACTTGAAATATGTCATTGTTTGCTGAAGTGTCTAAAAGGGCAATTTGTCCTCTTGCTCTTCACAATGCCTAAGTCTGCATTCTATTCAGATATTGTTGAACTATTACTTTGGAAAACATGAATAGCTTTTTTTGTATCTTTTTTTGGCATGCCTTGACATTTTTCCCTTGTTAATCTTTCAGATCTTTTTGGCAGGTTTTCTTTTTGAACTTGTGTGTGGAATGCAGCAGCTATCTTCAGTTTCTTTTGCAGGAAATCCCAGGGTTCAAATAGGAATAGCTGGTTACTTAGTATCCTGATTTTACATGGTTCGCCACCTAATATGAAATAGCCAAAGAGACAACAGTATCATTAAACACTTGAATAGAAACATGTTTTAGAGAAGTATATGCTTTGATACAATCATATAGGCCTACAGGCTAATTCTGATATGTACATAGCATATGCCATGTACTGTAAGATAGGCTAATCACACTTGGACATTATTTTTGTATCATTTTTTTATTTTGATCAGTCTACTGTAGTTTGAATTAATATAGTACGTATGTATGTATAGTCACACTGTCACGCTGTTAAAAAAAATTATAACGAAAACGTGTCAGAGTGATATTAGCCTACTTCAATTCTTCTATGCAAAATAAATGCCATCTTTCTTTTAGACCAAATAAGGTATCATGCTTCGTTTGAATAAAGATATGAGGCTATGATTATTGTAGCATTCAAATTGTGATTGTTCGCATTCATAACTTATCTAAGGTTTCCGTTATTATAGTAATATTACTATCACAGGAAATGGCACAACGTAGGGCTCGTTATAGGTCACAGTATAGGCTGTAACGGGTGGCGCCTTAACACCTTTGAGATTATGCTTTGAATAGAACTAGCTGGAAGCTCCGGAGTAGCATACATTTTTAATGAGGAGTTCAAGGGGATATCTCGCGGAGGCGATAAAAGCTGGTCAAATGTTTCTGTTAGAGCTTGTATTTTTATAATGATGTTATGACGTAATAGGCGTGTAGTTATAGACCCTACCGATAAAAAAATATATAATCTACAAAAACTGCATGCAATTTAAAAAGAATGCTCAAATGAAAGATAATGAATTAAAAATAGAGGCAGGTTTGTAGGTTTCTTTCTCCTCTTGGAAGGAGAGAGTCATTCATACAACTTTCATCTATATTTAATGCAGGAGCATGCCTTTGAAATCAAAGGTGTATTCCATCAGGGAAAATAAATACAAATGAGCTTCTGATTGACTAAATGTGTGAGCAATATTAGTAAAAAAAATATATATATATATATATATATTTCATATCGCTTTACCACATTTTAACACATTTAACATAAATATAAAAATAATCACGTGCTAAAGCACACAACGTTTTTTATTCATCGTTAGGGTTCATGCAACGCAAACGCCTGTCGCCTGCCACTCCTAATCTCGATTTCAATTAATCGTTTGCACATCATGAAGCTTTATTGGATATATTTAAATATACATTTTTCTTCTAAATACTGTAGCCTGTGTGTGTGTGTGTGTGTGTGTGTGTGTGTGTGTGTGTGTGTGTGTGTGTGTGTGTGTGTGTGTGTGTGTGTGTGTGTGTGTGTGTGTGTGTGTGTGTGTGTGTGTGTGTGTGTGTGTGTGTGTGTGTGTGTTCGAGTGAACACTAAATGATTGACTACTTCATCTCGTTTGCTTCAAAGCCATGAATGAACCGAACATCCAAAGATCTTGTTGCCAAAGACACCTATCAACATCCTTGAGCTAGGTCAAAATCAGATATGCTGTTTTACACACTACCAATGTACACATTTTGGCAGCTTAATGTAGGCTACACATTTTGGAACAAAACTACAAATAGTAACATGTTAAAATCTGAACCACACACTTATTTTCAAACATGAACTGTTTTATTTAATATTCTTCGTACTTTTAGCAATCATATTTTTTATATAATAATCAATCTATTTTTAAAAATGTTTGGGATAGAGTATTAGTATATAGCTTTTCAAAATTCCTTTGATATACATAGTCTCTTATTTACTTACATGATTTGAAATAGTCAAGTATTATATGCAACATCCCCAAAAACAAACAAACATAATACACATATTTTGAAGGCAGTAAAAAGTGGTCTATGCAACATCAAATAAAGCTAGCTTAATTTCCTTTCATCCAGCTATTTATTTCGCGTTCTGAGTATTTTCGTGCTACTGTAGCCTACTTTTGGGAAGTATGGTTTCATGTAGACTATACTCCATGGGTAGCTTATAATTGTTCGTAAATTGATGGTTAAAGCGCCAACATAATGGCAACAGTCATATCAGTCTCCAGCCACTATTTTCGTTCTCTACATTGACCAACTTTGTCATCGTACGCTACTTTTCACGTAATAACCCAAACTACCATTGAATGCTTGTAGTCGTTCCGGAGTACACTTTTTTTCATTCTTATTACTATGCTATTTTACATTTTTTCTAGGGTGATAGTTAGGCTATTAGCATCGTGTGAAAGTAGAAACATCAGATCCTCAAACAACCCTTTCCATTTATACTTGGCTCGACATGATACATTTCGCAAAGTAAAGTAAATAACGTATCTAAATGGTGAATATTGGAGACCGATCTGGAGCTTTCGTTGGGCTACGCACGCCTCGCATTAGCCGACAGAGTATGAGCAGCTTGCAATCACCTGGAATAACAGATGTCAAGGCCTAGGCTACTAATATAAATAATTCATCGTCGACTTTAATACTAACCGGGCGAGGATCCATCTAAATGTCATCATAATTTCAACTCAATACCTGCTAAATATTTAATGTAATTGACCCCAGGTCAGACAAATATGGTGCACCAGTCCCGGAAGACGACCCGCCAATGTCTCTAGCAAAATCAGGTCGCCTTCCCCGGATGAAGTATAATCCATTTGGCTGTAAATGAATTCAAACGTCTCTTTTGTTTTGTATTTTTTTGTGTCGATAGCTAGCATTTTTTTCCTTCTATCTTCTTCTTTGTTTGTTTTTGCTAAAATGCAAGCCAAGTCACTAAGGCGGAAAGTGCCGTTAGAAGTATGATGAGACCTAAAGCGACTGTGGATTTGGAGGCCCCATTCCCCCCGCCACAGAGTTCAAACAAGCTCCCTCGGAACTCTAAGTTTCTGGACTCCTTTTTGAGCTTCTCCCATAGGTCTGTGGCTCCCTCTTGGCAATCCACCAGCGCAGTGGTCGCACATGAGTGGAAGTCATCCCAATATCTGCAAATCAAATGCAAAATATTACTGTTATAATACTGTTCTCTCTCTTCATCAGTTGTCTGTGCTATATCAAATAGCCTAAAGAGTTTTCTTTTAACACTGTTTTAATACCAATAGAACGCCAAAAATAATTCCAGTAATAAATGCATAGGCCTAAAGTCGATAGTCTAGTATTAACACCTCCCTGGTAGGCCATCCACAAGCTCTGAAAAAGATTCCCTGAAGTCACGTGATTTTATCCAACCCCTCCAATTTCTCTACGAAGGAGGAGTGAAATCGTTCAGCCCTTGTAAAGCGAGGGCGTCTCTCTCTCTCTCTCGCTCTCTCTCTCTCTCTCTCTCTCTCTCTCTCTCGCTCTCTCTCTCTCTCTCTCTCTCTCACACACACACACAACCTATTCCGGTCTTCAGGGCCGGCCCTAGCCCTTTGGCTAGTGACATTTGCTTGGGCCCCCCACCTTGTGGGCAAAACATTTTAAAGGCCCACCTCTTGAAGGTGGAAAGAAACATTTAAGTTTTTAAAATAATTTTCGCCAAATTTTGACCATTTTGCCTTTGGGTGAAATGGCTAATTGAGTGACTGTCAGTGACTGACATAACAAAAGAAAAACTGCTGATGCACAAAAATATAGCGAAATAGCGCATTGTATATTCTACTATTCTGAGTGTATTCTACTATTTGGGGTGGGGGGGGACCTAATGGCCTGGGGGCCTAAACGACCACATATGTCAGTTATGCCTGGAACCAGTGAACTAGCTAGCCAAAGACAGATCATCAGCACCCATGCTTGTCGATCCCCCATTCTCACATCCCTAACGTCCAATCACATGTACAGTTTTTGGGGTATAATATTCAATTTCCACATAGGTTGTTCATTTCAAAGAAGCCACTGCTCTAATTTTTTATATTGAGCTGGCATGTGGCTCCCCCCTGAACCCGAATCTGTACCTAATCCAATGGAGCTGTTGAATTAAACTGGGCCCTTATGCCATTTTGCACCAACCGGTTTGGAATACGGGGTGGGGTGTGCCTGCTTGATCCTTTTTGGAGTTGATCAAATTCTGCATGGGTTTTTTTCTTTGTTTTTTTTTAATTCAACTTACGTGCAGATGGTCTGTAGATTTTCCTTCTCATCCAGCTCCTGTGGATAGTTAGCCATATTCTCCCCCAGTCTCAGCAAGCAATTGGAGAACCCTTTGAATACTGTATCACATTTCCCCGTTGCTCTCACCGCATGTAGCAGATAAACTGGAATTGGGAGGGGTAGTTTATTCACTTTTGTCAGAGTTCATCAGTTAAACAAGTTAACTTTTTGTAATATTAGTGCACTCTTTTTTTATCATAATTAATTGCATTGTCTGAAAACATCAACATTTCATAATCTATACAGCTAAAAACAATGCAAGGTCAAAACAAGTTAACATTGAGGTTAAAGAAAGTATGCTTTATCAATTGACCAGATTTTGCTTATTGTTACATTGGACAAAATCAAAACCTCAATATTCTTGTAATGCTTTTTGAATTACAAAAATCTTAAATTAGGCGTACAGCTCAATTTGAGCAAAGGACATAGAAGAAAGCCAACCAAAAAAGCACAGCCCCCTTCATAATCGACGCATTGTGACATCAAATAGTCAGGAAGACTTAAAGAGTTCGGTGTTAGCCAGACTATGTTTCATATACTAATGGTTAAAAATGAGCAATATAACTTATTATCAAGAAATATCTGAACGTTTTCCCATAATATAATGTTCATTTAAATATATCCAACAATTTCCTTGCACTTGATCATACACTAATATTTGGAGAATACATTGGGAGATCCCAGCCCATAGCATTGAACGCCACGAAAACAGCAACAAAGGAGGATGAGGTAATGCACTGCCGAGCTACAGTGAGAAAAAAAGGGGAGGGAGGGGGGTTCTCACTGCATGGCTTTTGCATGTATGTCAAATCACATTTTTATTGGTCACATACACATGGTTAGCATATGTTATTGCGACTGTAACGAAATGGTCATATGTGTGTTTACACCTGTATTCAACCAGATTATGGGGCGTTCTGCGTCTTTTACAATTCGTTTAATAGAGAAAATGACAATGTTGTTGCCAAACGTGCACGCCTTCAATCCAACCCTTTTATCCCCTCGAACTCAATGTTTTGTTTGCCAATGGTGGGACGCACGGATCATCTCTGGTTCGTTAAGCGGGAGAATCGCTCGATTGACCATTTGTTACAATGGTGTCCCAGGTCGATTGGTTGCAGAATAATTCAAAACCTATGTTATAGGCATTTAGGTTTAGGTCATATGTTGACAATATAGGCATCATGTCTACGTTAAATAGCGTTGTAAAACATGTGAGGCTACTCTTACTGCCACCATAAATCGGGCTGTCGCCTACAAGCAATCCAATGTCACCAAATATGTTATGAGGATTTTGTAATAGACTCTGTCGAGGTCAAGTTAATGCGTAAATTCGAAAGGCAAGAATTAATGTTGTTGCATCTCGAGGAGCAACCTGCTTACATTACACGTGCGTTTTGCAGGGATTATTTATAAAGTGGCAACGAGCGAGATTATATGATCATTTGCATTGTAAAATTACACATAACCTCCATATAGCCTAGCAGTTCACCGTGTGCCGCGCACACTTGGCACAAACTCTGTCTCTATGTTCAACTTCAAAATGCAATCATCATTATGGTCAGAAATTATATGATGCAAGATGGCAAGTTTATAGCAATGTACTACATGGCACCTTCGAATTATAGGATGTTAACATTCGATCCGATACAGTCTATAATGCAGAACTGCATCTATTAAGACAACCTAGTTTCAATCGTTTTAGTAGCCTGAGAATAATCTTCTCTTGTAAAATGGGACACGTGCAATAACAGTTTGAAATGGATATGCACTCTGATTAATTTTTTTAGGGATACTTTCTTTTAATGTGTGAAATGAGGACAGTGTCTTAAAGAATCCATCACACGTGTTTCTCGCACTCAGCATAGACTCCGCTCTTAGCTCCAATAGATAGCTATGTAGCTAGCTACAGTAGCCTTCATGCTACTATTAGTCACTCCTTCACAACCACACTATAGATTTAGCTAAAGCAAACACGGCACATCAACGTAGAATAACCATCTAAATGCGACCGATGCGGACGACCCTGCAGTCACAGACACCAGATAATATCCAAGTGATAAAAACGACTGTCCATAGTTTACCAGTTGCCGTTTTCTCGGTTAATGCTAGGTGTTAGCCGATACCACATCTCAAAAAGGCTACACGATGCAACAAATGGATATGCATATCCTACATTCTTAGATATAATCGAAATTATAACTTAAAAATTGAATTGGCCAAATAGCCCATATATATAATAAAAACGTAATCTCTATGTGGTTGGCTACATTTGTTGAATGTAACAAAAATGATGCTATCTTCGTAGACTAAATTTAGTTTAATAGCCATATTCGTTCATGAAAAATTATCTCACATTCCCAATCCTACTATACATTAGACAGTTCGATATAGTCTACTCAATCCATTTCTTTTGAAAAAAGAAACGACGCACCTGCTGGACACATCTTAAACGAGCGTCATTGCCTTTAGATGTCTTTTTGTAAAATGTTTTATTCACAAAGCATGTCAAGTCAAATCATTTCTGATTGTCCCACTATGGCTCCGCTGCTATGACATGAATTATGTATAATTAATTCCCTTGCCACTACAGGATTCTAAGCAGCATCTTCCACTGACAGCGTTATGCAATGCAAACGAAACACTGGCCTATTTGTGCGAACCACAGGCGGCTGGTGGCACCTTCATTCGGGAGGTCTGGCTCTTAGTAATGGCTGGAATGTTATCAATGGAATGGTATCAAGCACATCAAACGCATGTGTTTGATACCATTCCATTCACTCCATTCCAGTCATTAATATTTGCCATTCTCCCCTCACCAGGCTCCTGTGGTGCGAACGTCCCCATACACGTTTCTAATCGTTCGCATAGAATAATACAAAATAAACAAAAAAATTGTTTCAGATTGTTTCATTATAACTATTAAAACGTGGAATGTGACAGCATTTGGTTTGTTGTGGCTATGTTCGCATGCATTCCATTGCAACCAGAAAATAAACTGATTTCATGCCTTCCTTGCAATAAAAAATCTCGATTTTTTTTCCTGAAATGATCGAATAGTTTACATTCCAAATAATTTGGCAAGAATTCTTACAATTCGCTATTCATCAACTCAAATATAAAAACAAGACAAGAACGAATCGACCGTGACAGAGTCACTCACCTAACTGAACAGCAAGACACAGTGAGATATATTTGCCGGACCAAGTTAATCCCATTCTACGTGTGGTAAAACCATTGGCATATGCAGATCTTAAAAACTCTGATTGAAAAACGATGTTGAGGTCTGAGCATCACACATAGCCATCAACTTCCAGCAGCACTCGGGGAGCTTTTTCTCCCGTTGCCTGTTACACAGTGAAGGCGAAGGAGGAGTGAAATGGTTCACCCCTTGTAAAGCGAGGGCGTCTCTCTCTCTCTCTCTCTCTCTCTCTCTCTCTCTCTCTCTCTCTCTCTCTCTCTCTCTCTCTCTCTCTCTCTCTCTCTCTCTCTCTCTCTCTCTCTCTCTCTCTCTCTCTCTCTCTCTCTCTCTCTCTCTCTCTCTCTCTCTCTCTCTCTCTCTCTCTCTCTCTCTCTCTCTCTCTCTCTGCTTCACGCCCACATCGCATGCTTGATGTAAAAGTCACTGTTGGACTCCTGCTTTCTACGTTTTTTCATTTGCTAGGCAAGGGTAGTCTTTTCCCCCAAGTCCACACCGTACAGTCATTAAAAGAGCTGTGGTGATATCCGCATCTGTGTCACGGGCACACGTGCGCGCCGAGGACCACACTGCTGGTGTCTAGAGAGCGTGGATCGTCAATAGAGAAAAAGTAACGAAAGTTGTCCACATGCCTATATGCTATAGATTCTACAAGGGACAAATCGCGTTTAGCTTTTAGCCTATAATCTTCGAGCTAACTAAGTGAAACTCAATATTGCACTTATTTCTCACAACAGCTTAGGGGACAAGACAAGCAGAGGAGGTAGGACAACCCTCATATGTGAGATGTTGTAGCCCAGATATCGCTCATTTGCACGCCATGGGAATGCAATTCTTTATTCATTCATCAACCCTTTCCTGTCTGGTCTCTGGAAACGAATGCTGTTATAACATACATAAATTCAGTCCCAAGTCCAGGACCTCATTTCCCAGAGCCTTCGTAGTGTTAAGATCATCGTTAGAACCATCTTTAGTGGCCAGGCTGTTTTCCAAAAAACATCGTTACAAAAGTTGCACTTGAAAACGCTCGTCATTTACCGAGAGCCTCAGACCACTCAGAACAGCTAAGTGAGTCTTAAGAAGCTTTTTGCCCTTCCACGTCACTTTATACACAGAAGATCTCTGCTAAACACAGAATCAAGAGGTGTATCTGTCTCTATGTGACCTCTGATAACTTCAGAACGAAGTTGACTACACCATAAATTATTCAGTGTTTAATCGACACTGACAGTGTTAAATTTAACACTGTTCCAGTGTAAAGCCTTACTTGCATATTTCTCAGATAATCTTGCTTTTGAGTGAATTGTACAGTATACCACCCATGACTGTATTTGTTATATGGTTGTTCCATTCATCCTGTGGCCTTCCCCCAAATTGTAATATTTTGAGGGCATAGTTCTACCTTAATACTTTGGCCTGAAAGTCATGTTTTAGGCCTGCAAGTCACATTATGATGGCTTGCAAAGTGATGTGTAATTCCTATTGGAATCTAGCCAAAGTGGGGATATCCAACATTTAAATGACTGCCGGGTTAAGAAGGTTAAGGTATGAGACTACCTAATAACACTTGTTATTAACACCAACACTGGGGTTATTTTACACCAATGAGTGTTAATTTAACATTTACAGTTAAATATAACACCTGAACCAACACTAGAAATGTTACTGAAAAATCAACACTAGGTAACACTAGCCAGTTTGCTGTGTACACATACAAAGTTGCTAATGCACATAATAAAACGATACTTCAAGTGAAAACCTAGATGACTGCACCAAGATGACTGCAAGTGGTAAATACATTATAGGCTATGTAGAGCTATATATTTCAATCACATTGAAATACATTTTATATTCATTCAATTTAATTATATTTAGCTAATGCTAGGATTTGAAATTTGTGCCTCAATATATTTCAACATGAATTATTTGTAACATGTGTGCAATGATGTTCGAAATCTTTATTAAGTGCATTATTATAGGGTAGCCTAACTGTTTTAAATGTAACCTTTATTTAACTAGGCAAGTCAGTTAAGAACAAATTCTTATTTACAATGACGGCCAACCTGGGAACAGTGGGTTAACTGCCTTGTTCAGGGGCAGAACGACAGATTTTTACCTGGTCAGCTCGGGGATTCGACTCAGCAACCTTTTGGTTACAGGTCCAAAGCTTTAACCTAAGCATTTAGAACAAGCCGCCTCAATATTTGCAGCCATAGGTGGTATTGTCAGTGTTGTTGAATAATTGTAATGCTAAGGTAAGATTTTAATGGAGAAAGCTGATCGAGAGCAACACTGATTTTCTTTCGATCTTATCATTATCGACATATGGTCTAACGACGCACTTAGCGAACGTTTTCTCTGTGTGCTTGATTGTCAAACAGTTAAAACTGGGAAACGAGGCCCAGATACATTCTCATATTTGACCAATTTGTTTAATCATACGCTATTCTGAAAATGTCTAATGGAGCTATTGCATGCCTGCCTTTGCTGGCACCCAAACAAAATAATAATATTCACATTGGTGACAAGGAAAAGGGAACCTTCATCCTTTCCTCGACATTAAAACTGATGTGAATGACTCACCCACTCACCCAGTAGATTCAGTGCCCGTCGCAAGGTGTTTTATGTGAAGCACTGTTTGTAGGTGCATACGTGTGTGTAGGTAGGTACCTAGTCATTTCAGATTCACTTGAAGGTGTCATGGAAAGCTGTGTGTGTGTGTTTCTGCGTGTGTATGTATGCATGTGTGTGTGAGGAAGTCATACAAGTCGTTTGCATAATGAAAAAAACATGGAGGTTAAAATAATTCTCTCCCTCGCTGACGTCAGCAGAATTTATAGCGAGCCAATGAGTTTCACTTTTTTCGTGCCAGACACGGGGCACTCACCAGAATACTAAAACGTTTCCGTCAGGCAACTTGCTTAAGGAGAATCCTCACACAGTGAGAACGGCGGACTGCAAGTCCCCTCTGCCTCGGCGGGTTGCTAGCCCCCCAACAGTTAATTTAGAACAGAGACCGCGCTGCAGTAAGCGTTTAGTGAAGGGCTAGAAACGGTAATATTGGCTGGAGCCCAGAAGTCTACCCCCTCTCCCTCACTCCCCCTTTCTGATAGGTTGACTATGTTAAGAACCTTGGCTTTTTTTTAATGAGATATGGTTCTTGAACTTGTCCTTAAAAAGCTTTTCCCTCCACGTTGATCAATTAACCAGCATAGTTGTTAAATAGCCTTGGATAAATGTATAGCCTAACTTCCAATGGATCCTTCATTATGCGACATTTCATAAGCAAATGGACGCATAGGAATATCAGTGTAGTCTGATGAGCTATAAGGGTCTTCAGAGTCTTTTGTCGCAACTGTCTGATAACGATCCATGTCCTAGTATGATCCTCTTAAGATCATCAACTACAGTAGTAGCCTAGTAGACGTCATCGTCGGGTCTATTCCTTTTTTCCATTGATAAACTGATATTTAGTCGCCCTCTGGTGGTTGATGCTTGTTTCTACAGTTAGAATGGTCAAAATCTCTCTTACGCACACGTTAAGCTAATAGTGGAGATTTCAGAACCATGGACACCTGAGCTGAATTTTGTAGTTCCAACATTCAGCACCATATGGCAGTGGATCGTGATAATAAGGCGCATCCCCTCCCCACTGCGCAGAACAGCTGGCAGGCATATTCACAGTAATCTTCAACCTCTACTTGTCCCAGTTTGTAATCCACACGTTTTAAAATGACCACAATCATCCATTTTCTTAAGAACTTTAAGGCTTCATGCCACAATAATTACCGCCCTGTAGCACTCACTTCTGTAATCGTGAAGTGCTTTGAGAGGCTGGTTAAGGCACACATTAACTCCACCATCCCAGCCACCCTAGACGCACTCCAGTTTGCATACCGCCCCAACAGATCCATAGATGACGCAATCTCAATTGGTTTCCACACTGCCCTCACCCACCTAGATAAGATGAATACCTGTTCATAAGATGAATGCTGTTCATTGACTACACAGCGTTCAACACCATTATCCCTTCCAAGCTCGTCACCAAGTTCAGGACTCTGGGTCTGAACACCTCCCTCTCCAACTGGATCCTCTCCATAGGGTGTTACCGTCTGGTCTGTCCAACAAGTACAGGACACCTACAGCACCCGATGTCACAGGAAGGCCAAAAAGATAATCAAGGACAGTAACCACCCAAGCCACTGTTTGTTCACCCCGCTATCATCCAGAAGGCAAGGTCAGGACATGTGCATCAAAGCTGGGGCCGAGAGACTGAAAAACAGCTTCTATCTCAAGGCCATCAGACTGTTAAATAGCCATCACTGGCCGGTTACCACCAAGCTACTCAACCCTATACCTTAGAGGGTGCTACCCTATATACATAGACATGGAATCACTGGCCACTTTAATAATGGAACACTAGTTACATGAATAACATACTGCTTTACTCATCTCATATGTATATACTGGATTCTATTCTACTGTATTTTAGTCAATGTCACTCCGACATTGCTCATCCTAATATTTATATATTTCCTTATTCCATTATTTTACTTTTAGATGTGTGTATTGTTGTGAATTATTAGATACTACTGCACTGTTGGAGCTAGGAACACAAGCATTTCGCAACACCAGCAATAACATCTGCTAAATATGTATGTGACCAATATATAGATACATATTTTTTTAGCACACGTGCCCGGTGTAGTCAGAATGTTAGAATTGACTGGAGAAGGACTGACTGGAGATTAGCATCATGGCAGCAACACTAGCTGGATCCTATCCACATTGACTTTTGGATTTTGCCTTCAAAATAAAAGTCAGCAGTAAAAAGCTATATGTATGATACAAAATCAATATTTTTTTGCAGCTTTCCATAGTGCATAATGTTAAAATGATATAGAACATTTAAATTATACCTACATGGGGGAAAAATCTAAACTAAAGAGAATTACTACTTTATATAAGAAATACTATTATAAGGTGGAGCACATTGAGAAATGTTTGGAGCTTAATTAAGCAAAGGTCAAGAACATAATAGCCTAATAATAAAAACAATATACAATACATTACAAATATATATATTTCTTTTGATTGTACGATTCTTGTTTATTTACTGATGCTATTGTTCAAGGATGCAATTTTAAAATGTAATGTCTTATTGTATTTTTGTTGTATTGCACAAACAAATTGCGCTGTACAGGAAATACAATTGATTGTATGTCCATAAAACCAGGGTCCAGTCTACTAGAGTCCCTAGACCCTAGATTACAAATCAGATGAGTCTGAACAAAAAGCTAGGTTATAGGATGTTTTGCTGAGCTTTAACTGTAATCATACGGCTTAAAATGGGGTGTCAGGACACTATAGGGTACAAATGTAGCACTGTACAGGAAAAATTATGAATTTTGCTTATGTAAAAGTTGGGTAAGGATTAATCAGTAGGGTCTGTAGAATCCATATAGGGTTTCATTTCATGAGACACTGAATAATATGGAGTGTTGCTGACCTTTTACGTTACCCATTCCATTGGCCACAATGCAAATCACTTTACTGTATATGGAATGCATATTGGCTTATAGAGAAAAAAATATTCTAGGGGCCGCAGTAAAAGTATTTTAAGGAATAAGTGGCCCAGATGTACTTTGTTAGTGTTGCTGACAACACGCTGATTGACTTGAGGAACACGAGATTCAAGGAACCATTGCAGTCAATTTTGCAAATCTATCACAGTGCCATCCGTTTTGTCACCAAAGCCCCTTATACCACCCACCACTGCGACCTGTATGCTCTACTCAGCTGGCCTTTGCTACATATTCGTCGCCAGACCCACTGGCTCCAGGTTATCTATAAGTCTATGCTAGGTAAAGCTCCTCCTTATCTCAGCTCACTGGTCACGATAACAACACCCACCCGTAGCAGACGCTCCAGCAGGTATATCTCACTGGTCATCCCCAAAGCCAACACCCTCTTTGGCCGCCTTTCCTTCCAGTTCTCTGCTGCCAATGATTGGAACGAATTGCAAAAATCGCTGAAGCTGGAGACATATTTCCCTTAATAACTTTAAACATCAGCTATCTGAGCAGCTAACCGATCGCTGCAGCTGTACATAGTCCATCTGTAAATAGCCCACCCAATCTACCTACCTCATCCCCATATTGTTTTTATTTACTTTTCTGCTCTTTTGCACACCAGTATTTCTACATCATCATCCGCTCATCTATCACTCCAGTGTTAATCTGCTAAATTGTAATTACTTCGCTACTATGGCATATTTATTGCCTTACCTCACGCCATTTGCACACACTGTATATATACTTTCTTTTTTTTACTATCGTGTTATATATTCCAAGTGTAACTCTGTGTTGTTGTTTGTGTCGCACTGCTTTGCTTTATCTTGGCCAGGTCGCAGTTGTAAATGAGAACTTGTTCTCAACTAGCTTACCTGGTTAAATAAAGGTGAAATAAAATTTAAAAAATTAAATTCAGACCCTTTACTCAGTACTTTGTTCAAGCACCTTTGGCAGTGAGTACAGCATAGAGTCTTCTTTAGTATGACACTACTAGCTTGGCACACCTGTATTTGGGGAGATTCTCCCATTGTTTTCTGCAGATCATCCCAAGCTCTGTCAGGTTGGATGGGCAGCATTGCTGCACAGCTACTTTCAGGTTTCTCCAGAGATGTTCAATTGGGTTCAAGTCTGGGCACTGGCTGGGCCATTCAAGGACATTCAGAGACTTGTCACTAAGCCACTCCTGTGTTGTCTTGGCTGTGTGCTTAGGGTCGTTGTCCTGTTGGAAGGTAAACCTTTCCCCAGTCTGAGGTCCTGTGCGCTCTGGAGCAGGTTTTCATCAAGAATCTCTCTATACTTTTCTCTGTTAATCTTTCCCTCAATCCTGGCTAGTCTCCCAGTCTCTGCTACTGAAAAACATCCCCACAGCACGATGCTGCCACCCCCATGCTTCACCGAAGGGATGGTGCCAGGTTTCCTCCAGATGTGATGCTTGGCATTCAGGCCAAAGAGTTCTATCTTGGTTTCATCAACCAGAGAATCTTGTTTCTCATGGCCTCAGAGTCTTTAGGTGCCTTTTGGCAAACTCCAAGTGGGCTGTTGTGTGCCTTTTACTGAGGAGTGGCTTCCATCTGTCCACTCTACCATAATGGCCTGATTGGTGGAGTGCTGCAGAGATGGTTGTACTTCTGGAAGGTTCTCCCATTTCCACAGATGAACTCTAGAGCTCTGTCAAAGTGACCATAGGGACTGCTCAGTTTGGCCAGGAGGCCAGCTCTAGGAAGAGTCTTGGTGGTTCCAAACTTCTTCCATTTAAGAATGATGGAGTCCACTGTGTTCTTGGGGACCTTCAATGCTGCAGAAATGTTTTGGTACCCTTCCCCAGATCTGTGCCTCGACGCAATCCTGTCTCGAACCTCTACAGACAATTCCTTTGATCTCATAGCTTGGTTTTTGCTCTAACATGCACTGTCAACTGTGGGACCTCATATAGACAGATGTGTGCCTTTCCAAATCATGTCCAATCAATTTAATTTACCACAGGTGGACTCTAATCAAGTTGTAGAAACATCTCAACGATGACCAATGGAAACAGTATGCACCTGAGCTCAATTTCGAGTCTTATAGAGAAGAGTCTGAATACTCATGTAAATAAGGTATCTGTCTTTATTTTAATAAATTAGCAAAAATGTCTAAAAACCTGTTTTCACTTTGTCATTATGGGGTATCGTGTGTAGATTGATGAGGATTTTTTTTTTTTTTTTTTAATTCATTTTAGAATAAGGCTGTAACTTAACAAAATGTGGAAAAAGTCCAGGGGTCTGACTACTTTCCGAAGGCACTGTAAGGCCATGCAATTCAATACACATCTTGAAAACCAAAGCAAGTTGGGGGTCAATATAGCTAATATTAACAAATTAAATAGAAGGACTGACAATACAGATCGATAGCAACACAACCTGTATAATAGAGGCACAGAATAAGCTGGAGAAAAAACTAAAATGAATGGAGGAACTAATTCAAGAACGATCAATTGTAATATATTATAAAAAATATAGCGAAAAGGATGGAATATGGGGAAAAATATATATTTTTCATGTTAAATATAGAAATGCTACCAAAAATAATTTAAACTTCTTACAAATGACGGAGTCACCCATGATTCACCAAACAATATTTTGAAAGAGGAGGCAAAGTACTTTTTTTTAACCTTTATTTAACTAGGCAAGTCAGTTAAGAACAAATTCCTATTTTCAATGATTGCCTAGGAACAGTGGGTTAACTGCCTTGTTCAGGGGCAGAACGACAGATTTTTACCTTGTCAGCTTGGAGTTTCGATCTTGCAACCTTTTGGCTACTAGTCCAACGCTCTAACTGCTAAGCTACCTGCCCCCTTTCAAGCATAGGTTTTAGTTTTTTCCATCTCCACTAACCAAAGTTAATTCTATGGATTTTAACAGCTGTGTAGAAAGACTCATGTGAAGGCCAAATTACAGAGGAGTAACTTATTGATAAAATTAAAACCTTTAAGTTTAGGAAAACTCCAGGGCTGGATGGCATACCAGTTGAGGTATTCCTAACTTTCTTTGATGTATTTAGAGGACCATTATTAGCATTTTTAACCAGTCCTATTAAAATGGTAGATAATCAGATACTCAACAAGAAGGTCTGATTTAATTATTTCTGAAGCAGGAAATAATGGCCCCTTACACTTCAGTGTTGTGATGCAAAAATTGCAACCCCTATAACTAGCCTGTTCAACCTCTCTTTCGTATCGTCTGAGATCCCCAAAGATTGGAAAGCTTCCGCGGTCATCCCCCTCTTCAAAGGGGGAGACACTCTAGAACCAAACTGTTATAGACCTATATCCATCCTGCCCTGCCTTTCTAAAATCTTCGAAAGCCAAGTTGATAAACAGATCACTGACCATTTCGAATCCCACCGTACCTTCTCCACTATGCAATCTGGTTTCCTAGCTGGTCATGGGTGCACCTCAGCCACGTTCAAGGTCCTAAACGATATCATTACCGCCATCGATAAAAGACAGTGCAGATGAAGACTGTGCAGCCGTCATCATCGACCTGGCCAAGGCTTTCGTCAATCACCACATTCTTATCGGCAGACTCAATTGACTTGACTTCTCAAATGACTGCCTCGCCTGGTTCACCAACTACTTCTCAGATAGAGTTCAGTGTGTCAAATCGGAGGGCCTGTTGTCCGGAACCTCTGTCAGTCTCTATGAGGGTGCCACAGGGTTCAATTCTCGGGCCGACTATTTTCTCTGTATATATCAATGATGTCGCTCTTGCTGCTGGTGATTCTCTGATCCACCTCTACGCAGACGACACCATTCTGTATACATCCCTTCTGCGGCCAAATCAACTCAAATTTTATTTGTCACATACACATGGTTAGCAGATGTTAATGCGAGTCTAGCGAAATGCTTGTGCTTCTAGTTCCGACCATGCAGTAGTATCTAACAAGTAATCTAACAATTTCACAACAACTACCTTATACACACAAGTGTAAAGGCTTGAATACGAGTATGTACATATATGGATGAGCGATGGTTGACCAGCGTAGGCAAGATGCAGTAGATGGTATATAGTACAGTATATACACATGTGAGATGAGTAGTGTAGGATATGTAAACATTATATAAATGGCATTGTTTAAAGTGGCTAGTGATACATTTGTTACATCCAATTTTCTATTATTTAAAGTGGCTAGAGATTTAAGTCAATATGTTGGCAGCAGCCACTCAATGTTAGTGGTGGCTGTTTAACAGTCTGATGACCTTGAGATAGAAGCTGTTTTTCAGTCTCTCGGTCCCAGCTTTGATGCATCTGAACTGACCTCGCCTTCTGGATGATAGAGGGGTGAACAGGCAGTGGCTCAGGTGGTTGTTGTCCTTGATGATCTTTTTGGCCTTCCTGTGACATCGGGTGGTGTAGGTGTCCTGGAGGTCAGGTAGTTTACCCCCGGTGATGCGTTGTGCAGTCCTCACTACCCTCTGGAGAGCCTTACGGTTGTGGGCGGAGCAGTTGCCGTACCAGGTGGTGATACAGCCCGACAGGATGCTCTCGATTGTGCATCTGTAGAAGTTTGTGAGTGTTTTTGGTGACAAGCCGAATTTCTTCAGCCTCCTGAGGTTGAAGAGGCGCTGTTGCGCCTTCTTCACCACACTGTCTGTGTGGGTGGACCATTTCAGTTTGTCTGTGATGTGTACGCCGAGGAACTTAAAACTTTCCACCTTCTCCACTACTGTCCCGTCGATGTGGATAGGGGGGTGCTCCCTCTGCTTTTTCCTGAAGTCCACGATCATCTCCTTAGTTTTGTTGACGTTGAGTCAGGGCCCTCACCGAGGGCCCTCACCTCCTCCCTGTAGGCCGTCTCGTCATTGTTGGTAATCAAGCCTACAACTGTAGTGTCATCAGCAAACTTGATGATTGAGTTGGAGGCGTGCTTGGCCACGCAGTCATTGGTGAACAGGGAGTACAGGAGAGGGCTGAGAACGCACCCTTGTGGGGCCCCAGTGTTGAGGATCAGCGGGGTAGAGATGTTGTTTCCTACCTTCACCACCTGGGTCCGGCCCGTCAGGAAGTCCAGGACCCAGTTGCACAGGGCTGGGTCGAGACCTAGGGTTTCGAGCTAAATTACGAGTTTGGAGGGTACTATGGTGTTAAATGCTGAGTTGTAGTCGATGAACAGCATTCTTACATAGGTATTCCTCTTGTCCAGATAGGTTAGAGCAGTGTGATTGCGTTGTCTGTGGACCTATTGGGACGGTAAGCAAATTGGAGTGGGTCTAGGGTGTCTGGTAGGATGGAAGTGATATGATCCTTGACTAGTCTCTCAAAGCACTTCATGATGACGGAAGGGAGTGCTACGGGGCGAGCCGCCTCACGGTTCATATGTACTCCAGGTTCCAATGGTTGTGAGGATCAGAAATTGGTAATGGTGCCCCCCAGCCAGTGTCTCCACTCCTCTAATGCCAACTTCCCCACCAGGAGTTCCCCATTCCGGACATCATAGTTCCTCTCTGCAGGAGAGAGTTTCTTTGAGTAATATGCACATGGGTACAATTTCTGTGGATTACCTTGTCGATGGGACAGGACAGCCCCCACACCCACTTCTGAAGCGTCCACCTCCACCACGAAGGGCAGCGTAGAATCTGGATGTTTGAGCAACGGGGCAGAGGTGAAACATCACTTCAGTAGGCGGAAGGCTTCATCGGCTGCAGGACTCCACCCTAACTTACAGGGACCACCCTTGAGGAGAGACGTGAGAGGAGAGGCAATAGAGATAAAGTTCTTAATGAAACGACAATAGAAATTGGCAAACCCCAAAAAACTTTGTAACCACTTTATGGTGGTTGGGACTGGCCATTACCTGACAGCATCGACCATCTATCATCAATCCTTGCGGGCCGAACTGGTAACCCAAAAAGAATACAACCTCCTGATGGAATTGGCACTTCTCCGCTTTGACATACAGGTGGTTGGCCAGGAGGCTTTCAGGGACTACTCAAAAGTGAGCGATGTGATCCTCCAAGGTAGCCGAGTAAACCAGGATGTCGTCGATGTGTACGACCACCTGGCGTCCGAGCATGTCCTTGAACACCTCGTTAATGAATGCCTGAAACACTGACCACTAATCCATTAGGCATCACCAGGTACTCGTAGTGACCAGACATTGTGTTGAAAGCTGTTTTCCATTCTCCCCCCTCCCGGAAAGGATTGTAGGCACTCCGCATGTACAATTTGGTAAAGAACCGGGCCCCGCAGATTTGTTCGATCGCGCCCGGCACCAACAGGAGAGGTTTGTGGTGATGGAATTCAGACCGCTGTAATCAATGCACAGGCATTGTTTTTGTTACATGTTGGTTTCGTCTCCGTCCCCGTGCCTATACACGACACGCCGTAATATGGGCAAAATAAAAACCCATATTACTCATTCCTGCGCCTGTCTCCCGACCCTTTATACAAACGTGACAGCAAGGACAGATTTCCACCAGTCTAATGTCCATTGCTCTTGTTTCTTGGCCCAAGCAAGTCTCTTCTTTTTATTGGTGTCCTTTAGTAGTGGTTCTTTGCAGCAATTTGACAATGAAGGCCTGATTCACGCGGTCTCCTCTGAACAGCTGATGTTGAGATGTGTATGTTACTTAAGCTCTGTTGAGCATTTATTTGGGCAGCAATCTGAGGTGCAGATAATTGCAGATAACTGAGGCTGGTAACTCTAATGAACTTATCCTCTGCAGCACAGGTAACTCTGGGCCTTCCTTTCCTGTGGCAGTTCTCATGAGAGCCAGTTTCATCATAAAATATATTTTGTTTTGTTTAATGCTTTTTTGTTTACTACATGATTCCATGTGTTATTTCGTATATTTGATGTCTTCACTATTATTCTACAATGAAGAAAATAATACAAGTTAAGAAAAAAAACCTTAAATGAGTAGGTGTGTCCAAACTTTTGACTGGTACAGTTGGACGTTTACATACACTTAGGTTAGAGTCATTAAAAATCGATTTTCAACGACTCGACAAATTTATTGTTAACAAACTATAGTTTTGGCAAGTCGGTTAGGACATCTACTTTGTGCATGACACAAGTAATTTTTTCCAACAATTGTTTACAGAGATTATTTCACTTATAATTCACTGTATCACAATTCTACTGGGTCAGAAGTTTACATACACCTAGTTGACTGTGCCTTTAAACAGCTTGTAAAATTCCCGAAAATTATGCAATGGCTTTAGAAGCTTCCGAGAGGCTAATTGACATCATTTGAGTCAATTGGAGGTGTACCTGTAGATGTATTTCAAGGCCTACCTTCAAACCCAGTGCCTCTTTGCTTGCCATCATGGGAAAATCAAAAGAAATCAGCCAAGACCTCAGAAACAAATTGTAGACCTCCACAAGTCTGGTTCATCCTTGGGAGCAATTTCCAAAAGTCTGAAGGTACCACGTTCATTGTGCAAACAATAGTACGCAAGTATAAACACCATTGGACCATGCAGCCGTCATACCACTCAGGAAGGAGATGCGTTCTGTCTCTTAGAGATTAACGTATTTTGGTGTGAAAAGTGTAAATCAATCCCAGAACAACAGCAAAGGACCTTGTGAAGATGCTGTAGGAAATGGGTACAAAAATATCTATATCCACAGTGAAACGAGACCTATATCGACATAACCTGAAAGGCCGCTCAGCAAAGAAGAAGCCACTGCTCCAAAACCGCCATTAAAAAAGCCAGACTATGGTTTGCAACTGCACATGGCGACAAAGATCGTACTTTTTGGAGAAATGTCCTCTGGTCTGATGAACCAAAAATAGAACTGTTTGGCCATAATGACCATCATTATGTCTGGAGGAAAAAGGGTGAGGCTTGCAAGCCGAAGAACACCATCTGAACCGTGAAGCACGGGGGTGGCAGCATCATGTTGTGGGGGTGCTTTGCTGCAGGAGGGACTGGTGCACTTCACAAAATAGATGGCATCATGAGGATGAAAAATTATGTGGATATATTGAACCAACATCAAGACATCAGTCAGGAAGTTAAAGCTTGGTCGCAAATGGATCTTCCAAATGGACAATGACCTCAATCATACTTCCAAAGTTGTGGCAAAATGGCTTAAGGACCACAAGGGCAAGGTATTGGAGTGTCCATCACAAAGCCCTGACCTCAAGCCTATAGAACATTTGTGGGCAGATCTGAAAAATCATGTGCAAGCAAGGAGGCCTATAAACCTGACTCAGTTACACCAGCTCTGTCAGGAGGAATGGGCCAGAATTCACCCAACTTATTGTGGCAAGCTTGTGGAATGAAAGCTGAAATAAATCATTCTCTGTCACGATCTTCGATAGGGACGGACCAAGGAGCAGCGAGGTATCCAGTATACATACTTTATTTATTGACGCAACTGGGAAAATAATAACCTACCGAAGATCGTAACAACGGCACATAACCTAGACTAAACACATAAGCTATGACACAAACAATAACCCACCAAACCCTAGTGAAAACCACAAACATATATATGGTTCCCAATTAGAGGTAACTACACTCAGCTGCCTCTAATTGGGAACCATTAACCCAACATAGAAATAGCACACCTAGAACCAAAAAACCCTACACCAAAAACGAAACTAAACACGCCAGCCTGTAAACTCAGGCCTGGACATGACATTCTCTCTACTATTATTCTGACATTTCACATTCTTAAAATAAAGTGGTGATCCTAACTGACCTAAGACAGGGAATTTCTACTAGGATTAAATGTCAGGAATTGTGAAAAACTGAGTTTAAACTGAGTTTGGCTAAGGTGTATGTCAACTTCCGACTTCAACTGTAAAAAGAATTGCGCTTCCTCAAATTAATTTACAGTGGTTAATGTGGAACCTGTGTCTAGTTGATGGTCTGAATGTTTTCTAGCACAATGTGCAAGCCCATTTTTCTTTTGGTCATAAAAAGGTAGGAGTGTTTGTAAGGTGTTTTAGAATTTGTTCATGAAATGGGACCAGTGAACATAACAATGATACTGGCAGTTAAGGGTGACCTGTTAACTTTATCCCACTCCATCCGGAAATGTTTTAAAATACTAAATGATTCAAAAATATGTAATGGTGTGACAACAGTATTGATTTTGAAAATGATTTTATTGTTCATCAAAAGCAGTGCACAGCTGAAATGTTATAAACAGTTAATGGCAGTGAATTAAAATATTTAGTTTGACGTAAAGCCAAACACTACGGTTTTCCAATTTTATTGGTTATACAAAAAACTGTCAAACAAAATAACTGAGGAATGACGCCCACATATGGCTTTTACATTGTGATTTGTTCTTTTTTTATGTTTACAATTAAATTATTTATCTAAGGTTAATAGTTGGGTGATGTGCAACGTTTTGGCAACCAAAATCCCAGTCCAAAGAAACATTTTTCATGTTGTTTGCCAAATACGCATAGCTTCTTTAATTGAATGCAGCACCTTTTCTGCTTGATTAAAATCTACTGCAGATAACACTGGGCCGTTGATTAGATTGAAGGTCAAGATTGTGTGAGAAATCTACAGTCAGCGAAGATTTGTAAGATCGACAATAATAGAAACCGAATCTGAGTCGGCTGATTCGAAACCAAATGAAATCCCTGAGATATAAATGTAATCTAATCAGAATGCATAAAAAACTGTCCATCATATTCCTATGGATCATAACTTTTGAACGTTTTTTGTCCATGAGAGTATTTGGTAACAAGGGTTAACTTTTATGAAAAAACTATGTCAACAACTGTAAGTTTACACAGGATGTTTAGAGTCGACATGCAGTTTAAGTGATGATACTGTGACATATCAAAGAAGTCACAGCGGTCTTAGGCACTGCATCTCAGTGCAAGAGGCATCACCACAGTCCCTGGTTCGCATCCAGACTGTATTACATCTGGCCGTGATTGGGAGTCCCATAGGGCGGCGGACAATTGGCCCAGCATCGTCTTGGTTTGGCCGGGGTAGGCCGTCATTGTAAATAAGAATTTGTTCATAACTAACTTGCCTAGGTAAATAAAGTCAGCTTGCAGTTCTACTGATTATGAATGTGAAATATATGGATAATTAATGTGTTATGAAGTCCTTATGTAGGTACATTCAACTTTAAGTGTTACCAATGCCTGAAAATACACTGATTTGATTGATATTTGGCATTGCAGAAGAATTAATAAGATAAACTGATGTGCTTGTTGCAGTTTGGCCCTACCTCTTCTGCCCAATTCCAAATCAACTCCTAGCCCCTAGCCCTAGGTATTTATTTCTTTAACAAATCTTATCGGTGTAAGCAATCCCTTACAGAAAAATCACATACATTTCACATGTGATAACATCTGTTTCACATGTAATCTTATGTGAAGTTAATGTGATAACATGTGACATGTAAAAGCAACATCTGATAGAATGAAACTACACATGTGAAAACATGATCTCGTGAAATAAATGTGACAACATGAGGATGCAAAATGTCAACATATGATACCATGAAACTACACATTTGAGAGTTAGATTTTCATATGTGAACATTTTCATGTGAGATGAAAATTGTATTCTCCTCATATGTGAAAAGGTGGTGTTAACATGTAAACTCTAAACTGAACACATTTGAACATATGGTTTCATATGTGAACAACTGACCTCAAGTCTCATTTTTTGTTAAAATTGTAAACAGATCCTTCACATGTGAAAATGCAATTGTGCATGTGTTTTTGTGTAAGGGAATCAAATAATATGTGGATTTTAAAGTAAATGGTACACTATTCAGCTAAAATAGTGTACAAAATATTTAATCAATGACAACATGATTACATTTGACATGATCACTTAGTAGTGACTTTTCAATATGACCCCACCTGGGATTAGAATTGACAACTTCTGGGTTAAGCTGATCTTTCTGCTGCCCATCAGTCTATAGCATTCCTATACACATTCATTACCTATAATACATCTCTGCACTTAGCAAAAGAGTGTCATCTGCACTTCTATTTTAGTTAATCCGATTATTCTCTCATCATTGATTTCATACAGTTATTTCTGAATATTTGTCTACTGTTTGTGAGGGATATTATTCTGTTTTAATGTTACTCCTGAATCACTATTTTTATAATAGTGTATTTTTAACAAAGCTGATATTTACTTTACTTAAACCCAAAGTGTAGGAATACAGGTTCAATCTGTAATTGACACCGACTTGATGGTGTAGCAGGATGGTTGGGTATGCCGGGAACCAAGAGTTTGTGAGTTCAAAACCCAGCTCAGGACATGTTGAATAATAATTACTGTATAAGTAAACATACACAATGTAATCATGTGTGCCAAATATGTACGCTGAAAACACTATGTTAAAAGCACTGTTTGAGTGTATCATAGCAACTCAATTTTGTTTGCAGGGCATCATCTGTGGAATCTCATTTGAAAAATATTCATGTGAAAGGTTATGTGATCACATGTAAAATCCACATGTAAACTTCAGTGTTCCAAAAAAACATTGTTACACATGATTTCCCAGGTGGAAATTTCACCTGTGAATCATGTACTTTTTCCGTAAGGGTTATTTGCTCTCACCCTCTCATAGGCTAGATGGAATTGCTTATCCAGCAATCAAATCCTTTCAAATCTACACAAGAGCCTCTATTCGTCCATGGTTCTCCGGTCGATGGCAGGGATTAGCCGGTGGGAAGGGCTTCCTGGGCAATGATCAGGTCTGGATGCCGATGGCCCAAATGCCTTGCACATTCCCAAGGACAGAGCAATCCAGGACAGCATAGATCATTGTATTCCCAGACCTCGTAGGGACACAGGACTCCATCCAGGTGATGGATGCGCTGGTAGCGATCTCACTACAAACACACACACACACACAAACTCAAGCACACAGATTGGCATACTAAACAGACTACATTGGATCTGTTTTTGTGAATGTGAGACTAATGTAAGTCTTGGAGTTGTAAATCCTCTTACCTGTACAACTTTTCCCGGTATGACATGAAATTAGCCCCTTGCATGGCCATCCTCACATTATGCAGGCTGAATGGGAACGGGTTGGTGAACTCCACCTTGACAAATACCTCCTGGTTCACCTTCGCTGGTCCGCTCATCTGTTCAAATAGAGATAGTCCATTCACAATAATCTATGGTGATAAAAGAAACTATAATAATCTAGGGATTATCAACTCCCCTGCGTTGGGAGCATGGATGTTTTTCGGAATGGCTGCTTGATCAAAGGCGAGGTAAAATGCAGCACTCCAGCAGCACAAATAAGGCTTTAATTGGGTACACTACTACATTAGCTCTTGGGGAAAAACAAAATATGTTTAAGATATACTTTTACGGAACACTTTAAAGGATAGTTCACTCAAATTATGAATGGACTGTTTTCCTTACCATGTCAGCAGTCTATGGACAATGTAAGAGAGCAATCCATGATTTGGTTTTATGTACCTGGCCACTGTCACCAAATTACTGCTGACAGGGTAAGGAAACCAAGATGTCATTTTTTTATTTGGGTGAACTATCCCTTTAAGGGAGTAAGGAAATACATCCTAATAAAGAGGACTAATGAAACTTCTGGACCCACCGCAAAGACCAGCTCGGGGCCTTTCAGGTTCATTATCTGTATGGCCGTCATGTCCTGGTTGTTCTCCATGCTCTTTGCTGTCACCACAAAGCGGAGGTTGGATTGGCTACCCAGCTGGGGCATGTAGTTCTGGGCCAGCACGGCCACCTGTACCCTCGACGCTGTTGGTTTTAGGGAGACAGAGTTTTGACATCGAAACAAATTCAATCAACAACAGGAGTGTATGTTTGGCAGAACATAACTTTTATAATTATTACCTGATAATTAATATTTGGATTATTTGGGATTCACTGTTGCTTACCATTAGGTACCAGGTTGTTACCTGTAAAGTCTTTTGAGGTAAGTACTAGAGAGTATCCCATCGTTACCTCACAATCTCTTACAATACAATACAATACAATATATACACACATACCTGCTGAAAAATGACGGTACCATAAAGCTGTAAAAGGACTGCAAAGCATTTTCTATAAGCAGTTTTATTTCAGAGGAGGGGTCTGAAAGCTTTGCAAGACTATTGTACAAAGTTGTGATTCATGGAGAAAAGCCCAAAAAGACTTACAGTACGTATGTAAAGGGTCATCCTGGTTTCTACTCACTCTCCTTGGGGTTCAGAGTTACGTCAAAGCTCTCCTGCTTGAACTGAGCCCTTTGGATGTTGGTGTAGTAGACCGTGGAGCCGACCAGGAAGCCATGGATGGTGCGTGTGTCTTCACTCAGGTTCCTGAAGACTACAGCCATCTGGAAGTTCTGGCCAATCTTCACACGCTCCAGCGGGATCTCCAGCGTCATCTCCACGCCCTGCTCGTCGTCATATTGCAGATGCATCTTGTACGTTCTCTCGGCTTTCTTCATGGTCTCTTCGTCTTTACTACTGCCTGTGCGTGTGTGGGGAGTTGGAGGGGAATAGAGTTAACATGGGACTGGTGGCCTAGAGTGGTCTAGTGATCTAAACTGCTCTCTTCAGAAAGCAATATATTGCTGCAGCACGGGTTTGAATCCGTCCCGCAGCTATTTTAGCAACTATCTTCTATCTTTTCTCTCTCTTTATCAAATACAGGAGTGGGACTGCCCCACACCTTCAAAAAACAACCATGGGACTGATCTGAAACTCATTGGCAATTTTATTTCACCTATAGGAATATACTGTATATACTGTATAGCCCAGGATCTCCACATCCGGCTTCTTCTGAGGCCAGCCACCCTGACAGCTGATGAAACTGAGGAGTATTTCTGTCTGTAATAAAGCCCTTTTGTGGGGGAAAACTCATTCTGATTGGATGGGCCTGGCTCCCCATGGCTGCGCTCTTGCCCAGTCATTAGGGCCTAATACATTTATTTAAATTGACTGATTTCCTTACATGAACTGTAACTCAGTAAAATCGTTGAAATTGTTGCATGTTGCGTTTATATTTTTAAGTAATTTGAAAAGCGGTAATAGCAAAGTAATATCTATACTTCATTCTTGTTGGATTAGTTTCATGAGATATTTATAGAAAACTTTAAATGTGCAGTTGCACCATTGCCAGTCTACTCCATTGTCCAGGTGCCACATACCTTCTGGGTATTTGTACGTCTCTGTAATGTCCATTGGCTCATAATTGTTTCCACCAATAGACTTCGTCAAGAGTTTCTTGCCGACATAAGTTGTGTCTACGCTTAGTAACTCAGTTTTCCCAGTTTGTGTATTTAGCTTTTGATAGTGAACGTCGCTATTCACCTAAAGTTAAAAGAAAGAGATAAATGTGAATATTATGATTGATTTTAATGAAATAAAATGTATTGCAAGTTATAAAGCATAACTGTGTTATGCTTCATAATGGCATAGAGTGACGATGAAGGCATTATGGCAGTACATTCAACAAAGTGTTACTGGTCAAGCATAAAGAAGCTGTATTATTTTACCTCAGCAAACACAAACGGGCCATCAAATTGATAGCCGAGCATTCCTTCCTTGATGGCTTTGACAGAGCAAGGTCCACAGCGGTAATATCCTGCAAAAAACAATATCAACAACCCATGACCCTGTCTGTTTGATTTTTAAAAGGATAGTTCACGTTTCAAAAATGTTAGCTTATTTTCGAAATCCCTAGGGTGCTGTTGTTTCATCCAAACTGTTTTGATACTACGCTAGCTGGTTATTTAGCATTGTCTAGAATATATTGGCTAGCATTTTTGGAGAATATAGCAGTGCAATTGGAAACGGATTGTAATAGTTATCAGGGCATTGCTACATTTTCAAGATGCAATCAATGCTTTTCAGAGCCATTTTATAACCTTTAAGAAATGCCTGTACATTTGCGGCCCAATATGTTGGCACCCTTGCACTTTCTATAAATAATTCCCAATTTCTTCTAAAATTTGTTTAAATTGAAAAAGATATTTGGTGAAATGACATTAACAAAATTATTAGCACCCAAGAGCTAATACCTGGTGCAGAGGCTTTGGCCAAGATAACTGCCAACAAATGCTTCTTGTAGCCATCAATGAGCTTGCTGCATCTTTTACTGGATCCCTCAAACTGCTGCAAACTGCTCCAATTCCACAATATTTTAGGGATGCATTCCACCAACTGCTGTTTTCAGTTCTCTCCATAGCTTTTTGATGGGATTCAGATCTGGACTCAACGCTGGCCACTCCAAAATAGTCCAGCTTTTCTTACTGAACCATTCCTGGGTGCTTTCTGATGTGTGTTTTGGGTTGTTGTCCTGCTGGATGACCAACAACCTTTGACGGAGACTCATTTTTTGGGCACTGATGACTCACAAATGTCTCTAGCAAACAGAGGCGATGCTGTAATTCTGTATTACCATATTTATCTGCAATCTGTAGGGCTGATCATTTTAGTTATAATTTTGCATAGTAATGCATCTTAATCCTTTTTTTCCCCATCAGTCACAATCCCTGCAGCCCACAGACAAGTCTTTCCTTTTCATGACTCATCTTTCACTGGGTCTGAAGCAGAGGGATCTGGCCCACAGATTCAACATCCACCAACGGACTGTGAGCTGCATCGTGACAACATGGGGCAACTTTCTTAACACATTTCTTTGTTTCAGCCCTATATGGAGGCTCTGTCAGTGACAAGGAGATCCTGAAGCAGTGCGACATCGTTTCTCTGCTGAAACCAGCGATGGCCATAATGGTGGACAAAGGTTTCCTTGTGGACGACTGTGTGTTCTGTAAGGTCTACAGACCAGTTTTCCTCTGAAAGAGAGCACAGACGCCAGCAGCAGAAGTCAGGGAGACGCAATACTGGCTGATGGTTCCTGTGTAGCAGCTGATTCGCAGAGAGAAGGAGCACAAGCTGTTTGACACTGTCATCCCTCTCACAATCACTGGAAGCATCAACCAGCTCTACACCTTTGCCTGCCTCGTCGTCAACTACCAGAATGGGGCCCTGGTCAAAGCATGGGCAAAGGACTAGCGATGCTGTCAATTTTAAGTCTATAGTGTGTGTTTAACAGCTACATTCAGACCCTCTCTTGAATATAAATGTCATTATGTAGGCCTGCACTCTACTATTTTGTCCAGTGTTCTCAATAACAAACTAACATGTTTCCCCAAACATTTGACATCACTAGCATTTTAACTACATAGTTTGATTCAGGGGGATAAAACAGTTATCCACTATTTTTGTGCAATCTTTAATAATCTAAGGTCTTATACTTCATAACTTTAGGAAATAATAACATCTGCTGAAATAGTCACAGATATGGTGAAGACGCACAAAATGTGTTTAAGATCATAAATCATTAGAGAGAAACAAAAAGGCGGCACAACGTACATTTGTACTTAATATTTCAACAAGGAATCTCTGTAAAAAAGTTAAACATTTATTTAAATGTAAATTATACATTTACATACATTTTACAGGATATCGTTGGGCATCTCTGCAAGTAAGAGTAAAAAAAGAAATGGTTAACCTTCTCTCTGATTGCTTCCAAACTTGGCGATCTCCGTGGATGTGCTGGATCAGCATGTCCTCCTGGGCCTACACCACAAAATCACACCCCTCCAACCCTGAGATCAGCATCTGACCTTGCACCTGCCAGTGGTATGCATGCTGTTGTACCATTCTGGGTCTTGAGGTAACGGCAGTCCACGTAGCTCTTGACATTTGGGCACTCTATCTCCAGAAGGCCAAATGATGGATGCTTTGTGGGGTCATAGATGAGCCCATCAGGAGATGCTCCAAGCCAAGGGGCATCTGGGTGGGTAAGAATTCCACAGGGGTAATAGTTGACATTCCGGGAAAAAACAGTATTCTTCCACAGCAGAAGATTCCATCTCCAGACCTCTCTTCATCTCTGCAGACTTACAAGTTCCCCTGAGGATTCTGCCAGCCAGGTGTTCTGCAGAACTCTGCACCCTCACATTGCAGACCTCTCTGAAGCGGGAGGAGGTTATGTGTGGCATGCGAAGGGGATGCCACTCCAGCAATAAGCTCTGCTCTCTTGTAGCACTCCATTGTGGGCGGTTTCCAGTGTAGTTGCCAGTGAGCCCATGTGTAGGAGTGCATGCTCACTATGGACAGACGACCACACAGTTGGATCAAGACTGTAACCATCAAGTGTCAGAGGTTGTGAAGGGGGTGCATGTCAGCCCCCATGACACCTCTATAGAAGGTATTCCTGTGATAAAGACAAAAAAATGATGTCAGCCAATATTGTAATATATGCCGATAATGTAATCATTTTTGCATTTATAATAAATGCTGATAATGTAATAAATATGCTGAACGCATAACTTTATAATATTTTTGCGTATAATTAATAATGATTACATTATGTGTTATTATAAAATGATGAAATGGCAACAACAAAAAATATTCATGAATAGTGTAATAACTTTGACCGATAATGTAATATTCACTCTCTTTTTTCCATGCATGTCAAGTGTCATGCTTCAGTAATAGCTGACTACACACCAAACCACATTCCTGAATCCTAGCACTAAACCTGACTACAGCAGTAATATCAAGACTTTCAAATGACACAATGACACAATATTATACATTTTGTTGTCCAGGGGAGGGTCATGTCATTTGTAATCAATTGAATGTCAAATTGCTTAGGGTTTGAGAATGAGTTGCTTATTATAGTATCTCATATGTGCCTGATTCTGCCCCTGATCCCTGATTCTCTGCTGGGAACATAATATCAATGTCATGTCCAGGCCTGAGTTGACAGGCTGGCGTGTTTAGTTTCGGTTTTGGTGTAGGGTTTTTTCTGTTCTAGGTGGTGTATTTCTATGTTGGGGAAATGGTTCCCAATTAGAGGCAGCTGTTTGTCGTTACCTCTAATTGGGAACCATATATATGTTTGTAGTGTTCACTAGGGTTTTGTGGGTTATTGTTTGTTTCTCTCAAGGAGATCGTGACAGAATAACCCACCAACAAAGGACCAAGCAGCGAGAGAACCGGGAGTTCTGGACCTGGGAGGAGGAACTGTTTGGAGAGGGACCCTGGACCCAGCCTGGGGAGTATCGCCGCCCTAAGGAGGAGCTAGAAGCAGCGGCGGCGGAGCGGCGATATTACGAGGAGAAATACGGAGCATGGACACCCGAAAACATAGGTGGCCAAATAAAATCACCCGCGGGCCACTTGTTTGGTAACACTGCTATAGACTATAGGCCTAAGCTATACGAAGAGCATGCTAGGAGAAGTACAGGGCAAAGTTATATTTCTAAGAAAATGTACTTCTTTCCTGAGTTTTTGCGCTGCTGGAATGGTGTATATAAAACTAGGCTACACTGCATTGCACACTGCAATAGAAAGGCGTTCCCAACCATGAGCCCAGGCCAGCTCTGCTCTTGCTGATGTAAACCCTTCTGTGCTGCTGTCTATCCATTGACTGTGCTGTGTACTTCAGGGGGTGAGTCAATTTGTCCCAAAAATTCTGTATCTGTGTGCACGGACTGGGCCTACGGATGTCAAGTTCAGTTTGAGTGGGAGAGCATGAAGATGAAAAGGAGGACTGGAGGTAAGCTTGCTTCAGCTATAATTGATTTTTAATAAAAAAACAATATGTTTTATTGCCCCAAATGAAGCTTTTTAGCAGAGTTATTGACCTCACAATAAGCAATTTTTGAGAAATGTACATAATTTACATTACTTTGTAGCGGTAGCCGCGGAGATGTACAGCACATGGGTGCACAAGGTAGGCTAATTAGAGAAGGCCTAATTAATTTAAACAGGCTACTAACAACAAGAGGGATTTGTATTAGAGCCTATTTCTTCCTATTCAAGAAATAAGCAGTAGGCGTACCTTTTTTGGCAGATTAAATTATGGTCTACTATCCATAGATTTTCAGGCAATTCTTTCAGTCACCATTAGTGTTGAATATTTTCCCAGTACTTTACAAATGTTCCATCCCGAGAATAAATATTTTTTTCTCCCAGGTAACCCTGTATTTCCCACTAAACTGGAAGTGTCATTCAAAAGCATATACATATGTCTGGATTTGATTAGAGCTTAAAAATTCAAGCCTGATGCTACCTGAACATGATGAGCCATATGTTAAATACATTTTAAGAACTCTACATTAAATATATTTTAAGAGCCCAAACTCCAAAAAAGCCCAAATGATTGTGTTATCCAATGCATAACCTATGATATATATGCTACCACACATGACGCATGACAGAAAAACATAAAAGCCCATAGATGTAGCTATGTTTTCTTGGGTGAATAAATGATACAAGCTCCAGTAATCTTTTTGAGTGTGGACTGTATCACTATACTGTATTGTTTTGTACTGTATTTTATGGACGGTAATTATGTACCTCATTCAAACCATGAACCTGGAAGAGAACATGCCGTACTATTGCAGGATATAATTATAGACTAGCGAATTTTAATTTTGAAATATAATAGGGCCTATTTTACATTTGTAAAAGTAGTGGGCTGACGCATATATACAGTAACTTTCTTAGTATTTCCCCTAATGTTATTAAACTACCTCCTTTTTTTCTCTATGTTGCTTCATTCCTATCTCACTTTCAACAGTTAATTTAAATATGTTTCATTGTCCTTATCTTCATCATTCTAATGACATGCTTGAATAATATAAGTCTAGAATAAGATGCAGACTGCTTTCACTTCTCTTCAGGAAGATTGAATCCTTATGGTTTGAATCAATAACTGCTATAGACTATCGCAATCGTGCGATCTCTGTTCTTTCAAACAACCCGTGAGGTCTATTGACTGCTGTATTTAACATTCAGCAAACAAGAGATTGCATCCCTCTTCAAATAATCTATTAGTATAGTAAATGCAAAAATCATAAAAATCCAGCATGCTATTCTAGTTGAGCTTTTCCTGGGACTCTAAGAGCTAAGGACCATTTTTTATGGAGCGAGGCCAGCAGAGCACAGACAGAGGCTATAAGTCAATAGCTTGTTATGCATAACTGTGCTCCATACAGAGATGAGCTGTCTGTCCCCATCCTGAGCATTGATGATTGATCATTCAGATATCAGAGAAAAGGCAGTAGAGAAGCCACATTTGGACATTGCATATAATTTAACAGTTCCATTTCATGTCATGCTGTTCATAGAAATAATGTATTATAATTTACCGGTTTCTCACAGTTAGTTATTCTTGGAAAAGAAGTGGGTTTGGGTGGGACATTTCTGTAAATCTCGGTAACCCAGATCCAACTATTCAACACTAGTTACCTCACCATACACCCCTTAAATATCTTAGTGTCAGTGAACAGCTTGGTGTGTTATTTTAAAACCAGGGCTCAAATTGAGGGGGTATCTGAGGGTATTGTGGCTTTTGTTAAATAAAATGGCTAAAAGCATAGGCCTATCCCTTGCAAGCTTAAGATCAAAAATGGACCTGATTATATAAAGCGGTCTATAACAATGCTGAGAATTTTTTTTTTACTTTGCTTGGGAAGTAGCCTCGTGTGATTCTTTCGCTATCAATTGATGTTAGACATTTCAACAGGCTATTAAACAACATACCAATTCTAAATCAGTCAGTAGCAAGCCAGTTAGCCAAAAAGGAATGAAAATGCATTATTTAGGCTATATTTAATTTCAAGGCTATAGCCTGCCATTTAAGAAAACATTGAAGCATGTGTTACACTCTACAGGCTGGTCAGAGCGCTCAGCATTGCAACAACGCACTTTAACAACATTCCTATAAATGTAGCATTTAGGCTGTATTAAACAAAAAATGCAAAAGAAATGTAAAAAAAAAATTATGAGAAAATGCTGGTTTCCGAAATGTTAATTTTTTTACAAGTTCATATAGGCCTAAATGATATGTGGCTGCTGCGTTAAACAATTAATGACTTTTTCTCAAATTCATTGATGGTCAGATACTTCAGTTGTAACTGGTTCTATTGTTCTCCATTTTTACAGTTGATAGACACATTTAGCACTGTTCCAGACTATCCTCTTTTTTAACAATAGCCTATATAGAAATCAAAACATCTCTGGTGCTGCAGCATGCGCTCATTCATTGTCATAATCTGTTGCGGTAATAAAACAGATTCTGCTTGTCTCCAGTCATGGAAAATGACAGAATTGCATGAAATGCATATATAAAGGGAAATTGTTACTTGTACCGTAAATAAGATGATAGATTCATGTGTAGGGCAGCCCAGCCACCAAAGTGAATCTCCTTATCAACTGTATGCAATAATGTCCTCTGTGTTGTATTAGGTATTCAGCATTCTCTGGGTTGGTCTTGCCAAACCTCATTGTCACATCTTTGAGAAGCAGAGGTTACATCAGGTAGGTCTGATATCTGAATGGAGGTTAACTTTACAGTAATACTATTGGTCAACAACTCAGGTTTTAAATCCAGGGGTCTAAGATTCATTGTTCTTTCTCTTATTTGTTCCTTTCCTGCTGTGGTGAGATTTTCTCTCGCCACCCCATGGGCTTTTGGGGCATGGGCTTTCCAGCTATGATTTCTCTTTCGCTCTCACCATGCTTTGAATAAGGACTTGCTTGTTAATGCTTTGAAACTTATTTTTTTATTTTACCTTTATTTAGCTAGGCAAGTCAGTTAAGAACAAATTCTTATTTTCAATGATGACCTCAGAACAGTGGGTTAACTGCCTTGGTCAGGGGCAGAACGACAGATGTTTACCTTGTCAGCTCGGGGATTCAATCTTGCAACCTTTCAGTTACTAGTCCAACTCTCTAACCACTAGGCTACCTGCCACCCCTTAAGCTTTAGGTCTTGTATGTGAATCCATTTATTTTACATTGTTATTAAATGCTCTTGTATTTAGAATTCCATTCTCAGACATTTCTTCTTTGTCTATTACTGTAACTAAACCATAGTCTCCTTGCATATTCCTATTTGTCCTATGGTGTCACGACTTCCGCTGAAATCGGTCCCTCTCCTGGTTCGAGCGGCTACCGGGGGTCGACATCACCGGAGTTCTAGCCACCACCGATCCATTTCTCATTTTCTGTTTGTCTTGTCTCATTTCACACCTGGTTCACATTACCCTAATTGTATGTGTTATTTAATTCCTCTGTTCCCCCCTGGGATTTGTCCATGATTGTTTCCTGTATTCTGTCTCCGTGTGGAGTGAGAAGGTGTATGACTACTTGGGTAGTATTTGCATGTCCTTTATTAAAGGAGTTTTGCCTTACTCTGTTTCCTGTGAATGATTCTGGAAGACCTGCATTCAAGAGCGCTCACAGAATCAGACCTTTTAAATGGAATCAGCAGGAGAACACAGCCCTCTTCATGTAGAGGAGCGCGTCCAGCAACACGCGACCATGCTTCAACATCTCGGCTCAGCCATGGATCGCGTGCTGCTGACCCTGGAGTGGTTCGAGAGAGGAGGACTGCCAGCACCTCTACCTTCACCACCACCTACCCCACTGGTTACCTCTCCTTCATCTGGTCCCAGTGGGATTAGGCTCTCGCTCCTGAGGGAGTATGATGGGACGGCTGCCGGGTGCCAGGGGTTCTTGCTCCAGCTGGAGCTCTACCTGGCGACCGTCCACCCGGCTCCTTCGGGATGCGAGAGCGTTTCTGCCCTCGTCTCCTGTTTATCTGGGAAAGCTCTGGAGTGGGCCAACGCCGTATGGGGAGAGGATGACGCGGCGTTTGACCACTATGAGGAGTTCACTCGCCGTTTCCGGGCATTTTTCGACCCTCCACCGGAGGGGAGAGCGGCGGGTGAACGCCTTTTCCACTTAAGACAGGGGACGAGGAGCGCGCAGGATTTCGCCCTGGACTTCCGTACCCTGGCCGCGGGCGCGGGATGGAATAAGCGGGCCCTGATCGACCATTTCCGGTGCAGCCTGCGGGAGGACGTCCGTCGGGAGCTGGCCTGCAGGGACACAACACTCACTCTCGACCAACTGGTGGACATGTCCATTCGACTGGATAACCTGCTGGCTACCCGCGGACGTCCGGATCGGGGCCTGTTAATTCCATCCTCCAGCGTCTCCGCTCCGACCCCTATGGAGCTGGGAGGTGCTGCGCTCAGGGGGACCAGAGGAGGAGCCATTCCCTGCACCAGCTGTGGCCGCAGAGGACACACTGCTGGCCGGTGTTGGGGGGGTTCTTCAGGGAGTCGAGGAGGCAGGCAGAGCACTGTTGTGTCACCCCAGGTGAGTAAGCACCAAACTCACCCAGAGCCCCCTGTTGCTCACATGTTTTTGTTGGTAGAGTTTGACTGAGTGTTCGCCGCATTCCCAGCATAAGGCGCTAGTAGATTCAGGCGCAGCTGAGAATTTTATTGACCGTACTTTTGCCCGTAGGTTAGGGATCCCCATTGTGTCTCTTGATGTTCCTTTCCCAGTGCATGCCTTAGATAGCTGACCCTTAGGGTCAGGGTTGATTAGGGAGGCCACATCTCCACTAAGTATGGTGACGCAGGGGGGTCATGAGGAGCGTATCAGTGTTTTTCCTTATTGATTCTCCTGCGTTTCCCGTGGTGCTGGGCATACCCTGGTTGGCCTATCATGACCCCAATATTTTGTGGCAGAGGGCTCTCAAGGGGTGGTCACGAGGGTGCTCGGGGGAGGTGTGTAGGTGTTTCCATCGGTGCAACTACGGTGGAGAGTCCAGACCAGGTCTCCATCGTGCACATCCCCTCAGAATATGCCGATTTGGCTCTCGCCTTCAGTAAGAAGAGGGCGACTCAATTACCACCCCATCGACGAGGGGATTGTGCGATAAATCTCCTGGTAGACGCAGCACTTCCCAGGAGTCACGTGTATCCTCTGTCACAGGAGCTGACGGAAGCAATGGAGACATATGTTGCCGAATCTCTGGGACAGGGATACATTCGGCCCTCCACTTCACCTGCCTCCTCAAATTTCTTTTTTGTGAAGAAGAAGGATGGAGCTCTGCGCCCGTGTATTGACTATCGAGGTATCAATCAGATCACTGTGAGGTACAGATATCTGCTGCCTCTCATAGCCAGTGCGATCGAGTAAATACACAGGGCGCGCTTCTTCACAAAATTGGATCTCAGGAGCGCTTACAATCTGGTGCGTATCCGTGAGGGAGACAAGTGGAAGACAGCATTTAGTACCACCTCAGGGCACTATGAGTACCTCGTCATGCCGTATGGGTTGAAGAATGCTCCATCAGTCTTCCAGTCCTTTGTAGACGAGATCTTCAGGGACCTGCTCGGGCAGGGTGTGGTGTATATCGACGACATATTGATATACTCCGCTACATGCGCCGAGCATGTGTCTCTGGTGCGCAGGGTGCTTGGTCGACTGTTGGAGCATGACCTGTACGTCAAGGCTGAGAAGTGTCTGTTCCAACTGTCCGTCTCTTTCCTAGGATATCGCATTTCCACGTCCGGGTTGGAGAAGGAGAGTGACCGCATTTCCGTCGTGAGTAATTGGCCGACTCCAACCACGGTAAAGGAAGTGCAACGGTTCTTAGGGTTTGCTACCGGAGGTTTATCCGGGGCTTCGGGCAGGTAGCGGCTCCCATTACCTCACTGCTAAAGGGGACCGTGCGACTGCGTTGGTCAGCTGAGGCGGACAGGGCTTTTGGTCATCTGAAGGCTCTGTTTACCTCAGCCCCGTGCTGGGTCATCTGGATCCCTCTCTGGCATTCATATTTGAGGTGGACGCGTCTGAGGCTGGGATAGGAGCTGTGCTGTCTCAGCGCTCGGGTAGGCCACCAAAACTCCGCCCCTGTGCTTTTTTTTTTCTAATCTGGAGTACATCCGGGCGGCGAGGAGACAGAACCCTCGTCAGGCAAGGTGGGCCATGTTTTTCACACGTTTAGATTTTACGCTATCCTTCAGACCAGGTTCCTAGAACGTGAAGGCAGACTCACTGTCCCGGTTGTATGACACAGAGGAGCGGTCCATCGATCCCACTCCCATACTTCCTGCCTCTTGCCTGGTGGCACCGGTGGTATGGGAGCTGGACGTGGATATCGAGCGGGCGGTGCATACAGAGCCCACTCCCCTCAGTGTCCCACTGGGCGTATGTACGTTCCGTCCGCTGTTCGTGACCGTCTGATCGTTTGGGCTCACACATCACCCTCCTCTGGTCATCCAGGCATCGACCGGACAGTGTGCTGTCTTAGTGAGAAATACTGGTGGCCCACCTTAGCTAAGGACGTGAGGGTTTATGTTTCCTCCTGCTCGGTGTGCGCTCAGTACAAGGCGCCTAGGCACCTGCCCAGAGGGAAATTACAACCCCTATCCGTTCCACAGCGGCCGTGGTCACACCTGTCGGTGGATTTCGTGACGGATCTTCCACCGTCACAAGGTAAAACGATCCTGGTTGTTGTGGATCAGTTTTCAAAGTCCTGTCGCCTCCTTCCTTTGCCCGGTCTCCCTACGGCTCTACAGACCGCGGAGGCTCTGTTCACCCACGTCTTCCGGCAGTACGGAGTGCCTGAGGACATAGTGTCTGATCGGGGTCCCCAGTTCACGTCTACGGTGTGGAAGGCATTCATGGAGCATCTGGGGGTCTCAGTCAGCCTTACCTCAGGGTTTCACCCTGAGAGCAACGGGCAGGTGGAACGAGTCAACCAAGATGTGGATAGGTTTCTGAGGTCGTATTGCCAGGACCGGCCGGGGGAGTGGGCGGTGTTCATTCCCTGGGCAGAGATGGCCCAGAACTCACTCCGCCACTCCTCTACTAACCTGTCCCCATTTCAATGTGTGCTAGGGTATCAGCCGGTTCTGGCACCGTGGCATCAGAGCCAGACCGAGGCTCCTGCGGTGGACGACTGGTTTAGTGAGTGAGGCCCCGGTGTTCGGACCAGGGGGGACCGGGTCTGGCTCTCGACCCGAAACCTCCGCCTGCCCAGCCGGAAGCTGGGGCAGCGGTTTGTGGGGCCTTTCAAAGTCCTGAGGAGACTGAACGAGGTTTGTTATAGGTTACAGCTTCCCCCAGACTACCGTATTAACCCCTCGTTCCATGTGTCTCTCCTCAGGCCGGTGGTGGCTGGTCCACTCCAGGGACCTGAGGTTCTGGAGGTCCCTCCGCCCCCTCTGGACATTTAGGGGGCCCCGGCGTATGCAGTTCGAGCCATCATGGACTCAAGGCGTCAGGCAAGGGGCCTTCAGTACCTCGTGGAGTGGGAGGGGTATGGTCCGGAGGAGAGAAGCTGGGTGCGGGTGGAGGATCCTGGATCCTTCGCTGCAGTGGGAATTTCACCGCCTCCACCCGGATCGCCCTGCGCTTCGTCCTCCGTGTCATCCCCGAGACCGGTGTTGGCGCGCTGCTGGACCCGCGTGTAAAGGGGGGTACTGTCACGACTTCAGCTGAAGTCGGTCCCTCTTCTGGTTCGAGAGGCTACCGGCGGTCGACATCACCGGAGTTCTAGCCACCACCGATCCATTTCTCATTTTCTGTCTGTCTTGTTTCATTTCACACCTGGTTCACATTACCCTAATTGTATGTGTTATTTAATTCCTCTGTTCCCCCCTGGGTTTTGCCCGTGATTGTTTCCTGTATTGTGGCTCCGTGTTGAGTGAGCAGGTGTATGACTACTTGGGTAGTATTTTCATGTCCTTTATTAAAGGAGTTTTGCCTTACTCTGTTTCCTGCGATTGATTCCAGAAGACCTGCATTCAAGAGCCCTCACATATGGAGTCAGATGAAGATAATTAATTGAACGGTCTAGTTACCTAGTCTTATTACGAGTCATATGTGATGGGTGTATACGTAGGTGTTACCTCAATTACCACAACTACCTCGTACCCCTGCACATTGACTCGATACAGGTACAGTACTCTTCATATATAGCCTCGTTATTGTTATATTATTGTGTTACTATTTTGATTTTTTTTTACCTTCTAATTCTGCATTGTTGGGAAAGGGCTCGTAAGTAAACATCGGTAAAGTCTACCTACACCTGTTGTATTTGGTGCGTATGACAAATAACAATTTATTTTATTTTATTGGCTGGGTGGGTGGAATTGTCGCCATCTTGCTTTTACCTATCCCTTTTGGATCTACACAAGGGTCTAGAGTGTAGGGACCACTAGGGATTGTTTCTGGATTGGCAGAATCTCATGTAGCTCTTGTAACTGAGGCATATTGGCTACACAATCAAATGTATTTATTTATTTGTAAAGGAGTTGTCAAAGATTAGCTCAGGTTATGAAAAATGCTCAACATTTTACCTCACTCCTCCAGCCAGTCTCCTCTATTTGGGTCTTGCTGACAGGACTACTATCCTGTTTTCAGGGCGTTTTCACACCCTAGGAATACCAAGGGGCACCTATAACAACACATTCACATCACTCATTCATATTATTCATTTTAGCTTTCTATAACCATCCAAACAGTCTTACCATTGTTCTTGTTCATATCAATATAAAAATCAAGGGGAACTGATCTAATAACAAATAGGTAGTTTGAACCATCTAGATAGTTAACTAAGAATATGATGTAAAGTATAGCTAGAAAGATCAATTGAAAACGTTAGTCAAGCTGAGACTGAAAATACTCACCCTCGTAGTTGACGTTTTTGAAGCAATGGCTGATGCTCTCATGATACGATACATTGTTCACCGTAATAGGGGGGAGGTCTTGAAGGCAACGGGTGGCAAGGTAGCCTAGTGGTTAGAGTGTTGGACTAATAACCGAAAGGTTGCAAGTTCAAATCCTCCGAGCTGACAAGGTACATATCTGTCGTTCTACCCCTGAACTGGCAGTTAACCCACTGTTCCTAGGCCGTCATTGAAAATAAGAATGTGTTCTTAACTTGTTAGGGAGTGGCAGCTGAGGGGTTGGTTTTGGAGAGCCTGGCGTGCCCAAAGTAAAATGCCTCCCATTCAGGCCCAGAAAATAGGATATGCACATATTTAGTACCATTGGATAGGAAACACTCTTTTTCCAAAAGTGTTAACCATTTGTCTGTGAGTGAAACAGAACGCATATGGCAGGCGAAACCCCGAGGAATTTCTGTCCTGGAAAAAGTGATTTTGACACATTGCTCATTTGGAACCTCTCCCTCATGAAAATGACCATATAAGGGCATATGAATGCAGTACCCATCGCTTCCTTTAGATGTCAACAGTCTCGAGACAGTGTAAATTTCAATTTGGATGAATTAGACCAGAGAAGAAGAGCAAACCAGGAAGTTACCTTTTTATGTAAACAGTACCCAGTGCGCGTTCCCGACAAGGCGCGCAGTGTCTTTTTTATCGATCAGTTTATATTCCGGTTGATTTATAATAGTAAATATACGTAAAAGTGTTCCTAAGGATACATTTAAAACTATGTTTGATTGTTCTTGGACAGGTTTATAGGTATAAGATGAACGAGTTTGCGTCACGTTTCAATGGAGGAGTGGAAGCTGTCATTTCTGATTATAACGCGCAAACCAAATGAAGATTTATGGATAAAATACATTACTTTTTCTAACAAAAGAACCATGGATTGTCTTCGTTGGACACTTAGGATGACCTCAGCAGAAGTTCTTCAACAGGTAATTGATTTGTTTTCGCTGTGAAATGTGTTATGTGTGTGCCATGATGGCTAATGGATTCATGGCTATGGGAAAAATATGTGAGGTGCTACCCTCAAACAATCAAATGTGCTGCTTTCGCCGTAAAACCTTTTTGAAATCTGACAACGCTGTGATATTGCCAAGAAACAGAGCTTTTGATGAGTATGGAACACTTGTATATTGGTGGATGTTTAATAATTCAACTTTTGGATTTTGAATTTGGCGCTTTACATTTCACCTGGTAGTGTCGGGATTGGGGCGCTAGCGCCCCCAGCAATCCCTGAGAGGTTAACTTACTTGCCTAGTAATAGAAAAATAATGTTTACTGTGTTTTGACAGCTGACAGTATAGAAGACCCCGTCAGGTGCTACACAGTAAGTCGCTGGGCTCATGGAGCTTAAAAGTGGAAGTGCATAAAGGAATTACATTTTCATAATAGCAAGCTAGGACTGATCGTTTGGTTAGCTAAAATAGCAAGTGTTTGTTTACCAAGGCAACTACTCATGTAGCTACAGTATATAGTGAACTTGTTAGCTACTTCAGAGGATGTTGAACACATTTCTAGCGGCAAATGTGTTCAATTATAGCCTTAGTATAAAAGGGATAATCAACTCTGGACTCATAATGCAACTCCGTGGAAGGTTAGTTCCACTCTCCTAATGCGTGGTGGAACACACCTTCAATGTCGTACATTATTTTCCATAGAACGCGTTGATATTCAAGAAATAATAAGGAATTCCCCTCGACCACGCCCGCAAATTGGGGAAAACAAACATTCTTTCCAATTGACACCCATTTAAAAAAGCCAACTTTGCCATCTATTTTTTTGTAATACAGAAACAACAAAACATAACGAAAAGCTGCTGTGTTGTTCAATGTACATGCAACCTGGTTAAAAATCCCGACCAACGGTTTCCAATTTGAAATAGAGCCTGAGAGAAGAGCCCTGTGCCTTCAGTCTATTTGGCGTGGGAGAGTGAGAAATTTGGGGAGCTGTGTGTGGAAAATATTTCATCACAGGTAAGACATTTAACTTAATTAGTATAGTCCATTTGTAACTCCACTCACTACTTGTAGCTGTATAGTCCGTTTATCTGTGTTTTTCGTTTTGGCTAGCTTAACTAGTCACTCACGTTGCTGCTAGCACCATCATTAAAAGGGGCATGAGGGAAGCCATACAATATTACATTTTTCTAAGTAGTGAGAATGCCCAAGGAGTAGGCAATGTTGAAAATACATTTTTAGACATGAACTTTAATTAAATTTAGTTTTGTAATTGACTAAAACAAGCAGACAACAATACAATTGCATTTGAAAAAGGTCAAGTTTTTTGCTGTGAGCCCATGGGGTAACCTAGGTAACCACAGGTTGTTTTCCCCACAGACGGGCAGGGCCGCAGTGTTCTAACACTGACTGGGACTATTACACAATGCTCATTCAGGAGATAACATGGCTGCCATAGTATGTTGTAGTGTTATGTGAATGCATCATAATGCAGAAACCTCAATGTCCCAAGTCTCTAAACACACGGCTCTGGATATAGCGTGTTTTGGTATGAAACAAGTGTGTTAGATATCTTGTTTTGCAACAAAACACATTCTAAAGCACATCTAAAGTAAATGTTTTAAAAGTATGAGTACAGCCATAAACATAGAAAGGGCCAAAGAACATTCATTTCAGATGAAAAAAATGTGAAAAATATACAGTGGGGTCCATAATTATTGGCAGCCTTGATGAAGATGAGCAAAAAAGACTGTATAAAATAAGTTATTCTAATGCAACTACTGAGCTGAAATATATATTATATTATACGAATACAATTGCTCAAAGAAAGAGAAAAAAACTAGCTCTATTTTCATGTCATCTGACCATACAGTAGCACCACCTAGAGTTTAATAGATGGCATTGGCACATGGATTGGAACCAGTGCTATGGTCAGATGACATGAAAATGAAACTCTTTGGCCACGCACACCAGTGGTGGGCTTGGTGTTGAAAAACAGAAGCATATGCATAAAAGTACCTCATACCTATGGTAAAATAAGGTGGTGGACCTTTGATGTTTTGGGACTATTTTCCTTCCACTGGTCTGGGGCCTTTAAGGTTAATGGCATCATGGACTTTACCAAGTACCAGGATATTTTATCCAAAACCTGGTTTCTTCTGCCATGAGGCTGACACTTGGCCGCAAGTAGATCTTCCAGCAAAAAAATAACCCCAAGCACTAATCAAAATCCACAAACAAATGGTTAATTGTGTACAAAATCAACCTGTCTTTCGAATTGAAGAGGGCAGTCCATAAGCGCAGACTAAAGATATCAAGGATCTGGAGAGATTCTTTATGGAGGAATGGTGGTCTAAGATCACTCCCAACGTGTTTGTTCTCCAATCTCATAAAACATTGAAGAAAAAGGCTCAGCAAAGTTATCGTCGCAAGGGGAGGGTGCTGGAGTATTGAAAACAGGGATGCCAATAATTTTGACCCCTATCTTTGTTAAACAAAATCTCATTCGCTGAGCAATTGTATTAGTATAAAATAATGTAATGTTTTTGTATTTATTTGTATTTATTTATCGTAGCGGTTATCAAGGGTGCCAGTTATCATGAAACACACTGTATCTTAAATGGCTGTGTTTTCATGAATTTGATTATGCAATTTTGAATCCCATTCTAAGCCTACAAAATGTGTATACCCATCATCCCATCATCCTAATTTCTCTCTTACCATCACTGGTTTCCTGGGGGGTGGAATCCACCACCTGCCAGCCACCTAAGTCCTGGTATGCAGGGAGGTCAAGTCTGGACAAGTAAGCCTCGTTCCAGCAGTGGTAGTTCCTGTGGAGACAATGCACACCTCTCACAAACACTATCTGGCATCCTGCACCGCTCAGGTACACTATCTGGCATCCTGCACCGCTCAGGTACACTATCTGGGATCCTGCACCGCTCAGGTACACTATCTGGGATCCTGCACCTCTCAGGTACACTATCTGGGATCCTGCACCGCTCAGGTACACTATCTGGGATCCTGCACCACTCAGGAACACTATCTGGGATCCTGCACCACTCAGGTACACTATCTGGGATCCTGCACCGCTCAGGTACACTATCTGGGATCCTGCACCGCTCAGGTACACTATCTGGGATCCTGCACCACTCAGGTACACTATCTGGGATCCTGCACCACTCAGGTACACTATCTGGGATCCTGCACCGCTCAGGAACACTATCTGGGATCCTGCACAACCATTTTCTTCTTGGAGCAAGACCCAATGATTTAATGATAACAGGGACATCTAGTCCATTTCACCACCCACCATGCTATGACTAAACTGTTTTTACAGTAAATACAGTGAAAGATAGAAATATAGAAACCTACGTTCTGGGATTTCATTTTCATTCAATACAAATGGATAAGCAGAAATATAACTACCAGATTGAGTCCCTGGTAATGCGCTCGTTCAGTTCAAGCTGATTTCCCACCGAGTTGAAGACGAGATCCGTGATTATGTTCCCTGTGTTGTCGTGGGCGGAGTTGAAGTTGGTGATCACCCTGGCAGAGATGCCCAGACACCGCAGGACTGGGGCAGGGTAAGGGACACCATTAAAGAGGCTAGGCAATACTTCAAAATAAGCATATATTAATTAAAATGCAATCAATAACATTAATACATGTTTAACTAATATATTAAATGTATTCAATCAATTGATTAGAGTAGATTTACGGATATAACTTTCAGAAGTGTGTTTTATTTTCACAGCAGCGGGCCTTGTCTGAGGAAACTGCTACCTATTTTTTCTGTCAATGGTACTAGTCACCTTAATTACACATTTTCTACATCTCATGCATACCTAGAAAGTGGCCTATGCTCCAGACTAGTCAGAAAACCGGGATTTGTGTATTGAGCTATGGCTAAGCTGCGACTGTCGTGCCATTTAAGATTATGTATAATGATTTTTATTTTTTTATGAGCATGGCCTTATTTCTATTACAGCATACTGGATGACTGTCACTCATATTCCATTCAACAAGCTCAATGTAATAGTGGTAGGTTTAGGCTACTATATGATACAAACATTTTCCCTCTACCCATCATGAGGTTCCTACAACCTGGCCTATGAATGAAAGTTTGCAACGTAGGTGCACAGGTCGGAAGAATTTTTAGTAATCAAGGTGACAGACAGTGACACATTCAATACCGCCTTGCACACTCAGCTTCTAGCTGATCTAGGGTGTAATATGTTTAGCCCCGTTTTGTTCCGTTTCCTTGTTTAAGAAATGTTTTTCAACAGAATCGGCGGAATGAATACACCTCTTATCACACGCGAACAGTTCACTTTCATAGCAGCAACATAAAAACAGCATGATCACTTTGCTCGTTGTGTATATAATTCCTTCTCGTAACTATCTACACGCTCTCCTCCTCTCACCTTTTCCCTTCCCTTGTGGACTTCAGTGCACAACACATCAGCTGTCTGTGACCAGGCGAAAAAACCTGTCCAAGCCAAACCATATCATGACCGCTAACCACTATACACAGCCGACATACTATAGTTGTCATGTCATAGTCAACTAGAACTAATAGAACTAACACATTAGTAAACCCACTACAATCATGCAGTACAGTGTACAGTCAGAAAGCAGTTTAGCAGTTACACCAGCGGGCTCCGGTGGCAATAAATTAGCAAGCTAGCATCCTTCTCTGTTTGAGCCGGGTGTATGATTAGGCTAAACTAGCTAGCTGCATTTGCTAGCCAAGGGAAGGTGAAAGTAAAGAAACAATACAACCAAATATAGCTCTCTCTCTCTCTCTCTCTCTCTCTCGCTTCTTCTTAATGTTGGAAGAAATGTATTTGTTCAAAACTGTTCAACTATTGCCTTTCTCTCTCTGAGTCAACTACTCGCCACATTAGCACTGCAGTGCTAGCTAGCTGTAGCTAATGCTTTTATTACTAGATTCATTCTCTGATCTTTTGATTGGGTGGACAACATGTCTGTTCATGATGCAAGACCTCTGACAGAGTGGAGGAAGTCCTCCAGAAGTTGTCATTATCAAACCAAATTTTATTTATCACATACACATGGTTAGCAGATGTTAATGCGAGTGTAGCGAAATGCTTGTGCTTCTAGTTCCGACAGTGCAGTAATATCTAACAAGTAATCTAACAATTCCCCAACATCTACCTAATACACATACATCTAAAGGGGTGAATGAGAATATGTACATGTAAGTATATGGATGAGCGATGGCTGAGCGGCATAGGCAAGGTCCAATAGATGGTATAAAATACAGTATATACATGTGATATGAGTTATGTAAGATATGTAAACATTTTTAAAGTGGCATTATTTAGAGTGCATTGTATAAAGTGACTAGTGATCCATATATTAAAGTGGCCAGTGATTGGGTCTCAATGTAAGCAGCAGCCTCTTTGAGTTAGTTTGATTGCTGTTTAACAGTCTGATGGCCTTGAGAAAGAAGCTGTTTTTCAGTCTCTCGGTCCCAGCTTTCATGCACCTGTGTAAGTCTATGGAAGGGGGTGAGAACCATGAGTCTCCTAGATTTTGTATTGAAGTCAATGTACCCAGAGGAGGACAACCTATGTTGCTACCCTAGAGTGGTGCTGAGGCTACTGTAGACCTTCATTGCAAAACAGTGTTTTAATCAATTATTTGGTGATGTGAATATATTTAGTATAGTTTAATCTAAAAAGGATAACTTTTTTTAATGTTTCACTACTTAGAAAAAAATGAAATTCACTGAGGAGAATGGTCCTCCCCTTCCTCCTCTGAGGAGCCTCCACTGATCTATGGGTACAAAACAATGGGGATGGTAGGACTCTTGTTAGCTTGTTCTAATCTAGATAGCACACATGCTAATCATCTCAAAATAACTAATATCCCTTCTAAGGGACTGACTGTGAGACAACAAATTTACTCCATAGGATGTAAACATAGCTATATTGTAATTAGGTAGTTTGTATCAAGGAATTCCAATCTTCTTTAGGATATATCTGAATCCATTCACACAGGAAGCTACAGTAGATGAGATGATTTACAGAGTTCAGAATGGGGGTGCACAGCTGTGGTGTGATAGTCACGTGTGATGCAAGATCTGACACATATTCTACATTTAAGCTAGCGTAGGTTTTGTCTCTCTCTGCATTATGTAAGCAGTTGCATAGCAGCAATTATTTTACTGTTGAGAAATTACGTGCCTATACAAAGGGGATTTATATGCCTCTGGTCAAGGAATGATGCAACCAATTACCCTATCACAGATCATAACATTTTCTACAGCTACCAGTGATATGCACTCCACTGGAAAGGAAGTAAGAAAGTAAACAAGCTAGTAAGTACAATGCCTATAGAAAGTCTACACCCCCTTGAACTTTCTTCACATTTTGCTGTGTTAAAAATAAATCTAAAAAGGGATTAAATTCAATTTTCTTTCCCACAGATCTGCACAGTCACAACAACACATTTTCAAACTGATAGAAAGTTATAGAACATTTTCTAACTGGATAAATCTCCACCCCTCTTAGTTAATACTTGATGGAAGCACCTTTGGCAGACTCTCAATCATTTTTATTAAGATTCTACCAACTTCTACCAACTCTTAGGGCAACATATATCCATTGTTTTTGTCAAAATGACTCTGGCTCAGTAAATTTGGTAGGGGATCATTGATGGACAGCAATATTTAAACCTTGTCTCTGATTTTTTTTATCAGATTTATATCTGGACTGAGACTAGACCACTCAGGAACATTCAACACCTCTTGGAAAGTCATTCTGGTGTGTCTTTTGCATAAAACAATTTTAATTGTCCTGCAGAGAAATATACACTGAACATAATGTTTATAATGAGTTTATAATAAATATCAATTCAGAGGGCAGAAATTATTAAATATTAAAGCATTAGACCTCTCACTAAAGGCTTCAGTCATACAAATTTTACAGTATACTTAAATCCATACTGGTTCTCTGGAAGATTAGTAGTAATGTCTCTCTCCGTATTCAATAATGGCCTTTTTCCCTTTTATTCAGATTACAACCTCTCACTTTCAGTTATTAGGAAAATTAAATAATATAACAAGCCATAGAAAGTTGGTAGCAATTTCAGTTTAATCCACCAGAAAAGACAGAACAAATATTACAACAAATATTATGGTTAAACTCAAATATGCATTTTTTTTTTTAAACTGTATAATCTTTGTAAATAATATCATAAATAGGACTGGTGGAGTTATGTCATACATGCAGCTAACAAAAATATATGGAAATGTCTGCTCTTCAAAAAATAACTAATTGCAGCATTACCGCAATAATGGATGAGGCAATTGGAAGGGGGAGAAAGTAAGGAATTTGTCTGTCGGCCCTCCATTAAAGACCTGAATTGGTTAAAGAAAATTGTGATCAATAAAAAAGTATATCAATTTATTTTTGAGCTGTGCAATATAGATTGCAAAATAGTTGAAAATAGATTTTTGATGTACCGATTTCATGGCGCATGGTTTTATGAACTGATACACAAAACGACGCTGGATTCTAAACTTAGAGTTTTTCAATTTGAATTACCCCACAAAATTCATGCAACCAATAGAATGTTATACTGTATATATAGAGGATACAACCATCCCAGATCTGCAGATTTTGCTGCAAAGAGACAGAATAATTAGGTAATTTGTTTTGGTACTGTCCATGTTTTAGCTTGTTTTTGGACGCAGGTTCAGGAATGGCTGAAGAATTGCTAACTCTGTAAATAGAACTGCTGGGTGGTTTTAAAAAGCCATAGTCAATCCATCAATAATATAATAATACTCTTAGCAAAAAAAAAAAATCTTTAATTTACAATCTGTAGGGGAGGGGTGGTAGGTTTAAGGGAAAATAATAAAGGAAAATATATAAAACATAAATATTAACTGAATTTGAAAAGGGAATTTGATCAGGCACTCACAGGTGTTGAACGTCCCGGCGTAGACCCAGCACTGGGCGTAGCTGACGGGTCCTTTGTTGGCGTACTGGAGCAGGATCTGGTCACTGCCAATCCAGAAGGTTGGTGCAGTGCCAAGGGAGTAGTCATCGCTCCAGTTGCCCACCAAGACCCCGAGGTCATCCTGGGAGTTCATCTGGTTCCACAAGGTATGGGAAAATATATAGAAGAATAACGCAAAGAGATTAGTTTACCAGGCATTAGGATAGGTTAGTTTGAAATGAAATGTTCAGAGTAAGTTGATAAAAGCATGCAAAAGGAAATTGGGTCTTTAATTAAGGCCAGGTACCAGGGTAATTTTTTCCTTTATTAATATCACAATCAACTTTTACCAGTTGAATGTAGACACAAATATACACTTTTTTAAACACTTTTTCCTGAAATATTATATAAAAATTTGCAAATGAGGCAATATCTCATTCAATATGTACTGTATATGTGTAAGGACCTACGCTGGAGATGAGAAGCAGGTACAGGGAGTTGAACATTTAATAAGGAACAGACATCAAACAGGGAGGGGGAGCGGAAGCGCCAGGGAGGGGGAGCGGGAGCAGGCGTGACAATATGTATGGTATCTACTGCAAATCACATTCTGTGGATGTAGACTGAAGTTCAGGTTAAATGCTTGGTATGTCTTGTGGTTGTGAAAAGCACTTGGCTCTTCTTAATGCTTATACTAGGGCTCATTTTTGGAATTTGTGTGCTTATGTTATCTGCAAATATCACTCACCATTGCAGAGCCTATCCTGCAGACTTTGACAGCATCGCCTCTGTTTACTAGAGGCATGTGTGAGTCATCCAAGATTCGGATACAGACATCAAGAATCCCTTCCACAAACTACAAGAGAGAAATTATGCCTCCAGCCTCAAAAAAGAAACAATAATGGCACAACTGTAAATGTGTGTGTAAAGTATACAGGATATTAAGGCATTTGATCTGTGTGTGTGTGCGTGGGGCATGTGTGTGTAGTATTTTACTGTACCTGACCATAGAACCATTGCCTTCCACCACCTGATTCCTCCTGGTACATGCAGCCATTTTCATTCATCACATACTCCTGCCTGTCTTCCTCCCTGGGCATGTACACTTCATCATCTAAAGAAATCAGAAATAAATTGCAGCCTCATTACTAGAATCTGGTCATCTTTAGATGTGACTTCATTCTTCAATTGTCCAAAGAATTGACCTTAAGCCTTGTAAGGATGAGAATTGGATGTTCATTGATTACTAATGCCTGACCTGTGTCTATAAATTCATTTGTGTAACGTGAACTAATTGAGATGGTGGTTGCATGTCCTGGAATGAAGTCACATCCTGTTGAGCTCTTGTATGCTTTCTGGTGTCCAAGTCTTAGCGTTCACACAGCTGATGTTCCACTATCTGAACCCTCCTAATGGTGCATTACATTGGTGGCAGCTGTGTTTTTGAGCGTTTTTTTTAACGTCTGTGGAACCTGTCTTCTGAAATTATCACTGGACTTAAGTGACATGACCGCAGTAAGCTGCATGCATGCTAGCCAGGCCTACTCTAGCCCTGTGGAGCTAGCATAGGAAGAGGAGCGTGGGCAGCTTTCTCTGCACGATTATCTCCCTCACTGCTAGCTTATTGGATGGGCGAACAGTGAGTACTAGACTGTCCACATGTTTTTTACACAGACTTTTACACATATTGGACCTTTCTTTTGCTTAATGGACGTAATGGGAATGGGGCGTCTCCCGCCATTCTGGGCGGGCTCGAGCCGTGGATTCTACAACTTGGATGCGACAACAATTCTAGCTACTTGGCTGCATGGAGGAACACTCGAGTGGGAGAACTCTGCTCTCCGACCGGCTGGTTATCCATATGGGATGGATGGAGCTGTGTGGGAGAACTATGCTACCGGCTACTGTTTGTGTGAGTGACTTTTGTATGAATGTGAAACCGAAGGAGGCCTTCGTGATGCGTTTACCATATGACTGTTGGCCTGCTAAGTGCATGTGGACCGTGCCTGATCCTCCTGGACTTTTATGGTTTGTTGAAAAAGTTGGTTAAAAGAGAAAATATGGACTGAATGTTAATTTACACTGTTGGTGTATCGGCTATTGACATTTTGTATTTAACTGTGGAGCTTAAACAAAAAGAAAATTAAAAAAAATAACTCTGTCTTTCTTTTGGGAATCAAAACATGAATTCCCTGGGATGTTACTGAGCGGTCCCATAGCTGTCTGACACTTATTTAGTCAGTGTTCATTTTAATAATGTCCCTTACAGAAAAACCACCATGAATTACACTTGATAACATGCGTTTCTCATGTGATTGCATGTGATCTTATGTTAAGTTAATGTGATATCTTGTGGTCACATGTAAAAGCAACATGTGATAACATTAAACTACACATGTGAAAACATGATATCATGTGAAATAAATGTGACAACATGGTGATGCAAAATTTCAAAATGCGAAAATGCAAATTTTATTTTCAAGTGAAAGTTTTTTACATGTGAAAATGCAATTCCACATGTGAGAGTTAGAATCTTCAATTCAGGTGACGTGAAATGTATTTTCCTCACATGTGAAAAAGTGTTAACGTGAACTCTAGGTGGTGCAGTGTTTTCAATTTCACATATGGTGTCTCTCTTTTTTTACATGTGAAAATTTCAACTCAACATGTGATTTTAAAAAATTTCCCTGACAAGTGAAAATTGCGATTTCACATGTAAAAAAAATATAATAAGGGAACGAAACAATATGGGGGTTTCAAAGTAAGTGGTACGATGTTCAGCTAAAATAGTGTAAAAAGTATTTAATCAATGATAATATGATTCCATTTGACACGATCACTTAGTACTGACTTTTCAATATGACCCCGCATGGGATTTCAACTCATAACCAATGGATTGGGGGTATGCTAGTCAGTCTGCTGCGCTGCAAAGTCTGTACTGTAGCGTTCCTCTACACTTTCATTACCTATAATACATCTCTGCACATGAGTTCCATCTGAATATTCTCTGATCATTGATGATGTGAGGGGTTTTCTGTATAGTTGTCTTATATAATGTTGGTGGGGCATATTATTATTGTACATATGTTTTTTTTATGTATTTTTAACAAAACTGAGATTTAATTTACATAAGTCAAAATTGTTGGAAAACAGGTTAAATCACTTATTGACACAGACGTGGTGGCATAGCAGGAATATTGGAATACCTTCAACTAAGAAGAGTTCATATCCCAGGTAAGGACATGTTGTATAATAATTACTGTATAAACATACACAATGTAATCATATATGTGAAAGTGCCAATTAATTACATTGTATGTTAAAAGCACTGTTTGTGTATTCATCCTAACTACACATTTTTGTTTGCAGAGGCATTACCTGTGAAATTTTGTGTAAAATATGAATGTCAAAATTTGAATCCACATGTGAAAGGTTATGGGATCACGTAAAAATCAACATGTGCAACTTCATGTGAAATACTATCACATTAAGTGTTCCAAAAACATGATTTAACATTGAATGTGATTTTCCACATGTGAAATCATTAGTTTTTCCCCATAAGAGGTGTATATTGCATATGATTTATCTTATCTTAAGCAGGCCTCAGAGGACAAACAAAAATACACAAAGATTCCACTCACTGGACGCCCAGGCGTTGAACAGCAGGTAGAAGTCTGTTCCAGAGTCCCTTTGTGTCCTTGAGATTCCATTGGAACCGATGACCGCCACGTTCGTATAGTACTTTCCGATGATGGCGTTCGCAGAAGGGGTGATGCCCACCACACACTCATCATCTTGTTGCTGTATAATGCGGCCGGTCCATTTTCCATTTTGCGAGCTGTCAAAGGAGATGATGATCTTTGTGCCATTCAACACGTTGGCATCAATACCTGAGGGAGAAGGTGACATGACAGGGGAAAAATCAACACATGTAGACACTCATGTTTCATCTGGTACTCTTAGTATTTAATATGACGTTATGTGGTAACAATCGGTACTTTCTGGTACATTCTTCAAAGAATTAACCTCAGTTGGTAACAAATGGCACCAAGTAGCTACTGTTTTAATGAGTCTTGAAGAAACAAAGCAAGTAAATCATAAATCATTACTGTGTAATTACTGTGTTACCATGACATTTATTTTATAAATACCTGGTAATTTTTTGTACTGTAAAATAAAGTGCTACCAAAAAACAGTTGAGTTAACAACACATCAACCAACACAAGTCTAGGTCTGCTCAATATCACAACACTACTGAAGATACTGTTGGTGGGAGTCTGTGCAGCGTGACTGCAATAACAGTGACCTGGAATGCAACAAACCATCAGTAGTGGGAAGAGTACTCATTTGTCATACTTGGGTAAAAGTAAATGCTATAGATCAAATTCCTTACATTAAACAAACCAGAAGGCAGGATTTTCTTTTTTTTTTTTTTAATTTATGGACGACCAGGGGCACACCTCCAACTCTCACACATCATTTACAAATGCAGTATTTGTGTTTAGTGAGTCCATCAGATCAGAGGCAGTAGGGATGACAACAAGTTACATTGATAGGTGTGTGAAATTGACCATATTTCTGTCCCGCCTGAGCTTTCGAAATGTAACGAGTAACTTTGGCTGTCAGGGGAAATGTATGGAGTAAAAAATACTTATTTTCATTAGGAATGTAGTGGAGTAAAAGTAAAAAGCTGTCAAAAATATAAATAGTAAATAACAGCTACTCGAAAGAAAGTACTTAAGTAGTACTTCAAAGTATTTTTTACTTAGTTACTTTACACGACTATAAACCATTAACTGCAAACCATTAACTTACTAGGGTACTAGTAGTACGCTGCTGTAGCTGCACATATTTCAATTCAGATACTGTATCTTCATTCATAACACGTTAATCATTTCAACAAGGATGATGCATTTCCATGTGCACCATTATTTTAGAAGTTCTTCACAATTATCATGCAACCACTCTCTCAAATCCAATAAATGTAGGTCAAAGGATATTTTGTGTAATATTGTGCTCTCTGCTTAGTTGTTTTATGCCCTATTCTCAAACCTTTTGAACACAGTAGACTAAGAATTTCACAGCAGATGTAAGAGGACAACACCACATTCAGGGAGATAAAAAATTATATTGAGCATGAAAGCCTTTTCAAGGCATAAGTGAAAGGGAAGTCGTTTGAAGATAACAAAAAATGGTGTCATACTTAAGCAGTCACTTTGCTGTCGTTCCTATTTTGTTTGTACTTAGTTGACATAATGACACTAAAGGGCCTAGGGCTCGATACAATCCGTATCGCGGAAGTTCCGTGGTATAACGCAATTTAAATTTAAAGGCAATGTTCCTGTGTTTGTGGAGACTGCATTCACAGTAAACGCTGCCATCTCAATCGGAAATTACCTTTAAATTTCAATCGTGTTACACCACGGAACTTCCGCAATATGGATTGAATCGAGCACATAGAGCGGCAACTCTTTCATAAATTCCCCTGTGAGTATGATGTAACCATACTGAATAATGTGTGAGAGAGACCCAGGACACGTCCCTATTCTACACCCTTCTTCTGAAGTGCACACTCTCTTTCATCGATTCAACAATAGTGGAAACTCCAATAATCCACGATGGGAAGTGTGCAAGTGCACACTTAGGGAGAAGATTGGAGAATCAGGAGGCACCCCAAGGTTACTATCAACAGATGTTACAGATGTTTAGATGGGAATATGTCAATAATCTGTTTTTCTTTCAACTTGGCACAATTATCAATTAGTGTTTCTGATTGGCTACAGAGGCTAAACACAGATGATGGAGAGAAGACTAGGAGAGGAAGAATTTTACTATTGAGATGCAACTTCGCCTCTAACACACCAACCCCTCCCATTAAATCTATTACCAAATGGTGAATACTGTAATTCATACATCACCCGCGGTGAAGTCCAGCAATGCATGCATTTACATTTTTATCCAGCTAAAATGAATTTACAGTACATTGGTGGAAATGTGTAAAAACGTCTTACCAATATAAAACTCAATCTGGAATTTGTCACTGGGATTTATGGGCTGGTTGAACTGGAGGGTCATCTGAAACTCTTGGGCCCTGCGGACGATGAGAATGTTGTTTTTGCCTTTGTACAAGTGACAGTGGTGGTCCCTCTTGTTCTCATTTTGCATCATGTCCACTCTCACACATTCCAGGGTGGCTGCAAATAAGGAGAGCACAAGCAAAATAATTATGTTTAAATTACCAGGTAACAAATGTAAAATGTTTTGGATTAATCTTGAGTCTGTGGACCCATGTAGACACCAGAACAGTGTTAAATTAATGCACTGCTTAGTGTAAAGCCTTATTCAAACATTTCCCGGAGTGCCTTGCTTTTCAAGTAAATTGTAGATTTATCACCCATGACTGTATTTGTTAGTGACAGAGACATGATTGTTGCAGTCATCCATTTAATGTTCTACACTTAGAAAAAAGGTTTCCAAAAGGGTTCTTTGCAGGGGGATAGGGTTCTACCAAGAACCTTTATCATCCTAAGAACAGTTTTTGGAAGGAAGGGTTCTTTGATGATTCTTTGGAAGGCAAGAAGGATTCTACATAGAACCGTATATAATATTAACCAGCAGGCTCTTTTGCAGGAATATTTCAATTTTATTTGGTTTTACTATAATGTGTTTTTGCATACATGTTGATTGGTTGATACATTTTATGTTATGCTATACAAAGATACAAAATTATACAAAATTACATACAGTTTTCTAAACTAATCCAGTCTGTTAGTAATTGGATTTATTTCACCCATTACTGAGATGGTGTTCCATTTTAGATGATTGAGGAAGATGGTTTTAGGAAGAACCTTTACATGATAAAATGGTTATTGGTAGAACCCTTCATAGAACCATATACAGGGGGTTCTTTGAAGAACCCTACATAGAAGGTTCTAGTTAGAACCCTCTGCAACGTATTCAATCCAGCACCAAAAAGGGTCACCCTATGGGGACAAACCGAAGAACCCTGTACGGTTCTACTTAGCACCTTTTTTTCTAAGTGAGATCCTAAGTGAATATGTTATTTATTTATTTATTATATAACACAATTCCATATGTTCTTCATAAGGCCTTATTTTGAGGGCCTAGTTTTACCCTAATACAGCTATTGATATTACGTTTCATACCGAAGCTCCGAGGCATGTCTCAAAATCGCTAAGCAGTTTACTTCGAAGCAGTATGCCGGTGCCTCTGTCACTTTATCAGAAGCATGTGATTAATGATGTCCAAAGCTTTGTTTTGTCGAACAACCACCTGATTGGTTTGGTATTAGTTTCGGTAGAAGACAAAAAGACTACCATGCGCAAGCGCTATGGCAGCGTTTCCCAAACTCTGTCCTCGGGACCCCGAGGGGTGCACGTTTTGGTTTTTGCCTCAGCACCACACATGATTCAGATAATCAAAGCATGATGATGATGATCATTTCATTATTTGAATCAGCTGTGTGGTGCTAAGGCAAAAAACTAAACGTGCACCCCTTAGGCTACCTAGGACTGAGTTTGGGAATTCATCAATAATTTCCCAGCATGCTCTATTGCAGTTAGATTTTTTTCAATTGTTTGTTTTAATATCTACGTTTGTGCATGTGCATTGATTGATTGATTAATCTTATACTACACAAAGAGAAATAGCATACAGTTTTCTAAACTAATCATAACGATTAATTCAATGTTTGTTGGAGTTTAAATGTTTAAAGTAGTCTCCACACAATGTTCCTAACTCTGGCACTCATTCTGAATGCAGGTTTTAGGTGAATAAAAAATGTGAACTGTTATTCTAACTATACATCACTTTGCTAGCCAGCATAATGTGACTTGCAGGTAGGGTTGCAAAATTCTGGTAACGTTCCCCAAATTCCCAGGTTTTCCAGAAATCCTGGTTGGAACAGAAGCAGAAAATCCCAAGTCCTTCAAAAACTAATTTTGAAACCCTACTTGCAGGCCTGATGTGGTCTGAGGTATGAACTGGGATACAATAATGTACTTATAACTAAAGGTACAAAGAATGACCTTACAGTGTACCACTACAGTGACAGGTATTTGTACCCCTTTAAGAACTAATCTAAATCTGAAACTCATGGTTTAAAGTAGTGATGGGGAAACAAAGCTTCTTGAAGCGTTGAGGCTTTCCAGGCTTTCCAGGCAATTGTGTCGAAAATATGTTAATTACTAGATGCTTTCATCAACACAGTGTAGGCTAGTGCATGGGCACTGTAGCCATGTCAGGTGGTTGTTCGACAAAACAAAGCTTCAGACGTCATTGATCACATTTTTCTGCTAAAATGATACAGGCATTGGCAAACTGCTTCTAAGTTAACTGTATCAAATGTAACATCATTAGTTTACAGGCCATATCAGACATGCAAGTCACATTATGCTAATTTGCAAGGTTATATGTAATTCCTATTGGAATCCAGGCAGTATGGGGATATCCAACTCCTCAAATTTGTATCATCTACAACCGTATTCAGAATGACTAGAAGAATTGACAAAGTATATTTACAAGACTACCTAAACCATCTACATTGGAACCATTTCAGTAATGGGTGCAATACATCCAAGTAACATATTGGATTAATTTAGAAAATGTTTGCAATTTATATTTCAGTAGCATAAGATTAATGAATAAATCAATCAATCATGCACAAACATAGATACTGAAACAAACAATCCAAAAAGTCTACCTGCATTAGAGCATGCTGGGAAATATGATAATAATGATGTGCATGGTTATGACTTTCAGGCCCCTGAATTAGGATAAAACTACACCCTCAAAATAAAGCCTTTTGAAATAGATAATGGTATTGTATTGCTTATATATATAGATATATATATATTGATTGTAAAATATTCGCTTAGGATCTCACTTGGTGGATGAATGCAACAACCATCTATCTGTCACTAACCATCTATCTGCCTCCCGAGTGGTGCAGAAGTCTAAGGCACTGCATCTCAGTGTTAGAGGCATCACTACAGACCCTGGTTTGATTCCAGGCTGTATCACAACTGGCCATGATTGGGAGTCCCACAGGACGGCGCACAATTTGCCCAGCGTCGTTTAGGTTAGGATTGGGTGGATGTAGGCTGTCATTGTAAATAAGAATTTGTTCTTAACTGACTTGCCTAGTTAAATAAAGTTGAAATAAAAAATACAAAAATGCAGTCGTGGGTGGTAACTCTACAGTTTACAGTTTACTGTAAGGCTCTCTGGGAAATATTTGAATAAGACTTTACACTAAGCAGTTCCTTAATTGAACACTTTTCTGTGTCTATATGGGTCCACAGACTCTGGTTGCAGTATAGATTTAACACTCTTAGTGTTAATTACTCTTTTTTTTAACACTGAAAAATTTGCTATGTAATGTGTGTTGATCTCATTTAGCATAGACGACCAAGGACTCGGGTAAGAAATGGTGATGCATTTTGTTGTGTATAATTAATTACTTACTGATTACAGAGAATTAACTCTTTTTTTCTCTTTCACACACACTCACACACACACACAAACACACATATTCCCAACACTTATTCTATTTATCTTGTACCATCACTGGAGGGGCCATGGGGAATTGCCACAGCCTCCCCAAGGTGCTCAAACTTGGGAAGATGGTGGTCATCTTGCTCAGCATTGGAGCTACAGATGGGACTTTTCAGGCGTCCAAGGAAGTTGGTCCCGGTACAGTGTGCAGAGGAAGACATGTTGAAAGCAGGGGTCAACAGTTTTCGCTGTTCTGTAGATCATAAAAGATAAAAAGTGGTCAAGGAGATATGTACTGTATTTACAAGCAGCAAATGCTTGTATCTATGATAATTGCATCACATATTGCAACCAGGGCCGCACCCAGGACATCGGAAGTGTTTTCGAAATTAATACATCGAAACTCAGTCGGGTTGTCAACTACAAATCAAATTTAATTTTATTCTTCCCATGCTTTGTAAACAACAGGTGGAGACTAACAGTGAAGTGCTTACTCACAGGAACTGTTGAGAGTTAGAATAGCAGAATTCTCAAGGTGAAATTTCAAAACGTGGTAGTGCATCAATTAACCCATGTCAGTTAAAATGTTTTAGACTGGTATATTAGTCTACTGCTAGCTACATTTGTAGTAATCCTGGCCAAATTACCAACCGGGCTGTGCCCAGAGTACCTGACCTCTACAGGGCCCCCATTGATTTTATTAGTCACTCTCATATTTAGATATCATATTAACATGGCATAAATCATGGAAAAAACAATATATATGCACAAGAATTCGTCAAAATGTATTGAAATGTTTCAGGACAATAATCTGGAACCACTGGTACAGGCACATCAATATGCATGAGCTAACATGATACATCACTGATTTGATTGTTATCAACAGCTCGGTTTCCATCCAATTGGCGACAGATTTTCATAGGAATATTCTAAAATCTCTGGTAACGTTCCCCAAACTTAATACCCCGGGACTTATAAAAAGCGCCCCTATTTAATGAAAAACCTAAAAAAAAGATACCCCCTAGTACCCTATCATCACGTGACTCTAAGTTTACTTCGATATAATGGCTATTATATCAATATTTGTGTATAAAGGTGTTTCCACCGATATTTCTCCCATAGTTACAAATAATTTTACAGACACCAACAGATCCCACCTTGTCTTGCGTATTTTGTTTTGTCGACATTTGGAACGTTTACCATCAAATTTCTAGTTTCCATCAGGCCTGTCATGGCATTTTATATTAAAAGTTCTTTACTCGAACTAAAAGGTTGGATGGAAACCTGGTTACGGAGAGAATTATATTGCTCTATTGTTGAAGAATGACAAAAACTACACACTTCCAAAGATTGCACTTTACATTAATGTATTCATTTATAAAGGGTTTATAAGTAGTTGCATTAACTGTTCATTATTCATTTTTACATATTTTATACATTTGTAATAAACAGTTATAACACAAAGGTTGACATTTTGTGATTATTATTTTGGTGCTTGGCAAATAGTGAGCTTGTGGACCTATTGCAACGAACCAGCGTACTAACACCAGATAATATCTCATTCAACCGCACAGCTGATCTCAATTGCAACCATCATTGGACACTGATTTATTGCACCCTGAAGCGGATGTCGAGGTATTTTTTTTTTCCTAATTGGTGGAAACATTTTTCAAGACTATTTAGTCCTCTGGTGAGTACTGTCATCTGAACAACTTAATCCTACTTTTTGAACAGACTAAGGGCGATGTATATATTTGACAATCTATCCATACAACTCAAATAACGTTTTTCCTCATTTACCATGGTAAATGAATGTGGTAATTTACCCCGCATGTCGTTTCCAAGTTATGTGATCCATTAATTACAGTTTGTCTTTAAAAAGTACAGTAGTTTCTTATTAAGACCGGGGGAAAATATCCCTGCACTTTAAACATTTGAAATGTGTAACTAAATCAAGTAATAGTGATGAGTTAAATAATCAATAATTTTTATCAAATTAAAATGTAAGCTAATAAAGTTATTTCAAATGGAACACATATATTATTTTGCCATTTAAGATGAAACGTTTGAATAAAGTATAGTCCTACTACTCCTATATAAGTATTTTACATTGATCAGCCTTACGGTTTTCGATGCTCCTGATAGGTTGTTATTTCATTGGAGGCGGGAATAGAGAGCATTGACAAGGAAGGTTGCAGCTGTCTGGTACCAACATAAGATCAGCTAAATCACTGATTTATTCGTGTGGGTTTTTCATTGCAATCAAGTTTATTTTAGCATGCAGGTGCATGTAATCTCCTGTTACTGTAGTATCGGTTTAAGAAAACCAGCATTTAACACAGTTCTCCATGTGAAGTTCCGTGTCTTCATTCCAATCCAGCCTGTATGACTGCAGTGTTACTGATTATAATGTTATTATTGCCAGCCAGAGCGGCATTAGGCTCATTATTCAGGAAATAAATTCATGTGCTTTAACTGTTTGATATATTTATAAAACATTGTTAGATCGATAAACAAATGCTTAACAGTTTATAAGCTCATTATAAATCATTTATACATCTTTTGTAACATAAAACCTTATGTAAAGTGTTACTCTTCTGAAAGAAGATAGACTGTCATGGAAATCATGATGGAGAGCTTGAACACAGCATGTCAATATCGTGAATGGCAAATATTGATACATCCAGCCATTCATCTGGTCGCAATTAGATTTACAAGCATATTTCAGTCACAAAATAGGGCCAGTTTCCCGAGCAGCGATTAAGCATAGTCCTTGACTAAAAAGCATGCTTAATGGTGAATTTCCGTTGACATGTATTTTTTTGTCCAGAACTATGCTTAATAAGTGTCCAGGAAACCGACCCACAAAGTATTGAGAAGAGAATTCCTACTCACCTTAAGAGGTCAAAAGCTCAGGTAGAGATGCAGTTGGAGGAAGAGTCACGCCAACGGATGTCAAGTGAATGTCGCCCATGTGTTTATATAGACCATTGAGTTCCCCTTCCAAAACCTGCCCCTGTCAGTGGCCACTCTCATCCCGTGTCATTTAGGGGAAGTCCAAGAAAAACGTTGCTGACAGGAGATTTTTGAGATGAGGTTGTTCTGACCTTAATGAAAACTACTTTGAATTCATAATTCTGTATTTCATAAGATTCTTTTCTCTTAAAATAGAAATAAATTATCAATAGTACTGGAAGTCACAAAGGACATGAATTAAACTGAATAAACCTTATTAGGTTAGACTTTATTTGGATAGATCCATCATTATGATCTACAGGTACTCAAACTACCAACTCCACCTGATATACAACAGCTTGCTCCAGTTATGGCTAGGTTTAGGGTTAGAGGGTTAGAGGGGTTAAGGTTTTTTTATTTATTTTTTTATTTCACCTTTATTTAACCAGGTAGGCAAGTTGAGAACAAGTTCTCATTTACAACTGCGACCTGGCCAAGATAAAGCAAAGCAGTTCGACACATACAACAACACAGAGTTACACATGGAGTGAAACAAACATACAGTCAATAATACAGTAGGAACAAAAACAAATCTATATACAATGTGTGCAAAATGAGGTAGGATAAGGAACATAAGGAAATAAATAGGCCATGGTGGCGAAGTAATTAGAGTATAGCAATTTAACACTGGAATGGTAAATGTGCAGTAGATGAATGTGCAAAGTAAAAATACTGGGGTGCAAAGGAGCAAGATAAATAAATGACTATGGTAGGGGATGAGGTAGTTGGTTGGGCTATGTACAGGTGCAGTGATCTGTGAGCTGCTCTGACAGCTGGTGCTTGAAACTAGTGAGGGAGATAAGTGTCTCCAGTTTCAATGATTTTTGTAGTTTGTTCCAGTCATTGACAGCAGAGAACTGGAAGGAAAGGCGGCCAAAATAGGAATTGGCTTTGGGGGTGGCCAGTTAGATATACCTGCTGGAGCTAGTGCTACGGGTGGGTGCTGCTATGGTTACCAGTGAGCTGAGATAAGGCGGTGCTTTACCTAGCAGGGACTTGTAGATGACCTGGAGCCAATGGGTCTGGCGACGAGTGTGTAGCGAGGGCCAGCCGACTAGAGCATACAGGTCGCAGTGGTGGGTAGTATATGGGGATTTGGTGACAAAGCGGATGGCACTGTGATAGATTGCATCCAGTTTGCTGAGTAGAGTGTTGGAGGCTATTTTGTAGATGACATCGCCGAAGTCGAGGATCGGCAGGATAGTCAGTTTTACTAGTGCAAGTTTGGCAGCATGAGTGAAGGAGGCTTTGTTGCGAAATAGAAAGCCGATTCTAGATCTAATTTTGGATTGGAGATGTTTAATGGGAGTCTGGAAGGAGAGTTTACAGTCTAGCCAGACACCTAGGTATTTGTAGTTGTCCACGTATTCTAGGTCAGAGCCGTCCAGGGTAGTGATCCTAGTCGGGCAGGCGGATGCAGGCAGCGAACGGTTGAAAAGCATGCATTTGGTTTTACTAGCGTTTAAGAGCAGTTGGAGGCCACGGAAGGAGTGCTGAATGGCATTGAAGCACGTTTGGAGGTTAGTTAACACAGTGTCCAAAGAAGGGCCAGAAGTATACAGAATGGTGTCGTCTGCATAGAGGTGGATCAGAGAATCACCAGCAGCAAGAGCGACATCATTGATGTATACAGAGAAGAGAGTCGGCCCAAGAATTGAACCCTGTGGCACCCCCATAGAGACTGCCAGAGGCCCGGACAACAGGCCCTCTGATTTAACACACTGAACTCTGTCGGCAAAGTAGTTGGTGAACCAGGCGAGGCAATCATTAGAGAAACCAAGGCTGTTGAGTCTGCCGATAAGGATGTGGTGATTGACAGAGTCGAAAGCCTTGGCCAGGTCAATGAATACGGCTGCACAGTAATGTCTCTTATCGATGGCGGTTATGATATCGTTTAGTACCTTGAGCGTGGCTGAGGTGCACCCGTGACCAGCTCGGAAACCGGATTGCACAGCGGAGAAGGTATGGTGGGATTCGAAGTGGTCAATGATCTGTTTATTAACTAGGCCTTCAAAGACTTTAGAGAGGCAGGGCAGGATTGATATAGGTCTATAGCAATTTGGGTCTAGGTGTCACCCCTTTGAAGAGAGGGATGACCGCAGCAGCTTTCCAATCTTTTTGGGATTTCGGACGACACCAAAGAGAGGTTGAGCAGACTGGTAATAGGAGTTGCAACAATGGCAGCAGATAGTTTTAAAAAGAGAGAGTCCAGATTATCTAGTCCAGCTGATTTGTACGGGTCCAGATTTTGCAGCTCTTTCAGAACATCTGCTATCTGGATTTTGGTGAAGGAGAAGCTGGGAAGGCTTGGACAAGTAGATGCAGGGGGGGCGGAGCTATTAGCCGGGGTTGGGGTAGCCAGGTGGAAAAGAATGGCCAGCCGTAGAGAAATGCTTGTTGAAATTTTTTCGATTATCCCTGAACAGTTGCATATCGCGGGGACTAAGGTTAGCAGGGTTAAGGTTAGGGTTAGTGGATAGTTAGTTGAAATATTGACAATTAGTCGAACACCTACTAAGCATCTACAAACCATCTATGTGGGACAATTGAAATAAAGTGTTACCAATTATTAAGCTCTAAGGGGGAAATCTGGATTCATCACCATCATACAGGACCAGAACCACAACAACATAGGCCTTCTTAAGTGATAATGCCCAGAAACCAATGTTTGGAGGATATATTGGCACGGGTGTTGTTAGAGACCAAGTGAAGTTATGAGGAGACTATTTAAACCTAAGGTATTTAAAATGGAACTAACATTTCAGTAACTGGTGCAAAGAATTCAACTAACAGATTGAATTAGTTTAGAACCATAAATTGTATCTATCTTTGTGTAGCATAAGATTAATCAATTAATCAATGTACATGCACAAACATAGATATTGAAACAAAGCATTAGAGCGTGCTGGGAAATGTCATAATGAAGGGTTGTGATATTGGTTCAAAGTGATCTGTATGAGTTTTAATGATAACACATTTTCTTAGGATCTCACTTGGTGAAGTTTATAGGACCAGAAATTGATTAATGCAACAACCATGTCTCTGTACTTACAAAAACAGGCATAGGTGGTGACTCTACAAATTACACGAAAGGCACTCTGGGAAATATTTGAACCAGCCTTTACACTAAGCGGTATGTTAATTTAACACTGTTCTGTTGTCTATATGGGTTACAGTTTCCACAGCTCTCTGGGTGAGGTTCTCTCTGATTTAAAGAAAAAACAGCACTTGGGGTCAGTTGGGGGAGAGGTGATCCCTTACAGGAAAAACACATGATTTCACATGTGGAAAATCTCAGCTTTATATAATACACTCAAGAAAAACTATTATATTTATGATAGTGAATCAGGAGTAACATTAAAACAGAATAATATCCCCCACAAACAGTAGAAAACTACTCAGAAAATCTTCAAATTGCTGAAATAAGTAAATTAAATCAATGTTGAGAGAATAGTCAAATCAACTGATAACTAAAATAGCAGCGCAGATGGCACGCTTTAGCTAAACACAGATATTTCAGCTGAATAGTTGCTAAATCTATTTTTTTTACACTGTTAAAGCTGAACTGTTGCGAAATACATTATTGGACAATTGAATGAAACCTTTTCTGCTGTAAATACAGTAGGCTATCATATTGATTTGCTTAAAGACATGCCTACACTTTACCTAGCAAATGAAAATAAGTTGTGTGTAGACTACAACCACAGATATTGTAGAACAAGGAGCATAAACGTATTCGGTTCCATTTCAGCTGTCCCAGAACTGGCATGGCATTCTATTTATATGATCTATTCTAAGGATTTTGTCTGTCTAACCACACACTGACATGTACAGCTCTCTGGGTGAGGTTATGTCTGTCTAACCACACACTGACATGTACAGCTCTCTGGGTGAGGTTATGTCTGTCTAACCACACACTGACATGTACAGCTCTCTGGGTGAGGTTATGTCTGTCTAACCACACACTGACATGTACAGCTCTCTGGGTGAGGTTATGTCTGTCTAACCACACACTGACATGTACAGCTCTCTGGGTGAGGTTGTCTGTCTAACCACACACTGACATGTACAGCTCTCTGGGTGAGGTTATGTCTGTCTAACCACACACTGACATGTACAGCTCTCTGGTTGAGGTTGTGTCTGTCTAACCACACACTGACATGTACAGCTCTCTGGGTGAGGTTCTGTCAGTTCCAGTTCAGACATCTGTATTAATTTGTCTTTTAATCAGGGGATTCCAAACCATTCTCCTGTCCATCTGTAGAAGCACAAGGTGGTATTGATACACACAGCACTGATAACATTATCAATGGTTGTTAGGTAAAATCCAGGACAGACAAGTGATGGTTTTTTGACCTATAACCAGATAAAATGTGACCAACCTGAAGTGGGACTGGTGCCTAGCCACGTACTGCCTCAGCCTTCTGATTCTGATATGGTAAGGGGGTTCCCACAGCACTGCTGAACAGTTTAAATTAATTAACACCATATGGCAGCTGGGGCGGACCACACCTTGGTGTCTCTGGGCAATTGAACATCATTGGCAAAGTAAATAATCCGTACCCAACTCATCCATGCCTGTCGTGATGCACTCACTTCCAAATCTCGCTTTGGACGAGACTGACATGCCACATATGCCGTTTATATCCAGAAAAGTTGGTTATAGGAGGCAGTTCCTCTTTAACACCACCTTTTCACATGTGAGGAGAATAAATGTTTTCACCTCACATGTGAATTGCAGATTCACAAGTTGAAATTGCAGTTTCACATGTGAAAAACTTTCATGTGAAAAATAAAATTTGAATTTAACCTAACTCTCACATGTGGAATTGCATTTTCATGTGACTGTTCACATGTGAAAATAGAATTAGCACTTTCACGTGAAAATAGAATTTGAACTTTCCCGTGATAAAATGTCAAATGTTGTCACGTGTTGTTTTATGGTATCACATGTTGAAATGTTGCATCCTCATGTTGTCACATTTATTTCACATGAGATCATGTGCTTTTACATGTTGTCACATCTTATCACATTAACTTCACATAAGATCAAGTGTTTTTTCCGTAAGGGGTAACTTCAGCCAAAGGGTTAGTTTAGCCACCCCTTGTTTCTAGGAAATATTTAGGAAGAGGTCATCATTTCATGGCTAATATAGTCAAAATGTTTGCCTTGGGGTAAGTTGAGCCAATGACCACCATACCACATACAAATTATGATTAAATTGTATCAGTTTAATGCATAATATGCAAATATTTTTGCAATGTGTAATGCATATGAACTCAAGTACTCAAGCATTTGTACTGTTACAGAGTAGACATCATCATGCTGGTGTACATACATTTAAAACAAGCAGGGGTTCTTGAGAGAGTAGCCAAGGAGGTGGGAGAAGGGAAGAAATCAATTTGAGCAGCAGCAAGGGATACAACATTTTTAACATGTACCTGTGCGAATGAGAGGCTATGACAGGGTAGCAGAGGTCAGAGGTCCATGCCTGTCGTGATGCACTCACTTCCAAGGTCACGCCCCCCAAGGTCTTCTCTGATGACATAGTGTCTGAGCTTACTAAACAGATCAAGAATCTCACGGACCAGTTTCATGTGTTTAGTAGCTTCAAATGCTGAGAACTTGCCTATGAATTGGCACATCGAAACAACATCCCTGTCCCAGACACCTTTTCATGAAATTAATCGGTAAGTGATATTGAACAGAGATATATATATGTCTAAATATAGGTATGCATATAAGATATACAGTACACCACACCCCCATTCCATTAATAAAATGTTGACCTACCAGCACTATCACCCACTGTGACAGGACACAATCAACCACTACCCGGGGTAAGTTGTAACAAGAGACCACTTTTTTTGGACAAGCTATGTTTAAAAAAGATATATGTTTACATGAATTATGATTCTTTTCAGGGATATACAACATCCTGAAATGCATGTAGATACGGCAAGCAGTACCAGAGCGCCAAGTCTGGGCCCAAAAGTATCCAGCTTCTACCCATAAGACTGGTGAACAGTTGGCTACCTGGACTATTTGCATTGACCCCCTTATTTATTTATGAATACAAAAAATTGCACTGACTCTCTTGCACAGGCTGGATGTAAATTCACTGGACTCTAACCCCACACACACACATACTACACTGACACGCCAGCACACACGGACATGCATATTGACGCCACACACACACACACACACACACACACACACACACACACACACACACACACACACACACACACACACACACACACACACACACACACACACACACACACACACACACACACACACACACACACACACACACACCTTTACACTCTTCCCATAAGCTGCTGCTACTCTCTGTTTATTATCTATGCATAGTCCCTTCACCCCTACCTACATGTACATATTACCTAAAGCACATTGACCCCTGCACATTGACTCGATACCAGTACCAATTGTATTATAGCCTCGTATTATTATTTTATTGTGTTACTATTTTTCCATTCGTTTATTTAACACGTTTCTTTTTTCTTACTCTGCATTGTTGGTTCAGGGCTCATAAAGCATTTCACAGTAAGGTCTACACCAGTTGTATTTGGCGCATGTGACAAATAACATTTGATTTGATTTAAAGTTGTGCCAAGTGACCCCTTATTTTGTAAAAGTTATGTTTTGAAAACTGTTATGTTTACATGAATTAGCATTTATTTCCAGGTATACCCAACATCCTGAAATATATGAAGATATCTTTGATAGAAAGAATACCATACAGTATTTCCCTTGACATAGTGATGATGACTATGAAAATGGCTCAACATACACAAGTTGAAGAACTTCTAATTAGAGAATAATCTTTAATATTTTTTTTTATAAATATATTTTTTGTTCTACTCGACTTTAGAGTCATTTCATCTTGGAAAGTATACAGGGAAGAAAGTTAGCAGGGTACTCTGCAGTGGCCTATTACTTCAAAGTAGGCCAACTGTACTGAAAACTTTAGTGTAGCAACTTACAGTTTTTTCCAACTGCTTACACACGTTTTCAAAACTGTCTCCTTTTTTTCAAAACTCTACACACAATTCCCAAAACTGCACACACAAAATGCAAAATGCCTCACATTGTCACGCCCTGACCTGTATGAGACTTTTTATGTCTCATTTTGGTTTGGTCAGGGTGTGATTTGGGGTGGGCATTCTATGTTCTAATTTGTATTTCTTTGTTTTGGCCGGGTATGGCTCTCAATCAGGGACAGCTGTCTATCGTTGTCTCTGATTGGGAACCATACTTAAGTAGCCCCTTTCCCCTCCTTCTGTGTGGGAAGTTAACTTTGTTTGTAGGTGTCTATGCGCCACACAGTGCAAGTCCGAGCTTTGTTTCTTGTTTCGGTGAGTTGAACTAATAAACATGTTTCACTCAACCCGGCACTCTGCGCCTTGGTCCGTTTTTGAAGATCGTGACAGAACTTCCCACCACCAAGAGACCAAGCAGCGTGGTCATCTGGAATCCTGGACATGGGAGCAGATCCTGGACGGTAAGGGACCCTGGAGGCAGGCTGGGGAATACCACTGTCCCAAGGAGGAGCTGGAGGCAGCAAAGACAGAGCGGCGCTTTTACGAGGAGAAGTATGCGGGATCACGGCTGGCATTTAAGCCCGAGAGGCAGCCCCAAAAAATATTTTGGGGGGGGCACACGGGGAGTTTGGCTGGGCCAGGTTGGAGACCTGGGCCAGCTCCCCATGCTTACCAGAGGGAGCATCGCACTGGTAAGGCACCGTGTGAGGCGGTGAAACGCACGGTGTCACCAGTGCGTGGTTACAGCCCGGTGCGCGACACGCCATCTGTCGAGCTAAGGGGAGTGTTCAGCCTGGAAGGAGTGTGCCGGCTCAGCGCTCTTGGTCGCCAGTACGCCTCCTCGGACCAGGATATCCTGCGCCGGCTCTGCGTACTGTGTCTCCGGTGCGTCTCCACAACCCAGTACGTCATGTGCCAACGCCCCGCAGTGGCCGGGCGAAATTAGCCATTCAGCCAGGACGGGTTGTGCAGGCTGTACGCTCGAGACCTCCAGTGCTTCCCCACAGCCCGGGGTAAACACATGTCAGAATGAAGCATTTGAATCAAATGGCAAACACTGCTTTCATAATAGTACATTTTTGGATATACCATGTTAACACTGTTGTTTTAAATCTAAAGCTCTTTGGTCTTTCATAGGCTTATCTACATTTCAATACAATGTTCTACAGTGAAAGTAATCTGCTGAGAGGGGTAACAAGTACACTGTAAACACCAATGCAATGTAGAAACAGAAAATATTTATTAGGCCAAACATTACTGTTGTATACAGTAGCATACAACAAAACCGTAAACCAAAAGTATATTCTTTAGAATACAGTAAAGAACACAATTGTGTGTGTGTGTGTGGGGTCCCGGGGCAGTCCAGGAATTGGTAGGGGGCAATCACCAGTGCTAAGCTACGCTTCATCTCTTCTCCGGCCTGGGTCTGGCCACAATACTATCCACATCACAAGATACGTTTTCTCTTGCCGAACATCGAGGGAAGTATCTCCTAGCATGGCGTATCCAACCTTGGACAGAGGCAACCTCTATGTCCCCACATGCGTCCTCCATTGCCTGGAGAAGCGGCATGCGGGCATAGGGTTGGCGATCATACACTTTCCAGCACCAGGCTGAGAAGAATTCCTCTATGGGATTTAGAAAAGGTGAATATGGGGGGTAGGTACAAAACTACAACTTGTGGATGGGTGGCAAACCAGTTTTGGACCAGAACAGCCCGGTGAAAACTAACATTGTCCCATAAAACCACAAATCTAGCAGGCTCCTGATCTGGATCAGGGACAAGCATTGTGTAAATTGCATCCAGAAAAGTGAGCATATGGCCGGTGTGGCATTGTGATGGAGGACCCCCGTTTTGAGTGATGGCAGCACACATAGTTATATTACCCCCACGCTGTCCAGGGACATTGGTAATTGCCCTCTGTCCTATTACATTTCTTCCGCGCCGCCTGGTTTTGGTGAGGTTGAAGCCAACCTCATCCACATAAATAAATTCATGGCGAATTACATGGGCATCCAGCTCCAATACTCTCTGTAACAGACAAAAGGATATACAGATGAGTAAATATGGTATGTCTGAAGTATTGGAAGTAGTGTTGCATACATACCTCTACAAAGTCATGTCGCATATTCTTGACTCTGTCAGAGTTTCTCTCAAATGGCACCTTGTAAAGTTGTTTCATCGTCACTCGGTGCCGTTGGAGGATGCGTTGTATGGTCGACAGGCTTACAGCATTGATGTTGTTAAATATGGTGTCATTATTCAAGATATGCTCTCTTATCTCTCAAATCCTAATTGTATTGTTGGCCAAAACCATATTTATAATTGCAGTCTCTTGTACTGTAAACAAGCGTCCTCGTCCTCCATGATGTCTTTGCCTTTCCACTCTGTACAGAATTCAAACACAGTATGTGTTCAGCATAGGAACTGTAAACAATGTACAAAAAAATGTAGTACAGCATGACAACCAACCTCATTCATTCAATGCAGTGAAGTAAATGGATGGCTTAGAGTTACAAATGTTTATGCAATACTATGCAGTCATACGTATTTTACAGTACATTACTGTAATGCTAAAACAGTCATTAGATAGTTGCATACCTGTTCTCATTTCTGAAGGTTCGAATTATGGACGCCACTGTAAATCGACTCAAGTTGGGCTGGACTCTCAGTCCAGCCTCTCTCATGGTCAAACCGTGGTTGATCACATGATCAACAAGTGTTGCCCTAATCTCATCAGAGATGGCTCTCCTTCCTTCTCTTCTTTGCCCTCGTCCTCTTCTTCCTCTTCCTCTCCCTCCTACTCCTCTTGCTCTCTGTCCATTGTTGGCATCCATTGTTCAAAACAGGTAATCTGACCTTTGACCTATTTATAGGCCTATACTACAGTAAAGCAGTGATTGGTTAGTGATCAGTTAAGCTATTAGTGTTTGCACATGTGAGGAGTGTGTGTGTGACCTGGGGAATAAGTGTAGCATGTTAATTGGTTGTGTTTGGAAAAGGAAAGCAAGTCACTTCCTGTTAGATGTTTGTGTTTTAGGTAGAGAATTGTAGTGTAGTGTTTTGAAAAAAGTGTTTTATGCAATTGACAACTGAGTCAAAGGCTGAGAAATAGCTTACGGTTTTGGATATTTGGTGTGTAGTTTTGCACTTTGAGTGAGAGGTTTCAAAAATCGTGTGACATGAAAAGATTTTGTGTGTAAGCAGTTGGAAAAAACTGTAATACACAAGAACACAAGAGCAACCATTCATAATACACTTGCCATTATAACATCTTCATGCATACTGAACTCATTTAGAGCAGCAGACACTGATTTGTTTGACCTCATTCTCTCTACATGTCAGATATTAAAACATGACAGTGCAATTTCTGCGGCTAGTTGATTTCCTCATTTGAACACTTCCTATAATCCAGATTGAGCACAAAGCATCTCAGCTGGGTCACTCAGACCCTTTCTCAGTAGGTCACTGGCTGCTGACAGGGCTATGACATGACTCGCACAAACTACTCAGCATGACCTTCGTTGAGATTCCACAAACATCTCCTGTTGATGACTCTCTGCAAGCGATGGCCGTCACGGCTCGTTTTCCCATTGAGACTGAGTCAATAAAAAAATTGTAATCTATTAATGCAAACAACTCAATTAAATATTAGCTTTTGTTTGAAGTCGAAAATAGACCGAACATTTTCACTCTAATTTGACCTATGCACTAACAAGGCTTTTAAGCATTTGCATCTTGACACCTGCTAGATTACTGTGAATGTATTGATATACTGTAGTTCAACAACAGATGTACTCACATTGAATGGGTTGATTAGGATTCAAACCTTCTCTCAAACAGCCTAATACATACTCTTAGAATAGGTTTACTCCATTAATGTATTTGGTCATGTAAAAGTGTTTTTTCATGTAAAACATTATCCCATTCCACTCATCCCATTCCACTTCTTTCTAGTCCAGGACTAGGTGTAATCTGCGAAACTGCTCCTTTACCCTACATCAATCAATCAATCACATGTATTTATAAAGCCCTTTTTACATCAGCCGATGTCACAAAGTGCTGTCTGTACAGAAACTCAGCCTAAAACCCCAAACAGCAAGCAATGCAGATGTAGAAGCACGGTGGCTAGGAGGAACCAGGCTCTGAGGGGTGGCCAGTCCTCTTCTGGCTGTGCCGGGTGGAGATAATAACAGAACATGGCCAAGATGTTAAAATGTTCATAGATGACCAGCAGGGTCAAATAATAATAATCACAGTGGTTGTAGAGGGTGACCGAGACTAATACATGTGACCTAGACTAATACATAGGCCTACTCCCTAGATGGGAAATGGACAAGGTAGTTGACAGCTTTTGTAACATATTTTGAAGCTGTAGATGGTGTATGTTCCTGCATAGGTAAAATTTCACTTAGAATTTCCAATATTTTTTGGCTATAGAAACAAGGTAATATTTCACTTAAAACATATATTTTTTAAATGAATTTCCTCGGAAGGTGTGATGACAGCACAAGTCCTGCCACATTATATAAGCGTTATATAATATTAAGGTACATTTATAGTGTAGTAACCTAGACATTTAGCAAATACTGACTCCCACAAGAAACTGCTTCTTGGAGCCGATTCAACCTCGCAGGTGTCTGGAACATTGGTGATTTCATGTGTGTGTGTATATGAAATGGATAGCTAGTTAGCAGTGCACTAATGGTGATGCCATCCACTCTGAGACCTAAAGTTGTTGTTTCTCTTGCTCTGAAAAACCTGTGGTTTTTGTGGCACAACTGGTAACACTACTTTGTGTTCAGAGAGTCACCGGTTCAAGCCCAGGTTAGGCCAAGGAAAAACATGGAAGCAACACTGTTATCCTCAGACAGTTCACACTCCCTGTAAGGACACCATTGTAATAGTGACACCCGTTTAAACTCACAGACATTATTTTAACGGTTTTAGAAACTTCAGGGTGTTTCCTATCCAATAGCATTAATTATGTGCATATCCTAGTTTCTGGGCCTGAGTGGCAGGTATTTTACTTTGGGCACGCCAGACTCTCCAAAACCGACACCTCGGTAGTTAAACAAATATAAAGATATGTTATATTTGAGATTCTTCATTTTAGCCACCCTTTGCCTTGATGACAGCTTTGCACACTCTTGGCATTCTCTCAACTTGCTTCATGAGGGAGAAGAATGGCGCCAGAGGGGAAGGCTGCCGTCTTATCGGCTCTTAACCAACCACGCTTTTTTGTTTGTTTTTGTTTTGTTTATTTTTTCACATTGTTCATAACCTGTTTTGTACATAATGTTGCTGCTGCCGTCTCTTATGACCGAAAAGAGCTTCTGGACATCAGAACTGTGATTGCTCATCTCAAACTGGACAAAGAGTTCTTCTTCAATGAGTCGGACGGGAGGGATGTAATACAGACACTCGACCAGGCCCAGATCCCCGTTATTTGCTGGAGAAGGAAACTGAGGTTTCGTGGAAAGAGATCAGGGTGCCTTGTAAGGATCAGGCGACGAGTGGCTAATCTGACCTTTCCTTCCGTCCTGCTAGCTAACGTTCAATCGCTGGAAAATAAATGGGACGAACTGAAAGCACGTTTATCCTACCAATGGGACACTAAAAACGGTAATATCTTATGTTTCACCGAGTCGTGGCTGAACGACGACATTAAGAACATACGGCTGGCGGGTTATACACTCTATGGGCAGGACAGAACAGCAGACTATGGTAAGACACGGGACGGGGGCCTATGCATTTATGTAAACAACAGCTGGTGCACGATATCTAAGGAAGTCTTGAGGTTTTGCTCGCTTGAGGTAGAGTATCACACGATAAGCTGTAGTGTGTGTATGCGTGGGCGCACTGTTTGTAGGTGCGTATGTGTGTGTAGGTAGGTAGCTAGTCATTTCAGATTCACTTGAAGGTGTTATGGAAAGCTGTGTGTGTATGTTTCTGCGTGTGTATGTATGCATGTGTGTGAGGAAGTCATACAAATTGTTTGCATAATGAAAAGAATATGGAGGATAAAATAATTCTCTCTCCCTCGCTGACGTCAGCAGAATTTATAGCGAGCCAATGAGTTTCACTTTTTCGTGACAGACCCCAGGTCACTCACCAGAATACTAAAACGTTTCCGTCAGGTACAGTTGAAGTCGGAAGTTTACATACACCTTAGCCAAATACATTTAAACTCAGTTTTTCACAATTCCTGGCATTTAATCCTAAGAAAAAATTCCCTGTCTTAGGTCAGTTAGGATCACCACTTTATTTTAAGAATGTGACATTTTTTCTCCAAAAAGTACGTCCCCATGTGCAGTTGCAAACCGTGGTCTGGCTTTTAAATGGCGGTTTTGGAGAAGTGGCTTCATCCTTGCTGAGCGGCCTTTCAGGTTATGTCGATATAGGACTCGTTTTACTGTGGATATAGATACTTTTGTACCTGTTTCCTCCAGCATCTTCATAAGGTCCTTTGCTGTTGTTCTGGGATTGATTTGCACTTTTCGCACCAAAGCACATCATCTCTAAGAGACAGAACGTTTCTCCATCCTGAGCAATATAACGGATGCGTGGTCCCATGGTGTTTATACTTGCGTACTATTGTTTGTACCAATGAACGTGGTACCTTCAGGCCTTTGGAAATTGTTCCCAAGGTTGAACCAGACTTGTGGAGATCTACAATTTTTTTTCTGAGGTCTTGGCTGATTTCTTTTGATTTTCCCATGATGTGAAGCAAAGAGGCACTGAGTTTGAAGGTAGGCCTTGAAATACATCCACATGTACACCTCCAAATGACTCTAATGATGTCAATTAGCCTAATAGAAGCTTCTAAAGCCATGACATCATTTTCTGGAATTTTCCAAGCTGTTTAAAGGCACAGTCAATTTAGTGTATATAAGCCTCTGACCCACTGGAATTGTGATACAGTGAATTATAACTGAAATAATCTGTCTGTAAACAATTGTTTGAAAAATTACTTGTGTCATGCACAAAGTAGATGTACTAACCAACTTGCAAACTATAGTTTGTTAACAAGAAATGTGTGGAGTGGTTAAAAAACTAGTTTTAATGACTCCAATCTAAGTGTATGTAATCTTCCGACTTCAACTGTAGCTTGCTAAAGGAGAATCATCCACCTGCCTCAGCAGATTGCTAGCCCCCCCAACAGTTCATTTAGAACGGAGTCCACGCTACATACACACACACAAATTAAGCTAATAGTGGAGATTTCAGAACCATGGACACCTGCGAGAGCTGAATTTTGTAGTTCCAACATTCAACACCATATGGCAGTGGATAGTGATAATAAGGCGCATGCCTTCCGCACTACACTCTTACATGCTGACCACTCCGTCCACATTGTTTACGCGAGCTTTGCAAAATAAATGTACACATACATGTTATTAAATTATTTCATCCAAACTGCTCGTGCCGCGTCAACGAGCATCTGAGTAGCCAGGTGCTAAAATAGAACTTGGTTGCAATGCATTTTATGCACACTTTGACAACAACAACATCTAGCCAGGTGGGAAGGGCCATCACTGACCCAGAGGACTGGGGGATCTCGCACACTGAGGCCAATGTCAGAAGGGTCTTTAATGAAGTCAACACCCTCAATGCCGCAGGCCCGACGGTATTCCAGGACGCGTTCTCAGAGCATGCGCAGAACAGCTGGCAGGCATATGCACAGTAATTTTCAACATTTCCTTGTCCCAGTCTGTAATCCACACATGTTTTAAGATGAACACAATCATCCCTGTTCCTAAGAACTCTAAGGCTTCAGGCCACTATGACTACCGCCAAGTATCACTCACTTCTGTCAACATGAAGTGCTTTGATAGGCTGGTTATGGCACACATTAACTTCTTAAGGAGCAGCAAGGTGCGCTTAAGCGCCCCACTCCCGACACTACCAGGTGAAATGCAAGGCGCCAAATTCAAAATCCAAAAGTTTAATTATTAAACATGCATCAATATACAAGTGTTTCGTAGTCATCAAAAGCTCTGCTTCTTGGCAATATCACAGCGTTGTCAGATTTCAAAAAGGCTTTACGGCGAAAGCACCACATTTGATTGTTTGAGGGTAGCACCTAACATATTTTTCATTACCATCATTTCATAAGCCTCCAAGGTTCACAGAAAACACATTTCACAGCGAAAACAAATCAATTACCTTTTGAAGAACCTCTGCAGAGGGCTTCCAAAGTGTCCAACAAAGACAATCCATGGTTCTTTTGTTAGAAAAAGTAATGTTATATTATATCCATAAATCTCTGTTTGGTTGGCGCGTTATAATCAGAAAAAACAGCGTTGACTCCTCCATTGAAACGTGAAGAGAACTCGTTCAACTTATACCTATAAACTTGTCCAAGAACAATCAAACATCATTGTAAATGTATCCTTAGGAACACTTTTATGTATAAATAGCATAATATTTCAACCAGAATATAAACTGGGCGATAAGAAAGGAAAAAAACAAAGGACACGCCTGCCGGGAGCGCGCATATACTTGTAAGGACATCTGAGGGGGCACTTCCTTATTCCTCTTCTTCTCTGCTCTAAAAGCATCTAAAATGAATAAGAACACTTTCTCGAGACTGTTGACATCCAGAGGAAGTGATAGGTACAGCATTGATATGCCCTTATATGGGCATTTTCATAAGGGAGGGGTTCCAAATGAGGCAATGTGTCAAAACCACTTTTTCCAGGACAGAAATTCCTCAGGGTTTCGCCTGCCATATCCGTTCTGTTTTACTCACAGACAAAATGTTAACACTGTTAGAGAACACTGTCAGAGTGTTTCCTATCCAATGGTACTAAATATGTGCATATCCTATTTTCTGGGCCTGAATGGGAGGCATTTTACTTTGGGCATGCCAGGGTCTCCAAAACGGTCACCTCGTGCGCTGCTCCCTAAGAAGTCAACTCCACTATCCCAGCCACCCTAGACGCACTCCGACAGAGGGTAGATGCGGAGGCACAGAGCCTGCAAGGAGGTCAATGGCACAGTCCCAGGGGAGATAAGGAGGGAGACAGGTGGCACTGGTCTTGGAGAAAACCTCCTGCAGGTCTTGGTATACCTCCGGGATGTTGGGAATACCTCCGGGATGTTCAGCAGGTCCTCCGGGATTCGGGTGCCCAGTCCGTGAATGTCATCCTCGACCATGGTGGGGTCATTACGTTGGAGCCATGGGAGGCCGAGGTTGATCTTGTGTACGGGTGCACTGATGATGAGGAAGGGAAGGCTTTCTTGATGTATGGACTCCACGGTGAAGGCGAGTGGTGCTGTTATGTGTGTGATAGTCCCGCATCCTAGTGGTCGATTATCCAGTGCTTGAACCAGAAACGGAGAGGAGAGCGGGTATGAGGTGATATTCAGGGAGGAGGCAAGGCCTGGTCAATAGAATTCCCCGGCGGGCACCGGAGTCCAGTAGAGCTGTAGAAACAACACGAGGGACAGCCAGCTAGTGAAATCGATACTAGAATGGGTTTGGAGGAAGTAATGATGATGGAATACTCATGCCTAATCCAAGAGACGGATGATCAAGTGGCCGTCCCCCTGCTCTTGTGGACCCCGGGTTGGAATGTACCGAACACCGTTGAAGTTGGTAACTCCTTGACTGCATTAGGGACAGAGCACCAGAGGCATGTGTTCCCTAACTCCATGGGTTCAGGCTCTGACTCAGAACAGTCAAAGGAGGAGGGAGAGAGGCGATTAGAGTGCCAACGCCCCCGAAGACGGTTATCGCGAGGAGAGGGTGTCGTCTCTGCATGCCAACTCCATCTGGACCTCATTGCGCAGTCCTCTTCTGAATAGGATGCAGAGTGCCGGCTCATTCCATCCGCCGGATGCAGCCACTTTCTGGAAGGTGGAGGCATACTCCGCAGCGGTCTGGCCTTCCTGGAGTAGGCACTCACCCCCCTCTCTGCCTTCCGTTGGATGATCGAAGACCCCCTGAACAAAGCCATGGCCCTCTCATAGGAACCCAGCTCCTCCTCTCCTCTCTCCCAGACAGCCGTAGTCCACTCCAGCAGGGAAATAACCATGGCAACCTTGGACCTCTCGGTGGTGGGGGCTCCCATCTGATGGGCAAAATTGGGGGTGCACTGGAGTAGCAACCGGTGGTTAGTAAACCGGCGACTTCGAGCGCTGGAGCGGGAAAGCATGAGTAGGCATGACAAGGCTTTTGATAAAGTACAATTGGAATTTATAAATACAGTGCCTTCGGAAAGTATTCCGAGCCCTTGACTTTTTCCACTTTTCGTTACGTTACAGCCTTATTCTAAAATGGATGAAAAAATGTATCCTCAGCAATCTACACACAATACCCCATAATGACAAAGTGAAAACAGGTTTTTAGAAATCCTTGATGAAAACCTGCTCCAGAGAGCTCAGGACCTCATACTGGGGTGAAGGTTCACATTCCAACATGACAACGACCCTAAGCACACGGCCAAGACAATGCAGGATTGGCTTCGCAACAAGTCTCTGAATGTCCTTGAGTGGCCCAGCCAGAGCCCGGACTTGAACCCGATCGAACATGAAATCAATTAAAATTTGATTGGTCACATACACATGGTTAGCAAATGTTAATGCGAGTGTAGCGAAATGCTTGTGCTTCTAGTTGCAGTAATATTACAGTGCAGTAATATCTAACAAGTAATCTAAAAAATACACAACGACTACCTTATACACACAAATGTAAAGGGATGAATAAGAATATGTACATATAAATATATGGATGAGCGATGGCCGTGCGTCATAGGCAAATGCAGTAGATGGTATGGGATACAGTACAGTATATACAGTCAGAAGTTTACATACATTTATGATGTAGTCATTAAAAATCGTTTTTCAACCACTCCACAAATTTCTTGTCATGGTAAAATCAAAAGAAGTCAGCCAAGACCTCAGAAAATAAATTGTAGACCTCCACAAGTCAAGTTCATCATCTGTATAAACAATAGTACGCAAGCCACGCAGCCACGCAGCCGTCATACCGCTGAGGAAGGAGACATTCCGTCTCCTAGAGATGAACGCACTTTGGTGCAAAAAGTGCAAATCATTCACAGGACATCATCAAAGGACCTTGTGAAGTTGCTGGAGGAAACAGGTACAAAAGTATCTTTATCCACATTTAAACGAGTCCTATATTGACATAACCTGAAAGGCCGCTCAGAAAGGAAGAAGCCACTGCTCCAAAACTGCCATAAAAAAAGCCAGGTTATGGTTTTTAACTGCACATGGAGACAAAGATTGTACTTTGTGGAGAAATGTCCTCTGGTCTGATGAAACAAAAATGGAACTGTTTGGCCATAATGACCATCGTTATGTTTGGAGGAAAAAGGGGGAGGCTTGCAAGCTGAAGAACACCATCCCAACCATGAAGCATGGGGGTGGCAGCATCATGGTGTGGGGGTGCTTTGCTGCAGGAGGGACTGGTGCACTTCACAAAATAGATGGCATCATGAGGATGGAAAATGATGTGGATATATTGAAGCAACATCTCAAGACATCAGTCAGGAAGTTAAATCGCAAATGGGTCTTCCAAATGGACAATGACCCCAAGCATACTTCCAAAGTTGTGGCCAAATGGCTTAAGGATAAAAAAGTCAAGGTATTGGAGTGGCCATCACAAAGCCCTGACCTCAATCCTATGAAAAATGTGTGGGCAGACCTGAAAAAGTGTGTGCGAGCTAGGAGGCCTACAAACCTGACTCAGTTACACCAGCTCTGTCAGGAGGAATGGGCCAAAATTCACACAACTTATTGTGGGAATCTTGTGGAAGGCTACCCGAAACGTTTGACCCAAGTTAAACAATTTAAAGGCAATGCTACCAAATACTAATTGAGTGTATGTGAACTTCTGACCCACTGGGAATGTGATGAAATAAATAAAAGCTGAAATAAATCATTCTCTCTACTATTATTCTGACATTTCACATTCTTAAAATAAAGTGGTGATCCTAACTGACCTAAGACAGGGACTTTTTACTAGGATTAAATGTCAGGAATTGTGGAAAAACTGAGTTTAAATGTATTTGGCTAAGGTGAATGTAAACTTCCGACTTCAACTGTACATATGAGATGAGTAATGTAGGATATGCAGACATTATTAAAGTGGCATTATTGAAAAGGACTAGTGACAACTTTATTAAATCCATGTATTAAATGTATTAAAGTGGCAAGAGATTTGAGTCTGTATGTTGTCAGCAGCCACTCTATGTTAGTGATGGCTGTTCAACAGTCTGATGGCTTTGAGATAGAAGCTGTTTTTCAGTCTCTCGGTCCCAGCTTTGATGCACCTGTACTGACCTTGCCTTCTGGATGATAGCGGGGTGAATAGGCAGGTGCTCGGGTGGTTGTTGTCCTTGATTATCTTTTTGGCCTTCCTGTGACATTGGGTGCTGTAGGTGTCCTGGAGGGCAGATAGTTTGCAGATAGTGATGCGTTGTGCTACCCTCTGGAGAGCCTTGAAGTTGTTGGCGGAGCAGTTGCGTACCAGGCGGTGATACAGCCTGACAGGATGCTCTCGATTGTGCATCTGTAAACCTTTGTCAGTGTTTTTGGTGGCAAGCCAAATTTCTTCAGCCTCCTGAGGTTGAAGAGGCGCTGTTGCACCTTCTTCACCACGCTGTCTGTGTGGGTGGACCATTTCAGTTTGTCCATGATGTGTACGCTGAGGATCTTAAAACTTTCCACCTTCTCCACTACTGTCCCGTCGATGTGGATGGGGGGTTGCTCCCTCTGCTGTTTCCTGAAGTCCATGATCATCTCCGTTGTTTTGTTGGAGAGACCTGAGAATAGCTATGCAGCAACGCTCCTCATCCAACCTGACAGAGGTTGAGAGGATCTGCAGACAGAGAAGAATGGGAGAAACTCTCCAAATCCAGGTTTGCCAATCTTGTAGCGTCATACCCAAGAAGACTTGAGGCTGTAATCGCTGCCAAAGGTGCATCAACAAAGTACTGAGTAAAAGGTCTGAATACTTATGTAAATGTGTTATTTCTTTATTATAATTTTACATCAAAAATGTCTAAACACCTGTTTTGCTTAGTCATTATATGTTATTGTGTGTAGATTGATGAGGAAACTGTCATCTATTTTAGGATAAGGCTGTAATCTAACAAAATGTGGAAAAAGTCAAGGGGTCTGAATACTTTCCAACGGCAATGTAAATGCCTGGAATATTTCAATTTTGGAGAATCTCTTATACAATGGGTTAAAGTTATGTATAGTAACCCTAGGTGCAAAATAGTAAATAATGGCTACTTCTCATGAAGTATTAAACTGTCAAGAGGAGTAAAACAAGGTTCTCCACTATCGGAGTATCTATTTATTATGGCCATCGAAATGTTAGCTATTAAATTCTGATCCAACAATAATATTGTCATGACTGTCCACAAAAATCCAAATAGGTCAGATCAGGTTTGCAATTAATAACTTAAATCAAACTCCCTTTCACCCTGGGGGGGACTAGTGGGGGTTAACAACTCACGCCCTGTTGTAAATCAAGGGAGAAGATCCAGGCTTGCGCTCTCAAGATTCACCAGGAATGTTCTTTGTTTCAACAGACTTTTCCTTCTGAAACTCTAACACGTCCAAAAGCGAATACTGTAACAATATTTCTAACACAGAATGTGAGGAATGGTCAAAGGCAATCTATAGAACACTTTGTTTGTTATTTTGTGATGTCATTAAAAATGCAATAAAGGAAATACTGTAACCTGGAAAGTATACCCACTACATGTATGAAGTTTACATACTATGCGTTGTGCATGTAATATGAAAACATTTAGAGTGTTTTGATTTGAGAAGTTACAGTGAGGGGAAAAAAAGCATTTGATCCCCTGCTGATTTTGTACGTTTGCCCACTGACAAATAAATGATCAGTCTATAATTTTAATGGTAGGTTTATTTGAACAGTGAGAGACAGAATAACAACAAAAAAAATCCAGAAAAACGCATGTGAAAAATGTTATAAATTGATTTGCATTTTAATGAGGGAAATAAGTATTTGACCCCTCTGCAAAACATGACTTAGTACTTGGTGGCAAAACCCTTGTTGGCAATCAGAGGTCAGATGTTTCTTGTAGTTGGCCACCAGGTTTGCACACATCTCAGGAGGGATTTTGTCCCACTCCTCTTTGCAGATCTTCTCCAAGTCATTAAGGTTTCGAGGCTGACGTTTGGCAACTCGAACCTTCAGCTCCCTCCACAGATTGTCTATGGGATTAAGGTCTGGAGACTGGCTAGGCCACTCCAGGACCTTAATGTGCTTTTTCTTGTTTTGTGTCATTGTCATGCTGGAATACCCATCCACGACCCATTTTCAATGCCCTGGCTGAGGGAAGGAGGTTCTCACCCAAGATTTGACGGTACATGGCCCCGTCCATCGTCCCTTTGATGCGGTGAAGTTGTCCTGTCCCCTTAGCAGACTTCAGACGGGTATGTATATGTGCTTTCTTGAGCAGGGGGACCTTGCGGGCGCTGCAGGATTTCAGTCCGTCACGGCGTAGTGTGTTACCAATTGTTTTCTTGGTGACTTTATATCTCAACACGAGGTGGAGACAATAAATTCCCCTCCCGGACAATCACTGGTGCGGCTGATTATCTATCCTAAGTAAAATATCTTCGAAAGTGAATATAAGTAGGACCATCCTGTTACTCTTCTCAAACCATCGATACGGAATGCTAGTCTATCTTCAAAGAAGCCTCTTCGAGAGTGAATGGAAGGAAAGTCAACTCTGTAGTTCTGTTCAGGACTACACATCAAGTCACCGGATACCGGACAACTACAGAGAAGGACAACAGTAGAAAATCAGAGCCTTACAAGTGTGCCGCAAAAAGGCCCAACTCCCTTTCCAAGGCTGCCTTGTTCACTGAGAAAGATCCCCTGCAAACCCAGGCATTTCACGTAAATACATAAAAAAAACAGTATAATCTTTGTAAATTATATTATGAATAGGACTGGTGGAGTTACACTATGTCACACATGCAGCTAACAAAAATAAATGGAAATGTCTGCTCTAAATTACAACCAACTAATTTCAGCAATACTGCAACAATGGAAGAGGGAGGTGGAAGGGGGAAAAAGCAAGGAACTTGTCTATTCGCCCTGCATTAAAGACCAAAATTGGTTAAAGGAAATATTTGTGATAAATAAAAATGTGTACCAGTTTCATTTCAGGACCAAAACATTGACAGCTGTGCCATATAGATTGCAAAATAGTTAGATTAGATTTTCGATGTACCAATTCCATGGAACATGGTTTATGAGCTGATATACAAAACGATGCCGGATTCAGAACTTAGAATTTTCCAATTTAAATGATTACACAACATTCTTCTAACCAATGTTTTATATATATATTAATATATATATATATATATATATATATATATATTGTGGTGGCCAGAAGGAAACACAGTCCCTCACCACACAGCACAGTCACCTGCAGCACCATGGAGAGCACCATCAGAGGTCGACACAAGGTCTGGGCTAAGCAGAGATGTTCAGGACCAAGGACAGCCCTAACCCAGGTGTGCACAATTTCCCCTTTGACAGGGAGCCTCGGCTGCAGGCTGTTGGGCCCAATTAGTAGCCACATTAAAGAGGACAAAGAAGCCACAGTGAGGGGAAGGAGAGGCAGGAGGAGAGAGCGGACACGGATTGTTGGAGGTATCCCAGCCCAGGCTTTGGACCATTCAGAACCCAACCACCCTCTTGGAGATAGAGGCCTAGTGGGGGACGTGAGTAGAATAAATCCACCTTGTCTAATTCTACACCTCTTCTGCCTCCCTTCCAGAAGTAGACGGACGCCAGAAGGAGCAGCCGGCAGGAAGAAGAGTGACCTGAGTTACAGTTTCCTCCCTTTTCCCTTTCCCCTCCTTTTGAGAAATAAAGAAACCTAAGTTTGCCCCACTGAAACTCTGCCCAGTGAATGATTTTCTGCAACCTCCGGAGTTAAGCCCTCCCAGTCCTGAGAGGGGGGAGGTTACATATGGTGGAGGATGCGGGCAAGAGTTAAGCCTCACTTAGGATTCAGACAGTGAAGAGAAACACCAAGAAAATGGAGGAAGCCCTGACCGCCATTCTGCAGGCTCAAACCACACTGAACGCAGCGGTCACCGAGCTTTGCCGAAGGACTGAGGCACATGGTAGGAGACCCCAAGATTATCTGACCAAAATGACTGGAGAAGATGATGTTGAAACCTACCTCGATCTCTTTGAAAAAACTGCCCAAAGGGAGAGATGGCCCAGGACAGACTGGGCGAACCTGATACTCCCTCTGCTAACGGGGGGGAGGCACAGAAGGCCTGCCGGGACCTCACCGTTGATGAGGTAACCAATTATGAAGTGGTCAAGAGATCGATCCTCGCACAATATGGGCTCAGTCTGCCTGCCAAGGCCCAGCGTGTCCATAGCTGGGAATACCATCCGTCACTTCCAGCGCGGGCTCAAGTAACCACGTTAACTCGCCTGGTGAGAAGCTGGCTAGAGGAAGGAGATGCGCCCCCTGCTGTAGAAAGAGTAGTGATTGATCGATGCACACGTGGCCTGCCGGCAGATGCAAAAAAATATGTGGCTCAACAAGGACCACAAAGCGTAGGTGCCTTGATCGCACTGCTAGAAAACCACCAGGTGACTGTGAGCTTGTTGAAGCCTGAAGTACCCAAAAACCCCTCTTGGAGACCGAGGCAAGAGCGAGAGTCCTCTAAGAAACACCCCGAAGCAGTCCAAACAAGACCCCTAAAAGCCCAAGGAAACGGGAAGGATGAAAGGCCTTTGAGAAACCCTGCTCCATTTCGATGCTTCGCATGTGGGAGGGAGGGACACGTAGCCCGGGATTGCCCAGGCCGAGCGGAGCTAATGCCCACGGCCAGTACCTCAGAAACAAGGTTCCCATGCCATTTTCTTACCACCTGCTGGGCTCATGAGGGGGCAGCCGCCCCCTAAGGTCCCTGTTAAGATTGGGGGCAAAGACACAGAAGCCCTTATAGACTCAGGCAGTATGGTAACACTAATCCGACCAGAGTTTGCAGGGCCTAGCCTGGGAAGAGAGATCTCTGTGTCCTGTATTCATGGGGACACCAGGAACTACCCAACTGCAGAACTAAACATGGTCACCCCACGGGGACAGTTCCGAGTACAAGCAGGGGTCGTGGAACACTTGCCAGTCCCTGTCCTGGTCGGCCGAGACTGTCAAGCATTTTCTGCCTACTGGACCAACCGAGCTACAAAGGTGAAGAGACCTACCCGGCGCAGAAGAGGAGACCGTCTGTCAAATCACGGCGCTGCTCTAATCCAGGCCAATGCAACTAGCCCTGAAGAGTCCCTCCATGATGATCGAGGGGGAGGAACATCCTTCTGACTCCACTACCACTGCCTCAGAAGATCCCGAAAGTGTACAGATTCGTGACGACATAGAATGTCATGAAGTATTTTCGGAATTTCCCCCAGCAGAAACCCTCCAGGAGGGAAGGCTGGGACAGTTTGGCACGGCTCAACTACAAGACCCGGTGCTGAGCCAAGCATGGGGGGAATGTCCAGGTGGTTGAGGGCCAGCCACAAGTTGGGGTGAGTAGACTTACTTACCCACATTTTATGATCAAGAACAGATTGTTGTACAGAGTGGATCAGCGAAGGGGCGAAATTATAGAACAGTTGTTGGTCCCCAGGCCATATGCCACTAAGGTGTTATATTTAGCCCACACTCACCTGCTAGGGGGCCATTTGGGGGCAGAAAAGACCTATGAAAGGATCCTCACACGGTTCTATTGGCCCGGGGTCAAAAAAGCGGTCGAAGATTACTGTCGTCACTGTTCTGAATGTCAACTCAACAGCCCCAAGGTGACATATCGAAACCCACTTGTTCCTCTGCCGATCATTGAGACCCCTTTCAGCAGGATTGCACTGGACATTGTGGGGCCGCTGCCAAAATCGAACCGTGGACACCGATACATTCTAGTCATCCTTGACTACGCCTCCCGATTCCCGGAGGCCATACCTCTTCGATCAGCCACCTCCAAGGCCGTGGCCAGAGAACTGGTCCAACTCTTCAGCTGGGTGGGGATAGCAGACGAGATCCTTACTGACCAAGGCTCGTGCTTCATGTCTACTGTGATGAAAGAGACCTGCCGACAACTTAAGGTGAAGCAACTCAAAACCTCCATATACCACCCCCAGACTGATGGGCTTGTAGAGAGATTTAACAAAACCCTTAAACAAATGTTAAAGAAGGTGATTGACATTGATGGGAAAAATTGGGACCACCTGTTGCCATATGTCTTGTTCTCTATTCGAGAAGTCCCACAGAGCTCCACTGGTTTTTCACCCTTTGAACTCCTCTATGGGCGACGACCTCGAGGGATTCTGGACCTCGCTAAAGAGAGTTGGGAACAGCAGCCATCACCACATCGCACCGTCATTGAACATGTGGAACAGATGCACGACCGAATGGACAGAGTCTGGCCAATTGTAAGGGAACACATGCAACAGGCCCAACAACAGCAAGCCAAAATATACAACAGGGGGGCGAAGATTAGAGAATTCCACCCTGGAGAAAAGGTATTAGTTCTAGTCCCATCCAACAAGTGCAAATTCCTGGCCAAGTGGCTGGGACCCTATGAGATTGTAGAGCGGTTGGGCCCCGTCAACTACAGAGTACGCCAACCCGGCCGAAGGAAAGGCCAGCAAATCTACCATATAAACCTTCTGAAATCGTGGCAAGAACCTATCCCCCCTCCAAGCGACGTTCTCACAGCCAGTGTCACTTCTCCTGGGACCCCGCAGGTAAAGATGGGTACCCAGCTCTCCCCCAGGCAAAAGCAGGAGTTCACGAGAACTTGTATGGCGAAACCGTGGCGTCTTCTCTGATCTGCCTGGACGGACATCCCTTATCGCCCATGATATAGTCACAGAACCGGGGAAGGTTGTTAGACTTCGACCTTACCGGATCCCAGAAGCAAAAAGGGAAGCCATCTGGACGGAGGTAAAGAAAATGCTGGAGCTAGCGGTTATAGAGGAATCCCAAAGTGCATGGTCCAGTCCTATCGTCCTAGTACCAAAACCCGATGGGAGCACACGATTCTGCAATGACTACAGAAAGTTAAATGAAGTTTCCCAATTTGACACTTACCCTATGCCCAGGATAGATGAATTGATCGAGAGATTGGGGCCTGCACGATTCATCACAACCCTCGACTTGACAAAAGGGTACTGGCAAGTACCGCTAACCCCCCAAGCCAGACCAAAAACCGCCTTCTCCACTCCTGAGGGGGCCTTTCAATACCGGGTTCTTCCTTTTGGGATCCATGGGGCACCAGCCACATTTCAAAGACTCATGGATAGAGTCCTCCGTCCACACCAGCAATATGCGGCTGCATATCTGGACGACATTGTTATCCACGACAGGAGTTGGGAGGAACATCTTCACCATCTAGAAGCGGTCTTACAAGCATTACGGTCAGCGGCTCTCACAGCGAACCCAAGCAAGTGTTCACTCGCCCAAGAAGAGGCCAACTACCTAGGGTACACTGTTGGCAGAGGAAATGTGAAACCCCAACCTAAGAAGGTTGATTCCATACTCACCTGGCTGACCGCAAACCAAGAAACAGGTAAGGACCTTCCTGGGGCTACTTGGTTACTACCGAGCATTCATACCTGGCTTTGCCACAAAAGCAGCCCCCCTAACTGAACTGACCCGCAAGTACCTCCCAAACCAGGTGAGATGGACCGAAGAAGCAGAACTGGCCTTCATCGAGCTTAAGTAAGCCCTCTGTGGTGAACCAGTCCTGCAAGCCCCAAACTTCGACAAACCGTTTGTTCTACACACAGACGCCTCTGAAGTAGGGGTCGGCGCTGTACTGTCTCAGTTGCAGGACGGTATGGAACACCCAGTCATGTTCATTAGCCGTAAGTTGCTGCCCCCAGAGAGGAATTATGCCACGGTTGAAAAGGAATGTCTTGCTGTAAAATGGGCGATTGAAAAATGTAGATATTACCTGTTGGGTCGAGAATTTGTCTTGGTAATTGATCATGCCCCGTTTAAATGGATGTCTCAAAACAAAGGGAAAAATGCACGAATCACACGCTGGTTTCTTCAGTTGCAGGACTTCCAGTTTAAAGTGGAACACCGGGCTGGGAAGTCTCATGCAAATGCTGATGCCATGTCCAGGAGGCATGACTGCTTTTGGGCGTGCGCTCCAAACAGGCGCTTGGAGCTGGGAAAGGGGGTATGTGGTGGCCAGAAGGAAACACAGTCCCTCACCACACAGCACAGTCACCTGCAGCACCATGGAGAGCACCATCAGAGGTCGACACAAGGTCTGGGCTAAGCAGAGATGTTCAGGACCAAGGACAGCCCTAACCCAGGTGTGCACAATTTCCCCTTTGACAGGGAGCCTCGGCTGCAGGCTGTTGGGCCCAATTAGTAGCCACATTAAAGAGGACAAAGAAGCCACAGTGAGGGGAAGGAGAGGCAGGAGGAGAGAGCGGACACGGATTGTTGGAGGTATCCCAGCCCAGGCTTTGGACCAGTCAGAACCCAACCACCCTCTTGGAGATAGAGGCCTAGTGGGGGACGTGAGTAGAATAAATCCACCTTGTCTAATTCTACACCTCTTCTGCCTCCCTTCCAAAAGTAGACGGACGCCAGAAGGAGCAGCCGGCAGGAAGAAGAGTGACCTGAGTTACAGTTTCCTCCCTTTTCCCTTTCCCCTCCTTTTGAGAAATAAAGAAACCTAAGTTTGCCCCACTGAAACTCTGCCCAGTGAATGATTTTCTGCAACCTCCGGAGTTAAGCCCTCCCAGTCCTGAGAGGGGAGGTTACAATATATATATATATATATATACACATATAACAACACACACACACACACACACACATACACACACACACACACACACATTGTTCTGTTAAAAAATAAATGATAGTCCCACTAAGCGCAAACCAGATGGGATGGCGTATCGCTGCAGAATGCTGTGGTAGCCATGCTGGTTAAGTGTCACCAGGAAACCACCATCACACCTCCTCCATGCTTCACGTTGCAACCACACAGGTGGAGATCATCCGTTCACCTACTCTGCGTCTCACAAAGACACGGCGGTTGGAACCAAAAATCTCAAATTTGGACTCATCAGACCAAAGGACAGATTTCCACCGGTCTAATGTCCATTGCTCTTGGTTCTTGGCCCAAGCAAGTCTCTTCTTATTATTGGTTTCCTTTAGTAGTGGTTTCAGTAATTTGACCATGAAGGCCTGATTCACACAGTCTCCTCTGAACAGTTGATGTTGAGATGTGTCTGTTACTTGAACTCTGTGAAGCATTTATTTGGGCTGCAAATTCTGAGGCTGGTATCTCTAATAAACGTATCCCCTGCAGCAGAGGTAACTCTGGGTCTTCCATTCCTGTGGCGGTCCTCAGTTTCAGTTTCCTCATAGCTCTTGATGGTTTTTGCAACTGCACTTGAAGAAAGTTATCTTCTGTATCCCCCAATTCACTTTTAGGAAGGCACACCTGTTAATTGAAATGCATTCCAGGTGTCAACCTCATGAATCTGGTTGAGAGAATGCCAAGATTGTGCAAAGCTGTCATCAAGACAAAGGGTGGCCATTTGAAGAATGTCAAATATAAAATATATTTAGATTTGTTTAACACTTTTTGAGTTACTACATGATTCTATATGTGTTATTTCATAGTTCTGATGTCTTCACTATTATTCTACAATTTAGAAAATAGTAAAAATAAAGAAAAACCCTTGAATGAGGTAGATGTTCTAAAACTTATCACCGTTAGTGTAGATAAATACAATGACAGGTTAAAATCAGGCAAAGAGCCAAAAGGATAAAAGCATGTTCGCCTTTATCCTCGTTTCCAACTACGGTCATTTCTCTCCGGGATCCTACGGACGTCCCTATCCTATCTCTCGATAACTCTAGGCAGCATTCTACCTTCTCCTTACAGTTTTCAGCAATTATCTTTGCCGTAGACTTTCTCATGTGAACTAAAATCCCGATGCTGTGTTTTAACATTTAAGAACGTCAGATTTTCGCTTGCTATACGGCTTTCGAAAACAAACGGCTCGTATCTATCATTAGCGAGAAAGAGTCCTTCCAATAAAATAATACACTTACTGTAGCAGTGTAGCACAGATCCATACATCTATGGGTGCCTCGATCCGAAGAAACTACACTTCCGCTACATTTCCCGAGTTACGCTTACACACAGGTGTTCGGAACATGCTAGATAGCTAATTTGCACAGGTGGTCACCTCTGTCTTGCGTAAAGAAGCGCTGTTAGATGGAGATATGGTTAGTGTGGGAACACTAACCCTATCAAGGTGTGTATCAATTGAACCTTTTGTTTTTTGAAAATAATTTCTCGCTGATATGAAAGATAAGGTCTTTATGCTTCCATACGGAAAGTGATTATGTGTTAATGTTCAGATTGAGCTGTCACGGATCCCTCCGGAACTGTCATTGCACACACCTGGCCCCAATTAGCAATCAGTAGTGTTTGTATATACAGTGGGGCAAAAAAGTATTTAGTCAGCCACCAATTGTGCAAGTTCTCTCACTTAAAAAGATGAGAGAGGCCTGTAATTTTCATCATAGGTACACTTCAACTATGACAGACAAAATGAGGAAAGAAAATCCAGAAAATCACATTGTAGGATGTTTAATGAATTTATTTGCAAATTATGGTGGAAAATAAGTATTTGGTCACATACAAACAAGCAAGATTTCTGGCTCTCACAGACCTGTAACAACTTCTTTAAGAGGCTCCTCTGTCCTCCACTCGTTACCTGTATTAATGGCACCTGTTTGAACTTGTTATCAGTATAAAAGACACCTGTCCACAACCTCAAACAGTCACACTCCAAACTCCACTATGGCCAAGACCAAAGAGCTGTCAAAGGACACCAGAAACAAAATTGTAGACCTGCACCAGGTTGGGAAGACTGAATCTGCAATAGGTAAGCAGCTTGGTTTGAAGAAATCAACTGTGGGAGCAATTATTAGGAAATGGAAGACATATAAGACCACTGATAATCTTCCTCGATCTGGGGCTCCACGCAAGATCTCACCCGTGGGGTCAAAATGATCACAAGAACGGTGAGCAAAAATCCCAGAACCATACAGGGGACCTAGTGAATGACCTGCAGAGAGCTGGGACCAAAGTAACAAAGCCTACCATCAGTAACACACTACGCCGCCAGGGACTCAAATCCTGCAGTGCCAGACGTGTCCCCCTGCTTAAGCCAGTACATGTTCAGGCCCGTCTGAAGTTTGCTAGAGAGCATTTGGATGATCCAGATGAGGATTGGGAGAATGTCATATGGTCAGATGAAACCAAAATAGAACTTTTTGGTAAAAACTCAACTCGTCGTGTTTGGAGGACAAAGAATGCTGAGTTGCATCCAAAGAACACCATACCTACTGTGAAGCATGGGGGTGGAAACATCATGCTTTGGGGCTGTTTTTCTGCAAAGGGACCAGGACGACTGATCCGTGTAAAGGAAAGAATGAATGGGGCCATGTATCGTGAGATTTTGAGTGAAAACCTCCTTCCATCAGCAAGGGCATTGAAGATGAAACGTGGCTGGGTCTTTCAGCATGACAATGATCCCAAACACACCGCCTGGGCAACGAAGGAGTGGCTTCAGAAGAAGCATTTCAAGGTCCTGGAGTGGCCTAGCCAGTCTCCAGATCTCAACCCCATAGAAAATCTTTGGAGGGAGTTGAAAGTCCGTGTTGCCCAGCGACAGCCCCAAAACATCACTGCTCTAGAGGAGATCTGCATGGAGGAATGGGCCAAAATACCAGCAACAGTGTGTGAAAACCTTGTGAAGACTTACAGAAAACGTTTGACCTCTGTCATTGCCAACAAAGGGTATATAACAAAGTATTGAGATAAACTTTTGTTATTGACCAAATACTTATTTTCCACCATAATTTGCAAATAAATAAATAAAAAATCCTACAATGTGATTTTCTGGATTTCTTTTTCTCATTTCGTCTGTCATAGTTGAAGTGTACCTATGATGAAAATTACAGGCCTCTCTCATCTTTTTAAGTTGGAGAACTTGCACAATTGGTGGCTGACTAAATACTTTTTTGCCCCACAGTAAGTGCCCTTTGGTTCTCCATTGGGCTGTTGATTGTTGTACTATGTCCGTTGGTGCATGTGAGTACCTGTGCTGTGTGTTTTGGCTGTCGTGCCATGTTGGATTGCGCAGATGATTCCGTCCTGTGTTTTGATCATTGTGCGCGTCTGTATTTATTTCAGGTACTCCTTGCTTTTTTGTTTGGGGTTTCAACCCTGTGTCTTTTTGTTACGTGTTTGTTTCATTTTTGTCCCAATGCCTATGCACGGCACGCTGTCATTTGGGTAATAAAAACCTATATTACGCATTCCTGCGCTTGTCTCCCTTCCCTTTATACCAACGTTACAGAATAATCGACCAAAAGGGGAGACAGCGGGAATGGACCATCCGACGATGCTCGACCGGTCCGTCCAATGCCACTGCTACTGGTCCGTCCGGCGACACTCGACCGGTCCGTCCGATGCCACTTCTACTGATCCGTAAAAACGCCACTGCTACTGGTCCGTCCGACGACGCTCGGCCCGTCCGTCCGACGCCACTGCTACGGGTCCTTCCGACGCCGCAACTACAGCAGCTACAACTGGGTCGTCTGACGTCGCCACAAAGGTTCTGTCCGACGACGACGCAACTTCGGCAGCTGCATCAGGTCCTGATCGACCCGCACTGCGTTCCTGTGATTGTCCTCGAGGTGTCGTGGAATATTTAATCAAAATATGATACCTTACTGGAACTTGTGAATTCAAAATAAGACCTTTAATGCAAAATATCAGAGGCCGTGCTGAACCATGGAACAACTGAATTCTGAACAGCAGAGCATGGTCTTTATAGTATTTCCTCCTTACATTAAGCATATGGACAACCCCCATATGCTGACACATTTTCCCTTATGACCTTTTCTAAAGGTACTTTGTTACATTTTCTGTTGACATCCTGCTTCTTCATGTGTGGTTATCAGTTCCATATGTCTGTTCTGCTGAAATCCTGTTTCTACATGTCTGTTTATCAGTTCCATATGTCTTTTCTGCTGACATCCTGTTTCTACTGGAGTCAACTGTTCAACTATCTAGCTTTGGCCATTTACCTGAGCTCAGCAGATATTCTGCTCACATACAGTGGGGAAAAAAAGTATTTAGTCAGCCACCAATTGTGTAAGTTCTCTCACTTAAAAAGATGAGAGAGGCCTGTAATTTTCATCATAGGTACACGTCAACTATGACAGACAAAATGAGGAAAAAAAATCCAGAAAATCACATTGTAGGATTTTGTATGAATTTATTTGCAAATTATGGTGGAAAATAAGTATTTGGTCAATAACAAAAGTTTATCTCAATACTTTGTTATATACCCTTTGTTGGCAATGACAGAGGTCAAACGTTTTCTGTAAGTCTTCACAAGGTTTTCACACACTGTTGCTGGTATTTTGGCCCATTCCTCCATGCAAATCTCCTCTAGAGCAGTGATGTTTTGGGGCTGTCGCTGGGCAACATGGACTTTCAAAGATTTTCTATGGGGTTGAGATCTGGAGACTGGCTAGGCCACTCCAGGACCTTGAAATGCTTCTTCTGAAGCCACTCCTTCAAGGATTGCCCGGGCGGTGTGTTTGGGATCATTGTCATGCTGAAAGACCCAGCCACGTTTCATCTTCAATGCCCTTGCTGATGGAAGGAGGTTTTCACTCAAAATCTCACGATACATGGCCCCATTCATTCTTTCCTTTACACGGATTAGTCGTCCTGGTCCCTTTGCAGAAAAACAGCCCCAAAGCATGATGTTTCCACCCCCATGCTTGACAGTAGGTATGGTGTTCTTTGGATGCAACTCAGCATTCTTTGTCCTCCAAACACGACGAGTTGAGTTTTTACAAAAAAAATATATTTTGGTTTCATCTGACATTCTCCCAATCCTCATCTGGATCATCCAAATGCTCTCTAGCAAACTTTAGACGGGCCTGAACATGTACTGGCTTAAGCAGTGGGACACGTCTGGCACTGCAGGATTTGAGTCCCTGGCGGCGTAGTGTGTTACTGATGGTAGGCTTTGTTACTTTGGTCCCAGCTCTCTGCAGGTCATTCACTAGGTCCCCCCGTGTGGTTCTGGGATTTTTGCTCACCGTTCTTGTGATCATTTTGACCCCACGGGGTGAGATCTTGCGTGGAGCCCCAGATCGAGGAAGATTATCAGTGGTCTTGTATGTCTTCCATTTCCTAATAATTGCTCCCACAGTTGATTTCTTCAAACCAAGCTGCTTACCTATTGCAGATTCAGTCTTCCCAACCTGGTGCAGGTCTACAATTTTGTTTCTGGTGTCCTTTGACAGCTCTTTGGTCTTGGCCATAGTGGAGTTTGGAGTGTGACTGTTTGAGGTTGTGGACAGGTGTCTTTTATACTGATAACAAGTTCAAACAGGTGCCATTAATACAGGTAATGAGTGGAGGACAGAGGAGCCTCTTAAAGAAGAAGTTACAGGTCTGTGAGAGCCAGAAATCTTGCTTGTTTGTATGTGACCAAATACTTATTTTCCACCATAATTTGCAAATAAATTCATAAAAAATCCTACAATGTGATTTTCTGGATTTTTTTTCCTCATTTTGTCTGTCATGGTTGAAGTGTACCTATGATGAAAATTACAGGCCTCTCTCATCTTTTTAAGTGAGAGAACTTGCACAATTGGTGGCTGACTAAATACTTTTTCCCCCACTGTATGTCTTATTCGTTATATATGTTTTTCTCTCTCAATACTTCAAAGTGGTCAGTCAGAATACTGGAAATGTAATCATTGTCATTGTCAAAGGGTACTGTCACAGATCCCTCCGGAACTGTCATTGTGCACACCTGGCCCCAATTAGCAATCAGTAGTGTTTGTATATATGTGCCCTTTGGTTCTCCATTGGGCTGTCGATTGTTGTACTATGTCCGTTGGTGCATGTGAGTACCTGTGCTGTGTGTTTTGGCTTTCATGCCATGTTGGATTGCGCAGATGATTCGGGCCTCGTCCTGTGTTTTTAATCCTTCTGTCGCGTCTGTATTTATTCCAGGTACTCCTTACTCTTTTGTTTTGGGTTTCAACCCTGTGTTTTTGTATACGTGTTTGTTTCATTTTTGTCCCCGTGCCTTTACACGGAACGCTGTAATGTGGGCATGTTAAAACCCATATTACGCATTCCTGCGCTTGTCTCCCGATCTCTTTATTCCAATGTGACATGAGCATCGGGGCTCTTAACATACTTAACATACCGCGTACAGAAGACAGCTTCGTCCAATGACTAGTGTACCCTTTCAAAAAAACACATGATCGTGTGTGATCTCAAGTGAAGTTAATGTGATAGCATATGACAACAAGACAACATGTGATGCGACAAGTAGTGATGGGTCAACCAATGTTCCTGAAGCATTGAGCATTTCCAGCCAATTGTGTTGAAAATAGGTTAATTAATCAAGGCTTTGATCAACACAGTGTACACTTGTGGCAAGTGCTGGTCAAAAGCATTTAGAACTGCCAAATTATTATAGATGAGGGCAGCCTTTTGTCTTCTACCGAAACCAATGCCAAACCAATCAAGTAGTTGGTCGACAAAATGAAGCTTCGGACGTCATTGGTCACGTGCTTCTGATAAAGCAAAACAAGCAAGGGCCTCCTGAGTGGTGCAGCGGTCTAAGGCACTGCATCGCAGTGCTATAGATGTCACTACAGATCCGGGTTCGATCAGCTGGGATGTCCTTATCCCATCGCATTCTAGCGACTCCTTGTGGCGGCCGGGCGCACGCACGCTGACTTCATTGGCCAGCTGTATGGTGTTTCCTCTGACACATTGGTGCGGCTGGCTTCCAGGATAAGCGAGCAGTGTGTCAAGAAGCAATGCGGCTTGGCGGGGTCGTGTTTCGGAGGATGCATGGCTCTTGACCTTCGCCTCTCACGAGTCTGTACAGGAGTTGCAGCGATGGGAAAAGACTGACTACAAATTGGGGAGAAAAACAATACAAGCATTGGTCCCAGTGGAGGTTGCTGAGAGGAGGATGGCTCATAATGTCTGGAACGGAGTCAATGGAATGGCTTCAAAGACATTTTTAAGGCCAAGTTTTACCGTAATACAGTGGCCTGAAATTCATAGTTTACAGTCCACATCAGGCCTGCAAGTCACATTATGCTGGTTTGCAAAGTGATGTGTAACTTCTACTGGAATCCAACCAGAGTGGGGATATGTCCTAGAGTGGAATTGTTATTCAACCGCAACCTACATTCAGAATGACTGCCAGGGTTGGGAAGACTAGGATATGAGACTACTTTAAACATCTAAACTGAAACAACTACAACATTTACAAGTGCATTAAGTCCAAGTAATGGATTGGAATAGTTTAATAAAAGGTATTTTGTTCATATTTTTGTAGCAAAATATTAATTAATAAATCAATGTACAATGAGAAAAAATACGGATGTTGAAACAAGCAATAAAAAAAATCCACCTGCAGTAGAGCATGCTTGTAAATATGTGGTGGTTTTGGTTCGACTTTGGTTATTTACCCCCTAGAGCCGATTGACCCCCATCAAAATCGGTCAGTTTAACCTGGGGAAGCATTGGATGCATCTCAATCCATCGCATCCGTGGATGTCGCACTTCCGCATCTGCAGTGAAAGGTGGCAGAGTTAGAGTGGTGTTTGTCAGACCATGAGATATCCCGAAAGTCAGTCTTCTTACGAAAAGGTCTGTAGCGTCCGAACCGTTTGAGACGCTCATGAACACGATGGTGGTCTCTGTTTTGCTCTGTGACCCCCACAAGTGTCATGGGACTCGTAACCGGTACCAGTTTACAAAATGAATGGAAGCATCGAGGTAATTTTGTGCCTACCCCCAAACAGTGCTTCAATGTGTTAAACATTTTCAAAAAAATCCTGAGCTTTCTTATATCTCCTAGATATAGGAGAGACACTTAAAAACCTTACTCTTATCATTTATTTGAATACTTTTTTTTGTTGCCATTTATGATATGTTATTCAGTGCCATTTTTGTGGGCTATAGAAGTAAAGGCCAAATTCAATATTTGATATAAAATGGGATACCTAAAGGGGTCCTAAAATTCAAGGTTGCTGGATCGAATCCCCGAGCTAACAAGGTAAAAATCTGTTGTTCTGCTCCTGAGCAAGGCAGTTAACCCATTGTTCCCGGGTGCCGTATAGACGTGGATGTCAATTTAAGGCAGCCCCCCGCACCTCTCTGATACAGAGGGTTTGGGTTAAATGCGGAAGACACATTTCAGTTGAAGGTATTCAGTTGTACAACTAACTAGGTATCCCCTGTCACGTTGGTATAAAGGGTCGGGAGACAGGCGCAGGAATAAGTAATATGGGTTTTTATTTTGCAAATATTACGGCGTGCCGTGTATAGGCACGGGGACGAAGACGAAACCAACACATAACAAAAACACAGGGTTGAAACCCAAAACAAAAGAGCAAGGAGTACATGCACCAACGGACATAGTACAACAATCGACAGCCCAATGGAGAACCAAAGGGCACATATATACAAACACAAATGATAGGTAATTGGGGCCAGGTGTGCGCTATGACAGTTCCGGAGGGATCCGTGACAGACCCCTTGACTTTTTCACATTTTATTACGTTACAGCCTTATTCTAAACATTATTAAATATATTATTTTATCTTATCAATCTACACACAATAGCCCATAATGACAAAGCAAAAACAGGTTTTTAAAAAATGTTGCTAATTTATATTTAAAATAAAACTGTAATATCACACTTGCATAAGTATTCAGACCCTTTACTCAGTACTTTGTTGAAGAACCTCTGGCAGCGATTACAGCCTTATGTCTTCTTTGGTATGACCCTACAAGCTTGGCACACCTGTATTTGCGGAGTTACTCCCATTCTTCTCTGCAGATCCTCTCAAGCTCTGTCAGGTTAGATGGGAAATGTTGCTGCACAACTATTTTCAGGTCTCTCCAGCGATGTTCGATTGGGTTCAAGTCCAGGCTCTGGCTGAACCACTCAAGCATATTCAGAGACTCCAGTGTTGTCATTGCTGTGTGTTAGGGTCGTTGTTCTATTGGAAGGTGAACCTTCGCCCCAGTCTAAGGTCCTGAGCGCTCTAGAGAAGGTTTTCATTAAGAATCACTCTATACTTCACTCCATTCATCTTTGCCTTGATCCTGACTAGTCTCCCAGTCCCTGCCACATCTTCACAGCATGATGCTGCAACCAGCATGCTTTACCATAGGTATGGTGCCAGGTTTCCTCCAGACGTGCAGCTTGGCATTCAGCCCAAAGAATTCCATCTTGGTTTCATCAGACCAGAGAATCTTGTTTCTCTTGGTCAGAGAGTCTTTAGGCGCCTTTTAGCAAACTCCAAGCAGGCTGTCATGTGCCTTTTACTGAGGAGTGGCTTCCGTCTGGCCACTAAAGGCCTAATTGGTGGTGCTGCCGAGATGGTTGTGCTTCTGGACGGTTCTCCCATCTCCACAGAGTGACCATCGGGTTCCTGGTCACCTCTCTGTCCAAGGTCCTTCTCCCCCGATTGCTAATTTTGGCCGGGCAGCCAGCACTAGGAAGAGTCTTGGTGGGTCCAAACTTCATCAATTTAAGAATGATGGAGGCCACTGTGTTCTTGGGGAACTTCAATGCTCCAGAAATGTTTTGGTACCCTTCCCCAGATCTGTGCTTCCACACAATCCTGTCTCGGAGCTCTATGGACAATTTCTTTGACCTCATGGCTTGGTTTTTGCTCTGACATGCACTGTCAACTGTGGGACGGTACAGTATATAGACAGGTGTGTGCCTTTTCAAGTCCTGTCCAATAAAATGAATTTACCACAAGTGGACTCCAATCCAGTTGTAGAAGCATCTCAAGGATGATCAATGGAAACAGGATGCACCTTCCAGTCTCATAGCAAAGGGTCTGAAAATGTATGTAAATAAGGTATTTCTGTTAATTTATTTTTATACATTTCCCAAAATGTATAAAAACATTTTTTCGATTTGTCATTATGTGGTATTGTGGTGTGTAGATTGATGAGGATTAAATGTATTTAATCATTTTTAGAATAAGGCTGTAACGTAACAAAATGTCTAAAAAGTCAAAGGGTCTGAATATGTTCAGAATGAACTGTATTTATATTTTATGTATAATGTGTCAATTTGTGTTGTATTGTGCAGAGCACATTTGAAATAGAGATCTACGCCTCAATCCTATAGAACATTTGTGGGCAGAAATGAAAAAGTGTGTGTGAGCAAGGAGGCCTATTAACCTGAGGCTACCTGAAATGTTTGACCCAAGTTAAACCATTTAAAGGCAATGCAACCAAATACTAATTGAGTGTATGTAAACTTCTGACCCACTGGAAATGTGATGAAAGAAAGAATATATGAAATAAATCATTCTCTCTACTATTACTCTGACATTTCACATTCTTAAAATAAAGTGGTGATCCTAACTGACCTAAGACAGGGAATATTTACTAGGATTAAATGTCAGGAATTGTGAAAAACTGAGTTTAAACTGAGTTTTGGCTAAGGTGTATGTAAACTTCCGACTTCAACTGTAAAAAAATGTGCGCTTCCTCAAATTAATTTACAGTGGTTAATGTGGAACCTGTGTCTAGTTGATGGTCTGAATGTTTTCTAGCACTATGTGCAAGCCCATTTTCCTTTTGGTCATAAAAAGGTTGGAGTGTTTGTAAGGTGTTTTAGAATTTGTTCATGAAATGGGACCAGTGAACATAACAATGATACTGGCAGTTAAGGGTGACCTGTTAACTTTATCCCACTCCATCCGGAAATGTTTTAAAATACTAAATGATTCAAAAATATGTAATGGTGTGACAACAGTATTGATTTTGAAAATGATTTTATTGTTAATCAAAAGCAGTGCACAGCTGAAATGTTATAAACAGTTAATGGCAGTGAATTAAAATAATTAAAATCCCAGTCCAAAGAATAATTTTTCATGTTGTTTCCCAAATGCAGCACCCTTTCTGCTAGATTAAAATCTACTGCAGATAACACTGGGCCGTTGATTAGATTGAAGGTCAAGATTGTGTGAGAAATTTACAGTCAGCGAAGATTTGTAAGATCGAAAATAACAGAAACCGAATCTGAGTCGGCTGATTCGAAACCAAATGAAATCCCTGAGATATAAATGTAATCTAATCAGAATGCATAAAAAACTCTATCCATCAAATTCATATGGATCATAACTTTTGAACGTTTTTCGTCCATGAGAGTATTTGGTAACACTAGTGAAGGGTTAAGTTTTATGAAAAAATGTCAACAACTGTAAGTTTACACAGGATGTTTAGAGTCGACATGCAGTTTAAGTGATGATACTGTGACATATCAAAGAAGTCACAGCGGTCTAAAGCACTGCATCTCAGTGCAAGAGGCATCACTACAGTCCCTGGTTCGTATCCAGACTGTATCACATCTGGCTGTGATTGGGAGGCCCATAGGGCGGAGGACAATTGGCCCAGCATCGTCCGGGTTTGGCCGGGGTAGGCCGTCATTGTAAATAAGAATTTGTTCTTAACTAACTTGCCTAGGTAAATAAAGTCAGCTTGCAGTTCTACCGATTATGAATGTGGCATATATGGCTAATGAATGTGTTATGAAGTCCTTATGTAGGTGCCCTTCAACTTTTAAGTGTCACCAATGCCTTACAATACATTGATTTGATTGATATTTGGCTATGCAGAAGAAATAATAAGATAAACTGATCCGCTTATTGAGGTGTGGCCCTCCCTCTTCTGCCCAATTCCAAATCAACTCCTAGCCCCTAGCCCTAGGCATTTCTGGAAAAAATCTTATAGCTGTAAGCAATCCCTTACAGAAAAATCACATACATTTCACATGTGATAACATCTGTTTCACATGTGATCTTATGTAAAGTTAATGTGATAACATGTGACATGTAAAAGCAACATCTGATAGAATGAAACTACACATGTGAAAACATGATCTCATGAAATAAATGTGACAACATGAGGATGCAAAATCTCAACATATGATACCATGAAACTACACATTTGAGAGTTAGATTTTCATATGTGAAAATGCGATTTTGCATGTATTTTTGTGTAAGGGAATCAAATGATATGTGGGTTTTAAAGTAAATGGTACACTATTCAGCTAAAATAGTGTACAAAATATTTAATCAATGACAACATGATTACATTTGACATGATCACTTAGTAGTGACTTTTCAATATGACCCCACCTGGGATTAGAATTGACAACTTCTGGGTTAAGCTGATCTTTCTGCTGCCCATCAAAGTCTATAGCATTCCTATACACATTCATTACCTATAATACATCTCTGCACTTAGCAAAAGAGTGCCGTCTGCACATATATTGTAGTTAATCAGATTATTCTCTCATCATAGATTTCATACAGTTATTTCTTAATAAGGATAGTTCTGAGTAGGTGTCTACTGTTTGTGGGGGGTATTATTCTGTTTTAATGTTACTCCTGAATCACTATGATAAATATAATAGTTTTTCTTGAGTGTATTTTTAACTGAGCTGATATTTACTTTACTTAAAGTGTAGGAATACAGGTACAATCTGTATTGACACCGACTTGATGGTGTAGCAGGATGGTCAGGATGCCATGAACCAAGAGTTTGTGAATTCAAAACCCAGCTGAGGACATGTTGAATAATAATACTGTTTAAGTAAGCATACACAATGTAATCATGTGTGTCAAATATGTACGCTGAAAACATGTTAAAAGCACTGTTTGAGTGTATCCTAACGACTCAATTTGGTTTGCAGGGCATCATCTGTGAAATCTCACTTGAAAAATATTCACAAGTGAAAGGTTATGTGATCACATGTAAAATCCACATGTAAACTTCAGTGTTCCAAAAAAACATGGTTTCACATGATTTCCCAGGTGGAAATTTCACCTGTGAATCATGTGTTTTTTCTGTAAGGGGTATGTTATTTGCTTGCCCTGGCCTCTCATAGGCTAGATGGAATTGCTTATCCAGCAATCAAATCCTTTCAAATCTACACAAGAGCCTCTATTCGTCCATGGTTCTCCGGTCGATGGCAGGAGATTAGCAGGTGGGAAGGGCTTCCTGGGCAATGCTCAGGCCTGGACGCAGATGGCCCAATTGCCTTGCACATTCCCAAGGACCGAGCAGTCCAGGACAGCATAGATCATTGTATTCCCAGACCTCGTAGGGACACAGGACTCCATCCAGGTGATGGAGGCGCCGGTAGCGATCTCACTACAAACACACACACACACAAACTCAAACACACAGATTGGCATACTAAACAGACTACATTGGATCTGTTTTTGTGAATGTGAGACTAATGTAAGTGTGAACATCCTCATGATGTGAGGACTTGGAGTTGTAAATCCTCTTACCTGTACAACTTTTCCCGATATGACATGAAATTAGCCCCTTGCATGGCCATCCTCACGTTATGCAGGCTGAATGGGAACAGGTTGGTGAACTCCACCTTGACAAATACCTCCTGGTTCACCTTCGCTGGTCCGCTCATCTGTTCAAATAGAGATAGTCCATTCACAATAATCTATGGTGATAAAAGAAACTATAATAATCTAGGGATTATCAACTCCCCTGCGTTGGGAGCATGGATGTTTTTTGGAATGGCTGCTTGATCAAAGGCGAGGTAAAATGCAGCACTCCAGCAGCACAAATAAGGCTTTAATTGGGTACACTACTACATTAGCTCTTGGGGAAAAACTAAATATGTTTAAGATATACTTTTACGGAACACTTTAAAGGATAGTTCACTCAAATTACAAATTGGCTGTTTTCCTTACCATGTCAGCAGTCTATGGACAACGTAAGAGAGCAATCCATGATTTGGTTTTGTGTACCTGGCCACTGTCACCAAATTACTGCTGACAGGGTAAGGAAACCAAGATGTCATTTTTTTATTTGGGTGAACTATCCCTTTAAGGGAGTAAGGAAATACATCCTAATAAAGAGGACTAATGAAACTTCCAGACCCACCGAAAAGGCCAGCTCGGGGCCTTTCAGGTTCACGATCTGTATGGCCGTCATGTCCTGGTTGTTCTCCATGCTCTTGGCCGTCACCACAAAGCGGAGGTTGGATTGGCTACCCAGCTGGGGCATGTAGTTCTGGGCCAGCACGACCACCTGTACCCTCGACGCTGTTGGTTTTAGGGAGACAGAGTTTTGCCAACGAAACAAATTCAATCAACAACAGGAGTGTAGATTTTACAGGTACCAGGTTGTTACCTGTAAAGTCTTTTGAGGTAAGTACTAGAGAGTATCCCATCGTCAACCTCACAATCTCTTACAATACAATACAATACAATACAATATATACACACATACCTGCTGAAACAGGACGGTACCATAAAGCTGTAAAAGGACTGCAAAGCATTTTCTATAAGCAGTTGAGGATTTTATTTCAGAGGAGGGGTCTGAAAGCTTTGCAGGACTATCATTCAAAGTTATGATACATGGAGACAAGCCCAAAAAGACCTACAGTACAGTACGTATGTAAAGGGTCACCCTGGTTTCTACTCACTCTCCTTGGGGTTCAGAGTGACGTCAAAGCTCTCCTGCTTGAACTGAGCCCTTTGGATGTTGGTGTAGTAGATCGTGGAGCCGACCAGTAAGCCATGGATGGTGCGTGCTTCTTCACTCAGGTTCCTGAAGACCACAGCCATCTGGAAGTTCTGGCCAATCTTCACACGCTCCAGCGGGATCTCCAGCGTCATCTCCACGCCCTGCTCGTCGTCATACTGCATATGCGTCTTGTAGGTTCTCTCTGCATTCTTCATGGTCTCTTCGTCTTTACTACTGCCTGTGCGTGTGTGGGGAGTTGGAGGGGAATAGAGTTAACATGGGACTGGTGGCCTAGAGTGGTCTAGTGATCTAAACTGCTCTCTTCGGAACACATACATCGCTGCAGCACGGGTTTGAATCCGTCCCACTGCTATTTTAGCAACTTCCTTCTATCTCTCTTTATCAAATACAGGAGTGGGACTGCCCCACGCTTTCAAAAAACAACCATGGGACTGATCTGAAACTCATTGGCAATTTTATTTCACCTATAGGAATATACTGTATATACTGTATAGCCCAGGATCTCCACATCCGGCTTCTTCTGAGGCCAGCCACCCCTGACAGCTGATGAAACTGAGGAGTATTTCTGTCTGTAATGAAGCTCTTTTGTGGGGAAAAACTTATTCCGATTGACTGGGCCTGGCTCCCCAGTGGGTGGGCCCAGGTGCCCGAATGGGTGGGCCTATGCCAGGCCCACCCATGGCTGCACTCCTGCCCAGTCATTTGAAATCCATAGATTAGGGCCTAATACGTTTATTTAAATTGACTGATTTCCTTATATGAACTGTAACTCAGTAAAATCGTTGAAATTGTTGCATGTTGCGTTTATATTTTTGCAAAGTAATTTGAAAGCAGTAATAGCAAAGTCATTTCTATACTTCATTCTTATTGCATTAGTTTCATGAGACACTTTGCAAACTGCCAATAACAAACTTTAAACGTGCAGTTGCACCCTTGCCAGCCTACTCCATTGTCCAGGTGCCACATACCTTCTGGGTATTTGTACGTCTCTGTAATGTCCATTGGCTCATAATTGTTTCCACCAATGGACTTCGTCAAGAGTTTCTTGCCGACATAAGTTGTGTCTACGCTTAGTAACTCAGTTTTCCCAGTTTGTGAATTTAGCTTGTGTTTGTAAACGTCGCTATTCACCTGAGGTTAAGAGAAAGAGATACATGTGAATATTAGGATTGATTTTAATGAAATAAAATGTATTGCAAGTTATAAAGCATAACTGTGTTATGCTTCATAATGGCATAGAGTGACGATGAAGGCATTATGGCAGTACATTCAACAAAGTGTTACTGGTCAAGCATAAAGAAGCTGTATTATTTTACCTCAGCAAACACAAACGGGCCATCAAATTGATAGCCGAGCATTCCTTCCTTGATGGCTTTGACAGAGCAAGGTCCACAGCGGTAATATCCTGCAAAAAACAATATCAACAACCCATGACCCTGTCTGTTTGACTTTACAAGGGATAGTTCACGTTTCTAAATGTTAGCTTATTTTTTACTTCCCTAGAGTGCTGTTGTTTCATCCAAACTGTTTTGATATTTTGTTAGTTCGTTATTTAGCACTGTCTAGAATATATTGGCTAGCATTTTTGGAGAATACAGCAATGCAATTGGAAACGAATTAGTTATCAGGGCATTGCTACATTTTCAAGATGCAATCAATGGTTTTCAGAGCCATTTTCTTCATTTTATAAATTTTAAGAATTGCCTGTACAATTGCGGCCTAATATATTGGCACCCTTGCACTTTTTAGAAATAATTCCCTATTTAAGTTTAAATTTAAAAAACTATTTGGTGAAATGGCATGGACAAAATGATTAGCACCCAAGAGCTAATACCTGGTTGCAGAGGCTTTGGCCAAGATAACTGCAAACAAATGCTTCTTGTAGCCATCAATGAGCTTGCTGCATCTTTTACTGGATCCCTCAAACTGCTGCAAACTGCTCCAATTCCGGCAATATTTTAGGGATTAATTCCACCAACGGCTGTTTTCAGTTCTCGCCTTAGCTTTTTGATGGGATTCAGATCTGGACTCAACACTGGCCACTCCAAAATAGTCCAGCTTTTCTTCTTGAACCATTCCTGGGTGCTTTCTGATGTGTGTTTTGGGTTGTTGTCCTGCTGGATGACCCACAACCTTTGACGGAGACTCGATGCTGTAATTCTGTATTACCATATTTATCTGCAATCTGTAGGGCTGATCATTTTAGTTATAATTTTGCATAGTAATGCATCTTAATCCTTTTTTTCCCCATCAGTCACAATCCCTGCAGCCCACAGACAAGTCTTTCCTTTTCATGACTCATCTTTCACTGGGTCTGAAGCAGAGGGATCTGGCCCACAGATTCAACATCCACCAGCGGACTGTGAGCTGCATCGTGACAACATGGGGCATCTTAACACATTTCTTTGTTTCAGCCCTATATGGAGGCTCTGTCAGTGACAAGGAGATCCTGAAGCAGTGCGACATCGTTTCTCTGCTGAAACCAGCGATGGCCATAATGGTGGACAAAGGTTTCCTTGTGGACGACTATGTGCCCTGTAAGGTCTACAGACCAGTTTTCCTCTGAAAGAGAGCACAGACGCCAGCAGCAGAAGTCAGGGAGACGCAATACATCTCGGCTGATGGTCCCTGTGTAGCGGCTGATTCGCAGAGAGAAGGAGCACATCCCTCTCACCATCACTGGAAGCATCAACCAGCTCTACACCCTTGCCTGCCTCGTCGTCAACTACCAGAATGGGCCCCTGGTCAAAGCATAGGCAAAGGACTAGCGATGCTGTCAATTTCAATACTATTTGACTGGTAACTGATTTCCCTGTTTTTGTGTCTGCTTCAATTTTTTCAAGTCATAGCCTGTTTAACAGCTACATTCAGACCCTCTCTTGAATATAAATGTCATTATGTAGGCCTGCACTCTACTATTTTGTCCAGTGTTCTCAATAACAAACCAACATGTTTCCCCAAAACATTTGACATCGCTACTATTTTAACTACATTGTTGGATTCAGGGGGATAAAACAGTTATCCACTGGTTTTGTGCAATCTTTCTTATATATCTGCTGAAATAATCACAGATATGGTGAAGACGTATGTCAAGCTTTGGGTGTAGCTGGTGTGAGGAAGTCAGGCGCAAGAGAGCAGAGATGAATGGACTAAGCACTTCACTAGACAAAAGACTGAAACGCAACCGTGTTCAAAAAAACAATTGCCCAAAACAAGCAAGGCAGCAAACAGTAACAATAAACTGCACAAATACGGTTATACAAAAAGGCACGGGTGGAAACATACAACCCGGCGTAACCGACATACAGCAAACAATTCCCCACACAGACATGAGGGAACCAGAGGGTTAAATACCCAACAGTAATGAGTAAAAATAAAACCAGGTGTGTGTGAAAACCAGACAAAACAAATGGAAAATTAAAAGTGGATCGGCGATGGCTAGTAGACCGGTGACGTCGACCGCTGAACGCCGCCCGAACAGTGAGAGGAACGGACTTCGGCGGAAGTCGTGACAGTACCCCCCCCCCCCGTGGCGCACGGCTCCTGCAGCTCGCCGACACCGGCCTCGGGACAACCCGGTCCCCGGAGGGAGAGGTGCAGGGTGATCCGGATGGAGACGGTGGAACTCCCGCAGCATTGAAGGGTCCAACACATGCTCCACCGGGACCCAGCATCTCTCCTCCGGACCGTACTCCTCCCACTTCACGAGGTACTGAAGGCCCCTCGACCACGCCCACAAATAGGAGAAAACAAACATTCATTCCAATTGACACCCATTTAAAGAAGCCAACTTCGCCATTTATTTTTTGGTTATACAGAAACAACAAAACATAACGAAAAGCTGCTGTGTTGTTCAATGTACATGTAACCTGGTGAAAAATCCCGACCAACGGTTTCCAATTTGAAATAGAGCCTGAGAGAAAAGTAATTTTTAGACGTATTTTAATTAAATGTAGTTTTGTAACTGACTAAAACAAGCAGACAACAATAAAATTGCATTTGAATAAGGTCAAGTTTTTGCTGTGAGCCCATGGGGTAACCTAGGTAACCACAGGTTGTTTTCCCCACAGACGGGCAGGGCCGCAGCGTTCTAACACTGACTGGGACTATTACACAATTCTCATTCAGGAGATAACACGGCTGCCATAGAATGTTGTAGTGTTATGTGAATGCATCATAATGCAGAAACACATGGCTCTGGATATAGTGTGTTTTGGTATGAATGGATATCTTGTTTTGCAGCAAAACACATTCTAAAGCACATCTAAAGTAAATGTTTTAAAAGTATGAGTACAGCCATAAACATAGAAAGGGCCAAAGAACATCCATTTCAGATGAAAAAATGTAAATGTAGAAAAATATACAGTGGGGTCCATAATTATTGGCAGCCTTGATGAAGATGAGCAAAAAAGACTGTATAAAATAAATTATTCTAATGCAACTACTGAGCTGAAATATATATTATATTATACTAATACAATTGCTCAAAGAAAGAGAAAAAAACGAGCTCTGTTTCCATGTCATCTGACCATACAGTAGCACCACCTAGAGTTTAATAGATGGCATTGGCACATGGATTGGAACCAGTGCTATGGTCAGATGACATGAAAATGAAGCTCTTTGGCCGTGCACACCAGCGGTGGGCTTGGTGTTGAAAAACAGAAGCATATGTAGAAAAGTATCTCAGACCTATGGTAAAATAAGGTGGTGGATTTTTTAGGATTTGGGACTATTTTGCTTCAACTGGTCCTGGGGCCTTTGTTAAGATCAATGGCATCATGGACTTTACCAAGTACCAGGATATTTTAGCCCAAAACCTGGTTGCTTCTGCCATGAGGCGGACACTTGGCCGCAAGTGGAACTTCCAGCAAGACAATAACCCCAAGCACTATTCAAAATCCACAAACAAATGGTTAATTGAGTACAACATCAACCTGTGGTTTGAATTGAAGAGGGCAGTCCATAAGCGCAGATGAAAGATATCAAGGATTCTTTATGGAGGAATGGTGGTCTAAGTTCACTCCCAACGTGTTTGTTCTCCAATCTCATAAAACATTGAAGAAAAAGGCTCAGTGTCGTTATCCTCGCAAGGGGAGGGTGCTGGAGTATTGAAAACAGGGATGCCAATAATTTTGACCCCTATCTTTTTTAGATTGTTTTGTATTACTTGTTAAACAAAATCTCATTCTTTGAGCAATTGTATTAGTATAAAATTATGTAATGTTTTTGTATTTATTTCTATGAATTTATCCTAGCGGTTATCAAGGGTGCCAGTTATCACTGGATCTTAAATGGCTGTGTTTTCATGAATTTGATTATGCAACTTTGAAGCCCATTCTAAATTAGGTTTCTCTCCCAATCATCCTAATTTCTCTCTTACCATCACTGGTTTCCTGGGGGGTGGAATCCACCACCTGCCAGCCACCTAAGTCCTGGTCTGCAGGGAGGTCAAGTCTGGACAAGTAAGCCTCGTTCCAGCAGTGGTAGTTCCTGTGAGACAATGCACACCTCTCACAAACACTATCTGGCATCCTGCACCGCTCAGGTACACTATCTGGGATCCTGCACCGCTCAGGTACACTATCTGGGATCCTGCACCGCTCAGGAACACTATCTGGGATCCTGCACCGCTCAGGAACACTATCTGGGATCCTGCACCGCTCAGGTACACTATCTGGGATCCTGCACCGCTCAGGTACACTATCTGGGATCCTGCACCGCTCAGGTACACTATCTGGGATCCTGCACCACTCAGGTACACTATCTGGGATCCTGCACAACCATTTTCCTCCTGGAGCACAACCCAATGATTTAATGATAACAGGGACATTAGTCCATTTCACCACCCACCATGCTATGACTAAACTGTTTTTACAGTACATACAGTGAAAGATAGAAATATAGAAACCTACGTTCTGGGATTTCATTTCCATTCAATACAAATGGATAAGCAGAAATATAACTACCAGATTGAGTCCCTGGTAAGGCGTTCGTTCAGTTCAAGCTGATTTCCCGCCGAGTTGAAGACGAGATCCGTGATTATGTTCCCTGTGTTGTCGTGGGCGGAGTTGAAGTTGGTGATCACCCTGGCAGGGATGCCCAGACACCGCAGGACTGGGGCAGGGTAAGGGACACCATTAAAGAGGCTAGGCAATACTTCAAAATAAGCATATATTAATTAACATGCAATCGTTAACATGAATAAACGTTTAACTAATACATTAAATGTATTCAATCAATTGATTAGAGTAGATTTACGGATATAACTTTCAGAAGTGTGTTTTATTTTCACAGCAGCGGGCCTTGTCTGAGGAAACTGCTACCTATTTTTTCTGTCAATGGTACTAGTCACCTTAATTACACATTTTCTACATCTCATGCATACCTAGAAAGTGGCCTATGCTCCAGACTAGTCAGAAAACCGGGATTTGTGTATTGAGCTATGGCTAAGCTGTGACTGTCGTGCCATTTAAGATGATGTATAATGATTTTTAATTTTTTATGAGCATGGCCTTATTTCTATTACAGCATACTGGATGACTGTCACTCATATTCCATTCAACAAGCTCAATGTAATAGTGGTAGGTTTAGGCTACTACATGATACAAACATTTTCCCTGTACCCATCATGAGGTTCCTACAACTTAGCCTATGAATGAAAGTTTGCAATGTAGGTGCACAGGTCGGGAGAATTATGAGTAATCAAGGTGACAGACAGTGACACATTCAATACCGCCTTACACACTCAGCATCTAGCTGATCTAGGGTGTAATATGTTTAGCCCCGTTTTGTTCCGTTTCCTTGTTTCAACAGAATTGGCGGAATGAATACAACTCTTATCACACGCGAACAGTTCACTTTCATAGCACCAACATAAAAACAGCATGATCACTTGGCTAGTTGTATATATAATTCCTTCTTGTAACTATCTACACGCTCTCCTCCTCTCACCTTTTCCCTTCCCTTGTGGACTTCAGTGCACAACACATCAGCTGTCTGTGACCAGGCGAAAAAACCTTTCCAAACCATATCATGACCGCTAAACGCTATACACAGCCGACATACTGCAGTTGTCACGTCATAGTCAACTAGAACTAATAGAACTAACGCATTAGTAAACGCACTACAATCATGCAGTACAGTGTACAGTCAGAAAGCAGTTTAGCAGTTACACCAGCAGGCTCCGGTGGCAATAAATTAGCAAGCTAGCATCCTTCTCTGTTTGAGCCGGGTGTATGATTAGGCTAAACTAGCTAGCTGCATTTGCTAGCCAAGGGAAGGTGAAAGTAAAGAAACAATACAACCAAATATAGCTGTCTCTCTCTCTCTCTCTCTTGCTTCTTCTTAATGTTGGAAGAAATGTATTTGTTCAAAACTGTTCAACTATTGTCTTTCTCTCTCTGAATCAACTACTCACCACATTAGCACTGCAGTGCTAGCTAGCTGTAGCTTATGCTTTTAGTACTAGATTCATTCTCTGATCTTTTGATTGGGTGGACAACATGTCTAATCATGATGCAAGACCTCTGATAGGTTGGAGGACGTCTTCCAGAAGTTGTCATTATTACTGTGTACGTCTATGGAAGGGGGTGAGAACCATGAGCCTCGTAGATTTGGCATTGAAGTCAACGTACCCAGAGGACAGAAGCTAGCTGTGCCAATGTGCTACCCTACAGTGTGCTGCTGAGGCTACTGTAGGCCTTCATTGCAAAACAGTGTTTTAATCAATTATTTGGCGATGTGAATTTATTTAGTGTAGTTTTACATACAAATTATAACTTAATGTTTCACTACAAAAATAAAAAATGAAATTCACTGAGGAGGATGGTCCTCCCCTTCCTCCTCTGAGGAGCCTCCACTGATCTATGGGTACAAAACAATGGGGATGGTAGGACTCTTGTTAGCTTGTTCTAATCTAGAAAACACACGCTAACCATGTCAAAATATCTAATATCCCTTCTAAGTGATTGACTCTGAGAAAACAAATTTACTCTATAGGATGTAAACATAGCTATATTGTAATTAGTTAGTTTGTATCAAGGAATTCCAATCTTCTTTAGGATATATCTGAATCCATTCACACAGTAAGCTACAGTAGATGAGATGATTTACAGAGTTCAGAATGGGGGTGCACAGCTATAGTGGAGAAAAATTGGAGGTTTACTCAGTCACAGCGCAAATACCATGGTACAGCTACAGTGCATTCGGAAAGTATTCAGACCCATTCACTTTTTCCACATTTTGTTACATTTCAGCCTTATTCTAAAATTGATGAAATAGTTATTTTTCTCTCATCAATCTACACCAATACCCCATAATGACAAACAAAAACTGATTTTTAGAAAAGAATAATGAAATATCACATTTACATAAGTATTCTGACTCTTTACTCAGTAATTTGTTTGAAACATCTTTGGCAGCGATTACAGCCTTCAGTCTTCTTTGGCAGCGATTACAGCCTTCAGTCTTCTTCTATAGCTTAGCACACCTGTATTTGGGCAGTTTCTACCATTCTTCTTTGCAGATCCTCTCAAGCTCTATCAGGTTGAATGGGGAGTGTCGCTGCACAACTATTTTCAGGTCTAACCAAAGATGTTTGATTGGGTTCAAGTCCGGGCTCTGGCTGGGCCACTCAAGGACATTCAGAATTCAGGCCAGAGCCTGGACTTGAACCCGATCGAACATCTATGGAGAGACCTGAAAAAAGCTGTGCAGCGACCCTCCTCATCTGAGTAAGTACAGAGTAAAGGGTCTGAATACTTATGTAAATGTATCTCCATTTCTAAAAACGTGTTTTTGCTTTGTCATTAGGAGGTATTGTTTGTTAGATTGAGAAGAGGAAAAAATATTTAATCCATTTTAGAATAAGGCTGTAACGTAACAAAATGTGGAAAAAGTCAAGGGGTCAGAATACTTTCAGAATGAACTCTATTGGAACTCGTGGATATATGAAAGCTTAAATATCCTTGTGACCGCTTAAATATCCGTGTGACCTTCCATGTGACCGTTTAGTCACGGTTATTAGGCTTCTCCAAGCTTTGATGCTGCTGATGGTCATTAGTAGCCTACCAAACTTGCTAACTGCCTGGGACTCAGCACTCTATTGCCCATCTAATCACTCTGACATCAATGCAAATGTATTCGATAATCTTCTCATACACTTCATGAGAGCCCATGAGCTCATGTTGCACAACATTTCTATAGGCTATGCAATTGCATGAGAAAACAGTGATGGCCTCTATTAAAAAGAGGAGGATCTCATCAGCGTTATATAGGCTAGGCCTACTATATTTCCCTAATATTAAGCACATTGCTTCTATTTACAATAGGAGTATAGCCTACCTGGTTGGCATGAATATGAACCACAGGAAAAGCATCCTCCTTTCACTATTTAAGTGCATAGATGATATGCATTTTTTTCCGTTGCACCTGTTTCGAGACAGGTGCATGATAATGGTCCATTCTAAATCCAAAATACATTTCACACATATATATTTAGTATATGTAAAGACAAGAATAGTGTTATGGTTGACAATATTAGCCTATCACTTTTGAATGACATTATCACTTGTGAATGATTCCCAGCTTTTTTTGACATTTTCAAATCATATTCGCACACCTCATGTAGCCTAGCCCATAGGCCTATATGTTTCGATAAGGTTTGTATCACAACTAAAGTGGCCAAATGATTTCTTAAAACTTGTTAGGGCATGGCGGGCAGTATCCTGAATTTCGGCTGTCTGACGTGCCCAAAGTAAACTGCCTGTTACTCAGGCCCAGAAGCTTTTGTATGCATGCTGAAGGGGTGGATTACTGAACTCAATGACGCCTACTAAACATACTTTTTTGGGGATATAAAGAAGGACTTTGCCGAACAAAATGACATTTCTTTGTGTTCCTGGGACCCTTGGGATTGCAACCAGAGGAAGATCTTCAAAGGTAAGTGATTTATTTTATCGCTTTTTGTGATTTTGTGACGCCTGTACTGGTTGTAAAAATATGTTGTTGTTGGGTGCTGACCTCAGATAATCAAATGCTATGCTTTCGCAACTAAAGCATAAATAACTCTAAATCAAGTATCTAGATGTATCTGAAGTATCTAGATGTATCTGTTTCTTTGTTAAGCGCTCAAAGAATAGACGCACTCCCTCAAAACTTGGAGAAAATATCCCATTTTATTCAGCTATGTGCCTTTTAGAATTTTAGGTCAGATTTAGGTCAAAATAAGGAAATAGAGGGACAGATAAATAGCAATAAACTGTACCATAGAGGCACAGAATATGTTTGAGGAAAAACAAAAAGAAATGGAGGAACTTATTCAAGAAAGGTTTTTTAAGACAAACTGGATGGAAGATGAGGGAAAAATGCACCAAATAGTTTCTTATCTTCAACATAGAAATGCTACCAAAAAGAACTACTGAAACTTGTTACATATAACAGTCACCCATGATTCACCAAACAATATTTTGAAAGAGGCGGAAAAGTAATTTAAGCATAAGTTTTAGTTTGTCTCCATCTCAACTAACCAATGTTTGTTTTCTATTAATAATGTAAAATTAACAGCTGTACAGATAGACTCATGTGAAGGCCAAACTACAGAGGAGGAACTTCTTGGTGAAATTAAAGCCATTAAGTTCAGGAAAATCCCAGGGCTGGATGGCATACCAGTTGAGGTATACCAAATCTGTTTTGATATACTCAGAGGACCGTTATTAGCATGTTTTAACCACCATCAGATACTCAACAAGAAAGTCTGAATTCATTATTACTGAGTAGAACCCAAGTGGTAAATATATAAAGATCCATTTCACAGAATGAAAAAAAAATGTATTGTCGGATATTTTTTATCCTAAATCAGACAGCTTTTTTACATGGATGATACATTGGAGGTAATATAACACAAGTACTGGAAACAATAGAACACTATGAAAAATCTGGGAAACCAGGCCTGCTATTCATAGCTAACTTTGAAAAGGCTTTTGATAAAGTACGACTGTAATTTATATATAAATGCCTGGAATATTTCAATTTGAGAATCTCGTATACAATGGGTTAAAGTTATGTATAGTAACCCTAGCTGTAAAATATTAAATAATGGCTACATCTCATAGTATTAAACCGTCAAATGGAATAAAACACGATTGTCCACAATAGGCATATCTATTTGTTATTGCCATCGAAATGTTAGCTATTAAAAATCAGAGCCAACAATATCAAGGTGCGAGAAATCCTGGGCTTAAAAACAGTTGTACGCTGATGATTCATGTTCTTTTAAATCCACAATTTGGCTCCCTCCACAGCCTCAGAGGATCTAGATAATTTTCCTAACCTCTCTGGATTACAACCAAATGATTATAGGTGTGCTAAATTACTTATTGGATCACAAAAAATATATATATATATATAATTTTAACATTACTGTGTAGTTACCAATAAAATGGTCTGACGGTAAAGTGGACGTACTCAGCATTCATATCCTGAAAGAAAGAAATTATCTCACTTATAACGAGTACGCTGAGAGTCGGGAAGCAAGTTCAGGGAGTGAGTGTTAATAAATAAAATAAACAATGAACACAAAACAAACTACGCACCGATATGAAAACACAATCAATAACGCCTGAGGAAAGAACCAAGGGGAGTGATATATAGGGTAGATAATCAAGGAGGTGATGGAGTCCAGGTGAGTGTCATGGGGCACAGGTGTGCAAGACGATGGTGACAGGTGTGCAGGATATTCAGCAGCCTGATGACTTAGAGGCTGGCGAGGGAGTATACGTGACAGTACCCCCTCCTCGACACACGGCACCAGCCGCGGACGCGGTCAAATGGGACAAACCCGGGGATCAGGAAAGGACCAGTCACACCTGCTGATGCACGAGAACCTACAGTGAGGGAAAAAAGTATTTGATCCCCTGCTGATTTTGTACGTTTGCCCACTGACAAAGAAATGATCCGTCTATAATTTTAATGGTAGGTTTATTTGAACAGTGAGAGACAGAATAACAACAAAAAAATCCAGAAAAACGCATGTGAAAAATGTTATAAATTGATTTGCATTTTAATGAGGGAAATAAGTATTTGACACCCTCTCAATCAGAAAAAATTCTGGCTCACAGGTGTCTTTTATACAGGTAACGAGCTGAGATTAGGAGCACACTCTTAAAGGGAGTGCTCCTAATCTCAGTTTGTTACCTGTATAAAAGACACCTGTCCACAGAAGCAATCAATCAATCAGATTCCAAACTCTCCACCATGGCCAAGACCAAAGAGCTCTCCAAGGATGTTGGGGACAAGATTGTAGACCTACACATGGCTGGAATGGGCTACAAGACCATTGCCAAGCAGCTTGGTGAGAAGGTGACAACAGTTGGTGAGATTATTCGCAAGAAGAAACACAAAAGAACTGTCAATCTCCCTCGGCCTGGGGCTCCATGCAAGATCTCACCTTGTGGAGTTGCAATGATCATGAGAACGGTGAGGAATCAGCCCAGAACTCCACGGGAGGATCTTGTCAATGATCTCAGGCAGCTGGGACCATAGTCACCAAGAAAACAATTGGTAACACATTACGTTGTGAAGGACAGAAATCCTGCAGCGCCCGCAAGGTTCCCCTGCTCAAGAAAGCACATATACATGCCCGTCTGAAGTTTGCCAATGAACATCTGAATGATTCAGAGGACAACTGGGTGAAAGTGTTGTGGTCAGATGAGACCAAAATGGAGCTCTTTGGCATCAACGCAACTCGCCGTGTTTGGAGGAGGAGGAATGCTGCCTATGACCCCAAGAACACCTTCACCACCGTCAAACATGGAGGGTGTTTTTCTGCTAAGGGGACAAGACAACTTCACCGCATCAAAGGGACGATGGACAGGGCCATGTACCGTCAAATCTTGGGTGAGAACCTCCTTCCCTCAGCCAGGGCATTGAAAATGGGTTGTGGATGGGTATTCCAGCATGACAATGACCCAAAACACACGGCCAAGGCAACAAAGGAGTGGCTCAAGAAGAAGCACATTAAGGTCCTGGAGTGGCCTAGCCAGTCTCCAGACCTTAATCCCATAGAAAATCTGTGGAGGGAGCTGAAGGTTCGAGTTGCCAAACGTCAGCCTCTAAACCTTAATGACTTGGAGAAGATCTGCAAAGAGGAGTGGGACAAAATCCCTCCTAAGATGTGTGCAAACCTGGTGGCCAACTACAAGAAATTGCCAACAAGGGTTTTGCCACCAAGTACTAAGTCATGTTTTGCAGAGGGGTCAAATACTTATTTCCCTCATTAAAATGCAAATCAATTTATAACATTTTTCACATGCGTTTTCTGGATTTTTTTGTTGTTATTGTGTCTCTCACTGTTCAAATAAACCTACCATTAAAATTATAGACTAATCATTTCTTTGTCAGTGGGCAAACGTACAAAATCAGCAGGGGATCACATACTTTTTTCCCCTCACTGTATCATGCCAGCTGAAGCATGGGAAACTGTCGAGTCAGCTGGGGCACGGGAACCTGACAGGTCGGTTGAGGCAGGGGAGCCTGGGGAGCCTGGCGATCCGGCGGAGGCATGAAATCGCCGACGAGCCGGCTGAGGCAGGGGAGCCTGGCGATCCTGTTATGGCATGAAAGCCGGCTGAGGCAGGGGAGTCTGGCGATCCGGCTGAGGCATGAGAGCCTGATGAGCCGGCTGAGGCAGGGAAGCCTGGCGATCTGGTTGAGGCATGAGAGCCTGTAGAAGTTCCCGGACCCAATGTCATTACTCGGACACAAACATTTTATAAAACAGTCCCTAATGCTTCCCTTGGGTGAGTTGATATTCTGTAACGAGTACGCTGAGAGTCGTGAAGCAAGTTTAAATAAATAAATAAAACGATGAACACGAAACAAACACCACACCGACATGAAAACAGAATCAATTACACCTGAGGAAAGAACCAAGGGGAGTGACAGAAATCAAGGAGGTGATGGAGTCCAGGTGAGTGTCATGAGGCACAGGTGCGCGAGACGATGGTGACAGGTGTGCGGGATAATCAGCAGCCTGATGACCTCGAGGCCAGAGGGAGTATACGTCACATCACTACAATAAATCTTAATAGAAAGTTAGCAAAAATAGATAAGATCTTGATACCATGGAAAGGAATATGCCTGTTTATTTGTTGAAAAATCACTGTGATGAACTATAGTCATATCCCAGTTTACCTATTTTCTAATGGCCTTGCCTTCACCTAGTGACTTGTTTTTTTTTATTATATGGCAAGCCAGACAAAATTAAACAGCCCTATTTATATAATGAACATTACTTCAGAGGGCAGAAATTATTTATATTAAAGCATTAGACCTCAGTCATACAAAAGTTACAGTACACTTAATTCCATTCTGGTTCTCTGGCAGATTAGTAAGAATGTCTCTCTCCGTGTTCAAGAATGGCCTTTTCCCTTTATTCAGATTACAATCTCTCACTTTCAGTTATTTCAAAATGAAAAAATCTCCAAAATATCGCTATTTTTAAAACAAGCCATAGAATGTTGGTAGCAATTTCTGTTTATTCCACCAGAAAAGACAACAAATATTACAACAAATATTATGGTTAAACTCAAATATGCTAATTTTAAAGAAAATTTAAAAAAATAGAAACTGTATCATAAATAGGACTGGTGGAATAGGACTGGTGGAGTTGTCACACATGCAGCAAACAAAAATATATGGAAATGTCTGCTCTTCAAAAAATGATAACCAACTAATTGCAGCATTACCGCAAAAATGGAAGAGGCAAGTGGAAGGGGAAGAAAGTAAAGGACTTGTCTGTCGACCCCCTCCATTAAAGACCTGAATTGGTTAAATAAAATTGTGATAAATAAAAAAGTATATCAATTTCATTTAGAGCTGTGCAATACAGATGACAAAATAGTTGAAAAGAGATTTGTGATGTACAAATTCCATGGCACATGGAGCTGAAACACAAAATGATGCTGGATTCTAAAGTTAGAGTTTTATAATTTAAATGATAATACAACATTTTTGCACCCAATTGTCACCTGTCTTTGTGATTGTCTCCACCCCCCTCCAGGTGTCGCCCGTCTTCCCCATTACCCCTGTTGTTCTCAATTCGTCTTGTTTGTTCATGTCAACCAACGTTTTGTGTCTCAGCGCCTGCTTTTTCCAGTCTCTCTTTTCTCGCCCTCCTGGTTTTGACCCTTGTCTGTCCAGACTCCGAGCCCGTCTGCCTGACCCTGAGCCTGCTTGCCAACCTGTACCTTTGCCCCCCTCTGGATTACTGACCTCTGCCTTACCCTGCCTCTGCCTGCCACCCGGGACCGTTTCCCCACCTCTGGTTTACTGACCCCTGCCTGCCTTGACCTGTATATTGCCTGCCCCTGTTGGAATATTAAACATTTGTTTATTCTACGTGGTCTGCATCTGGGTCTTACATTCATACCTGATACCAATAGAATGTTATACTGTATATATGGGGGATACACCCATCCCAGATCTGCAGAGTTTGATGCAAAGAGAATAATTAAATCATTTGTTTTGGTACTGTCCATGTTTAGCTGTTTTTGGTCGCAGGTTCAGGAATGGCTGAAGAATTGCTAACTCGGCAAATAGCACTGCTGGGTGATTTTTAAAAAGCCATAGTCAATCCATCAATAAAATAATACTCTTAGCAAAAATGTTTATCTTTAATTTACAATCTGTAGAAACTATGAGAATGGAAAGGTTCAGAACTTTTGTGAAACATCACAGAACAGTTGAGAAATATTTGGCAAATAGAAATCAAAACTGGATGGTCTTCAGAAATAGATGGGAGGGTTTGAGGATTGCTGAAGGATGGGATTAAAAACAAACGGTAACGTCTGCTTCCAATTTACACTCTCAAACATCTAGATCCCCTGAACGCATCTCACTCTCCAGATCCCAATCACCTGAATTCTGATCACCTGTTCACCCACCTGTATATCATTTACACACACTATTTAGTTCAGTTCTTTGCACCCCATCATTGTGAGGTATTGTTTGTTTTGTTACACGGTCTAGTCGGAGCGCTGTTTAGTTCCATATTAGTTCTCCCGTGTATCGTAGTTTTGGCCATCCTCACTAACAATGCCTTTTTGCCTATTCCCTGCCTGTACTTTTGCCTATCAGATTTCCTGTCATCAACATCTTGCCTGATCTCCCGGACTACATTATTAGCCTTTTTTCCTGCCTGTACTGTTACCTTTTTGGATTCCCTGTGTATGACCTTCTACCTGTCCTTGGACCATGCTACCTGTCTCATCCTGTGGTCCTGTACTAAATAAACATCTGCTACGCCCTGCGCTTGAAACCAGCACTCTTTCTCCATCATACTCATTACATAATCAAAAGATAACTATTTTGAAACATACTGTATCCGTAAAATGTACATAGTATGTACAAGCTAAAAGTAGAAGCCTAAGTGTTGTTGTCCATTAGTTTACTCCAATTAGGGGAAGGGTGGTAGGATTAACGGAAAATAATAAAGGAAAAATATATATTTTTAAATATACTTGGGAGATTGGAAATAATGCAGACAATTGTATTGATGGAAGCCACAATCCATCTGCAATATTAAAGCTGATCTACCCACAAAAAAAAACTAATAAAAAAGGCAACCTTTTCTTAGTTGAAAACTGCAGTTTATAACTGGATGGGCATGTTTTCTATTGACCATCAATCCCTCAGTGCAAATCACAGGTGATTTGGAAGACAAATGACCTATGTTGTGGGGTGGGCATAATAAAGTTAAGTGAATTTGAAAAGGAAATTTGATCAGGCACTCACAGGTGTTGAACGTCCCGGCGTAGACCCAGCACTGGGCGTAGCTGACGGGTCCTTTGTTGGCGTACTGGAGCAGGATCTGGTCACTGCCAATCCAGAAGGTTGGTGCAGTGCCAAGGGAGTAGTCATCGCTCCAGTTGCCCACCAAGACCCCGCGGTCATCCTGGGAGTTCATCTGGTTCCACAAGGAATGGAAAAAAAACGCAAGGAGATGAGTGTACCAGGCATTAGGATAGGTTAGTTTGAATTTAAATGTTCAGAGTAAGTTGATAAAAGCATGCAAAAGGAAATTGAGTGTTTAATTAAGGCCAGGTACCAGGATAATTGTTTTCCTTTAATCATATCACAGTTAACTTTTACCAGTTTAATGTAGACACAAATATACACTTTTTTTTTTCAAACTTTTTCCTGAAATATTATATAAAAATTTGCAAATGAGGCAATATCTCATTCAATATTTACTGTATATGTATAGTATCTACTGCAAATCACATTCTGTGGATGTAGACTGAAGTTCAGGTTAAATGCTTGGTATGTCTTGTGGTTGTGAAAAGTACTTGGCTCTTCTTAGTGCTTATACTAGGGCTCATTTTGGAATTAGTGTAGTGTGCTTATGTTATCTGCAAATATCACTCACCATTGCAGAGCCTATCCTGCAGACTTTGACAGCATCGCCTCTGTTTATTAGAGGCATGTGTGAGTCATCCAAGATTTGGATACAGGCATCAAGAATCCCTTCCACAAACTACAAGAGAGAAATATAGCCTCCAGCCTCAAAAAAATAAACAATAATGACACGACAGTAAATGTGTGTGTAAAGTATACAGGATATTAAGGTATTTGATCTGTGTGTGTGTGTCTGTGTAGTCTTTTACTGTACCTGACCATAGAACCATTGCCTTCCATCACCTGATTCCTCCTCGTATATGCAGCCATTTTCATTCATCACATACTCCTGCCTGTCTTCCTCATTGGGCATGTACACTTCATCATCTAAAGAAATCAGAAATAAATTGCAGCCTCATTACCAGAATCTGGTCATCTGTTACTTTAGATGTGACTTCATTCTTCAATTGTCCAAAGAATTGACCTTAAGCATTGTAAGGATGAGAATTGGATGTTCATCATTGATTACTAATGCCTGACCTGTGTCTATAAATTAATTTGTGTCATTTGAATTAATTGAGACGGTGGTCGCATGTCCTGGAATGAAGTCACATCCTGTTGAGCTCTGTATGCTTTGTGGTGTCCAAGTCTTAGCATTCACACAGCTGATGTTCCACTATCTGAACCCTCCTAACGGTGCATTACAGCTGTGTTTTTGAGAGTTTTTAATGTCTGTGGAACCTATGTCTTCTGAAGTTATCACTGGACTTAAGTGACGTGACTGCGGTAGGCTGCATGCATGCTAGCCAGGCCTACTCTAGCCCTGTGGAGCTAGCATACGAAGAGGAGCGTGGGCAGCTTTCTCTGCACTATCATCTCCCTCACTGCTAGCTTATTGGATGGGCGAACAGTAACTTTACTGTCCACATGTCTGAAATTTCATTACCAACTAAGTACATTTTACACAGACTTTTACACATATTGGACCTTTCTTTTGCTTAATGGACGTAATGGGAATGGGCTTCTCCCGCCATTCTGGACGGGCTCGAGCCGAATTACACTTGATAACATGTGCTTCTCATGTGATTGCATGTGATCTTATGTGAAGTTAATGTGTTAACTTGTGGCCAAATGTCAAAGCAAAATTGTGATAAGATGAAACTTCACTTGTGAAAACATGACACCATGTGAAATAAATATGACAACATGGTGATGCAAAATTTCAACATGCGAAAATGCTAATTTCATTTTAAAGTGAAAGTTTTTTACATGTGAAAATGCAATTCAACATGTGAGAGTTAGAATCTTCAATTCACGCAACTTTTTTCTAATATGTGAAAATGTGGTGTTAACATGAACTCTAGGTTGTGCAGTTTTTTTATTTGCAGTTTCACATATGGTGTCTCTTTTTTCTTTTACATGTGAAAACAGTTGTTTCACAAGTGAAAATGAAATTTCACACGTTTATTAAAAACAGGGGAACGAAACAATATGGGGGTTTCAATGTAAGTGGTACGATGTTAAGCTAAAATAGTGTAAAAAGTATTTAATCAATGATAATATGATTCCATTTGACACGATTTACTTAGTACTGACTTTTCAATATGACCCCACCTGGGATTTCAACTCACAACCAATGGATTTGGGGTATGCTGATCATTCTGCTGCGCTGCAAAGTCTGAAAGTGTAGCGTTCCTCTACACTTTCATTACCTATAATACATCTCTGCACATAGCAAAAGAGTGCCATCTGACTATTCTCTGATCATTGATGATGTGAGGGGTTTTCTGTATAGTTGTCTTATGTTGGTGGGGCATATTATTATTATTTTTGACAAAGCTGAGATTGAATTTACTTAAGTCCAAAGTGTTGGAATACAGGTGAAATCAGTCATTGACACAGACGTGGTGGCATAGCAGGAATATTGGAATACCTTCAACTAAGAGGAGTTCATATCCCAGGTAAGGACATGTTGAATAATAATTACTGTATAAACATACACAATGTAATCATATATGAGAAAGTGTCAATTATTTACATTATACGTTAAAAAGCACTGTTTGTGTATTTATCCTAACTACACATTTTCAATTGCAGATGCATCACCTGTGAAATCTCATGTCAAATATTAACGTGAAAATTTAAATCCACATGTGAAGGTTATGGGATCACGTAAAACTCCACATGTGAAACTTTATGTGAAATATCATCACGTTAAGTGTTCCAAAAACACAATTTCATTGATTTAACATTGAATGTCACAAGTGAATTCATGTGATTTTCCACGTGAAATAATAAAACAAAATACCATAAGAGGTGTATATTGCATATGATTTATCTTATCTTAAGCGGTCCTCAGAGGACAAACAAAAATCCATAAAGATTCCACTCACTGGACGCCCAGGCGTTGAACAGCAGGTAGAAGTCTGTTCCAGAGTCTTTTTGTGTCCTTGAACTTCCATTGGAACCGATGACCGCCACGTTCGTATAGTACTTTCCGATAATGGCGTTCTCAGAAGGGGTGATGCCCACCACGCACTCATCCTCTTGTTGCTGTATCATGCGGCCGGTCCAATTCCCAGTTTGTGAGCTGTCAAAGGATATGATGATCTTTGTGCCATTCAACACATCGGCCTCGATACCTGAGGGAGAAGGTGACATGACAGGGGAAACGTCAACACATGTAGACACTCATGTTTCATTACTGTGTAATTACTATTACCATGACATTTATTTTATAAATACCTGGTAATTTTCTGTACTGTAAAGTGCTACCAAAAAACAGTTGAGTTAACAACATATCAAACAACACAAGTCGAGGTCTGCTCAATATCACAACACTACAGAAGATACTGTTGGCGGGAGTCTGTGCACTGCGACTGCAATAACAGTGACCTGGAATGCAACAAACCATCAGTAGTGGAAAAAGTACTCAATTGTCATACTTGGGTAAAAGTAAAAAGTTAATGCTATTCATCAAATTCCTTATATTAAACAAACCAGACTAGGCTACTAGTAGTACGCTGTGGTAGCTGCACATATGTCAATTCACATACTGTATCTTCATTCATAACACGTTAATCATTTCAACAAGGATGATGCATTTCCATGTGCACCATTATTTTAGAAGTTCTTCACAATTATCATGCAACCACTCTCTCAAATCCAATAAATGTAGGTCAAAGGATATTTTGTGTAATATTGTGCTCTCTGCTTAGTTGTTTTATGCGCTATTCTCAAAACCTTTTGAACACAGTAGACTAAGAATTTCACAGCAGATGTAAGAGGACAACACCACATTCAAGGAGATAAAAAATATATTGAGCAGGAAAGCCTTTTCAAGGCATAAGTGAAAGGGAAGTCGTTTGAAGATAACAAAAAATGGTGTCACACTTAAGCAGTCACTTTGCTGTCGTTCCTATTTTGTTTGTACTTAGTTGACATAATGACACTAAAGGACCTAAGGCTCGATACAATCCGCAATATGGATTGAATCGAGCACATAGATATATTTTCATCAATTCCCCTGTGAGTATGATGTAAGCATTCAGTATAATGCTTACATAATTCAACTTAATTCAACAATAGTGGAAACTCCCTAAAACTTTGGGAGAAGTTTGGAGAATCTGGAGGCACCCCAAGGTTACTATCAACAGATGTTACAGATGTTTAGATGGGAATATGTCAATAATCAGTTTTTCTTTCAACTTGTCATTTTTATATATTAGTGTTTCTGATTGGCTACAGAGGCTAAACACAGATGACAGAGAGAATACTAGGAGAGGAAGAAATGTAGTATTGAGATGCAACTTCGCCTCTAACACACCAACCCCTCCCATTAAAACTATTACCAAATGGTGAATACTGTAATTCATACATCACCCTCAGTGAAGTCAAGCAATGCATGTAATTACATTTTTATCCAGCAGAAAGGAATGTACACTACGTTGGTGGAAATGTGTAAAAACTTCTTACCAATGTAAAACTCAATCTGGAATTTGTCACTGGGATTTATGGGCTGGTTGAACTGGAGGGTCATCTGAAACTCTTGGGCCCTGCGGACGATGAGAATGTTGTTTTTGCCTTCGTACAAGTGACAGTGGTGGTCGCTCTTGTTCTCATTTTGCATCATGTCCACTCTCACACATTCCAGGGTGGCTGCAAATAAGGAGAGCACAAGCAAAATAATGATGTTTAAATTATCAGGTAACAAATGTAAAATGTTTTGGACTTTTGGGGTAAGAATTGTGCTTTTCAGGATGTCAGGTCTGTGTGAAGTCAAAATGGGAACAAGGATTTCTGCTGACCACCTCGGCCGAGCAGAGTTGGCACACCACAAACCTGTGGGCCTACACAGAAAATTCTCCAGTGATAAAAAAAAAAGAAATTAACACAGTGTTCTATCAAAACTGAAACAGTTGGATCTGTGGATCTATAGACACCAGAACAGTGTTAAATTAATACACTGCTTAGTGTAAAGCCTTATTCAAACATTTCCCAGAGTGCCTTGCTTTTCAAGTAAATTGTAGATGTACCATCCATGACTGTATTTGTTAGTGACAGAGACATCATTGTTGCATTCATCCATTTAATGTCCCTAATGCAGAAGAAAGGGTTCCAAAAGGGTTCTATGCGGAAGGATAGGGTTCTACCGACTACTTTTAACATCCTAAGAACAGTTTTTGGAAGGAAGGGTTCTTTGGAAGGCAAGAAGGATTCTACATAGAACCATATATAATATTAACCAGCATGCTTGATTGCAGTAATATTTTCAGAATTGTTTGTTTTACTGTAATGTGTTTTTGCATACACATTGATTGGTTGATACATTTTATGCTACACAAAGATAAATTACATACAGTTTTCTAAACTAATCCAATCCTGTAGTAATTTATTTTATTTCACCAATTACCGAAGTGGTTGTTCCATTTTATATGATTGAGGAAGACAGTTTTAAGAAGAACCTTTACATGATAAAATGGTTATTGGTAGAACCCTTCATAGAACCAAATACAGGGGGTTCTTTGAAGAACCCTACATAGAAGGTTCTAGATAGAATCCTCTGCAACGTATTCAATCCAGCACCAAAAAGGGTCACCCTAGGGGACAAACCGAAGAACCCTGTACGGTTCTACTTAGCACCTTTTATTAAAAGTGAGACTTTAAGTGAATGTCATTTATTTGTTATATAACACAATACCATATGTTCTTCATAAGGCCTTATTTTGAGGGCCTAGTTTTACCCTAATACAGCTAATGATGTTACGTTTGATACCGGAGCTCAGATGCATGTGTCAAAATCACTAAGCAGTTTACTTTGAAGCAGTGTGCCAGTGCAGCGTTTCCCAAACTCTGTCCTCGGGACCCCGAGGGGTGCATGTTTTGGTTTTTGCCTCAGCACCACACATGATTCAGATAATCAAAGCATGATGATGATGATCATTTCATTATATGAATCAGCTGTGTGGTGCTAAGGCAAAAAACTAAACGTGCGCCCCTTGGGCTCCCTAGGACTGAGTATGGGAAGTCATCAATAATTTCCCAGCACGCTCTATTGCAGATAGATTTTTTTAATTGTTTGTTTTAATGTCTATGTTTTTGCATGTGCATTGACTGATTGATTAATCTTATGCTACTCAAAGATAAATAGCATACTTTTTTCTAAACTAATCATAACGATTAATAAAAAAAAAAAATGCACTCATTACAGAAATGTTTGTTGGAGTTTAAATGTTTAAAGTAGTCTCCACACAATGTTCCTAACTCTGGCACTCATTCTGAATGCAGGTTTTAGGTGAATAAAAAATGTGAACTGTTATTCTAACTATACATCACTTTGCTAGCCAGCATAATGTGACTTGCAGGTAGGGTTGCAAAATTCTGGTAACGTTCCCCAAATTCCCAGGTTTTCCAGAAACCCTGGTTGGAAGTTTCCTGGAAACAGAAGAAGAAAATCCCAAATCCTTCAAAAACTAATTTTGAAACCCTACTTGCAGGCCTGGTGTGGCCTGAGGTATGAACTGGGATACAATAATGCACTTATAACTAAAGGTACAAAGGATGACCTTACAGTGTACCACTACAGTGACAGGTGTGTGTACCCCTTTAGGAACAAATCTAAATCTGAAACATATGGTTTACAGTAGTGATGTGGAAACAAAGCTTCTTGAAGCGTTGAGGCTTTCCAGGCAATTGTGTCGAAAATATGTTCATTACTAGATGCTTTCATCAACACAGTGCAGGCTAGTGCATGGGCACTGTAGCCATGTCAGGTGGTTGTTCGACAAAACAAAGCTTCAGACGTCATTGATCACATTTTTCTGCTAAAATGATACAGGCATTGGCAAACTGCTTCTAAGTTAACTGTATCAAACGTAACATCATTAGTTTACAGGCCATATCAGACATGCAAGTCACATTATGCTAATTTGCAAGGTTATGTGTAAATCCTATTGGAATCCAGGCAGTATGGGGATATCCAACTCCTCAAATTTGTATCATCTACAACCGTATTCAGAATGACTAGAAGAATTGACAAAGTATATTTACAAGACTACCTAAACCATCTACATTGGAACAACCATTTCAGTAATGGGTGCAATACATCCAAGTAACATATTGGATTATTTTAGAAAATGTTTGCAATTTATATTTCAGTAGCATAAGATTAATGAATCAATCAATCAATCATGCACAAACATAGATACTGAAACAAACAATTAAAAAAGTCTACCTGCATTAGAGCATGCTGGGAAATATGATAATAATGATGTGCATGGTTATGAGTTTCAGGCCCCTGTATTAGGATAAAACTACACCCTCAAAATAAAGCCTTTTGAAATACATAATGTTATTGTATTGCTTTATATTAATGGTAACATATTCGCTTAGGATCTCACATGGTGGATGAATGCAGCAACCATCTATCTGTGACTGACCATCTATCTGGCTCCCGAGTGGCGCAGCGGTCGAAGGCACTGCATCTCAGTGCTAGAAGCATCACTACAGACCCTGGTTTGATTCCAGGCTGTATCACAACCGGCCATGATTGGGAGTCCCATAGGGCGGTGCATAATTGGCCCAGTGTCGTCCAGGTTAGAGTTGGGTGGGGTTAGGCTGTCATTGTAAATAAGAATGTGTTCTTAACTGACTTGCCTAGTTAAATAAAGGTTCAATTAAAAAATGCAGTCATGGGTGGTAACTCTACAGTTTACTCGGATGGCAAGGCTCTCTGGGAAATATTTGAATAAGACTTTACACTAAGCAGTTTCTTAATTTATTAACACTTTTCCGGTGTCAATATGGGTAAGAAATGGTGATGCACATTTTTTGCGTATTTTAATCTGATTACATATGATTAATCACTTACTTACTGATTACAGAGAATGAACTAGTTCTCTCTTTTTTTCTCTCTCGCACACTCGCACACACAAACAACACTTATTCTATTTATCTTGTACCATCACTGGAGGGGCCATGGGGAATTGCCACAGCCTCCCCAAGGTGCTCAAACTTGGGAAGATGGTGGTTATCTTGCTCAGCATTGGAGCTACAGATGGGACTTTTCAGGCGTCCAAGGAAGTTGGTCCCGGTACAGTGTGCAGAGGAAGACATGTTGAAAGCAGGGGTCAACAGTTTTCGCTGTTCTGTAGATCATAAAAGATAAAAAGTGGTCAAGGAGATATGTACTGTATTTACAAGCAGCAAATGCTTGTATCTATGATAATTGCATCACATATTGCAACCAGGGCCGCACCCAGGACATCGGAAATGTTGTCGAAATTATTCAATTGTAACTCAGTCGGGTTGTCAACTTCAAATCCAATCGAATTTTATGTAGACTAACAGTGAAGTGCTTACTCACAGGAACTTTACTGTTGAGAGTTAGAACAGCAGAATTCACAAGGTGCAATTTCAAAACTTGGTAGTGCATCAATTAACCCATTTCAGTTAAAATGTTTTAGATTGGTATATTAGTCTACTGCTAGCTAAATTTGTAGTAATCCAGGCCAAATTACCGACCGGGCTGTGCCGAGTACCTGACCTCTATAGGGCCCCCATTGATTTTGTTAGTCACTCTCACATTTAGATATCATATTAACATGGCATAAATCATGGAAAAAACTAAAGCTGTGAAATATACACAATAATACGTTAAAATGCATTGAAATATTTCAGGATGGACAATAATCTGGAACCACTGGTACAGGCACATCAATATGCATGAGCTAACATGATACATCACTGATTTAATTGTTATCAACAGCTCGGTTTCCATCCAATTGGCGACAGATTTTCATAGGAATATTCTAAAATCCGCATAAAAACCATATGCGCATTTCCCACATGATGTATTCACATCAAATTGACTTGTTGCAGATAAAAGACTTAGCATGCTGATGTAGTGTACATAAAAATAACTTAAGTGGTTGAATTCCCATGTTTCACATTTTCAGCTCTACTGTTGGTTTTGTCATGAAAAATGCATTATATAGCAAATGTGCCCACACTGGTCTTGGCACATGCGCTCTAGCCAACAGCTTGTAGATACAGTGCGGGTATAGCCTACATGATGAGATTATTATGGACACGACAGCAAGCCTAATAAACTGGAAGCTTTCACAAGTTGCAGTGGGAGGACTTTACAATATAAGGTACTAGGAGGTAACTCCCCTGGGGTAACTGCCCCCAAGTTTGTCTTTAAAAAGTACAGTAGTTTCTTATTAAGACCGGGGGAAAATATCCCTGCACTTTAAACATTTGAAATGTGTAACTAAATCAAGTAATAGCGATGAGTTAAATAATCTATAATTTGTATCAAATGAAAATGTAGGCTAATAAAGTTATTTCAAATGGAACACATATATTATTTTGCCATTTAAGAGGAAACGTTTGAATAAAGTATAGTCCTACTACTCCTATATAAGTATTTTACATTGATCAGCCTTACGGTTTTCGATGCTCCTGATAGGTTGTTATTTCATTGGAGGCAGGAATAGAGAGCATTGACAAGGAAGGTTGCAGCTGTCTGGTACCAACGTAAGATCAGCTAAATCACTGGTTTATTCGTGTGGGTTTTTCGTTGCAATCAAGTTTATTTTAGCATGCAGGTGCATGTAATCTCCTGTTACCGTAGTATCAGTTTAAGAAAACCAGCATTTAACACAGTTCTCCATGTGAAGTTCCGTGTCTTCATTCCAATCCAGCCTGTATGACTGCAGTGTTACTGATTATAATGTTATTATTGCCAGCCAGAGCAGCATAGGCTCAGTATTCAGGAAATAAACTAATGTGCTTTAACTGTTTGCTATATTTATTAAACATTGTTAGATCGATAAACTAATGCTTAACAGTTTATAAGCTCATTATGAATCCTTTATACATCATTTGTAACATAAAACCTTATGTAAAGTGTTACTCTTCTGAAAGAAGATAGACTGTCATGGAAATCATGACGGAGATCTTGAACACAGCATGTCAGTATCGTGAATGTTAAATATTGATATTTCTCTCCTTCAAGAATATGCAATCAAGTTGTTCAAGTGATCCAGCTACATAACAAAAATACATAACGCAAATTAGATTGACAAGCACATTTCAGTCACAAAATAGGGTCAGTTTCCCGAGCAGCGATTAAGCATAGTCCTTGACCAAAAAACATGCTTAATGAGGAATTTCCGTTGACATGTATTTTTTTGTCCAGAACTATGCTTAATATGTGTCCCGGACCCACAAAGTATTGAGAAGAGAATTCCTACTCACCTTAAGAGGTCAAAAGCTCAGGTAGAGATGCAGTTGGAGGAAGAGTCACGCCAACGGATGTCAAGTGAATGTCGCCCATGTGTTTATATAGACCATTGAGTTCCCCTTCCAAAACCTGCCCCTGTCAGTGCCCACTCTCATCCCGTGTCATTTAGGGGAAGTCCAAGAAAAGTGTTGCTGACAGGAGATTTTTGAGATGAGGTTGTTCTGACCTTAATGAAAACTGTTTTGAATTCATAATTCTGTATTTCATAAGATTTTTTTCACTTATAAATAAATTATCAATAGTACTGGAGGTCGCAAAGGACATGAATTGAACTGAATAAACCTTATTAGGTTAGACTTTATTTGGATAGATCCATCATTATGATCTACAGGTACTCAAACTACCAACTCCAACTGATATACAACAGCTTGCTCCAGTTATGGCTAGGTTTAGGGTTAGAGGGTTAGAGGGGTTAAGGTTAGCAGGGTTAAGGTTAGGGTTAGTGGATAGTTAGTTGAAATATTGACAATTAGTTGAACACCTACAGTACTAAACATCTACAAACCATCTATTTGGGACTATTTAAATAATTACCGATTATTAAGTTCTATGATTAACCAATTAATCAATGTACATGCACAAACATAGATATTGAAACAAAGCATTAGAGCATGCTGGGAAATGTCATAATGAAGGGTTGTGATATTGGTTCAGAGTGATCTGTATTAGTTATTTTTTTAATAACACATTTTCTTAGGATCTCACTTGGTGAAGTTTATAAGACCAGAAATTGATAAATGCAACAACCATGTCTCTGTACTCACAAAAACAGGCATAGGTGGTAATTTACTCAAAAGGCAAGGCACTCTGGGAAATATTTGAACAATGCTTTACCCTAAGTGGTATGTTAATTTAACACTGTTCTGTTGTCTATATGGGTCGACAGATTCAACACTTTCAGTGTTGATTTAACACTCAGTGTTTTTTTGTTTTTTTTACTCTCGAGAATATGCTGTGTAGGTTTTGGGTTACTAGTAGATTGTATCCTAATCTTTCATCTTGATCATTTTGAACGACTTAAGGAAAAAACAGCACTTGTGGCCAGAGTTAGGGGAGAGGGGGTCACTTACAACAAAAACAGATTATTTCACATGTGGAAAATCTTAGCTTAATATAATACACTCAAGAAAAACTATTATATTTATCACAGGATGGTTATGTCTGTCTAAGCACACACTGACATGTACAGCTCTCTGGGTGAGGTTCTGTCTGTCTAACCACACACTGACATGTACAGCTCTCTGGGTGAGGTTATGTCTGTCTAACCACACACTGACATGCACAGCTCTCTGGGAGAGGTTATGTCTGTCTAACCACACACTGACATGCACAGCTCTCTGGGTGAGGTTCTGTCTGTCTAACCACACACTGACATGCACAGCTCTCTTGGTGAGGTTATATCTGTCTAACCACACAGTTCCCCGTTAACACATTTTCACATATGAGGAGAATAAATGTTTTCACCTCACATGTGAATTGCAGTGGAAATTGTAGTTAGACATGAAAAACTGTCATGTGAAAAACAAATAATCAATTAACCTAAATCGCATGTGTGGTTTTTGTTTCTACTCGACTTTAGAGTCATTTCGTCTTGGGAAGTATACAGGGAAGAAAGTTAACAGGGTACTCTGCAGTGGCTTATTACTTCAAAGTAGGCCAACTATACTGAAAACTCTAGTGTAGCAACTTAATACACTTATTAGGGGCGGCAGGTAGCCTAGTGGTTAGAGCGTTGGGCCAGTAACTGAAAGATTGCTGGATTGAATCCCCAAGTTGACGAGGTAAAAATCTGTCGTTCTGCCCCTGAGCAAGGCGCTGAACACATGGATGTCAAATAAGGCAGCCCCCCGCACCTCTCTGACTCAGAGGGGTTGGGTTAAAACCGGAAGACACATTTCAGTTGAAGGCATTCAGTTGTACTACTGACTAGGTATCCCCATTTCCCATTAGATCACTTACACAGAACTGCAATGAACACGAGGGGAGACAGAGAGCTAGTTTAAAGCGCAGGGTTCAGCAGGTGTTTATTGCAATGACCGCAGGAGGCAGGTAGCTGGGTCCAGGGGCAGGCAGAAGGTCATACACAGGTTTTCCAAAAAGGGCAACAGTACAGGCAGGGAGAAGGCTAGTAACGTAGTCTGGGAGATCAGGCAATAGCTAGATAACAGGAAATCCAATAGGAAATCCAATAGGCTAAAGTACAGGCAGGGAATAGGCAAAAGGCATGTCTGTCTAAGTGAGGCAGGCAAAAACTATCATACACGGGAGGAGTAAATCACGGGAACCCCAGCGCTCTGAAAGACGTGTGTCACAAAACAAACAATACCTCACAGTGATGGGGTGCAAAGAACTGAAGTAAATAGTGTGTGATAATGACATATAGGTGTGTGAACAGGTGATTAGAATTCTGGTGATTGGGATCTGGAGAGTGAGCTGCGTTCAGGTGTTTGATCTAGGTGTTTGAGAGTGTGAGCTGGAAGCAGACGTTACAAGAACACAAGAGCAACCATTCATAACACACTTGCCATTATAACATCTTCATGCATACTGAACTCATTTAGAGCAGCAGACACTGATTTGTTTGACCTCTTTCTCTCTACATGTCAGATATTAAAACATGACAGTGCAATTTCTGGGGCTAGTTGAATTTCCTCATTTGAACACTTCCCATAGTCCAGATTGAGCACAAAGCATCCCAGCTGGGTCACTCAGACCCTTTCTCAGTAGATCACTGGCTGCTGGCAGGGCTTTGACATGACTCGCACAAACTACTCAGCATGACCTTCGTTGATATAATCTATTATTACAAACAAATATGTTTAAGTCGAAAATAGACTGAACATTTTAAATCTTGTTTGACCTATGCACTAACAAGGCTTTTAAGCATTTGCATCTTGACACCTGCTAGATTACTGTGAATGTATCGATATACTGTAGTTCAACAACAGATTTACCCACATTGAATGGGTTGATTAGGATTCAAACCTTCTCTCAAACAGCCTAATACATACTATTAGAATAGGTTTACTCCATTAATGTACTTGGTCATGTAAAAGTGTTTTTTCATGTAAAATATCATCCCATTCCACTCATCCCATTCCACATCTTTCTAGTCCAGGACTGGGTGTATTCTGTGTCTGCGAAACTGCTCCTTTACCCTGCATGTGACTTAGACTAATACATAGGCCTATTCCCTAGATGAATGGACAAGGAAGTTGACAGCTTTTGGAACATATTTTGAAGCTATAGATGGTGTATGTTCCTGTTATAGATAATGGAGTGGTGCTACCATATATTTTTCAGTTATGATATGGTAAAACAGTTGCGCTATGCTCTTAAAACATTTACAAGCTAATTTATTTAAAGGGTCAATCTGCAATTGATACACATATTTTGTGACTTTTAAATGATTTACACGCACTCGTTGATTCTCAAAGAATGTAACTTATATAATAAAGGCCACATGAGCTTAGTCCAATTGTTGTACCCTATCAGAACCCCAAATATGTGCTTGTTCTAGTCAATTGTTCGGAAACATTGTAATTGTAAATGAACACTGTTTAGCCTGTGAATATGGTTGAAATTGACATTTTGTGTCCATAGCTCTAACAATGAATTTGAAAGTGGATACATTTCTCCACCCCAAATTACTCATCTTTTTACCAAAACAGTGCCGGGGTGTTGGCTTTGTTCTTGTTTGACCTGCAGATTTCCCCTTCAATAACCATTGGGTATATTTCAAGACTACGAACATTGAACCGATTTTTAGATTGCAGATTGAATGTGTGTCTTACATGAAAAAACATGTTTACATTACCAGGTACATTAATGTGGTAAACGCCAATGTGAGCACATCTGTTGTTGAAGTACAGTAGATTTACAGTACTCTAGCAGGTGTCAAAAACAGTATATGCTAATGAGCCTTGTTAGTGCATAGGTAAAATGTTGGCTTTAGAAACAAGGTAACATTTCACTTAAAACATAAGTCCTGCTACATTATATAAGATTAAGGTACATTTATAGTGTAGCAACCACGACATTTAGCAAATACTGACTCCCACAGGAAACACTGCTTTCTTGGAGCTGGTTCAACCTCGCAGGTGTCTGGAACATTGGTGATTTCATGTGTGTGTGTATATGAAATGGATAGCTATTTTGTATATATATTTTTTTACGGATAGCCAGGGTCACACTCCAAGACTCAAACATAATTTAAACATATTTTTTGTGTTTACTGAGTCCGCCAGATCAGAAAAATCTGGGAAAATGTATGGAGTAAAAGTAAAAGTTGACAAAATATAAATAGAAAAGTACTGTACAGATACCCCCAAAAACTACTTAAGTAGTACTTTAAAGTATTTTTACGTAAGTACTTTACACCACTGGCGAATTGAAGGAAAATTATGAAACAGAGAGACAAACATTTTAAAAACTTTTTTTTAAATGGAATATTAAAACATACAATCTACTTGCAGTGAAGCTGCACAACATCTACATCACATTCAGTCATCTAACAGACTCCCATCCAGAGCGACCCACAGAAGCTACCAGGGTCAACGCCCTGCTCAAGGGCACGTCGACAGATCTCCCACAAGATCAAAACCCGGGACCCGAACCAGAGACCTATCAGCCACCGGCACAAGCTCCCAACCGCCAGGCCACCAGCCCTCCAAGATCCCTCCACACAGTTCCCCAAGAGCTGCCCCTCAACCATCCGCAACTCCAATCTCACTTGTCTCCAATTCCACATCCTTAGCCTCAGCTTCCCTCAGCCCATCTATCTCTGCTGGCCACCCTCTTCGGATTTCTATGCACCATATATCTTTCAACTATGCTGTTATGTTTACCATACAATTGGAATCTATCCAATCGAATAGAATCCACAGATTGCGAGTTGAAGATAAATACTTTTACTAAGAGTATTAGTATGTTAGTAATTGACTGACCCGGGCTCTCCAGATCACCCAACAATACAATTTCTAGGGTCAATTTTAGATACATTTAATGAATTGTCAGCCATTCCTGAACCTGAGACCAGAAACAGGCTACCTGAGGGCAATACCAAAACAAATGGTCTATTGATTCAGTATCCTCACAACAAAATCTGCAGAGCTGCAATGATTGATGCCCCAAATATTCAAAATGTTGTTTGTGGCAAGAATTCTGTACAATCATTTTAGCTGAAAAGCATGAAGTCTTGAATCTTGAGTCATTTTATATATCAACTCATACACCCTGTACCATGGAATCGGTACATCAAAAAAATCTCTTCCTAAAAATCTCTTCAACATCCTGGTCCTCAAATGAAACTGGTATACTTTCCTATTTATGCTATTTTTATTCCTCCGCCAGTTTTGATAGTTTATATTGGGCAGACAGACCAGTTCCCTACCTCCTCCCGCTGCCATCTGCCTCCTCCATTTTTGGGGTAACGCTGTAATCAATTGCTTGTGATCTTGGATTGAGCAGACCTTCCCATACAACTCTAATAACTCCATTAAAGACATAACTCTACCATTCCAATTTACAATATATATTTTTTTTAAATGTTATATTTCCCAGCATGATCTATTGCATGGAGAAATTCTGGACAGGTAACTTGTAACTGTAACTGATTACATTTAGAAAGTAAGTAAGTATTTTACATTTACATTTTAGTCATTTAAGTGCATTGTAAGTGATAAAATCGCTGGAGATTAATTTATCTCCACTGAACATAAAGGCAACCTTTTCCTAGTTGAAAACCGCAGTTTATAACCGGATAGGCCTGTGTTCTATTGACCATCAATCCCTCATTGCAAATCACTTGTGATTTGGAAGACACATTACTTTTATTGTGGGGTGGGCATAATAAGTTTCACCTAATTTGACAATGAAAAGGGAACTTGATCGGGCACTCACAGGTGTTGAACGTCCCGGCGTAGACCCAGCACTGGGCGTAGCTGACGGGTCCTTTGTTGGCATACTGGAGCAGGATCTGGTCACTGCCAATCCAGAAGGTTGGTGCAGTGCCAAGGGAGTAGTCATCGCTCCAGTTGCCCACCAAGACCCCGCGGTCATCCTGGAAGTTCATCTAGTTCCACAAGGAATGGAAAAATATGGACAGAAAAACTAAGAGATCAGTGCACCAGGCGTAAGGATACAGTATGTTAGTTTGAAATGAAATGTTCAGAGTAAGTTGGTAAAATCATGCAAACGGAATTTGAGTGTTTAATTAAGGCCAGATACCACATCCCTAACCAGGTAATATTTTCCTAAATTCATATCATAATCAACTTTTACCAGTTGAATGTAGACACAACTATACTTAAAAATATATATATTACATAAATATGCAAATGAGGCAATATCTCATTCAATATGCATATGTACCATATCTACTGCAAATCACATTCTGTGAATGCAGACTGAAGTAGAGGTTAAATGTTTGGTATGTCTTGTGGTGGTGGAAAGCACCTGGGTCTTCTTAGTGCTTATACTAGGGCTGATTTTGGAATTAGTGCTTATGTTATCTGCAAATATCACTCACCATTGCAGAGCCTATCATGCAGACTTTAACAGCATCTCCTCTGTTTACTAGAGGCATGTGTGAGTTATCCAAGATTTGGAAACAGGCATCAAGAATCCCTTCACCAAACTACAAGAGAGAAATATAGCCTCCAGACTCAAAAGAATTAACAATAATGACACTGTAAATGTGTGTGTTTTACAGTATCTGATCATTGTGTGTGTGTGTTTCTGTGTGTGTGTGGGGCATGTGTGTGTAGTCTCTTACTGTACCTGACCATAAAACCACTGCCTTCCATCACCTGATTCCACCTCGTACATGCAGCCATTTTCATTCATCACATACTCCTGCCTGTCTTCCTCATTGGGCATGTACACTTCATCATCTAAAGAAATCAGAAATAAATTGCAGCCTCATTACTAGAATCTGGTCATCTGTTACTTTAGATGTGACTTCATTCTTCAATTGTCCAAAGAATTGACCTTAAGCATTTTAAGGATGAGAATTGAATATTCATAATTGATTACTAATGCCTGACCTGTGTCTATAAATTCATTCGTGTCACGTGAACTAATTGAGATGGTGGTCGCATATCCTGGAATAAAGTCCTGTTGAGCACCATATACTGTCTCGAATGAAGTCTTAGCTTTCATATACACTACCGGTCAAAAGTTTTAGAACACCTACTCATTCAAGGGTTTTCTTTATTTTTACTATTTTCTACATTGTAGAATAATAGTGAAGACATCAAAACTATGAAATAACACATATGGAATCATGTAGTAACCAAAAAGGTGTTAAACAAATCAAAATATATACTATATTTGAGATTCTTCAAATAGCCACCCTTTGCCTTGATGACAGCTTTGCACACTCTTGGCAATCTCTCACCCAGCTTCATGAGGTAGTCACCTGGAATGCATTTCAATTAACAGGTGTGCATTATTAAAAGTTAATTTGTGGAATTACTTTCCTTCTTAATGCGTTTGAGCTAATCAGTTGAGTTGTGACAAGGTAGGGGTGATATACAGAAGATAGCCCTATTTGGTAAAGACCAAGTCCATATTATGGCAAGAACAGCTCAAATAAGCAAAGAGAAACGACAGCCCATCATTACTTTAATACATGAAGGTCAGCTGTGTTTTGCATTTTTAATGTCTGTGGAACCTGTCTTCTGAAGTTATCACTGGACTTAAGTGACGTGATCGCACTAGCAAAGATTTTTATAACTAACCCAAGATAGACCAGAGCCTGTCGTTTCCAATGGGAGCAAATGAATCATAGTGGACAGAACAAGCAAAGAGGTGGGCATAGCCAAGCACAAGCTAGTGAGATCCTATTCGCACGTTCTAGCATTTATTTTCATATCTTCTTTAGGGAACGCCTACTCTGTGAAGTGCGTAATAACTCAATACGCCCTTGCACTCCTAAACAACACTCTGTTTCTTACAGATTCTAGTTTTGAAAACAGGAAACAGTATGTTAATCAAATGTTTCATCAATGAGAAAATTAACAGAATGTCGACCAAAATCCATCTCGCTTCATCTATTCCCACTGCCGACCACTGGGCTTCAGCTCATCACCATATTTGGTGGTGAGTGGAAACGCCAACTGGATGCTTCACATTTATACATTCTGTGAACTATCTGGCTCATTGTTCTATCTGTGGCATTAGGCTGCATGCATGCTAGCCAGGCCTACTCTAGCCCTGTGGAGCTAGCATACGAAGAGGAGCGTGGGCAGCTTTCTCTGCACTATCATCTCCCTCACTGCTAGCTTATTGGATGGGCGAACAGTGAGTACTTGACTGTCCACATGTCTAAAACATCATTACCAACTAAGTACATTTTACCCAGACTTTTACACATATTGGACCTTTCTTTTGCTTTGTGGACGTAATGGGAATGGGGCTTCTCCCGCCATTCTGGACGGGCTCTAGCCTTGGATTATACAACTTGGATGCGACAACAATTCTAGCTACTTGGCTGCATGGAGGCACGCTCAAGTGGGAGAACTCTGCTCTCCGACCGGCTGGTCATCCATATGGGATGGATGGAGCTGTGTGGGAGAACTATGCTACCGGCTACTGTTTGTGTGAGTGACTTTTGTATGAATGTGTAACCAAAGCAGGCCTTGGAGATTAGTCTGCCACATGGCTGTGGGCCTGCTGTGTGCGTGTGGACCCCACCTGTTCCTCTTTGATGGTTTGGTGAAAAAGTTAATTGGTTTAGTTCGTTATAAGATAAAAGAAAATTGATTAAATGTTTATTTACACTGTTGGTGTATTGGCAATTGATATTTAGTATTTTGTCAGTACCATTTAAAGTTTAACTGGAGCTGTAAAAATGCATTTCGTTCGTGTTTAAATCAAAACGTGCTTTTCATACAGGCTATTTCGTGACTGTCAAATTTGCTTTGTATCATGTATCAACAAAATAAACATTGAATTGTTTCAATATTTATTTTTCCTAAACAAGTACAGTGTCTTTTTTCAATTCATGAAATGAGGACATTTCTTAGATGGGGACGAATGTAAGGATGAGAATGGGATGTTCATCATTGAATACTCCAAGTCTTGGTTTACATATAGTTTATGTTCCACTCTTCGAATCCTCCAAATGGCTTGTTACAGCATGTTAAAAATTACACATGCGTTGGGGCAGTGAATTCACTGGGATGTTACTGAGCAGTCCCATAGATGTCTGACATTGTTCATTTTAATAATGTCCCTTACACAAAAAACACATGAATTTCATGGGATCTTATGTGAAGTTAATATGGATCCCCATTAGCCGACACCAATGGCGACAGCTAATCTTACTGGGGTCCGACACATAACAAAAAATACATTATAGACAAAAGCCTTTACAATTTACAAATAAAAACATGAACTTGTAGTATGCGTGTTCATTTATCATAAGAAATGTGATAAAACAAAACTAAATGGTGAAAACATGATCTATTGGGAAATAAATGTCACAACATGGGGATGCAAAATTTCAACAGTTTTTCACATTCGAAAGTGCAAACGAAAGTGCAAATTAGATTTTCACAGAAAAACATTCACAAGTTAGGTGAAAACATGTTATTCTCCTCACATATGAGAAGGTGATGTTAACATCTGAACTCTACATTGAATACATGTGAACATATGGTAAGTGGTACACTGTTCAGCTAAAATAGTATAAAACACATGATTCCATTTGACATGATCACTTAGTACTGATTTTTCAACATGACCCCAGCTGGAATTTGAACTCACAACCTCTGGATTTAGGGTATGCTGATCATTCTGCTGCACTGAAAGGTCTGTAGCATTCCTCTACACTTTCATCACCTACAGTGAGGGAAAAAATTATTTGATCCCCTGCTGATTTTGTACGTTTGCCCACTGACAAAGAAATGATCAGTCTATCATTTTAATGGTAGGTTTATTTTAACAGTGAGAGACTGAATAACAACAACAAAAATCCAGAAAAACGCATGTGAAAAATGTTATAATTGGAATTGCATTTTAATGAGGGAAATAAGTATTTGACACCCTCTCAATCAGAAAGATTTCTGGCTCCCAGGTGTCTTTTATACAGGTAACGAGCTGAGATTAGGAGCACACTCTTAAAAGGGAGTGCTCCTAATCTCAGTTTGTGAGAGGAGAGGAGTGGGACAAAATCCCTCCTGAGATGTGTGCAAACCTGGTGGCCAACTCCAAGAAACATCTGACTTCTGTGATTGCCAACAAGGGTTTTGCCACCAAGTACTAAGTCATGTTTTGCAGAGGGGTTTCCTTCATTAAAATGCAAATCAATTTCTAAAAAATTTCACATGCGTCACATACACTCAATTAGTATTTGGTAGCATTGCCTTTAAATGGTTTAACTTGGGTCAAACGTTTCAGGTAGCCTTCCACAAGCTTCCCATAATACGTTGGGTGAATTTTGGTCCATTCCTCCTGACTAAGCTGGTGTAACTGAGTCAGTTTTGTGGGCCTCCTTGCTTACACACACTTTTTCAGTTCTGCCCACAAATTTTCTATGGGATTGAGGTCAGGGCTTTGCGATGGCCACTCCAATACCTGACTTTGTTGTCCTTAAGCCATTTTTCACAACTTTGGAAGTATGCTTGGGGTTATTGACCATTTGGAAGACCCATTCAGGAAGCTTTAACTTCCTGAATGATGTCTTGAGTTGTTGCTTCAATATATCCACGTAAATTTCCTTTCTCATGATGCCATCTATTTTATGAAGTGCACCAGTCTCTCCTGCAGCAAAGCACCCCCACAACATGATGCTGCCAACCCCATGCTTCATGGTTGGGATGGTGTTCTTCGGCTTGCAAGCATCCCCATTTTTCCTCCAAACATAACGATGGTCATTATGGCCAAACAGTTATATTTTTCTTTCATCAGACCAGAGGACATTTCTCCAAAAAGTACAATCTTTGTCCCTATGTGCAGTTGCAAACAGTAGTCTGGCTTTTTATGGCGGTTTTGGAGCAGTGGCTTCTTCCTTGCTGATATAGGACTTGTTTTACTGTGGATATAGATACTTTTGTAACTTTTTCCTCCAGCATCTTCAGAAGATTCTTTGCTGTTGTTTCTGGGATTGATTTGCACTTTTCACACCAAAATACGTTAATCTCTAGGAGACAGAACGCGTCTCCTTCCTGAGCGGTATGACGGCTGCGTGGTCCCATGGTGTTTATACTTGCGTACTATTGTTTTTACAGATGAGCGTGGTACCTTCAGGCATTTGGAAATTGCTCCCAAGGATGAACCAGACTTGTGGAGGTCTACAATTGTTTTTCTGAGGTCTTTTGATTTCCCCATGATGTCAAGCAAAGAGTTTGAAGGTAGGCCTTGAAATACATCCACAGGTACACCTCCAATTGATTCAAATTATGTAGATTATTATTGATTCAAATTATGTAGATTATGTAAATTATGTAGCCTATCAGAAGCTTCTAAAGCCATGACATCATTTTCTGGAATTTTCCGAGTTGTTTAAAGGCACAGTCAACTTAGTGTATGTAAACTTCTAACCCACTGGAATTGTGATAGTGAATTTTAAGTGAAATAATCTGTCTGTAAATAATTGTTGGAAAAATTACTTTTGTCATGCACAAAGTAGATGTCCTAACCGACTTGCCAAAACTATAGTTGACAAGACATTTGTGTAGTGGTTGAAAAACAAGTTTTAATGACTCCAACATAAGTGTATGTAAACTTCTGACTTCAACTGTACATCTCTCCACTTAGCAAAAGAGTGCCATCTGCACTTCTATTTTAGCTATCAGCTAATCTGACTATTCTCTCATCATTGATTTAATGTACTTATTTCAGAAAGCTGAGGGGTTTTGTGTATAGTTGTCTAATGTTGGTGGGGGATTTTATTCTGTTTTAATGTTACTCCTGAATCACCATGAAAAATGTACTATTTTTTATTGAGTGTATTTTTAACAAAGCTTAGGTTTACTTTATTTAAGTCCAAAGTGTAGGAATACTGGTGAAATCATTCATTGACACAGACATGTTGGCGTAGCTGGAAGATCGAACTGTGAACCAAAGGGTTTTGAATTCAAACCCCAAGCGAGGATGTGGTGAATGACAATTAATGTATAAACATACACAATGTAATCATGTATGTCAAAGTGTGTCAAATACACAATATATACAAAAGTATGTGGACACCCTTTCAAATGAGTGGATTTGGATATTTCAGCCACACCCGTTGCTGATAGGTGTAGAAAATTGAGTGCACAGCCATGTAATCTCCATAGACAAACACTGTCAGTAGAATGAAGCGCGTAGCGCGTAAAAATTATCTGTCTTCGGGTTGTAACACATACTACTGAGTTCCAAACTGCCTCTGGAAGGAACGTCAGGACAATAACTGTTTGTTGGGAGCTTCGTGAAATGGTTTTCCATGGCCTCACAGCTACACACAAGCCTAAGATCACCATGTGTAATGCCAAGCATCGGCTGGAGTGGTGTAAATGGAGTGGTGTCAAGCTCACCGCCATTGGACTCTGGAGCAGTGAAAATGCTTTCTCTGGAGTGATAAATCACGCTTTACCATCTGGCAGTTGGATGGACGAATCTGGATTTGGCGGATGTCAGGAGAACGCTACCTGCATAGTGCCAACTGTAAAAGTTTGGGAGGAGGAATAATGGACTGGGGCTGTTTTTCATTGTTTGGGCTAGGCCCCTTAGTTCAAGTGAAGGGAAATCTTAACACTAAAGCATACAATAACATTCTAGATGATTCTGTGCTTCCAACTTTGTGGCAAGAGTTTGGGGAAGGCCTTTTCCTGTTTTAGCATGACAATGTCCCAATGCACAAAGCGAGGGCCATACAGAAAGGGTTTGTCGAGATTGGTGTGGAAGTTCTTGACTGGCCTGCACAGAGCCCTAACCTCAACCCCATTGAACATCTTTGGGAGGAATTGGACCGACGACTGCGAGCCAAGCCTAATTGCCCAACATCAGTGCCCGACCTCACTAATGCTCTTGTGGCTGAATGGAAGCAAGTCCCCGCAACAATGTTCCAACATCTAGTGGAAAATCCACATGTGAAACTTCATGTGAAATATTATCACAAGCTTCATGTGAAATATCATTACACGTGAAGTGTTCCAAAAACACATGGTTTCACATGATTTAACATGTGGAATTTACTATTTTTCTTACCTTAAGCCATCCTCAGAGGAGAACCAATTTGGTCTGGGTAAAAAACAACAACAAATAAATTCAACTCACTGGACGCCCAGGTGTTGAACAGGAGGTAAAAAGGAGGTAAAAACACATCGGCATCGATACCTGAGGGAGAAGGTGACATGACAGGGGAAACGTCAACACATGTAGACACTCATGTTTTTACTGATACTATCTTAGTATTTAATATGACGTTATGTGGTAACAATCGGTACTTTCTGGTACATTCTTCAAATAATTAACCTCAGTTGGTAACAAATGGTACCAAGTAGACACTTGTTTTAATGAGTCTTGAAGAAATAAACCAAGTAAATCATAAGTTATTACTATGTTATTATTACCGTGATTTGTTTTTTTTTAAATACCTGGTAATTTTCTGTACTGTAAAATATAGTGCTACCAAAAAAAACTATCAAATCGAATTTTATTTGTCACATACACATGGTTAGCAGATGTTAATGCGAGTGTAGCGGAATGCTTGTGCTTCTAGTTCCAACCATGCAGTAGTATCTAACAAGTAATCTAACAATTTCACAACAACTACCTTACACACACAAGTGTAAAGGAATGAATAAGAATATGTACATATAAATATATGGATGAGCAATGGCTGAACGGCATAGGCAAGAAGCAGTAGATGGTATAGAGTACAGTATATACATAGGAGATGAGTAATGTGGGATAAGCAAACATTATATAAAGTGGCATTGTTTAAAGTGGCTAGTGATACATTTATTACAACCAATTTTTAATTATTCAAGTGGCTAGAGATTTGAGTCAGTATGTTGGCAGCAGCCACTCAATGTTAGTTGTTGAGAGAACAACGCATCGACCAACACAAGTCGAGGTCTGCTCAATATCACAACAACACTACAGAAGATACTGTTGGCGGGAGTCTGTGGACCATGACTGCAATAAAGATTACCTGGAATGCAACAAACCATCAATGGTGGAAAAAGTACTACATCGTTATACTTGAGTAAAAGTAAAGTTACCTTAATAGAAAAGGACTCAGGTAAAATACTACCTGAGTAAAAGTCTAAAAGTATCTGGTTTTAATTGTACTTAGGTCCAGCCAGGGGCACACCTCCAACACTCAGACATAATTTACAAAAGTATAGATACCAGAAAAAAATTACTTAAGTAGTAATTCAAAGTATTTTTACTTAGTTGCTTTACACCACTACAAACCACTAACTGCAAATGGATCGCTATGCTGCTACTAGTAAGTTGCTGTAGCTGCACATACAAAACTGAAATATGCCCACTAAGAACTGTATCTGACACTCAAACCTAGGGCTCGATTCAATCTGTATCGTAGAAGTTCCGCAGTATAGTGCGTTTGCGGAGACAGCATTCACAGTAAACGCTGCATATGTCGGCTCAATTGGAAATGATCTTTAAATTTCAATTGCGCTATACAGCGGAACTTCTGGCATATGGATTGAATCGAGCACATAGAGCGGCAACTCTTATCATCAATTCCCCTCTGAGTATGATGTAACCATACTGTATAATGTGTGTGTCGTCTAACACTGGTAATTACATACGGCTAATGATCTGATGGTAAATCTGATGGCTGATCATGCTAATTGGAAGCATTTGATTTGCTGTTTGACATGAGAGCCGGCACTCATCAAAGAGCACTCTCTGTCATTCTACGCCCCCTCCTCAGAGAGAGAGATCCTGGTCCTGTCCATATTCTGCACTATTCTTCCGAAGTGTGCACTTGCACACTCTCTTTCATGGATTCAACAATGGTGTAAACGTTCTAAATCCATGACGGGAAGTGTGGAAGTGCACACTTGAGTAGAAGTGTGGAGATTTGGGAAAGGCACCCCGATATTCCTATCAAGAGATGTTACAGACGTTCAAATGGGAACACATCAAGTCTATTTTCGTTTGCACTTTTATCAATTAGTGTTTCCAATTGCCTATAGAGGCTAAACAAACATGACGGAGAGGAGACTAGGGGAGGAACAATTTTACTATTGAAGATGCACCTTCACCTCTGACACACCAACCCACCTCATTAAAACTATTACCAAATGGTGAACACTGTAATTCATACTTCACCCTCAGTGAAGTCAAACAATGCATATAATGATGTGATAGTGATGGGGAAACTAAGCTTCCTGAATCATTGCGGTTTTCCAGCCAATTGTGTCAAAAATGTACACTAGTGGCACCTGCTGGTCAAAAGAATTTAGAGCAGCCAAATTATTATAGATGTGGCCAGCATAGACTTTGTCTTTTATCAAACCAATATCAAACCAATCAGGTGGTTGTTTGACGAAACATTGATCATTTATCCCGTGCTTCTGGTAAAGTGATACAGGCATCGGCACACTACTTCGAAGTACTTAAAGATTTTGGTGCATGCCTCGGGGCTCCGGCATCAAACATAACATTACTAGTATTAGGGTAAAAAAAGTCCCTCAAAATAAGACCTTATGAAATATTGTATTGTTATATATATATATATATTTTTTTTTTTTTTGAGGGACTTTCAGTCTTGGGGACTTTTTTTTTTTTATGAGATATTCACTTAGGATCACACGTGGTTAAGTCCCCAAGACTGAAAACAATTGAATGCAACAAAAATGTGTCTGTCACTAACAAATGTGGTCATGAGGGGTAACTCTACAATTTACTTGAAAGGCACTCTGGGAAATATTTGAATAAGGCTTTACACAAAGCAGGGTGTTAAGTTATGTTTCTACAGACTCAGCGGTTTGTGTTCATTAAACACTCTGTGTTCATTTATATTTGCTGTGTAATTAATGTGTGTTGATGTTATTTATTATAGACGGCCAAGGACTGGGCATTTTTTGGTTGTTGTATATTAATGTGATTACACAGATGTAATATGATTAATCACTTACTTACGGATTACACAGAATTCACTCGTTCACACTCTCTTCCTCACTCACACACACCCAACAGGTATTATATTTCTTGTACCATCACTGGAGGGGCCACGGGGAATTGCCACAACCTCCCCAAAGGACTCAAAGTTGGGCAGATGGTGGTTATCTTGCTCAGCATTGGAGCTACAGATGAGGCTTTTATGGCGCCCAAGGAAGTTGGACCCGGTACAGTGTGCAGAGGAAGACATGTTGAAAGCAGGGGTCAACAGTTTACGCTTCTGTAGAAGAAAAATAATTAAGTGGTCAAGGGAGAGATACAGTGCATTCAGAATGTATTCAGAACCCTTCCCTTATTCCACACTTTGTTACATTACAGCCTTATTCTAAAATGTATTAAATTGATTTTTTACCTCCTCAATCTACACACAATACCCCATAATGACAAATAAAAAAACGTTTTTTAGCATTGTATGCAAATTTATTAGATATAGAAAACAGAAAAACCTTATTTACGTAAGTATTCAGACCCTTTGCTATGAGACTCGAAATTGAGCTCAGGTGCATCCTGTTTCCATTGATCATCCTTGAGATGTTTCTAAAACTTGATTGGAGTCCACCTGTGGTAAATTCAATTAATTGGACATGATTTGAAAAAACAAACACCTGTCTATATAAGGTCCCACAGTTGACAGTGCATGTCAGAGCAACAAACAAGCCATGAGGTTGAAGGAATTGTCTGTAGAGTTCCGAGACAGGATTGTGTCGAGGCACAGTACCAGGATAAGGTAAGACCCAGATGCAGGCTGTGTCGAAGTAACAATGTTTATTACAGCAACAGAGGCAAAGGTACAGGACGGCAAGCAGGCTCAGGGTCAGGCAGAGGTCGGAAATCCAGATAGGGGCAAAGGTACTGGACGGCAGGCTCAGGAGCAGGCAGAGTAGTCAGGCGGGCAGGTTCAGGGTCAGGACAGGCAAGGGTCAAAAACCAGGAGGGCGAGAAAAACAGAGGCTGTGAAAAGACAGGAGCTGACAGGACAAACACTGATAAGCTTGACAAACAAGATGAGCTGGCAACAGACAAACAGAAAACACAGGTATAAGTACACAGGGGATAATGGGGAAGATGGGTGACACTTGGAGGGGGGTGGAGACAAGCACAAAGACAGGTGAAACAGATCAGGGCGTGACACAGAGATCTGGGGAAGGGTACCAAAACATTTCTGCAGCATTGAAAGTCCCCAAAAACACAGTGACCTTCATAATTCTTAAATGGAATAATTTTGGAACCACCAAGACTCTTCCTAGAGCTGGCTGTCCAGCCAAACTTAGCCATCGGGGTAGAAGGGCCTTGGTCAAGGAGGTGACCAAGAATCCAATGGTCACTGTGACAGAGCTTAAGAGATTCTCTGTGGAGATGGGAGAACCTTACAGAAGGACAACCATCTCTGCAGCCCTCCACCAATCAGGCCATTATGGTAGAGTGGCCAGATGGAAGCCACTCCTTAGTAAAAGGCACATGACAGCCCACTTGGAGTTTGCGAAAAGGCACATAAAGGACACAGACCTTGAGAAACAAGATTATCTGTTCTGATGAAACCAAGATTTAACTCTTTGGCCTGAATGCCAAGCGTCCTGTCTGGAGGAAACCTGGCACCATCACTACGGGGAAGCATGGAGGCAGCATCATGCTGTGGCAATGTTTTTCAGCGGCAGGGATCCAGAGCGCTCAGGACCTCAGACTGGAGCGACGGTTCAGCTTCCAACAGGACAACAACCCTAAACACAAAGCCAAGACAATGCAGGAGTGGCTTCGGGACAAGTCTCTGAATGTCTTTGAGTGGCCCAGCCAGAGCCTGGACTTGAACCCGATCAAACATCTCTGGAGAGACCTGAAAATCGCTGTGAAGCGACGCTCCCCATCCAACCTGACAGAGCTTGAGAGGAATGCAGAGCAGAATGGGAGAAACTCCCCAAATATAGGTGTGCCAAGCTTGTAGCGTCATACCCAAGATGAATCAAGGCTTTAATCACTGCCAGAGGTGCTTCAACAGATATTTACATTTGCAAACATTTCTAAAAACCTGTTTTTGCTATGTCATTATGGGGTATTGAGTGTAGATTGATGAGGGGGAAAAAATTATTTAATACATTTTAGAATAAGGCTGTAACGTAACAAAATGTGGAAAAGGTCAAGGGGTCTGAATACTTTCCGAATGCACTGTATATGTCCTTTAAACTTCATGCATAAATGTGGTGGAAATGTCCCCTAAAAATGTTTTGGCTTAAAATGTTCAAGGTAGCGTGGAAAATACAAATGGGTCATGTATGTTTTTTTTAAAGATGTACTGTGGCACTCATCCCTTCCAGGCGTACTAAGCGCATGTGTTCTCCAAAGGCGGTGCAGGCCAAATAACTATTGGTTTCTCTAACCGCTCTCCATGCGTGATCCAACACAAGACAGATCATGCATAGGCCTTCAGTGTATGACAGGTACGTGATTCTGAAAGGACAGCAACCATAATACCAGCGCACTCATGTAGGAGAGTACACTTTTTGTAAAACACAAAGGGCCAGTGGTGTAGTGGAGGGTAGACACAGGTATATGCCATATACCCAATATACCCAATTTTCAGTGGGCATTGCGTATACTCACTTCTTAATAATCCCTACTGGTGAGTATCAAAGTAGTGCTACAGCACAAACTCCAAAAAGTTCTGGGACACTGTAAAGTCTATGGAGAATAAGATAACCTTCTCCCAGCTGCCCACTGCACTGAGGCTAGGAAACACTGTCACCACCAGTAAATCACCACCACGATAATTGAGAATTTCAAGAAGCATTTTTCTATGGATTGCCATGCCTTCCACCTGTCTACCCCTAACCCGGTCAACAGCCCTGCACCCAAACCTCCCCCATTTCTCCTTCACCCAAATCCAGATAGCTGACGTTCTGAAAGAGCTGCAAAATATGGACCTCTACAAATCAGCTGGGCTAGACAATCTGGACAGTCTAAAATTATCCACCGCAATTGTTGCAACCCCTATTACTAGCCTGTTCAACCTCTCTTTCGTATTGTCTGAGATGCCCAAAGATTGTAAAGCTGCAGCAGTCATCCCCCTCTTCAAAGGGGGAGACACACTAGACCCAAACTGTTACAGACCTTTATCTATCCTACCCTGCCTTTCTAAGGTCTTCGAAAGCCAAGTTAACAAACAGATCACCGACCATTTCGAATCCCACCGTACCTTCTCCACTATGAAATCTGGTCTTTTCCAGTCCCTATGGGGGTGCCACAGGGTTCAATTCTCGGGCCAACTCTTTTCTCTGTATACATCAATGATGTCGCTCTTGCTGCTGGTGATTCTCGAAGAACTAAAGGCCAGCTGCAGAGGGGTGACAGGCAGACGTCCCTGCCACTGCTCCGCCACCAGGAGACGTACCGGGATAAGGAGAGTAACATTGAGGAGTGTTGGTCCCCGGGTGACGACCCTCTAGCTGGTTTACAGGCACCGCTGGAGGTGCGACAGGCAGAGATGCCCAGCAGCAGGTTACCAACTATCTACCCGTATAAAGAATGTATATCATATTGTAGCTAATTCGGGGGGTAGCCCCAACTGGGACTCGAACCCATCAACTGTCAAGCCAACACCTTAACCGTTACGCCAAGAGGTCCAAACTGCTTGATAAAGTCGCAAGGTGTTGTGTTAAGGTTGCTACAATATGCACTTGTTGTTTGAACAATTTATTGATGGAAATGTAGTGTGTATGCTTTTAGTTACACTATCGTTCAAACGTTTGGGGTCACTTAGAAATGTACTTGTTTTTTTAAAGAAAAGCAATTTTTTGTCCATTAAAATAACATCAAATTGATCAGAAATACAGTGTAGACATTGTTAATGTTGTAAAAGACTATTGTAGCTGGAAACGGCAGGCTCTTTATGGAAAACAGTGCCTTGCAAAAGTATTCATCCCCCTTGGCGTTTTTCCTATTTTGTTGCATTACAACCTGTAATTGAAATTGATTTTTATTTGGATTTCATGTAATGGACATACACAAAATAGTCAAAATTGGTGAAGTAAAATAAAAAAAATAACTTGTTTAAAAAAAATTGACAAAAGAAAAACGGAAAAGTGGTGTGTGCAAATGTATTTACCCCCTTTGCTATGAAGCCCCTAAATAAGATCTGGTGCAACCAATTACCTTCAGAAGTCACATAATTAGTTAAATAAAGTCCACCTGTGTGCAATCTAAGTGTCACATGATCCCAGGAGTCCGCAACACCACTAAGTAAGGGGCACCACCAAGCAAGCGGTACTATGAAGTCCAAGGAGCTCTCCGAACAGGTCGGGATAAAGTTGTGGAGAAGGTCAGATCAGGGTTGGGTTATAAGAAACTTTGAACATGGAGCACCATTAAATTGATTATTAGAAAATGTAAAGAATATGGCACCACAACAAACCTGCCAAGAGAGGGCCGCCCACCAAAACTCACAGACCAGGCAAGGAGGGCATTAATCAGAGGCAACAAAGAGACCAAAGATAACCCTGAAGGCATGACCATCGTTACTGCTGCAGATGCTGCAAGGAGTACTGTGTGTGGACCAGACCAAAGCTGTCCCAACACCCCCACCTGGTGTATCTTGATGTACACTCAATCTCCAGAATTCCGCCCGTGCTCCGCAACCAATGGTTCATTTCCTGACAACAGGACGGCATAGACTCTCCCATTATAGCCAGATCACAAATTTGTGACTAACAGCACCCGATATTCCCATCGGTCTCCCAGTTATTACTTCATGTAGCATGAGTCCTCAGAAAATGATATCAACAATGCTACTAAAATAAACCCTGCTACTACTGACACTGCCCATGACGCATAACTCAAAATCCCTCATTTGCACCGTAGTCCAATTCCATGCTGTCAGCATTGTTCACACCCTCTTAATAACTTGTTAGGGATCGGCCCACCTACGACAACATCCGGTGAAATGCAGAGCGCCAAATTCAAGTTTCAAAAATAGTAATATTAAACATGAATGAAAATACAAGTGTTGTACACCATTCTTTAGCTTAGAATCTTGGTAATCGAACTGCGTTGTCCGATTTACAATAGGCTTCACGGCGAAAGCATAGCATTTGATTATTTGAGGACAGCGCCCCGCATACTTCCTGCATATAAATATATTTCAAACCAGCGCAGGCATTACAAAATCAAATATAGCGATAAAAAAAATCACTTATCATTCAAGATCTTCCTCTGGTTGCAATCCCACCTGTCCTAGGAACACAAAGAATGGTTGTTTTGTTCAATAAAGTCCCTCTTTATACCCCAAAAACTCTGTTTGGATGGCGCGTTTTGTTCAGTAATCCACTTGTTCCACTCGTTCAATATACAGACATAGAAAACCTAAAGTTAATGATAAACTTTGTTCAAACAACGTTTCCAATCAATCCTTAGGTACCCTAATATGTAAAAAAAACAATAATATTTCAGACGGACAATAGCCTGTTTAATAGGAAAGAAAAAAAATGAAGAGCACGCACACAGTCACGCGCGCAAAAGAGTAGTGTCAGTTCTAACATCCATCTGCCAGAACATCTGCCAATTGCTTGTTCATTTTTCAAAAGACAAACATGAAACCATGTCTAAAGACTGTTGACATCTAGTGGAAGCTATAAGAACTGCAATCAATGAAAAGATTTATGGATAGATTTTCCTCAGGTTTTTGCCTGCCATATCAGTTCTGTTATACACACAGAGATCATTTTAACGTGTAAATATTTGTATGAACATAAGATTCAACAACTGAGACTGTGACGGAGAAGTCCGTCACTGGCCGAAGGCAGCATTTAGTAAACTAACATACACACATTCATCGCACCTCTCTGCTCACTTTTCAGCTACGTTAACAATGTGGGTCAACACACAAGTTAACGTCTATATTAGTACATACATATCACACTTACCTCCCGTCACTAACAGGTTACGGTATAAAGAATACAGACAAGTGTTCAAGTTTAATTTAAGCAACGTTTATTATACTTATCAATGTTACGCGTTGTTTGTTTGGTTCTGTTTCTCTCTCTTCATCTCTGTAGCTTCCGGGTATGCTGGATAAGGCCTCGAGCTAAGCAGTCGGGCTGACTTTGTAGTGCTTGTCCCGACTGGGTCGTTACGTTAAATCGGCATTTTGAAAGACAGCATGTATATTCTATCATGAAAAACGTGTCACAATGTATATAATTCAGTATGTTTAGCTGAATGTAGGCTTTGACTAAGGTAATTGACAGGAAATGTAACAAAAAGCTTTCCTTGAAGGACGGGGAAGGAGATGAAGGTCTCAGATGAAGTCCAAGCATTCTGTCCAGTTGTCCCTCAAACAGGCCTGCAGGTGCCATCAACCAAGAAAGATGGCCAAGAAAGAAAGAGAGACGGCAAAGATCAATAATCACTGTTGAGCGTTAAAATAGTGTCAAACTGTTCTAGAGTCATATTGTTTCAGCACAGTAGGGTACAGCAGGGTTAGCGAAATATGCTGATTTACAGTCATGGGGCCAGACTAATTGCTTCTCATCATGGTGTTGTAGGAGGCAGTAGTGCATGATCTTGAGCGTATCAAGTCCACTGGATAGGGCTGAGTGACTGAACTATGTGAAAGGTCCTGTGTGTGTGAGAGAGAGCGAGGAATCAGTAATCAAGTAATATCAGACCGGCTCAATATCATTGATCCTTCAGACAGGAATTAGGTATACATTCTGAGAAGTAGGCAAATTGTTGTAGCAATAGTCGTGTTCACAACTGAAGAGTGTAGCCTACATCTGCCTTTCAGTGAGCAGGAAAGGATGTTTGAAGTATACCCATACCAATTGAAAGGCACATTTTTATTTACTGTATTGGCTGATGTAAGTACACACATCAGCACTGACTAGCTTAATTTGATATTGTTGCATGTGTAACATACTAAGTTAGTTATACTGCAGTTCATTATTACTCAGTCAATAAGCACCATCAGCTAGCCAGAAGGTCTAGCTAAGTTAGCGACTAAAAGGAATGGAGAATTCTCACCTTTCTTCAGCAGGTAACTCTGTCTGGGCATTCATCTTGTAGCATGTTGAGGTACTAACTTACTTCCACTAGCTAGTATGACTATAGCCAGTAGCCAGGTAGGGCTAGCTAGCCAGACTGCTAGCTAGTCAGTAGTAGCCAGCTAGTGCAAGCCAACTTTGTTCAGTTGTTGTTGAGTTTGTTTTATTGGTACGAAATTGAAATGGAATAAAATGTGTTGTTATTTGTTTAATGTATTTCCATATCCCATTTACACAATAAATGAGAAACAAGTCGATTTTCAAATGCAGAAACCAAAAACGAAAACGAGTCATTTGATTTTCTATGTCGTCTTTTGAATCAAATAACTCATGAACGGACGATAGACGGACCCGGTCGAGTACAGTGGGTTTGTTCGGTTTTCATCGTTACTGTTGTGTTTCACTTTCAAGTAATCAGTCTGGCTAACGACAAATAGCACAGGGACATTACGAAATAGACAAAAGTGCAAAGTCGGTTAGAAAAGGTGACTTGATCGGACAGAAACCGTACTAACATTAGCTAGCTAATCTCTGTCAAATTAATTTGGTCTAAAGGGATGCCGCTGAAATCCAAATCAGACGGATATTTGGATTTAATGTCGTCTCATTTAATCGGCAGAAGCAGTTCGATAAAAGGTTGTACGATAAATAAATTTCGAACGAGCGTATTTTTAAATTGCTGAATTTGAGGAACTAACGTTAGTAGGTAACCTTAGTCAGACGAATTGAAATCACGGACCGAAAGTGCTATGCTAACATACTAGCTAATTTGGCTGGACAGACAACAACAGATCTGTTTTGCATCATTGCCAAAGAAGAAACATTGCGAGTGAAATTGGTGAAGACGTTTAAGTTCCACATTATCTTTGACTTTGGTAAGAAGAAGGATTGTGTACATTAGCTACCTAGATAGTAGCAGAGTCTTTTAGTGGGGGAGGGGATTCATGTTATCTTGTAAGTGAGAAAGAAAGGGGTTGGTCGTTTTGGGACTTGATTTTTGTTTACCTTCTATATGTTTCCCCACGCGGGGTGTCCCCAATGATGTGTATGCTGATGAATGGGTCTGTGGAATCTAGTGCTGAGCGATTCATGCTTTTTCAGGTCGGTTCGATTATTAAAAAATAATCACGGTTTCGATTTTGATAATTTGTTTTTAATATTACATATTTCAGTTGTGTATATTACATTTGTTTTATTTTATTACTATTATTTAATTCCAAGTCATCATGTCATCTCTGTAGACCTGCTGTCTGACAAAATCACTATTTTGTAGTTCAAGGGGTCTGAATACTTTCCGAGTGGACAGGCGGTCTAAGGCACTGCATCTCAGTGCAAGAGGCGTCATTGCAGTCCCTGGTTCAAATACTGGCTGCATTACATCTGGCTGTGATTGCGAGTCCCATTGGGCAGCGCATTTTGTGATGTGCGAGTTGAGTTAACAGAAAAAAAACAAATGGAATTCAAATAATTGATCCAAAGTCAGTCAATTAGTTGTTTAAAAAAAAAGAAAAAATTTTGGTTAATCGCTCAGCACTAGTGGAATTGAGACCATTTTCTGCTAACCTACTTTTCTGGGCAAAATTTTATCAGCCTGGCATGAGCCAACCAAGTAGATCAATAACTACACCATAGAGATAAACTATATTTGATACACCCCTTAGGAAGCAGGGAAAAAGTATTATTGAATGTCCGATGGACTGTCTATTTCAACATTTCTATTTTCTTCTCACAGGCAGCAATGAAACTGTTAGAGAACAGCAGTTTTGAAGCTCTGGGATCTCAACTCTGTGTTGAAACGGGAGAGTCTCACATCCTGGGCAGGTATTTACCTTTACAGCACTGGACCAGCAGCATCAGTAGATCAAATGCCCTCATATCTAATCACATGGCACAAAGTGTTCTGTAAAGCCTGCCATACTGTTGCATGACTAACACAGATACAACATTTAACAGGGTGTACTGGCCGGTAGGAGGCTTGTGTGTGAACTGCAAGTACATAGCCCCCTCTCTCTACTCAGCGGTGTATTTCTGATTGGGTTAATAGGCTCTATTTTAAAAGGCAAGATTAACACTGTGGGGCTCTGTGGGAGCTTCAATAGCAACATATGTCAAGGCTGAGGACACTGGCACTGATATGTAAACACAAAAACAACAAACTGTCGGAATAAGATGGTCAACTGAACTTAAACAAAATGTACAGTACCGGTCAAAAGTTTGGACACCTACTCATTCAAGGGTTTTTCTTTATTTTTACTATGTTCTACATTGTAGAATAATAGTGAAGACATCAAAGCTATCTATCTGGAGCTCCAGCCCTTCCGGTGCTGTGTCTGTCACAAGGCAGGAAAATAAACTGTCACTGCTCTGTTATCAGATACATTAGCAATGTGGGTCAAAACGCAAGTTAACTTCGCTATCTTAGTACATACACTACCAGTCAAAAGTTTTAGAACATCTACTCATTCAAGGGTTTTTCTTTATTTTTACTATTTTCTACATTGTAGAATAGTAGTGAAGACATCAAAACTATGAAATATCACATGGAATCATCTAGTAACCAAAAAAGTGTTAAACAAATCAAAATATATTTTAGATTCTTAAATATAAGTAGCCACCCTTTGCCTTGATGACAGCTTTGCACATGCTTGGCATTCTCTCAACCAGCTTCACCTGGTATGCTTTTCCAACAGTCTTGAAGGAGTTCCCACATATGCTCAGCACTCGTTGGCTGCTTTTCCTTCACTTTGCGGTCCAACTCATCCCAAAATATCTCAATTTGGTTGAGGTTGGGTGATTGTGGAGGCCAGGTCATCTGATGCAGCCAAACCAAAAATCTCACATCTAGGACTCATCAGGCCAAAGGACAGATTTCCACCGGTCTAATGATTCAGGCCTGATTCACACAGTCTCTTCTGAACAGATGATGTTGAGATGTGTCTGTTACTTGTTTTTCATCATTTATTTGAGTCTGGTAACTCTAATGAACTTATCCTCTGCAGCAGAGGTTACTCTGGGTCTTCTTTTCCTGTGGCGGTCCTCATGAGAGCCAGTTTCATCATAGCTCTTGGTGGTTTTTGAGACTGCACTTTAAGAAACTTTCAAATTTCTTGAAATGTTCCGTATTGACTGACCTTCATGTCTTAAAGTAATGACAGACAATCATTTCTCTTTGCTTATTTGAGCTTTTCTTGCCATAATATGTATTTGGTATTTTACCAAATAAGGTTATCTTCTGTATACCACCCTTACCTTGTCACAACACAACTGATTGGCTAAAACTCATTAAGAAGAAAATAAATTCCACAAATGAACTTTTAACAAGACACACCTGGTGAAATGCATTCCTGGTGACTACCTTATGAAGCTGGTTGAGAGAATGCCAAGAGTGTGCAAAGCTGTCACCCTTTACCTTGATATCTACTTTGAACAATCTCAAATATAAAATATATTTTGATTTGTTTAACACTTTTTTGGTTACTACATGATTCCATATGTGTTGTTTCATAGTTTTGATGTCTTCACTATTATTCCACAATGTAGAAAATAATACAAATAAAACCCCTGAATGAGTAGGTGTCCAAACTTTTGACTGGTACTAATATATGTATGTATATATGTATGTATGTATCCGATGTGAAATGGCTAGTTAGTTAGCGGGGTGCGCGCTAACAGCATTTCAATCGTTGACATCACTCGCTCTGAGACCTTGAAGTAGTTGTACCCCTTGCTCTGCAAGGGCCGAGGCTTTTGTGGCGCGATGGGTAACGATGCTTCGTGGGAGGCAGTTGTTGATGTGTGCAGAGGGTCTCTGGTTCGAGCCCAGGCAGGGGCGAGGAGAGGGACAGAAGCTATACTGTTACATATATATATTGTACATTGCCTTCGGAAAGTAATCAGACCCCTTGAGTTTTTCAACCTTTTGTTACTTTACATCCTTATTCAGCAATCTACACACAATACCCCATAATGACAAAGTGAAAACAGGTTTTTAGACAATTTTGCAAATATATTCAAATCAGAAATACCTTATTTACATAAGTATTCAGACCCTTTAATATGAGACTCAAAATTTAGTTTAGGTGCATTCTGTTTCCATTGACCATCCTTAAGATGGTTCTACAACTTGATTGGAGTCCATCTGTGTAAAATTCTATTTATTGGACATGATTTGGAAAGGCACACAGTTGTCTATAAAAGGTCCCACAGTTGACAGTGCATGTCAGAGCAAAAACCAAGCCATGAGGTCGAAGGAATTGTCAATAGAGCTCAGAGACAGGATTGTGTCAAGGGCACAGATCTGGGGAAGGGTACCAAAACATTTCTGCAGCATTGAAGGTCCCCAAGAACACAGTAGCCTCCATCATTCTTAAATGGAAGAAGTTTGGAACCACCAAGACTATTCCTAGAGCTGGCCGCCTGACCAAACTGAGAAATCAGTGGAGAAGGGCCTTGGTCAGGAAGGTGACCAAGAACCGGATGGTCACTCTGACAGAGCTGTAGAATCATCTCAAGGATGATCAATGGAAACAGGATGAATCTGAGCTCAATTTTAAGTCTCATAGCAAAGGGTCTGAATACTTATGTAAATAAGGTATTTCTGTTGATTTTAATAAAAAAAAAAGTTTTCATTTTGTCATTATGGGGTGTTGTGTGTAGATTGATGAGGAAAAATCTATTGTAGATGAAGGCTGTAACGTAACAAAATGTGGTTAAAAGGGGTCTGAATACTTTCTGAAGGCACACACAACCTACCGATCCGTTTTTCTACCAAACACACACAAACCAAGACCACAATGATAGATACCTCTGTCAGAGATTGATGTCATAAAACCTGAAAGGGGTGTGTCGCCTCACGACTTGTGTCTGTGCTAAAGATAGGTGGTGTAGGCTACCTGATTTTAAGTACCTGAGCAGGACCATATGAGTCACTATCATGTGTTATGCAGTAGGATTGCCATAGAAATGTAGCCCTATTCTATCCCTGTAGCGATTACTGGTAATGTGGAACATTTAGCTAAATAGGCATAATCTCTCGCAAAAAGTCTTGATCCCACAAATAGGGTGATGGATGAGTGTTTTGTGTTATGCAACGGGGTTAGATTAACTGAACTGCAGCAGAACGGTATACTAGGAACTCGATGAGTTAGCCCACTAACTTTGATAAACAGCCAGAAATATCTATTTATTATATAAACAAAGCTAAACTTCTATGTGTTTTTTATTGTTGAGTTAAGCCTGAAATGGGCATGGTCTTGTCTTTTAAAAAAACAAGTTATTTCTAGAATATTCAGGAAAGTTAGCAGGCTCACTCATTGATCCTTCTTAGTAGTATACCCTTCAGGCTTTGAGGGGACAGTAGGACCAGGGATGTTGCATAAAGGACTCTAGGTTATGAAACCAGTGGTTACAGTGATGGTGGTGATGACCCCTATCCTGGCTGTGATCCATAGGGGCAGTCTGATGCAGGACAGGGTGTACTCTAACAGGCTTTGTGGCTATTTGTAGACTGTGTAATGGAGAGTGGTATGGAACGTAAACAAGGGGAGAACGACTGACCCCTCTCATTGAAGCCACAAAGTTCAAGGCCGAATGCTGAACTGTAGGCATTGTTTTCAGAAAAAAACGGATCCCCCGTTATAGGGTGAATCTGTATGAATTCAATCACTTTTTGACAGTATCCCTTTTGATTTAAACAACTTTCCATGCATGTTTGCCCATGTAAGAAGTAGTCAGAAAGTGACTTTTTGGACCTGAATGCAAAAACATTCAGGGGATAGAGGTGCTCAAAGTTGACCCATTTTGCATATTCCACCGTACCATGAGAAATCTATGTCTTCATCACTGGAAAATATAAACGGTTGAGTTGGATATCATTTAAAGCTTAAACAGGGTTGTTCAACTATTTTATTTCAGATGTTTTTTTTGGTTTTTTTACTTCAATTATCTGAAAATGCGTAACCTACGATATCTTTTCATATTAGCGTATAGCTTAGACCATACTTTACATCATCAGTGGTTTTTGTGTTGTGCCCGCCATCAGTTGAGACACAACATGCTCTTGAATATAGGTTGTATTCAAGGGCATGTTGTGTATCAACCGATGGCAGGCACAACACGGAAACCTCAAATGTAAAATAGGTTCTAAGCTACAGCATATGAGAATACCACAGGTGGACTCCAATCAAGTTGTAGAAACACCTCAAGGATGATCAATGGAAACATGATGCACCTGAGCTCAATTTTGTGTCTCATAGCAAAGGATCGGAATACTTATGTAAGTAAGGTATTTCTGTTTTTATGTTTTTTTGCAAACATTTATAAACAAACTGTTTTTTTGCTTTGTCGTTATTGGGTATTGTGTGTACATTGATGATGAAAAACATCTATTTAATCAATTTTAGAATAAGGCTGTAATGTAACAAAATGTGGAAAAGGGGAAGGGGTCTGAATACTTTCTGAATGCACTGTACATCTCCCTTGTCTCACGTACCCCTAATATAGACAACAATCAATGTCTTATGTATACAAGACAATCACAATATGATACACAATTGCCACCAAAAGGCAGACCATATACTATCCCGGGCATTTTCTTCTCACTCACTTTTGAGACATGAAACTGCTTATAGAGGTTATAAGTTTCAAATTCTTTGCTTACCAAGAAGACTGAATGTTCCTAAGTGGCCTGACGGTGAATGTTCCTAAATCTGCTTGAAATATTTCAAGCAGATTTGAACATTTATCTCTAGCCATGATCCCCAACATTGATAAAGCGTGAAGACATTTTTAAAGAATAATAGGCAAATATTACACTATCCAGGTGTGCAAAGCTCTTAGAGACTTACCCAAGAAGACTAATTGCTTCCAAAGATTTTCCTCATCAATCTACACACAAAACCCCATAATGACAAAGCAAAAACTGGTTTTTAGACATTTTTGCAAATGTATTAAAAATAAAAAACAGATACTTTATTTACATAGGTATTCAGACCCTTTGCAATAATACTTGAAATTGAGCATCCTGTTTCCATTGACCATCCTTGAGATGTTTCTACAACTTGATTGGAGTCCACCTGTGGTCAATTCAATTGATTGGACGTGATTTGGAAAGGCACACACCGGTCTATATAAGGTCTTACAGTTGACAGTGCATGTCAGAGCAAAAACCAAGCCATGAGGTTGAAGGAATTGTCTGTAGAGCTCAGAGACAGGATTGTGTCGAGGCACAGATCTGGAAAAGGGTACCAAAACATTTCTGCAGCATTGAAGGTCCCCAAAAACACAGTATGCTCCATCATTCTTAAATGGAAGAAATTTGGAACCACCAAGACTCTTCCTAGAGCTGTCCGCCCGGCCAAACTGGCAATGAGGGGAGAAGGGCCTTGGTCAGGGAGGTGACCAAGAACCCGATGGTCACTCTGACAAAGCTTAAGAGTTTCTCTGTGGAGATGGGAGAACCTTCCAGAAGGACAACCATCTCTGCAGCACTCCACCAATCAGGCCTTTATGGCAAAGTGGCCCGACAGAAGCCACTCTTCTGTAAAAGGCACATGGCAGCCCGCTTGGAGTTTGCCAAAAGGCACCTAAATGATTCTCAGACCATGAGAAACAAGATTCTCTGGTCTGATGAAACCAAGATTGAACTCTTTGGCCTGAATGCCAAGCGTCACGTATGGAGGAAACCTGGCACCATCCCTATGGGGAAGCATGGTGGTGGCAACATGCTGTGGGGATGTTTTTCAGTGGGAGGGACTGGGAGACTAAGCACACAGCCAAGACAACGCAGGAGTGGCTTCGGGACAGGTCTCTGCATGTCCTTGAGTGGCCCAGCCAGAGCCCGGACTTGAACCCGATCAAACTTCTCTGGAGAGACCTGAAAATAGCTGTGCAGCGACGCTCCCCATCCAACCTGACAGAACTTGAGAGGATCTGCAGAGAAGAATGGAAGAAACTCCCCAAATATAGTTTTGCTAAGCTGGTTGCGTCATACCCAAGAAGACTTGATGCTGTAATCGCTGCCAAAGGTGCTTCAACAAAGTACTGAGTAAAAGGTCTGAATATTTATGTAAATGTGATCTTTCAGTTTATTTTTTATTTCTATTATACTTTTTTTTTTAAAGAAGGCTTTTACGTTGTCATTTTGGGGCATTGTGTGTAGATTGATGAGGAGGTGAAAACAATGTAATACATTTTAGAATAAGGTTGTAACATAACACAGTATAGAAAAAGTCAAGGGGATTGAGTAGGAGAATATGTATGTGTGTGTGTGTGTGTGTGTGTGTGTGTGTGTGTGTGTGTGTGTGTGTGTGTATACACAGTTGAAGTCGGAAGTTTACATACACCTTAGCCAAATACATTTAAACTCAGTTTTTCACAATTCCTGACATTTAATCCTAGTAACAATTCCCTGTTTTACATCAGTTAGGATCACCACTTTATTTTAAGAATGTGAATTAAGAATAATATTAGATTGATTTATTTCAGCTTTTATTTCTTTCATCACATTCAATTAGTATTTCGTAGCATTGCCTTTAAATTGTTTAACTTGGGTCAAATGTTTTGGGTAGCCTTCCACAAGCTTCCCACAATAAGTTGGGTGAATTCTGACCCATTCCTCCTGACAGAGCTGGTGTAACTGAGTCAGGTTTGTAGGCCTCCTTGCTCACACACGCTTTTTCAGTTCTACCCACAAATCTTCTATAGGATTGAGGTCCGGGCTTTGTGATGGCCACTCCAATACCTTGACTTTGTCCTTAAGCCATTTTGCCACAACTTTGGAAGTATGCTTGGAGTCATTGTCCATTTGGAAGAACCATTTGTGACCAAACTTAACTTCCTGGCTGATGTCTTGAGATGTTGCTTCAATATATCCACATAATTTTCCTCCCTCATGAGGCCATCTATTTTGTGAAGTGCACCAGTCCCTCCTGCAGCAAAGCACCCCCACAACATGATGCTGCTACCCCCATGCTTCACGGTTGGGATGGTGTTCTTCGGCTTGCAAGCCTCCCCCTTTTTCCTCCAAACATAATGATGAACGTGGTACCTTCAGGCGTTTGGAAATTGCTCCCAAGGATGAACCAGACTTGTGGAGGTCTTTTTTCTGAGGTCTTGGCTGATTTCTTTAGATTTTCTGATGATGTCAAGCAAAGAAGCACTGTGTTTGAAGGTAGGCCTTGAAATACATCCACAGCCTGTCAGAAGAAGCTTCTAAAGCCATGACATCATTTTCTGGAATTTTCCAAGCTGTTTAAAGGCACAGTGTATGTAGTGTATGTTAGTGTATGTAAACCTCTGACCCACTGGAATTGTAATACAGTGAAATAATCTGTCTGTAAACAATTGTTGGAAAAATTACTTGTGTCATGCACAAAGTAGATGTCCTAACCGACTTGCCAAAACTATAGTTTGTTAACAAGAAATTTGTGGAGTGGTTGAAAAACAAGTTTTAATGACTCCAACCTAAGTGTATGTAACCTTCTGACTTCAACTGTGTGTGTGTGTGTGTGTGTGTGTGTGTGTGTGTGTGTGTGTGTGTGTGTGTGTGTGTGTGTGTGTGTGTGTGTGTGTGTGTGTGTGTGTATGAATATATATATACACTGCTCAAAAAAATAAAGGGAACACTTAAACAACACAATGTAACTCAAAGTCAATCACACTTCTGTGAAATCAAACTGTCCACTTAGGAAGCAACACTGATTGACAATAAATTTCACATGCTGTTGTGCAAATGGAATAGACAACAGGTGTAAATTATAGGCAATTAGCAAGACACCCCCAATAAAGGAGTGGTTCTGAAGGTGGTGACCACAGACCACTTCTCAGTTCCTATGCTTCCTGGCTGATGTTTTGGTCACTTTTGAATGCTGGCGGTGCTTTCACTCTAGTGGTAGCATGAGACGGAGTCTACAACCCACACAAGTGGCTCAGGTAGTGCAGCTCATCGAGGATGGCACATCAATGCGAGCTGTGGCAAGAAGGTTTGCTGTGTCTGTCAGCGTAGTGTCCAGAGCATGGAGGCGCTACCAGGAGACAGGCCAGTACATCAGGAGACGTGGAGGAGGCCGAGGAGGGCAACAACCCAGCAGCAGGACCACTACCTCCGCCTTTGTGCAAGGAGGAGCACTGCCAGAGCCCTACAAAATGACCTCCAGCAGGCCACAAATGTGCATGTGTCTGCTCAAACGGTCAGAAACAGACTCCATGAGGGTGGTATGAGGGCCCAACGCCCACAGGTGGGGGTTGTGCTTACAGCCCAACACCGTGCAGGACGTTTGGCATTTGCCAGAGAACACCAAGATTGGCAAATTAGCCACTGGCGCCCTGTGCTCTTCACAGATGAAAGCAGGTTCACACTGAGCACGTGACAGACGTGACAGAGTCTGGAGACGGCGTGGAGAACGTTCTGCTGCCTGCAACATCCTCCAGCATGACCGGTTTGGCGGTGGGTCAGTCATGGTGTGGGGTGGCATTTCTTTGGGGGGCCGCACAGCCCTCCATGTGCTCGCCAGAGGTAGCCTGACTGCCATTAGGTACCGAGATGAGATCCTCAGACCCCTTGTGAGACCATATGCTGGTGCGGTTGGTCCTGGGTTCCTCCTAATGCAAGACAATGCTAGACCTCATGTGGCTGGAGTGTGTCAGCAGTTCCTGCAAGAGGAAGGCATTGATGCTAAGGACTGGCCCGCCTGCCTCCCCAGACCTGAATCCAATTGAGCACATCTGGGACATCATGTCTCGCTCCATCCACCAACGCCACGTTGCACCACAGACTGTCCAGGAGTTGGCGGATGCTTTAGTCCAGGTCTGGGAGGAGATCCTCAGGAGACCATCCGCCACCTCATCAGGAGCATGCCCAGGCGTTGTAGGAGGTCATTCAGGCACGTGGAGGCCACACACACTACTGAGCCTCATTTTGACTTGTTTTAAGGACATTACATCAAAGTTGGATCAGGCTGTAGTGTGGTTTTCCACTTTAATTTTGAGTGTGACTCCAAATCCAGACCTCCATGGGTTGATACATTTGATTTCCATTGATAATTTTTGTGTGATTTTGTTGTCAGCACATTCAACTATGTAAAGAAAAAAGTATTTAATAATATTATTTCATTCATTCAGATATATGATGTGTTATTTTAGTGTTCCTTTATTTTTTGAGCAGTGTATATATATATATATATATATATATATATATATATATATATATATATATATATATATATATATACACACAAATACATTTTTTGGAAGACTGTCATGGTAGCAATATTTGTTTCTATTACACAAAATGTATGTTCTTGAACCAATTAATTTAAAAATAAGTTATTAGGATCATTTTAGTTGCTAATGGCAGCTGTCAGTATCCCGGTCGGCCTTCAACTTGAGATACTCAATGAGAGGGGGCAGCACGGAGCTAGCTTGCAAACGTCACTTCCTGGAGTAGGTCAAACTGCGATTTTTATGTATCCATTGGATGCCATCTTAAAATGTTTTTGGCTTCAAATGCGCTGTTGAGTCTTCACATAGGATTGAATGGTGTCACGTGATTAATGACTTTATCAATTCATATGCAGTCATTGGTATAGACACACATATACACACACAGCTGAGCACTGAAACAGCTAGCAAGTGCTGGTGTTTAGCCTGATGCTTACTGAATTAGAATGGGCAACAATGACAGCAAGAGCCATGCCGGCACAATGTGACCTAATGAGGCTGCTTCTTTCCACCCTAATAAAGAACCAAAGTCTGCCAATACTCAGCGAAGTTCAGCTGGACCCATTACTAATGATAAACAGAGCACACACTCGCACATGGATTTGAGAAAGTTCCTTAGAGTTTTCCTTAGAATGTCAGTTTCTGGATACTCTATTTATTTGTATTGAACCAGGAAGTCTGTTACAAATAGGCCAACACCCACAAACAACTGTCCTTTATATCCTACTTTGTGCATTTATTCACAGCTAGGCCTAATTATCCACAGGTTATTAGCTTAGCTTTTTAGGTCAACTTTTCTATGGATTTCCGATCGTCCCAGTTGTCCCTGTTCGTTCAGTATTTTTTTTATTTGTCTGTTAATGGAAACTAGGCCAGTCATGTCACCACCCCCTGACCTTTGCTCCTTCCTATAATAAGACTGGGCCACAGTGTGTCTCTGAGACAGATTTTCAGTTGCACAACCTCTGCTCTTACATAACTGGGGGTGAGGGAAAAAAAAAACACATCACCAGACCAGACTCTGCTCCACTCCCTCTGCATTCCACCCATACCCCTCAAATAGAACACAGTGGAACAGAGACACAGACACAGATACTTGTGCAAAGCAATAAATACAGAACACGAGACAGTGCCTTGCAAAAGTATTTAGACCTCTTGGATTTCTTCACTATTTTATTGTGTTACAAAGTGGGATTAAAATAGATTTAATTGTCATTGTTTGTCAACAATACACAAAATGGTATGTAAAATTGGGGGGGAAAAGTGGCCTTTTTTTATTGATAAAACATTTAATAACTAGAATATAGTCGTTGCGTAAGTATTCATCCCCTTTGTTTAGGCAACATTTTGCTTAAAGCCTAAATTAGCCTAAACATTTTTGCTTAACAAATCACAAAGTTACATGGACTCACTCTGTGTGAAGTAATAGGGGTTGACATTATTTTTAAATTACTAACCCTTCCTCTGTCCGCTCAGCCAAGTATTGCATTTCAAGCACAGATTCAACTACAAAGACCAGGGAGCTTTTCGAAAGCCTTGTAAAAAAGGACAGCAATTGGTAGATGGGTAACAATAACAAATCAGACATTGCATATCTCTTTAAGCGTGGTCTAGTTAATTATGCTGTGCATTATGCATGGCCTGACATGTAACTTTTTTTTGCCACTTGTCCTTTTCTTTTTCTTGTCCAATAGCACAAGTCACTTGATGCAACAGATCAGACCGTTTAGCTTAAAATGTTGAAGTTTTATTTCTTCATATTATAAGCTCAACAGTGCGCACATGGGGTGTTGGCTACATGCGAATGTTCCAAAATGCAATTAGCAGGGAAAACACCATTCTCAAAAGCACACCTCGCGCACAAGCGATTTCATGTGACAGAGATGAAAGTATCCATTAGAAATTAAGAAAGGGGAGATCTAAAGATGCATCAACTAGCATGGGTTACTAATATGACTAGTATTATGCGTTTGGCTGTAGGACAATTAAAACGTTGATTTGAAAGCCAATAGAACATGAGAAATGCTGGTTTTAATGGCATATTAAGTGTTTATAAAATAATTCCTTCAACATTTCATTGGTCGTATTTTGTCTAGGCTACTTTGAAACAAGGTAAGACATACTTCATAAAATGACATACAATGTCCAGGTTTTAAACAATTAAGTTTTATGGTTAAATAGTTTTAAAATGTTTAGCGCCTCCGCTCAGATTCATGGTAGGTGATGTTGCGGTGCACAACAGGCACTGTCCTTCACTCTCTGGTCTTGTGACCATTTGATCTGCCTTTTAGATGTTAACCTGTTTGAGCTAGGGGGCAGTATTTTGAAGTTCGGCTGAAAAACGTTCCCAAAGTAAACTGCCGGTTACTCAGGCCCAGAAGCTAGGATATGCATATAATTTGGATAGAAAACACTCTGAAGGTCCTAAAACTGTTAAAATAATGTCTGAGTATAACAGAACTGACATGGCAGGCAAAGACTCGAGCAAAATCCATCCAGGAAGTTGGATTTTTTGAGAACAGTTTTCAAAAGAAGGCCTATTGGTTATTTGGCTTCCAGTAGATGTCAACAGTCTTTAGAAAATGTTTAAAGCTTTTGTCTTGAAAAACCAAGGAATTAGAGAAGTTCTTCCTGAGGTCACGTCAAGTGTCCTATTATGGATTTTGCGCGTAACAGTCAGCATGTTCTCAGATCTTTTTCTATTCATCAGGCTAAATTCCGTCTGAAATATTGTAACTTTTATTCAGTTTAGGGTATCTGAGTATTGATTAGAAATGCTGTTTGACTTTTTTTCAATGAACTTTACCGGTACTTTTGGGATATTGTTTGTCTGCATGGATGAACGCCTTTGGGCAGGTGGATTACTGAACAAAACGCGCCAACCAAACTGAGCTTTATCGATATAAAGAGGGACTTTATTGAACAAAATTACCTTTTATTGTGTAACTGGGACGCTTGGGTATGCAATCAGATGAAGATCTTCAAAGGTAAGCAATTTATTTTATGCTATTTTTGAGTTTTGTGACACCTCTGCTGGTTATGTTATTATGCTAATTGAATATGTGTGCGGGGCGCTGTCCTCAGACAATCAAATGTTCTGCTTTCACCGTAAAGCCTTTTTGAAATCTGACAACACTGTTAGATTAACAAGATTCTAAGGTTTTGAATGGTGTTCATCACTTGTATTTTCATGAATGTTTAAAATGAGTTTTTCTGTAATTTGAATTTGGCGCTCTGCAATTTCACCAGATGTTGTAGATGTGGGACGTGACTGTCCCACCTAGCGCAGAGAGATTAATGTTAATTATCCTTCATTATGTTAGTCAAACATGACTGGTGTTTAGCCTATATTTATGTAATTAAAAGTCTCATTCAAGTTTGGCTACATTTTCCTGGCGCCTCCGTCATGTCCGCATCGGTTTGGACATGAGGCTGTAGCAATATGCATATTACCTACACTTTGTATTTATTTATGTAGGCTACATAAAACATATTTTAATATTATTCCAATGTTGGCCTCTCTGATAAAATTTTGATCGGCATAATTGTTTGATATTGTGATTTCTGTCTTTTACATTTCTACTTTTACATTCGGACAACTTAAATCTACAGTATATTCTTCTTGTCTGAAATTATTATAATATTTTTATTTTTACTTGTCCCAGACAGGAGGACTAGCGTTAATGTCGATCCCCGCATTATGTATTAAACCACCCAGAAACCTTAAAGATACAGTCGTCCTTCTGATCTGAGCTGCAGGACAGGAATGAAACTGCTCAGGGATAAGGCTATTGATGATTTTTAAAACGGCCACAGAGTTCAGTGGCTGTGAAGGATAGATCTGAGGATAGATCAAAAACATGGTAGTGACTCCACAAAAATGACTTAATTGACAAGAGTGAAAAGAATGCAAAAAATACAAAATATTCCAAAACATGCATCCTGTATGGGACTAAAATAATACTGCCCCAAAAAATGTAGACATGGCTAAGGAATGTCCTTTTTGGCCTAAATGCAAAGCCCTGTGTTTGGGACAAATCCAACACATCACTGAGTAACTGTCTCCTTATTTTCAAGCATCATGGTATGGGTATGCTTGACATCGGCAAATTCTGGGGAGTTTTTCCGGATAAAAAAGAAACGGTATAGTGCTCAGCACAGGTAAAATCCTACAGCATAACCTGCTTCAGTCTGCTTTCCACCAGACACTGGGAGAGGAATTCACCTTTCAGAAGGACAATCACCTACAACACTAGGCCAAATCTACACTGGAGTTTGATAGATTGAATTGATTGACAATTATTTTTAAATACATAAGTGCGCTCTCCAGCCGGTGACGGCTCCACATACAATTTAAGAAAATCGTCAAGGATAACACAAAGTTTGAAAGCTTATTTCCTTTGTTGTCCTTTTCGAGGGGTGGGGGTGCCGCAATGGTAGTGTGAACAAAGAATGACAGACAAAATTGTTGTTTGTTTCATAAAATAATCTTATTAGTACAGTTCCATTTCCTAATAAACAACTCTGGACAGGTACAGTGCATTCGGGAAAGTGTTCAGACCCCTTGACTTTTTTCACATTTAATTACGTTACAGCCTTTTTCTAAAATTGATTAAATTGTTTTTTTCTCTTTCTCATACCCCATAATGTAAATGTATTTGAAAAATGTAACGCAAGTATCACATTTACATACGTATTCAGACCTTTTACTCAGTATATTGTTGAAGCACGTTTGGCAGCAGTTACAGCCTCAAGTCTTCTTGGGTATGACTCTACCAGCTTGGCACACCTGTATTTGGGGAGTTTCTCCCATTCTTCTCTGCAGATCCTCTCAAGCTCTGTCAGGTTGGATGGGGAGCATCAGTTATTTTCAGGTCTCTCCAGAGATGTTAGATTGGGTTCAAGTCTGGGCTCTGCTGGGCTACTCAAGGACTTTCATGGGACCGACTTTTATATTTTTGTTCATTGTAGAAAGAATGTAGCTAGCTACATTTCCTAATGTTGCTACTGGGGAAAAACTACACAGCTGGAGGAAAGTACCAGAGAAAAGTAGCCTACACAACAGTCAAAGCGCTGTCTGGGGATCCAATGACGAGAGAAAAGATATTTCATCCAAGTGGAGAAGTGCAACTGAAGCACAAATTGTGTCCATTTCCATTCAGGATTTGGAGCGAACTCTGACTGAAGCCGAGCAGAATTTATAATAAGAAGCATTTTAGATCTGCGTTTTCAAAACGCAGCAAGATATTGTTTGTGTTTTATCTTTCATTTTCTGAATGGAAAAACACAAAATCCTGCATTAGCTCGACCCCTGACTATTGAATTGGGGACATGACTAGTTTGACACAATACCCATGGCCTTCTTAGTAGCTAAATGGATGTCCACTTGACAAAAGTACAATGACAAAAGTTAACTCTGGGTTTTTTGTCTGTCTCTTTAGGATCGAGAGCTACTCCTGCAAGATGGCTGGTGATGACAAGCACATGTTTAAGCAATTTTGCCAGGAGGGGGAGCCACATGTCCTAGAGGCCCTCTCGCCCCCCCAGTCCAGCGCCACCAGTCCACCCCAGTAAGTACCACAGCCACAACCCTTATCAATGTTTACATAACACGGAAATCACACTAGGAATGAAACGGAAGCAAGCAGGGAGGGACTCCCTGTTTTCCATTGCGGAATGTTTTGCTATGGTGTGCACTAATGCATTGATACTGGTGTTGTGTCACGGTATTAGTCTCTTATGTGGCACACTAAGGGGGTGGCAGGTAGCCTAGCGGTTAAGAGCATTGGTCTAGTAACCACTGGTTCAAATCCCTGAGCCAACTAGGTGAAAAATATGTCTGTGCACTAGATAATACATTTTAACTTCCCAACCAAATTACTGAACTCTCTCCCTCTCTCTACTCATCTCCCTTGTTTTGTGCAGACTGGGGAAGAGCAGTGAGGACAGCGAAAACCCTCTGAGTGACAAGTGTTGCAGGAAGACCTTGTTCTACCTCATCACCACGCTCAACGAGTCGTTCAGGCCCGACTACGACTTCAGCACAGCCCGGGCCCACGAGTTTAGCCGGGAGCCCAGCCTCAACTGGGTCAGTAGCTCTGCCTCAGCTCCTCTCATGATTACACCACATTAGAAGGACTTTAAACCTAATCTAATTGGGCAGTCATTCATGCCTAATTTCAGAATTGCCCACATACTCATCCCATGCAAGCTCCCGGAAGCACATTGTTGCAAAGCCATACACATAAGGAAAAGGTAGTGAGTTTTCTACAAGGAGCTTATGGAATATCACAGGCTGTAAGATAGAGGTGTCAAAACTCAATTCCTGGAGGACCATGTCTGCTGGTTTGTTTTATTTCCTTTCATTTTGTGTCTAATTAATACCTAAACCACCAGGTGACTAAACAATAATCTTAATTATAACCTGATTTATCACAATAACCTTAAATGATCAATCAAGTACAGACACTCGCCCTCCCGGATTTGAGTTTGACAGGTCTACACATCTGTGAGGAGAATAAGTAGTCCTAACGATTGTGTGCCATGTCTCCTCCAGGTGGCGAACGCAGTGAACAGCAGCCTGTACTCATCAGTTGGAGTGGAGTTCAACTCCCTGGGGCCTGAGCTGTGGAACTCCATCGACCAGGAAATTTGCCTGCAGGAATGTGACATTTACAGGTAGGTGCGCATGCATGTGGGAGATATGGTGGCCCCGCTTGGCTCAGTTGGTAGAGCATGACGCTTGCAACGTCAGGGTTGTGTATTCGATTATCGTGGTGGACCAGTACAAACAAAATAAATGCATGCATTCACTTCTGTAAGTCGTTCTGGATAAGAGCGTCTGCTAAATGACTAAAATGTGAAAGTATATGTATATGCTGCTTGTTGTGTTTGTCGCCAGTATATGTAGTATCTTTAGATGTCCTTATTTGTCCTCAGCTACAACCCTGATCTGGACTCAGACCCCTTTGGGGAGGAAGGCAGCCTCTGGTCCTTCAACTACTTCTTCTACAACAAGAAGCTGAAGAGGATTGTATTCTTCACCTGTCGCTCCGTCAGGTGAGCAGCCACAGCGGGCTTCAGTCTGACTCCATTATCAATGCAATCTGTGACAATACACATATGAGTTTGTTAGTTCTACAGCCAGTCCGAAATAGTTGCTGGCCTGTGGAGGACTTTCTATGGTCCACTGTGTATGTTCTAAAATCTGAAAATCTGAAAAGTTGATTGGGCTTGACGTGCCGAGGCAGCTTGTTCTCAACCCAAAGCCTGTCTGATCTCATGATGTGTGAGACTGTTATCCATTACCAGGAGGACAAAAGGCCAGGAAAGGGGACTACTAGGTCAACTCCAAAACCTCCACAAACAGTCTGCCAAACAGAGCAACCACATGTACCTGTATGTTTGAATAATGAGGCATGATTTTTCTGCTTTATTTCCACAGTGTCTTGAGTGGGTATGGCTGCGGATGTCTGGACAACGAGTTGGACATGGAGCTGGATGATGAAGAGGAGATGGATGGATTCACTGAGGACAGGTGGGATCATGTTCCTATAATAATGTTACTACCTGCTTATACTCTTCTAGTGCACCAATGGGCCTCAGTCTCACATATATACTTTTGTCTGTGCATGGGGTTACATTTGGGTTTTGTGTCTAAATAGAGCCATGATTGACACTTCCTTGTTCTCTTCCCGTCAGCAGGTTCCCCAGAGCTCTTTGTGTCTAGGCACAGCCAGGCCAAACATCTAGGCCTACACAACCTCCTCGCCCTTCCCCCATCCTGTTTCTTTTTTCATCATCTATCCTTATTTTTTCTTTGTCTCAGTGTTCTGTACAGCCTGCCCCAGGAAGCCATTTGCTCATGTAGAGGAAATACATTTGTCCCCCGCCCATTGACAAGTGCATGTTTTACGCCTTTCACATCAGCTGGATCCGAGCCATACCGTGAAGGACATTTTCTAAACGCCCAGGGTAACTGGGATCTAGGTCTCCTGTTTATTGTGCTCTCTCTATCCTCCGTTGTCACTGAGCTAAGAACTGGCTCTGTGCCTGATCATTTGATGGAAGGACCTTCCTATGCCTATCTCAAACCACATCCTCTTGACTCTAAACCAGCCTCTGATTGGATGCTGCACTCTCAAAGAAACCCTCCCAATACTGATTGGATCTGTCTTGGATATTTATGGTCAAGAGAGACCATGGACAGCTAACCCTGACAAGCAAACATTCTCTTTTATTAAAAATGGCAGCAAATGATGTCACAGAAACCGCTGTGTAAGTGGAGGTAGAAGTCCACAGTGCAACACCAGCATCAGTGAGAGCCATGGAAGGGGGAAGGGCTTAGTACATCAAACTTCTCCTCCAATCCCACACTGGGTAGAGGGTGGGACAACGACAGCTAATTCGATTGACTGTCTATCCAGCTGATTTCCATTTGTGACTCCTTCCTTTGTGTGGCTTTTTTGCTTGACAGTGGTGTTAATGTGAGAACTGAAAACTTTTATAGCTCCAAGTTTTTAAACAAATGCTGCTTTTGTAATGGAAACATTGTAATATGTTATGTTGTCTTATTACTGCACATGACATGTGTAGATGGGAGATGGAGATGACACTGCCAAGGAAAGCAATATATACACATCAGACTTGCAGCTTATACAAGATATCACTTTCATGAGCGCCTCTGTCACATTGTTCTGCCTATCAATAACCATGTTCCTCAATGTGTGGTTTTTCTGGTAGCCTTATGATTTAGGCTAACCTATTGTAAAACTTGTACCCATTTTCCACTGCTAAAGTCATCAATTTATTTTATGCTCAAACATTACGAAGGCTTTGATGTAAAGCCAAGTGAATGTACTAAACACAGGCAGCAAAGGCATCAGTGATATTTCCAGTAATGTTATTAAAGTGTTTTACAGTATTTTTTAGAAACAAAAGACCCTTTTATCTCTGTGTTCCCTGTGTAAGGCTAGTGAACTCCCATGATGACCTCTGTTCAGGACCTGTTTTGATTATACAGTATATGTTAATAAAGTTGTGTTTGAACCAAATAGTGTCCTCTGTGTTGTCATAGGCAACTCATAGGACATGGGCAACTCACCCAACACAACACATCCCACTCACAGGGAAGAAGAGGACCAAAATGAAGATGTTTTGAACAGTAATGACTACAATGTGATACAGCAATGTAAGGTATAGTTAACCATGTTTCCTACAAGAGGAATGTGTTATGTTACACCTTACACTACAACCTTTTAAATAACTAAGTGTTCCTATGGACATTGTTGACTGGAGCCTGAGTAATGCAAAGAAACTTAGAAGGGGCTTTAAACTCAGTCCTGCTCAATCCGTAGGTAAGAGGCAGAGAACATAGGCCTCATATAACAATGGTAAACCTTCAATAAATAATTGTAATAGCACAAGCTATACTTATCACCAGGGGTGCAACTTTGATTTTAGAATTGGGGGAAACATACATATTTTTTAATCCGGTCAGATAAACACTCCAAACAGCCTACCCGACCGCTTGGAGGAGTCCGCATGGTCCTAAAACATACCGTTGTCTCGTTTTGTATCACATTCCAATGATAAAAATGTCCCTCCTGTCCCCACTGAAAGTTGCACCGCTGTTATCACCACTGATTTAACATTTTAATGTTCTTCCATGGTAAATGGCTGTCATCTTAATCCTGGAGATTAGAGGTATGATCAGGGGAGAAAAGGACCAGGGCAGGAAAGTCCAGAAGCGGACCAATGGGCAGGAGAACACCAAACCGGGCAGGGAACCACCAAACCAGACAGGTAGAGGTTGACTTCAGACAGATGGATGCTACAGCTAGATAGAGGGGCTCAGAACCCTTCGTGCAGTGGGGATGAAGCCGAAAAGAGAAACATGCTGTGGGGTTAATAACTCATTAAGCCAATAACCAAAACTTCTACACTATAACAGCACAGCGACAGAAACAAAAGGAGTGTAGGAACACAAATGGAAAGAAATTTGAATGAAAAGTAAAGGTACATGAATGGATAAAGAGGGGTTGAAGGGGAGAGAATGGATGGATAGAGAGAGGTTATACAAAGTTCTTACCTAATATAGAAATCCCTGTATGCTCCTCCTTCCTCCCTACCTGCCTCCCTCATCCTCCCTGCACACCACGGGAGGCTGTTGAGGGGAGAACGGCTCATAATAATGGCCAGAATGGAGCAAATGGAATGGCATCAAACACCTGGAAACCATGTGCTTGATGTATTTGATACCATTCCACCAATACCGCTACAGTCCTTACCACGAGCCTGTTCTCCCCAATTAAGGTGCCACCAACCTCCTGTGCTGCACACGTCCTCCTTACTCCCTGTGTGACCTGAGTGAAGCCAATGCAGCCGCTATGGGTACAAATAGCTCACGACACATCTACAAAGTGAAAGAAAGCTCCAATTAGCTGCTCCTTGCGCGCCCCACTTTCTTCCCTGTGTGACCTTAGTGAAGCCATTGCAGCCGCTAGGGGCACACATAGCTCACTACACATCAACAAAGTTGAAGATTGCTCCTCCTAGTTGCTGCTCTTTCCTCCCTGTCCACCTTACTTCCTCCTAGTGAAGCTAACGCAGCCGCTAAGGGCACAAGTAACTCACGGCAGATCAACACAATGAAAGAAAGTTCCAAAATGCTTCTCCTTCCTCCCTGCACGCGTCGTCATACCTCCCTGTGTGGGCGTCCTTGTTCCTCTCTGTGTGACCCAAGTGAAGTCAAGGTTGCAAGTAGTATACAAGTAACATACAGGAACTCAAGTCCTTTTGTTCACCCAACATAGAATACCTCACAATCAAATGCTGACCGTATTATCTCCCAAGAGAATTCTCTTCGGTTTAAGTCACAGCCGTGTATATCCCCCCTCAAGCCAATACCATGAAGGCCCTCAAAGAATTTCATGCAAACTGGAAACCACATATCCTGAGGCCACATTTATTGTAGCTGGGGATTTGAATAAAGCACATTTGAGATAAAAGACTGCCGAAGTTCTATCAACACATTGACTGTAGTACTCGTGCTGCTAAAACACTAGAACCACTGCTACTCCAACTTCTGGGATACCTACAAGGCCCTCCCCCACCCTCCTTTCGGCAAATCTGACCACCACTCCATTTTGTTCCTCCCTTCCTATAGGCAGAAACTCAAACAGCAGTACCCATGCTAAGGACTATTCAACACTGGTCTGACCAATCAGAATCCATGCTTCAAGATTGTTTTGATCACGAGGACTGGGATATGTTCCGGGTAGCCACCGATAATAACATTGACAAATATACTGATACGGTGACTGAGTTTCTCAGGAGGTGTATACGAGATGTTGTATCCACTGTGATACCCTAACCAGAAACCGTTGACAGATGGCAGCATTCACGTTAAAACTGAAAGCGCAAATCACTGCATTTAACCATGGCAAGGTGACGGGGAACATGGCAGAATACAAACAGTGTAGTCATTCCCTTCACAAGGCAATCAAACAGGCAAAACGTCAGTATAGAGACAAAGTGGAGTCGCAATTCAACAGCTCAGACACGAGACGTATGTGGCAGGGTCTACAGACAATCACGGACTACAAAAGAAAAACCAGACACATCGCGGATACCGACGTCTTGCTTCCAGACAAGCTAAATAACTTCTTTGCCCTCTTTGTGAATAACACAGTGCCACTGACGCGACCCGCTACCAAGGACTGTGGGCTCTCCTTCTCCGTGGCCGACGTGAGTAAGACATTTAAGGCTGCCGACCCAGACGGCATCCCTAGCCGCGTCTTTAGAGCATGCGCAGACCAACTGGCTGGTGTGTTTACGGACATATTCAATCTCTCCCTATCCCAGTCTGCTGTCCCCACATGTTTCAAGATGACCACCATTGTTCCTGTACCCAAGAAAGCAAAGGTAACTGAACTAAATGACTATCACCCCTTCTGTTATCATGAAGTGATTTGAGAGACTAGTCAAGGATCATATCACCTCTACCTTACCTGTCACCCTAAATCCACTTCAATTTGCTTACCGCCCCAATAGATCCACAGATGATGCAATCGCCATCGCACTGCACACTACCCTATCCCATCTGTACAAGAGGAATACCTATGTAAGAATGCTGTTCATTGACTATAGCTCAGCATTCAACACCTACAACCCAATCATCAACTTTGCAGACAACACAACAGTAGTAGGCTTGATTACCAACAATAACAAGACAGCCTACAGTGAGGAGGTGAGTGCTCTAGGAGTATGGTGCCAAGAAAATAACCTCTCACTCAAAGTTAACAAAACAAAGGAGACGATCGTGGACTTCAGGAAACAGCAGAGGTAGCACACCCCTATCCACATTGACAGGACCGCAGTGGAGGTGTAAAGCTTCAAGTTCCTTGGCATACACATAACTGACAAACTCAAATGGTCCACCCACACAGACAGTGTGGTGAAGAAGGCGAAACAGCGCCTCTTCAACCTCAGGGCGCTGAAGAAATTTGTCTTGGCACCTAAAACCCTCACAAACTTTTACAGAAGCACAATTGAGCGCATTGGGGTTTTAGGCTGGGTTTCTGCACAACACTCTGTGACATCAGCTGATGTAAGAAGGGCTTTATAAATACATTTGATGATGATGATCCTGTCGGGCTGTATCACTGCCTGGTATGGCAACTGCAACCGCAGGGCTCTCCAGAGGGTGGTGTGGTCTGCCCAACACATCACCGGGGGCAAACTACCTGCCCTTCAGGACCCCTACAGCACCAGATGTCACTGGAAGGCCAAAAATATCAAGGACAACAACCACCCGAGCCACTACCTGTTCACCCCGCTATCATCCAGAAGGCAAGGTCAGTACAGGAGCATCAAAGCTGGGACCGAGAGACTGAAAAACAGATTCTATCTCAAGGTCATCAGACTGTTAAATAGCCATCACTAGCACATTAGAGGCTGCTACCTATATACATAGACTTGAAATCACTGGCCACTTTAATAAATGGAACACTAGTCACTTTAATAATGTTTACATATTTAGCATTACTCATCTCACATGTAGATACTGTATTCTATTCTATTATATTCTACTGTATCTTAGTCTATGCCACTCGTACATTGCTCATCCATATATTTATATATTCTTAATTCCATTCCTTTACATAGATTTGTGTGTATTAGGTATATGTTGTGAAATTCTTAGATATTACTTGTTAGATATTACTGCACTGTCGGAGCTAGAAACACAGGTATTTCGCTACACCCGCAATAACATCTGCTAAACACGTGTATGTGACCAATAAAATTGTATTTTATTTGATAGCTCAGTACGTAACACATTGATGGAAGCCTTCTTTACATCCAGAAAGACGTTTTCCTTTCCCAACCATAGACTCCTTGGCAATACTCCTTATCGGATACATCTAGTACCCCACTAGGCTTACACGGAATAAAAGCTTGGCTATATACAGTACAATGCCAACAGCATCCAACACTACAAAGACCACAATTTAGGTCAGTAGACAGCTAGGCTTTGTACAATGAAAGCTACAAAACTAAAGCAGTAGTTAAAGCACTACAAAACTTAAGCACTACTGATACCAAGTTGTAGACATCTGGCATAATTCAAGCTACACACAATCAAAGGAGTAGTCAGCTCTACTGAGACCACAGATTGACTAAGATTTACAAAGTATATTACACATCTTAGCAAATAACTAGAAGCTTTTAAAGGAAAAATAAAGTCCTATCAGACAAACGCATTTGCTCGTGGCTCTTACGCATTTGCTCTTGGCTGGATAGGCTGAATGAAGATACTGACAGAGTTGGTGATTCAGACGTGACTCTTTAAGGTCACTTTTTCATTGTCTATCCAGAGTAACGCCGTTGCCATTTCATCCTCACTTCGGGATTGAGAGAGCTTTACATCAGACCCTGAAAGACAAACCAGTGTTTCCCCTTATAACCCCTATATCGTTGTCGCTGCCCCTGCACATTTTGTTTTAATAATAACATGGCAAGACGCAGTGTAAAAGATCAGAGTGACTAATTCCAACAAGTTCCATATCATCCTCAGATTCTAATCAGATCACCTGAGAACCTCAAAGGTAGTTAGCTAACTAGCTTGTAATTCCTGGAAGTGTAGCCAAAACTATTAATATATGTATGTAATAATTGTTTGCTAAAATACAGTAATGCTATGCTAGAACAATTATTTTTGGGTTAATATAGAATTGGCTGGTGAAGTCTCCTCGATTTTCAGATGAGTTTTAAATGAAGGGAACATCATTTTCATCATTTCATTTTCATGAAGCATGATGCATGTTGTATAGTGTAAAATGATTAAAATTCAACACCATGGGCCAGAAAAAGTTGAATACATTGGCTATGCTGTCGATCCAGCATGACGTCTTCCGCGTTCAAAACAACTGGAAACTCAAAACTGGGAAATCTCAGACTTCAGTGAGTTCCAGACAACTGGGAACTAAAAAACAAGCTAATACTGGGAAAATACGTTTTGAACGGTCATCCAACTCTGAATTCCAAGTCGAGAAATCGGGCCTCTTTCTAGAGCTCCGGCCTGAAGATCAATGACATCATGATTTGACCTTGTTTTCTTCCGAGTTCACAGTTCTTTTGATAACAAAGTTTGATGACAAAATTTTCCCACAAGAAGGACCTCCACGCCACCTTCCTCTTGAAGTGAGCACAGCACAACAAGGTGAATCCAAAAGTGTCTTGTATGCTGCTGCATAAAATATGTAATATGCCAGGGAGATATGTATACTGTAGCTAAGAAAGTAATAATAAGTGTATGTTGTATAGTAAGCTGTTAGTAGCCCATGTCTTACCCTAATCATTTGGTCCCTTTCCCCCTCATAACTTAGCCTGCTGTTCTGGCCTGGTGGTGCACATGTAGTCTATAGCCTGTTTTAGAGAAATGTAATCATAGAATATTGTACAGTAAGAACTTTCATTGTCTGCTTCTATGCCCCCTTTATTTATCCTACGGATCTGACTTGGTGTACAGGAAGAATACTGTAAGAACGGCCCATGTTCTGAATTTTGTCGTTGTTCTTTTCAAAAGTGCTGAACAAGTAGTTATATTGACTATTTCTGTCCTAGCTCACTCATTGTCTTAATCGAAATTACAGATGGACTCTTATCCTCTCGTCGGCCCCCTTTGCCATAGTTTGTACATCTCAATTGTCAGTAGAAACCACATTTGTTTAAGCAAGTCAGCCATATCAGCAATGTTTTTTTAAAAGGAAGTAAATGAGGCTGAATGAACTGTTAATCTCGCTACCAGACAAGGCTCCGCTGATAGCCAGGTGTACCAGTGGTAAGGATTCACTCCATGGTGCTGAAAAGAAAGCTCTGCTGTTGGAACAGCTTTATGTAGGCCTTAACAGTTTGTGGGCATCGTTTGTCATCGTTATAGTGCAATTCATGTATTGTTTTGTGTTGTGTAGTGGCTTTGCTGGCATGCATCAACAATTTTTGGAGGGAGATTGCCCCACCAAGATTTATATGCTAAAATCACCACTGTACAAATGGTATAATTGCATGATATGATAGCATTTTGCAAACAGATAACATTAGCTAGTTAGATAAGGTTAGCAATAGCAAGCTAGATAATGTTAGATAATAATAGCATGCTCGCTAGCTACAATGACATCTGTCAGTCCTCTATTCGTTGATGTTTATCAACTCCATGTGGAAATTCCCACACCCAATTCGTGTATATGCATAAGAGGCCTTCGCCATTCTTCGGAGGTGGAACCTAAACGTGCATTGCCTCTCTAGGACAGGAAATTACATTGAAATAGTGGCAGCAACTTCCTCTTGTAGTTCATTCCAGTACCACGGAGCATAAAAACTTAAAGCATTTTACCAATGTCTGTGCATGGATGGGGAATTTTCAGAAGTAGCTAATCTTGTGAATTTATCTGGAAATTGCTTTCCATATGAGAAGGAAGCGGACTAAGGAAGGTATGGTGGGAGCTTCGGAAAAATGCCCTTATATAAAAACAGATACAGTGCTATAACCTTCTTGTGGTTAATGAGGTCAAGCCTAGACTCTGGTATAAAACACAATGGTGTGCTTGAGAGACAAAGAGCACCGTGTTCCATACACAATACATTACAATACTACAGTAAAAGAGAAAAGGTATTAAACCATACAATACAAAAAAATAACATTTCACAAGTGGACACATTCTCTAGATATTGCAATGGGATTTTTAAAACATATACAAACGTAAATTACACATTTGGAGAATGAAACATGGACAGTATTAACAATATGTGGTTTGTATACATGATCTAATAAAATCTGTAAATATGCTTACATAAATGTATTATCATGTTCCCAGGGAGTGAACAATGTGTAGTAGTAGTAGTAGTTGTAGTAGTAATAGAGTTCATTTTCTCACAGTCAGAGACTGAATTGTACACACATGTATAGTCAAAGAATGTAATCAAATGGTGAAATCCTAAACTAGCACAATAATTATAATATAGTACAATACAATGATTGTAGAACAACAATATTTGGGATGGCAGATAGAAAAACAACTTTGGCTCTGAATTTGAGTGTGAGTCTCAAAGATTCCCACTAGATGGGGATATAACTATTGAAAAGAGTTCACACCACTGGTTGATGAATCAAGTCAATGGACTCATCAATATGTTACTGGAACACAGGGGGCTGGTGGCACCTTAATTGAGGAGGGCGGGCTCATGGTAATGACTGGAGCGGAATAGCTGGAATGGTATCAATTACTTCTAACATGGTTTGATGCCATTCCATTTGCTCCGTTTCAGTCATTATTATGAGCTGTTCTCCCCTCAGCTGCCTCCACGGTACTGGAAATATTTACCAACTTACTGAAAAACAGAATGTTGCATGTTTTTTTGTGTGAATAATAGTTTTTATTGAGTCACTTCAACAACGGTGCAATAAATTACATTTTTACCAATTCCCCTTCCACACCTCCCACCACCATCTCAAACAAACCGCTGGCGGACCCACCCTACCCCCAACCTAGGTCTACACCCAATATGAAGAACAAAATCACACAAATCTAAAGATAATAATAATCAAACAATAAGAAGAATATTTAAGAATATGCATCACCACAATCAAAATGTTTTAACATCTCACCTACACCCTCTCCAGCAAATCTGTGATTTCTGAGGCGGCTATTTTCCACATTTCTAAAGTAAATGTCTTGGTGTTATTCATGATGGCAGTGGATAGTTCCATCATAACCACGTCCTGAAAGTATGCTATCCATTTTCTAATGTGAAGGTGGTGTGGTGTCAACCAGCGGCGTGTTTTTGAGCAGCAGTCAACCCAGCAAGCCAAACCTTAGATTGTTTCTCGTTCAGCTGCATGTGAATCATCATTAAGCAAAATAGGAATTGGTTCCAGGGGTACAGTTTTAACAGAATAGAATCTACACAACATTTTATTCCAAAATGCTGCATCAACCTATCTGCATGCAACTTAATATCCCTGTCAGTAACCACGTTTCCATTCAGTTGTATGCAGGTAAAGTCATACCATATAAATGAAAATCATGACAGCTGTGATGGAAACAGGACATTTCGGTACAGTTTTATAAATGCCAGCAGATCATTTGTTTGTTCGACATGATGAGATCCTTTTGTGTCGATAAATTGAATTATGAGAGAAATGGCGGTGGAAACGTCCTTATGCGCAAATATTGATATAATTAACCACCATATTGAAGTAAACTTGGAGTCATTCAATGATATGGTGTGTGGTCCAGCCACTAATGACTCAGGAAACCATTGAGTTTATTAAGACAGACAGTTTTAGAGGAATGGTTCCATAAATGTTTCAAATTAACTGCCAATATGCCAACATTCCATTTAAACAATGCAGTCAATCCACAGCCATACATACACTGGCTCAAATCAGTAGATGACAGGTCTTAGACAACTTATAAATGAAGGATGTACTGATATTGTATTAGTGGAATTAGTGGATTCGGTTATTTCAGCCACACCCGTTGCTGACAGGTGTATAAAATTGAACACACAGCCATGCAATCTCCATACACACACATTGGTAGTAGAATGGCCTTACTGAAGAGCTCAGTGACTTTAATAGTGGCACCGTCATAGAGCTACCCCGGTCAACTGTAAGTGCTGTTATTGTGAAGTGGTAGGCCACACAAGCTCACAGAACGGGACCGCCGAGTGCTGAAGCGCGTAGTGCGTAAATATCGTGTGTCCTTTTTTGCAACACTCACTACTGAGTTTCAAACTCTCTCTGGATGCAACATCAGCACAATAACTGTTTGTCGGGAGCTTCATGAAATGGGTTTCCATGGCTGAGTAGCCGCACAATGCACAATGCAAAGCGTCAGCTGGAGTGGTGTAAAGCTCACTGCCATTGGACTCTAGGGGCAGTGGAAACACGTTCTCTGGAGTGATGAATCACACTTCACCATCTGGAAGTCAGACGGGTGGATCTGGGGGAATGCTACCTGCCCCAATGCATAATGCCAACTGTAAAGTTTGGAAGAGGAGGAATAATGGTCTGGGGCTGTTTTTATGGTTTGGGCTAGGCCCCTTGGTTCCAGTGAAGGGAAATCTTAACACTACAGCATAGAATGACATTCTAGACGCTTCTGTGCTTCCAACTTTGTGGCAACAGTTTGGGGAAGGCCCTTTCCTGTATCACCATGACAATGCCCCAGTGCACAAAGTGAGGTCCATACAGAAATGGTTTGTGGAGGTCGGTGTGAAAGAACTTGACTGGCCTGCACAGAGCCCTGACCTCAACCCCATCGAACACCTTTGGGATGAATTGGAAAGCAGACTGTGAGCCAGGCCTAATCGCCCAACATCAGTGCCCGACCTCACTAATGCTTTTGTGGCTGAATAGAAGCAAGTCCCCGCAGCAATGTTCCAACATGTAGTGGAAAGCAGAGGTTCAAACTGTAGAACCCAGTTCCTACATTTGAGTATAAAAAATGATCAGGCAGAACTATGCTACATTTTATCTCTGAGACCCTCAGGATGACAAATCAGAGCAAGATTACTGAATGTAAGTATAATAATGTATCAAAACAGTTGCCGTGATAAACATTTTTTTTTGTGCACTCTCCTCAAACAATAGCATGGTATTTTTTCACTGTAACAGCTACTGTAAATTGGACAGTGCAGTTAGATTACAATAATTGAAGCTTTCTGCCCATATAAGACATGTATATGTCCTGAGAAATGTCCTTGTTACTTACAACGTCATGCTAATCACATTAGCGCACGTTAGCTCAACCGTCCGGGGGGGACAGCGATCCTGTAGAGGTTTTTAAAATGATTTTTGAATGACTACCTCATCTCTGTACCCCACACATACATCTATCAGTAAGGTTCCTCAGTTGAGCGGTGAATTTCAAATACAGGTTCAACCACAAAAACCAGACAGGTTTTCTAATGCCTCACAAAGAAGGGCACCTATTCGTAGAAAAGCAGACATTGACTATCCCTTTCAGTTATTAATTACACCTTGGATGGTGTATCAATACACCCAATCACTACAAAGATACAGGCATCCTTCCTAGGTCAGTTCCTGGATGGGAAGGAAACCGCTCAGGGATTTCACCATGAGGCCAATGGTAAATTTAAAACATGGCTGTGATAGGAGAAAACTGAGGATGGACTAACAATATTGTAGTTACTCCACAGTACTAACCTAATTGACAGAGTGAAAAGAAGGAAACCTGTACAGAATAAAACATATTCCAAAACATGCATTCATTTGGCAACAAGGCACTAAAGTAATATTGTCAAAAAATGTGGTAAGGCAATTAACTTTTTGTTCTGAATATATATTTTTGTGAAAAATTCAATAAGAGTTACAGTTTTGAGTACCACTCTCCATATTTATAATGACAGCCTACCAGGGAACAGTGGGTTAACGGCTTTGTTCATTGGCAGAATGACAGATTTTCACCTTCGATCCAGCAACCTTTCAGTTCCTGACCCAATGCTCTAACCACTAGGCTCCCTGCCGCGCCAATTTTCAAACATAGTCGTGGCTGTATCATGCGTATGTTTCTAATCGTTATGGACTGGCTTTTTCAGGATAAAGAAAAATATTAAATGGAGCTAAGCACAGACAAAATCCTAGAGGAAAACTTCAGGTTCAGTCTGCTTTCCACCAGAGACTGGGAGATGAATTCACCTTTCAGCAGGACAATAACTTAAGAAGAAAGTGAATGTTTCTGAGTGGCCGAGTTACAGTTTTGACTTAAATCTGCTTGAATGGCAAGACCTGAAAATGGTTGAAGAATTTGGTCAAGAATAATTGGCAAATTATGCACAATCCAGGTGTGGAATGCTCTTAGAGACTTACCAAGAAAGACACTCAGCTGTAATAGCTGCCAAAGGTGCTAAGTATTGACTCAGTGGTGTGAATACTTATGTAAAGAGATATTTCTGCATTTAATTTTCAAGAAATTTGCAGAAATGTCTAAAAACATGTGTTCACTTTGTCATTATGGGGTATTGTGTGTAGATGGGTGGCAAAAAATCTTGAATCTATTTTGAATCCAGGCTGAAACACAACAAAATGTGGAGTAAGTCAAAGGGTATGGACCACGTCAAATTGGCTAGCTACAGCTAACAAGCTAACTTTCAGGGGATAGATTAGATACCTATATACAAATATTGTTTGATTTGTATGACATCTATAGTAGTAAAGACAGTAGTCAGACTGACAACTTTACCAGGACAAGTTGTGAATAAAAATAGGCTACTTGCCAATGTCAAGCTCTTTCCAGAAATCCTAATCCCTGATGAAGCAAGCTAAATTACACAAATGTTTCTCTCTGCCCCATAGCAATATGTGTAGAATTGCCGGAAATGAGCTTTAAAAATGCTAAATTCTCTCAGCCTTATTGCCAAATGTGTAGAATAGCATGAGATTAATTATAAAACAGCATATTTTTCACTCTGCCTCATGGCAAAATGTGTTGAATAGCTTTCTCATATCTTGTGGGGAGCAAAAACAGCCCCAGACCATACAAAACTATCGGTAGTTGAAAACACATTGAACTTTAGTTTATTCAGTACATGGAAACTTAGCTTCTTAGGGAGCGGCAGCAGAGGTGACTGTTTTGGAGAGTCTGGCGTGCCCAAAGTACAATGCCTGCCACTCAGGCCCAGAAAATAGGATATGCATATAATTACTACTATTAGGTAGATAGGAAACACTCTGAAGTTTCTAAAACCGTTAAGATAATGTCTGTGAGTATATTCCAGAACTGATATAGCAGGCGAAAACCAGAGGAAAATCCGTCCAGATTTGCAGTTTTTTTTGTAGATGACCTTTTTCTCCAAGCTGCCAATTGCATACTTTGTTATGTAGGACTGCGACTGCAGTACCTATGGCTTCCACTAGATGTCAACAGTCTTTATACAGAGTCTGGAAGGTCTAGCAGTAAGCAGAACAGATCGGAAGAGGAAGTAGTGAAGGGACCACGTTTGACTGGCGCGAGATTGTGAGTGCGCCCCACATTATTTTCCTTTCCTATTGTTCACGTTATCATCCGGTTGAAATATTACAGTAAATATACATACAAGGATACCTAAGGATACATTAAAAATGATGTTTGATTTGTTTGTAGAAAGTTTATAGGTATAATTTGAACGTGTTCTCTTCACGGTTCAATGGGCGACCCAACGGTGGAATTTCTGATCATAACGCGCCAACCAAACTGAGATTTATGGATATAATAAATAACTTTTTCTAACAAAAGAACCATTGGATGTCTTCGTTGGACACTTGGGAAGCCCTCAGCAGAAGTTCTTTGAAAGGTAAGTGATATTTCTTAGCTCTTATATGGGTTTTGTGTGACCCGCGCTGGATATGAATTTATGCTAATGTGGAAAAATATAGGCGGTGCTATCCTCAAACAATCAAATGTTGTGCTTTCGCCGTAAAGCCTTTTTGAAATCTGACAACGCTGTGATATTGCCAAGAAGCAGAACTTTTGATGACTATGCAACACTTGTATATTGATGAATGTTTAATAATTTAACTTTTGGATTTTGAATTTGGCGCCTTACATTTCACCGTGTAGTGTCGGGAGTGGCCCGCTAGCGCGCCGCTACTCCCTAAGTAGTTAATCGAAAAAGTAAAGTTTGTGTGCATTGGACTTTTAACCGAAAGGTTGCAAGATTGAATCCCCGAGCTGACAAGGTAAAAATCTGTCATTCCGCCCCTGAGCAAGGCAGTTAACCCACTGTTCCTAGGCCGTCATTGAAAATAAGAATTTGTTCTTAACTGACTTGTCTAGTTAAATAAAGGTTAAAAAAAAAGAAATAATAACAAGTCTGTTTGGTGGAAACACCAATGGTGGGAAAATGCGCATATGCTGATTTAAAAATTTATGCATGAAAATCTTTTGTCAGTTAGATGGAAAACTAGCTAGTGTCATGTTTATTTTTCTTTAAAATTTGACAGAAGAAGCTAATTTGCTTGTTATAATCTTCCGGATCACACCTTTCAGTTAGATTGGCCTTCTGAAAAAAAAGGTTTTGATTTGAGTCAGATTTGGAAGATGATCTGACAGATTTCAGCCTATGGGTATGAGTTGTAGAATAAACAAAGAAAGTAATATGAAAATATAACAATGGCTTTATGACAGTATGTCTAGGTCATAATGATGTTGATAACGAACTCGGCTAGGCAATATTGCAGTTATTGTAAATAAAAAAAAACAAATAAGACAAATACATTATCTGGTTGATGTATTTTTGTCTGCCTGCTTTTCCCACACGGGTCTTCCCCGTTTTATGCAGAGGTACTGGGTAATTTATCCCTCACCGGGTTCCTATTCCTCCAAGCGGGTCACGACATAAGCTCTCCCAGAAAGTTGGACCCCTGCTCCGTGGCCCTGTTGGCTTGGCTGAGCTTATGGCTACCCTTTGTGACAGGTGTGAGGGTAGCATCCCCCTGGGGATATGCATACCTTAGGTATGCACTGCCTGGGTTTGAGCTACACGGGAGAGGGTGGTGGAGCGCCCTACTGGATGCCTGTTTTGTGTGATGTTCTCAGAACGCCTGCGCCTGGCGCGATTGGAGGCCTTGCGCGAGTGGGTCGGCCAGGCTTGGGACGAGCACCCTCCCTCAGGAGTGGTGCGTGAGTGAGCTGATAGTCCCTCCACTGGGCCCAGTACTCCTCCCAGGAAGCGTGGCCGGAGCCACCGCAGGCAGAGCCCATCTTCTGCCAGGGGGCAGGAGTCGGACCACTGGGACAACCTTGAACGGAGGGCGCAAGCCCTGCGTCAGGAAGTAGATAGCTTCGATGGCGACAACAGCTGTTCCCTGTTGGCCAGTGATAGGCTGTTCCTGGGGGATGATGCTGGCACTGTTCACCACCGTGAGCGGGGCTACCAGGCCATCAGAAGCCGGCAGCGGGGCTTCCTCGCCCCCAGCGGCTCGAGAGGCTATGAGGAGCCTACTCACTTGGGTAGCCACTGCACTGGACAGCAAACTGGTGGACAGTGATGGCTCTCCATTCGTCCCTATCTCTGCTGAGTTCCGTGAGGCCTTGTAGGAGAGCTGGGCCTCTGCCAGGGGGTGCTTCCGACTCACAGCAAAGACTGGACCATGGAGTTATGTTGCAGATGCAGAGTCACTTGGCCTCCGGGAGTACCCGACCATGGACACCATGATAACTGCCATAGACCTCCCGGGAGATTATAGGGCGGAACCCGCGACAGAAGCCGGGACCCCTCCAGAGTCTTTGATGCAGACTTGAAAGCCACATATGGGTGCCTTTGCTCTCTTGGCTGCCTTACTAACGTGGTCATGCTGCTGCAGGCCTACCTGCTGACTCTGTTGCCCCGGCTGCAGGAGGGCACAGAGGAGCTCCTCCGGGAAGCGATGGATGTGTCTCACCTGCTTTCCCTGCTCCAGAGGTATGTGGCCCGCGCCAACGGATGGGCCATGGCGCAGGAAGTTACCTCCCATCTCTGGCTGGTCCAATCCTGTCTGCCACTCTCTTCTTCACTTGACGTTTGGCCCAGGGGTTGATGACATTCTGGAGCAGACCAAAAAGGTTTGTAGAGACCGGGAGACCCTGAGACGGCTCATGCCGCCTCCTCAGGCCCCAGGTCCAAGGCAGACGGACCGTTGCAACCCACCTGCACCCAAACGACGGTGGGGTCCCTCTCCTGCCCCATCGCCTCGTGACGAGGGACAACAGCGGGAAGGGGCACAGCGTGCGGTGGAGCAACAACTTGTCAACTGTCACTGCCATAGGGACGTGCATGGGAGACCCAGGCGCTTGGGGCGCCAGAGGAGAGGAGGGCCCCAGCAGGACCCCTGACACACCCTTCCCCGGCCTTGGCCACTTCTCCCGGTCTCAAAGGGCAAAGTGGGAGGAGGGTGTGGACTCCCCTGGGTGTTGTCCACAATGCTCGAGGGGTACCAACTCCCATTCCAGTGCCGGCCCCCGTCCTTCAGACCCCCTGAAGAAGAAAGCCCTGTGGCTGGAGATCTCCTGCAGTGCCATCTGCAGGATCAAGACATCAGAACGGCTAAGTGGGTTCTACTCCACTTATTTTGTGGTCCCAAAAAGAGGGTTTCGACCAATTCTGGACCTCCGCAACCTGTCTCAGGCCAGAAGAACTCTGGCATCCGAGACCACACCGCCTCAGTCTGTGGGCTTGGCCGCTGAACGGCACCAAGGGTTCATGTTAGGACTACAGGATGGCGTAATGAACTCCACGCAGAGCGCAAGGGCACAGGCTACAACCGCGGCATGCCAGTTGCGCTGGTGGTTGTTCTGCTCTTGGTGCACTGGTATTGAGGTTGTGCCCGAGTCATGCGGGGTGCAGTATGTCCTCCAATACCTGCAGTCTCGCTTGGATGAGGGCTTGGCAGCCTCTACACTGAGAGGGTATATGACCTCTATATCTGCCTGCCATGTGGGGTGGATGGACAGGCCAGTGGGGCGCCATCCCTTGGTCTCCAGGTTTATGAAGGGGGTTCGTCGCCCTTGTCCAGCTAGGACCCGCTCAATGGCGGGCTGGGATCTGGATGTGGTCTTGGCAGCTTTGGCAAAGCCGCCTTTCGAACCGTTGGAGTCTGCCTCCCTGACTCAACTTCCGGCGCCGACAGAGATGGCAGCCTTGCTTCACGTTCTCAGGAAACCATGCAGTATTTCATTTTTTTATGTATTATTTCTTACATTGTTACCCCGGGAAATATTAAGTTTTATTACATACAACCGGGAGGAACTATTGGATATAAGAGCAACGTCAACTTACCAACATTACGACCAGGAATACAACTTTCCCAAAGAGGATTCTCGGTTTGTTACCCCAGCCAGGACAATAGAATGGATAGCACCCGGCGACTCAAAACGGCGGCGCCGGAGAAGAGGGAAACGGGCCGGTCTTTTGGTCAAGCTACATCGACGGGCGCATCGTGCACCTCTCCCGAGTATTTTAATCGCCAATGTACAGTCTCTTGACAACAAAGTAGACGAAATCAGATCAAGGATTGCCTTTCAGAGAGACATCCGAGACTGCAACGTTCTTTGCTTCACGGAAACATGGCTCACTCAGGACACGTTATCAGAGTCGGTACAGCCACCTGGTTTCTCCACGCATCGCGCCGACAGAAACAAACTTCTATCTGGTAAGAACAAGGGTGGGGGTGTGTGTCTTATGATTAACGAGACGTGGTGTGATCATAACAACATACAGGAACTCAAGTCCTTTTGTTCACCTAACATAGAATTCCTTACAATCAAATGCAGACCGCATTATCTACCAAGAGAATTCTCCTCGATTATAATCACAGCCGTGTACATCCCCCCTCAAGCTGATACATCGACGGCACTGAAAGAAATTCATCGGACTCTATGTAAACTGGAAACCACATATCCTGAGGCTGCATTTATTGTGGCTGGGGATTTTAATAAGGCTAACTTAAGAACAAGGCTCCCAAAATTTTACCAGCATATCGAATGTGCCACCCGGGCTGGTAAAATCCTGGACCACTGTTATTCCAACTTCCGTGATACATACAAGGCTATTCTCCGCCCTCCTTTCGGCAAGTCTGACCATGACTCCATTTTGTTGCTCCCAGCCTACAAACAGAAACTAAAACAGGAAACGCCCGTTCTCAGGTCTGTTCAACGCTGGTCCGACCAATCTGATTCCATGCTGCAAGATTGCTTCGAGCACGTGGACTGGGATATGTTCCGAATAGCATCTGACAACAACATTGATGTATACGCTGATTCGATGAGTGAGTTTATTAGCAAGTGCATTGGTGATGTTGTACCCATAGCAAATATTAAAACCTTCCCCAACCAGAAACCGTGGATTGATGGCAGCATTCGCGTAAAACTGAAAGCGCGAACCACTGCTTTTAACCAGGGTAAGGCTACCGGAAACATGACTGAATACAAACAGTGCAGCTATTCCCTCCGCAAGGCAATCAAACAAGCTAAGCGTCAATATAGAGACAAAGTAGAGTCACAATTCAACGGCTCAGACACAAGAGGAATGTGGCAGGGTCTACAGTCAATCACGGACTACAAAAAGAAAACCAGCCCCGTCGCGGACCATGACGTCCTGCTCCCAGACAAACTAAACAACTTCTTTGCTCGCTTTGAGGACAATACAGTGCCACCGACACGGCCCGCTACCAAAACCTGCGGGCTCACCTTCACCGCAGCCAATGTGAGAAAAACATTTAAATGTGTTAATCCTCGCAAGGCTGCCGGCCCAGATGGCATCCCTTGCCATGTCCTCAGAGCATGCGCAGACCAGCTGGCTGGTGTGTTTACGGACATTTTCAATCAGTCCCTATCCCAGTCTGCTGTTCCCACATGCTTCAAGAGGGCCACCATTGTTCCTGTTCCCAAGAAAGCTAAGGTGACTGAGCTAAATGACTATCGCCCCGTAGCACTCACTTCCGTCATCATGAAGTGCTTTGAGAGATTAGTCAAGGATCATATCACCTCCATCCTGCCAGACACCCTGGACCCACTCCAATTTGCTTACCGTCCCAATAGGTCCACAGACGACGCAATCGCAATCACACTGCATACTGCCCTAACCCATCTGGACAAGATGAATACTTATGTAAGAATGCTGTTCATCGACTACAGCTCAGCATTTAACACCATAGTTCCCTCCAAGCTCGTCATTAAGCTCGAGACCCTGGGTCTCGACCCAGCCCTGTGCAACTGGGTCCTGGACTTCCTGACGGGCCGGTCCCAGATGGTGAGGGTAGGAAACAACATCTCCACCCCGCTGATCCTCAACACTGGGGCCCCACAAGGGTGCGTTCTCAGCCCTCTCCTGTACTCCTGTTTACCCATGACTGCGTGGCCAAGCACGCATCCAACTCAATCATCAAGTTTGCTGGCGACACTACAGTGGTAGGTTTGATTACCAACAACGATGAGACGGCCTACAGAGAGGAGGTGAGGGCCCTCGGAGTGTGGTGTCAGGAAAATAACCTCTCACTCAATGTCAGCAAAACAAAGGAGATGATCGTGGACTTCAGGAAACAGGAGAGGGAGCACCCCCCTATCCTCATCGAGGGGACAGTAGTGGAGAAGGTGGAAAGTTTTAAGTTCCTCGGCGTACACATCACGGACAAACTGAATTGGTCCACCCACACAGACAGCGTGGTGAAGAAGGCGCAACAGCGCCTCTTCAACCTCAGGAGGCTGAAGAAATTCGGCTTGTCACCAAAATCACTCACAAACTTTTACAGATGCACAACCAATAGCATCCTGTCGGGCTGTATCACCGCCTGGTACGGCAACTGCTCCGCCCACAACCGTAAGGCTCTCCAGAGGGTAGTGAGGACTGCACAGCGCATCACCGGGTAAACTACCTGCCCTCCAGGACACCTACACCACCCGATGTCACAGAAAGGCCAAAAGATCATCAAGGACAACAACCACCCGAGCCACTGCCTGTTCACCCCGCTATCATCCAGAAGGCGAGGTCAGTACAGGTGCATCAAAGCTGGGACCGAGAGACTAAAAAACAGCTTCTACCTCAAGGCCATCAGACTGTTAAACAGCCATCACTAACATTGAGTGGCTGCGGCCAACATACTGACTTAAATCTCTAGCCACTTTAAACATAGGAATTGGATGTAACAAATGTATCACTAGCCACTTTAAACAATTTTGTATATAATGTTTACGTATCCGACATACTCATATCAAATGTATACACTGTACTCTAAACCATCAACTGTATCTTGCCTACGCCGTTCGGCCATCAACCCAAATCTCTAGCCACTTTAATAATTATAATTGGATGAAATAAGGTATCACTAGCCACTTTAAACAATGCCATTTATATAATGTTTACATATCCTACATTACTCATCTCATATATATGTGTATATACTGTACTCCATACCATCTACTGCATCTTGCCTATGCCGGTCAGCCATCGCTCATCCATATATTTATATGTACATACTCGTATTCATTCCTTTACTCTTGTGTGTATAAGGTAGTTGTTGTGAATTTGTTAGAATACTTGTTAGATACTACTGCATGGTTGGAACTAGAAGCACAAGCATTTCGCTACACTCGCATTAACATCTGCTAACCATGTGTATGTGACAAATAAAATTTGATTTGATTTGATTTGAAAACCCTCTCTATGAAGGTGGATTTCTTGGTAGCGATTACTTCCATGAAGAGGGTGGGTGAGCTCCATGCTCTTTTTGTAAGTTCTTAGTGCTACTGGATGGACCCCTGTGGGAGGAGTATATCTCTTCACCCCAACCCTTCATTCCTCCCAAAGGTTCTGTCAGACAGGCGTGTGAACATCCATTTTATCCTGTCTGCTTACGACCCCCCGGCAGTGGTGGCCTCCCTTCGGCATGCTGTGCCCTGTGCGGGCACTAGCTACATATGTGGAGCGGACACGGTCAGTGAGAACAACAGACCAGCACTTTGTCTACTTTGGTGCGAGAGTCCTGGGGGCTGGGCTATCAAAGCAGAGGCTCTCTCCCTGGATCGTGGACACGATTACGACAGCATACCACCTGGCTGGCAGGCCAGTGTTGGGATCTGTGGTGGCACAGTCAACACGAGGTGTGGCTGCGTCCTGGGCTCTAATGAGAGGAGTGCCCCTCACTGATATCTGTGCTGCAACCAGCTGGGCTTCCTCTTGCACCTTTGCTAGGTACTGTCGGGTAAATGTGGAACCTCCCTCTGCATTTAGTTCAGAGGTCCTGAGCGTCGCCTCCCCTTCCAGGGACTGTGCCAGGACCCCCCTTCCACATTGGCGGCCCCTGCGTCCCGGTCCCGCGCCTGGACTTCGCCGCTGGTTGGCCAGGTCCCTCTAGCACCCACTAAATCTGGTACGGGTATACCGATATATTGGAGTGATCCAATATAGTGAAAAATAACGAAGGTTACATATGTGTAACCACAGTTATGTGAGCTATATGGATCACTCCAATCCTCTACGGTGCTATAGGTGCTTAAAAAATGATGTAGAGAACGTGTGTCACGGCCATGGGGTCTATATATAGGGGCGGACCCCAGCCGTGACACAGGTGTACATGGGAGTAAATCTGTAAATCCTCACCTCGGATGTATCCCTCCGCCGGATACCAATATATGGGAGTGATCCATATAGCTCACATAACCGTGGTTACACACGTAACCTTCGTTTCCTTGAGCCATAGACTAAAAAGAAGCATTGAACACACTGCAATGTTGATACTATGAGATTTAAAAACGTATAAAACCATTATTATTATTTTTCACCTTTATTTAACCAGGTAGGCCAGTCGAGAACAAGTTCTAATTTACAACTGCAACCTGGCCAAGATAAAGCAAAGCAGTGCGACAAAAACAACAACATGGTGTTACACATAAACAAACGTACAGTCAATAACACATTACAAAAATCTATTTACAGTGTGTGCAAATGTAGAAGATTATGGAGGTAAGGCAGTAAATAGGCCATAGAGGCAAAATAATTACAATTACAATAATTACAATTTAGCATTAACACTGGAGTGATATATGTGCAGATGATGATGTGCAAGTAGAGATACTGGGGTGCAAAAGAGCAAAAATATAAATAACAATATGGGGATGAGGTAGTTGGGTGTGCTATTTACAGATTGGCTGTGTACAGGTACAGTGATCGGTATGCTGCTCTGAAAGCTGATGCTTAAAGTTAGAGAGGGAGATAAAAGTCTCCAGCTTCAATGATTTTTTCAATTCTTTCCAGTCATTGGCAGCAGAGAACTGGAAGGAAAGGCGGCCAAAGGAGGTGTTGGCTTTGGAGATGACCAGTCAGATATACCTGCTGGAGCGAGTGCTACGTGTGGGTGTTGCTATGGTGACCAGTGAGCTGAGATAAGGCGGGGCTTTACCTAGCAAAGATGAACTGGATCCAGTGGAATTGGTGACCAATATGTAGCGAGGGCCAGCCAACGAGAGCATACAGGTCGCAGTGGTGGGTAGTATATGGGTCTTTGGTGACAAAATGGATGGCGCTGTGATAGACTACATCCAGTTTGCTGAGTAGAGTGTTGGAGGATATTTTGTAAATGACATCGCCAAAGTCAAGGATCGGTAGGATAGTCAGTTTTATGAGGGTATGGTTGGCAGCATGAGTGAAGGAGGCTTTGTTGCGAAATAGGAAGCCAATTCTAGATTTAATTTACGATTGGAGATGCTTAATGTGAGTCTGGAAGGAGAGTTTACAGTCTAACCAGACACCTAGGTATTTGTAGTTGTCCACATATTCTAAGTCAGAACCGTCCAGACTAGTGATGCTAGTCGGGCGGGCGGGTGCGGGCAGCAATCGGTGGAAGAGCATGCATTTAGTTTTACTAGCATTTTTTAAGCAGTTGGAGGCCACAGAAGGAGTATTGTATGGCATTGCAGCTCGTTTGGAGGTTTGTTAACACAGTGTCCAAAGAAGGGCCAGATGTATACAGAATGGTGTCGTCTGCGTAGAGGTGGATCAGAGAATCTTGATATATACACAGAAAAGAGTCGGCCTGAGAATTGAACCCAGAGACTGCCAGAGGTCCGGACAACAGGCCCTCCGTTTTGACACACTGAACTCTATCTGAGAAGTAGATGGTGAACCAGGCGAGGCAGTCATTTTAGAAACCAAGGCTATTGAGTCTGCTGATAAGAATGCAGTGATTGACAGAGTCGAAAGCCTTGGCCAGGTCGATGAAGACGGCTGCACAGTACTGTCTTTTATCGATGGCGGTTATGATATCATTTAGGAACCTTGAGCGTGGCTGAGGTGCACCCATGACCAGCTCGGAAACCAGATTGCATAGTGGAGAAGGTATGGTGGGATTCGAAATGGTCGGTGATCTGTTTTTTAACTTGGCTTTCGATGATTTTAGAAAGGCAGGTCAGGATGGATATAGGTCTATAACAGTTTGCTTAAGCATATCCCAGTTTAGGTCACCTAACAGTACGAACTCGGAAGATAGATGGGGGGCAATCAATTCACATATGGTGTCCAGGGCACAGCTGGGGGATGAGGGGGGTCTATAACAGGCATCAACGGTGAGAGACTTGTTTCTGGAAAGGTGGATTTTTTAAAGTAGAAGCTCAAATTTTTGGGGCACAGACCTGGATAGTATGACAGAACTCTGCAGGCTATCTCTGCAGCAGATTGCAACTCCGCCCCCTTTGGCAGTTCTATCTTGTCGGGAAAATGTTGTAGTTATATTGAGGAATATTTCACTTTTTCTGGTCATAGGAGTACCAACAGGAATTGGTGCATGAGGCAGAAATAATGCAGTGCTACTTTAGTTTCACAATCAACTGGAAGACTGTGTCCCCTTTTCTAAGCGGAGGGAAGGAGGGCGGAAGGACGGTGAGTTAGGTGAAGCTAACCTCACCGCTGCTCCCTCCTCTCAGACTGACCATCAGATGCAGGCCATCAATTCAGTAAAAAAGATGCAAATTATTATGCTCACTTAGCTGTGCCTCACAAGTAATACAATATATGGTCTATTACCAGTGTGATCACATACCTACAGTTTTTAAATATAATTTAAATCAATGCTCTTTGAAGAACAACATTGGCCGGGCACTTCAAGCATAGCCAATATGCGGTGATAATGTATTGGACCTATAGCCTACTGCACAAACCTCATTGCTACAGAACTGTTTTATTTGGGTAATGTTGCGTAAACTTACATTTTTTAAGTCACAAAATCTGAGCAATAGATCACCATTTTGTATGCATTCAGTTTCGTTCAACGTTTACTACTTTCCATGGCGGTTTGTACTGAATGTTTCCCCAAAACGGTGCTCATTCTTACTTTGAGGTACGTTTGCTCTCATTTTGTGGGTTTTATGATGCGTGGCCTGGTCAGTATGGGTGTGACCATTTGAAATCACCAAACTTATGCAACACACCATACACAATCCCCATCTGGGCCATCATGGTCGTTCAGGGGTGTATTCTTTCCACTGATTCTGCAACACGTGTCCTAAAAGAAAGCAAACGAAACAAAACGGGGAGTGACCTACAGTGGGGAAAAAAAGTATTTAGTCAGCCACCAATTGTGCAAGTTCTCTCACTTAAAAAGATGAGAGAGGCCTGTAATTTTCATCATAGGTACACTTCAACTATGACAGACAAAATGAGGAAAAAAAATCCAGAAAATCACATTGTAGGATTTTTAATGAATTTATTACAAATTATGGTGGAAAATAAGTATTTGGTCACATACAAACAAGCAAGATTTCTGGCTCTCACAGACCTGTAACTTCTTCTTTAAGAGGCTCCTCTGTCCTCCACTCGTTACCTGTATTAATGGCACCTGTTTGAACTTGTTATCAGTATAAAAGACACCTGTCCACAACCTCAAACAGTCACACTCCAAACTCCACTATGGCCAAGACCAAAGAGCTGTCAAAGGACACCAGAAACAAAATTGTAGACCTGCACCAGGTTGGGAAGACTGAATCTGCAATAGGTAAGCAGCTTGGTTTGAATAAATCAACTGTGGGAGCAATTATTAGGAAATGGAAGACATACAAGACCACTGATAATCTTCCCTCGATCTGGGGCTCCACGCAAGATCTCACCCGTGGGGTCAAAATGATCACAAGAACGGTGAGCAAAATCCCAGAACCACACGGGGACCTAGTGAATGACCTGCAGAGAGCTGGGACCAAAGTAACAAAGCCTACCATCAGTAACACACTCGCCGCCAGGGACTCAAATCCTGCAGTGCCAGACGTGTCCCCCTGCTTAAGCCAGTACATGTTCAGGCCCGTCTGAAGTTTGCTAGAGAGCATTTGGATGATCCAGATGAGGATTGGGAGAATGTCATATGGTCAGATGAAACCAAAATAGAACTTTTTGGTAAAAACTCAACTCGTCGTGTTTGGAGGACAAAGAATGCTGAGTTGCATCCAAAGAACACCATACCTACTGTGAAGCATGGGGTGAAACATCATGCTTTGGGGCTGTTTTCTGCAAAGGGACCAGGGCGACTGATCCGTGTAAAGGAAAGAATGAATGGGGCCATGTATCGTGAGATTTCCATCAGCAAGGGCATTGAAGATGAAAGCGTGGCTGGGTCTTTCAGCATGACAATGATCCCAAACACACACGCCGAACAGCGAAGGAGTGAAAGCCGTGAAGCATTTCAAGGTCCTGGAGTGGCCTAGCCAGTCTCCAGATCTCAACCCCATAGAAAATCTTTGGAGGGAGTTGAAAGTCCGTGTTGCCCAGCGACAGCCCCAAAACATCACTGCTCTAGAGGAGATCTGCATGGAGGAATGGGCCAAAATACCAGCAACAGTGTGTGAAAACCTTGTGAAGACTTACAGAAAACGTTTGACCTCTGTCGTTGCCAACAAAGGGTATATAACAAAGTATTGAGATAAACTTTTGTTATTGACCAAATACTTATTTTCCACCATAATTTGCAAATAAATAAATTAAAAATCCTACAATGTGATTTTCTGGATTTCTTTTTCTCATTTCGTCTGTCATAGTTGAAGTGTACCTATGATGAAAATTACAGGCCTCTCTCATCTTTTTAAGTTGGAGAACTTGCACAATTGGTGGCTGACTAAATACTTTTTTGCCCCACTGTACCTGAATTTGTCCAATAGAAACTCTCTGCAAAATTGTTTGGATATATTAGTCCAAACAGTACAGTACCGTTTCCGTTGAATTAAATGTTGAACACCGTTCTGTCGTACTGAACGCACCACTGGTAGTTAAGTACATAGACAAATATACAGTGTTTACAGTGAAAAGGGTATCCATGTGAACGTTACCATTCAACAAGAAGGAGCAAGTAGAGGCAAGCAAAGCAATGAAGCCACCAACAGAAGGTGCCATTGCAAACATTTGCCAGTGAATAATGGAAAAATATCAGAAAAGAGTAGAGAACACTATACTGAATATCTATAGACAATGTTTGTCCACTTGATGTTAGATGCACTGAAATCAATACCAAATGCCTCAATCAATTTTGACTGTCCCGAATTCAACATGCAATGGGCTTGGTCTGAATTGGGCGTGTCATAAACAGCCATGGTCCAAAATAAATAGCCATGCTCTATTCTCATGCTAGCAGAGGGGTTGACGGCAGACAGATATGGCCATGAGAAAAACCCCATATGGGCTCCTCTGTGTCACTTAATTGTTTCTGACTATCACTATCTCCTGGGACACAAAGGGAAAACACAAAGGAAAACAGAGCCATGAAAACCAATATACTTTATATGAGGAGCATCTATTGAAAAGGGAGAGGGACTGTTTATGACTTGTTGATATCTCCATATTCCCTTTCCCCCTTTTCCTATATTCACGTATTATTTTTAATGATGTAAAATGTGTGTTGTAAATGACAATTTAAAATGCACTTTGAATAAACTCTGACTAGACTTTGGAGTGATACTAACCTTAGCTTTAACAGGCTCTGTCTTTTCCTTGTGAACTCTGAGGTCTGAGGATAATGACTTCTTGGCGCTGGTCTGTTCTTTTGGATCCCTCTCAGGGTCAGCTCCTTCTCTGTGCCTCCTCTCTCTCTCAATGTTTATCCCACTCTTCCTCCCTCTCTCTGTCCAACCCCTCATGTTCCCTGTGCACTTGCACCACTTCTGGATTCACCATCATGTATCTGACTTTCACCTGTATCCTGTAACAAAAATATACCCCAGGATGTGAGCCAGCAGTGTGTAGGGTGAGGTTGTCCCTAGCCTAGATGCTGATCTTGGGTCAGTTTTGCATTTCCCCCACTAATGGTTAAGGTTAGAATTGGGGGAGAGGAAGATTGTCCTAGATATGTACTTATACTCTTAAAAATAAAGGTGCATGATGGAACCAAATAAGGCTCTGAGAGCGATGCCATTGGGCACGTGTCAAACTCATTCCACGGAGAGCCGAGTGTCTGCGGGTTTCCGCTCCTCCCTTCACTCCCCTCACCTAGTTGTCTAGGTCTTAATTGAAAGGAAATAACATGGAATGAGTTTGACAGCCCTGCCATAGGGGAACCATAAATGGGATGGTTCTTTTAAGAACTTACCAAAATCCAGAACAGAAATGTTTCGGTCCTACAGGACCAGAATTTAATAGCTCTGCTTTAGGATTTTAAACCTTATTCGCATATTTCCAGTGTGCCTTTGAAGTACATTGAGTTACCAGTACCTCCCATGACTGTGTTTACTAGTGACAGAGAATAATACTTGTTGCATGCATTCCTTTTCAATTCTATGGCCTTAACCAAGTGAAATTCTAAGTAAAATGTTGTACAACACATTTTATACAGTGGTTTTTCCTTAATGACGTGGCCTGAAGCAGATGGTTTACAGGACACATCAGATCTGCAAGTCACGTTATGCTGGCTTTCAAAGTGATTTAATTCCTTTTGGAATCCAGCCAGTGGGGATGTGCAACATATGTAATTTGTATTCACCTGCAACCTGCTTTCAGAATGACTGCTAGGGTTGAAAAGACTATGATAGGAGATTACCTTTAAAACAGACTGGAATAGTTTAGAATTGTTTTATTTATATGTGAGTAGCATAAGATTAATGAATCAATCCATGTACATGCAAAAACATAGATATTGAAATAATAATGATGGGAGTGGTTTTGGTTCAACTCTGGTTATTAGCACCAACACTGGGGTTATTTTACACCACTGAGTGTTAATTTAATTATTTACAGTGTTAATTTAACTCTTGAATCAACACTAGAAATGTTACACTGAAAAAGCTACACTAGTTAGAACTGGCCAATTTTCGGTGTGTTATGGAATGGGACACAGCTGCAGGCTTCCGTACATTTCAAGAACCTTTTAGAATTCTGAAGAATCGTAGATGGCACGTCAATAACCCCACACTTAACTCAAAGGTTCTTTATCAGGCAAGAGTTCTCCAAGGAATCGTAAGAGCCGAGTAAGAACCATATAAGAAGCTTTATTTCTTTCAGTGTAGGGGAGTGTGAGCCAGCGGAGCAAGTCAGGCTTTGTTTGTGGTGTTGTTGTTACCTTACATTCAATTTCGGGGGGAAAAAAAATATGTTTAGACAATATTGAAGATGCTTACGTGTTATGCTTACGTGTTATCTTTGTGTCTCCTTACTTCCTCCTCCTTTTATTTTCTATGTTGCTCCCTATATTCTTAAATCAAAATGAAAAAACAACAACAAAAATATGTGATGACTATGATTAGAGAGGTAGTAACCTTGCCTAGTTAAATAAAGGTTAAATAAATAAATACAAATAAAAGTAAGACGTTGACATACTTTTCACCTAGATAACTTTACTTTTTGTCCTCCTTTTGCCTTGAATGTTCTCTGTCTGTGTCTTTCTTTTCTTTCCTTGTCTCTCTGCTACTCCTGCGATCCATCTTTGTAGCATTCTCTCTTTCAGATACTCCCTCTCATTATGTTTATCTCTCTTCTCACGATCATGCTCTTTATCCCTGTCTCTCCCCCCTCTCCTCATCTCTCAGACCTTCGCTTCCTGTCCCTCTCACCTTCTCCTTCTTTTTATCCCTCTCATTCAGCTCATCTCTTTCCCTCTCCCTTGTCCTCTCCTTATCCATTTCTCTTGCCTTTACTCTCTCCCTGTACTATCATGTAGTTTGTCCTGACTGTCTGTTCCCATCCCTGTACTTGTCATTGTATGTTCCTTTAACCCCATCTTGCTCTCTTCTCCTTTCTTTGTCTCTCTCCTCCCTTTTGCCTGTCCTTTCTCACGAGCCGTCTTTCCTTCTGTCCTTCTCTGTCTCTGGGTCTTGTCCTCTCTCTCTCTCTCTCTCTCTCTCTCTCTCTCTCTCTCTCTCTCTCTCTCTCTCTCTCTCTCTCTCTCTCTCTCTCTCTCTCTCTCTCTCTCTCTCTCTCTCTCTCTCTCCCTTTTGGCCTCCCTCTCTGGTGTCGCTCCACGAACTCCTTAGTCCTGTGTCTTCTCTCATATTCATCTCTCCCCCTGCCATAGTCTTCATCATGTCCTCCACCCTGACATTGCACTTGATACAATCGGGACAATGTATATCTATTTTATTATCCATTTACCAATTTTGTGGTATCCAATTGATAGTTACAGTCTTGTCCCATCGCTGCAACTCCCGTACAGACTTGGGAGAGGCAAAGGTCGAGAGCGGTGCGTCCTTCGAAACACAACCCAGCCAAGCCGCATTGCTTCTTGACACAATGCCCGCTTAACCCGGAAGCCGGGCCGCACCAATGTGTCAGAAGAAACCCCGTACACCTGGTGACCATGTCAGCATGCATTGCTCCAGGCCCGCCACAGGAGTCGCTAGTGCACAATGGGACAAGAACATCCCTGCGGACAAACCCTCCCCTAACCCGGACGACGCTGGGCCTATTGTGCGCCGCGCCATGGGTCTCCCAGTCACAGCCGGCTGCGACAGAGCCTGGACTCGAACCAGGATCTCTAGTGGCACAGCTAGCACTGCGATGCAGTGACTTAGACCATAAACATTTTAGCTACCCTTATCATGCTGCCCCCAGTTATGTACCTCCCAAGGTAATCTGTATCTTATTTAGTTATTTTCTTCATAATTCGACAAGTAACTAATACAATATTATTCTCATTGACAACACGCACAGCAATAGCAAAGACCGGCTTTGCTGCAAAGAATTTTGGTGTAACGTTATAACCACGAACAAAAGGGTTAGTTACTACTACCATTAGCTTTAACGTCTTTAGCTAGCAAGCAAACTAACGCCCGGAGATGTAAGTTTAGCTAGTCTAGCTGTCTATCTCTACGTTTGCCACACATATGTGTACAATTCTTGTGTATCTAGTCACCAGTTTTCCTTCTCAGGATGCATGTTATTGCCTGTATGTTCTTCCTTGTGAAATATTCAACTGATAAAGCTTCCGAACTTCTGTTGACATTATCCAGTGCCATGGCAGCAGATTTCGATTTCACAATCGCACTGAAACTAAGGTACATGTGTCATGTTCTCTTGACAACAGGATCTTTAATCGATCAAAAAGCAATTTCTGCCAGCAACAACAAATCACCATGGATACACAGTTCAGTCCATAGAAATATAATTACAAATGTTTTAATTACTCAATTCCATTTCTATGGGGAAGCCTTTAATAATAAAACAATTAAGCCTTAATCATCATGAAGATTTAAAAAATTGTAATCAGTATTTATTGGTTTTGTTTAGTGTAGCCTGGTAGCCAGTCAGTTTGAATGATGATGATGGTGATTATTAGGCGGAGGTACTGAATTGATGACACTGAAAGCTATTCAAAGTTCTTATTGATGTGTGACAGAGATGATGATGAGACTAGAGAATGTTGCTATTCATGAAATATGTAGTGGTCTCTACAGATGGTGGGCACAGGTGGCGATTTTGTGCCTCTATCACATGGAGCTATTCCTTAACCTACAGTTCCCTGATGGAGGGTTTCAACCAGCTGAATGTGACTGGTTAATAATCTAACACATCTTGGGTGTGTTGTATGGTTTTCAACATTTAACACATTAATTGCAGGGATTGACACAAAATGTGTTGAAGATGTACACAAATCATGTTTTGCCAACAAGGTGATTGGGTTAAAAGTAACACAACACGTGTCATCCCTAACTAGACAGACGGATGTCTTTAAAAAAATCACTCAACTGAGTGTAGCAATGGGCGGGGTTTATGACTTTGTGGGAAGAGATTGGTAGAAGCTAGTGACGACCCTGAAGTAGTACAGAACGCAAACGTGCGCTGGGAGAGGAGTGCGTTGGAAGATTGCGGCTGCTGTAGGTTATTGCAAGTGGAGGACTACCCAAACTCTGCGTGGTATGAGGGAAGCAACGTGATATTATTGAAGAATGAGACAAGAAAATTAGGCAAATTAGATGATTGCTCGTATACTTTATTGCAGCGTGGAAGAATAATCAATGCCCACTTTTTCCAGGGCAAAATGGGCTCAGATGCGATTGAACTAACGTGAGCGCAATCTGGGGTTGACTCCGAGAGGGTCTGCGCGCTCTCTGCGCAATAGGTTTAACATTGGTGACAGTTTAATAAAGAAGAAGCTCCTGTTGTTGAGGTCTGTACTCCAACATCCCATCGAAACTGTGGGCGCAAAGAAACGAATGTTAATAGACAGTATGACGGCTGTGCGAAGCGCTCATGCACATAATGGGCGATCCGCTGGATCAAAGGAGAATGGACAAAACACACCGAGACGGGTTAACACCGACCCCAATACAAACGTATTTCCACCGGCAGACATCGGCGATGACAAGTCTGGGTCTTCCGTCTGTGAACTAACTCAGTCATGGATTCAGTTTACAAAGATATTCGTGCTCATTTTTCCCATATATGTTTTGGGATATTTTGAATTCAGTTTCAGTTGGCTCTTGATAGGACTTGTAATATTTTTCTGGTGGAGGAGAAACACAGGAGGCAAGAACACCCGACTGTACAGAGCCTTGGCGTTCTTTGAACAGGAGGAGAGAACTGTCAAACAAAGTCTGACAACTTCTGATTTGCCATCATGGGTAAGACCAACATGCATTTATAAAGGGAGCACAACTCTATAAAGGGAGCACAACTCTTTATCCCCCTATTCAGTTAGCCACTCCGAATTAGTATTATATGGCTATATTACTACCACATTTGATTAGCCTATATCAAATGTATTTGAACATGTTTTTTCTATAACCCAAGTAAGCCTAGTGCACAGCACACGTGAATCATTTTAGTTGTTTTTGAGTTTCTAAGAAAACCATCACTCTGGGATCAGAAGACAGAACCGTGTTGACCTGTAAAGCTCTGATCACACAGCTGTCCCCAGCAGTGACATTAGACTAAGCCCCTCTAAATACAGCATTGCACAATGGTAAACCAGACACCAGTGTGGGAGGGACACATGGGCCCCAATCACATTGCCTTGCCACTGTTGAGGTAACCAACAACACCTTGCAAGCATGATTATGCCTGGAAGATGCACCCAATCTAACCTCACTTATTGTTCGCCTGGTTCTAGGTCTGATTGTACTATCATTGGCATGACGAGGAGTGACAAGGAGTTGGCATGATGGCAAAAACAGTCTGGCACTGTGTAGGGCCATAGGAGAAAAAATTTAGGGCCATAGGAGAAACCCCCAACTTAAACGCAACTTGCCAATAATGCCGTCTGACTCAAGTTGAAGACATCAACTAGGCCTATACTTGATGACGATAATTATTCAGAATTTAGAAGCTGCTTGAGATCTACTCAGCAAGTGTCAAACTAGGATAGGATCATTGTTTGTCTGTCTCTTCTGCCTTTTTTAGCTGACAAGGTGACTACTCATTTGGTTAAGGGGAAAAACAGAGGGGACATCAATTTTCACCCTATTTTTATCCTAAATGTTTGGCTTGTCACACTGTGTCATGCCTTGTGACTTCTCTCCTAAGACACATTTTTTCAAAGGGCTCTGTTAAAATAGATATTGCGGGTACTTCATCAACGTTTAATGTGTATAGAACCCTGCTGGATTTAGAGTGATGAACTAGCTCTGAAGGTCTCTCTAACGATGACTTAACTCGATTTAGAAGTAAATGAAATGTCTGCCTCAGTGCTGCTCCACACCGGTAGCTGCCAGAAGCAACGATTCAGTGAGTCACTATATTACAGTGTTTTCTCATCAGAGTGCACTAGTCACTACTGTACTGTGCTGTGCTAAACTGTGCCTAGCAATGCTGAGCTGGACTGGACTGGCTACACTGTGTTGTGCCCAGTTGTTTGCAGGCTGCCATAGGCACGCCTCAGGCACTGAAGGAGAGACTGAACGTGCCTCTTGGGTTGTGTTTCTGAGGAGAAGGAAGAGGAGGGGGAGAGGGAGGTATCTGAAGCCATGAGATATACAAAAGCTTCCTGTCCTTCCTGTCCTCTAGGAGACATTTTCTCAGAAATGCTGTCATCAAGGCAAAGGGTGGCTGCTTTGAAGAATCTCAAATATAAAATATATTTTGATTTAACACTTTTTTGGTTACTACATGATTCCATATGTGTTATTTCATAGTTTTGATGTCTTCACTATTATTCTACAATGTAGAAAACAGTAAAAATAAAGAAAAACCCTTGAATGAGTTGGTGTGTCCAAACTTTTACTGGTACTGTGTATCATTAGGCCTTTCGGTGAGGGCCTAGAATCTCTGTGTTTACAGGCCACATCAGGCCTGCAAGTTACATTATGCTGGTATACAAAGCGATGTGTAATTCCTATTGGAATACAGACAAAGTTAGGACAACCAACAAGTGGAATTGTTAATCACCCGCAACCTGCACTCAGAATGACTGCCAGGGGGGAGGGAAACTTGAATATTGAGACTACCTCAATCATCTAAACTGGAACAACCATCTCAGTAACAGGTGGAATAAATCTAATTACTAACAGATTTAATTAGTTTAGAGAATTGTAAGTTATTCATCTTTGTGTAGCATGAAATTAATCAACCAGTCAATGTACATGCAAAAACACAGACATTACAGTAAAACAAACAATTCTGAAAATCTCCCTGCAATAGAGCATGCTGGGAAATATTATATATGGTTCTATGTAAAAACCCTTCTTGCCTTCCAAAGAATCCTTCTTGCTTTTCAAAGAATCATCTTAGGATGTTAAAGGTTCTAGCTAGATGCCTTTGCCTCGTTGTCTTCCAAAAATAGTTATTCTGATAAACAGTTCTTGGTAGAACTCTATCCCTCTGCAAATAACCTTTTGGGAACCCTTTTTTTCTAAGAGTATAGAGGATGCATGCTTCGCCTGGAAGCCAGTAGAGTGTGTGGAGGAGCAGGGTGACATGGGAGAAATTGGGAAGGTTAAACACCAGGTACGCTGCAGCGTTCTGGATGAATTGCAGGGGTTTGATGGCACAAGTGGGGAGCCCAGCCAACAGAAAGTTGCAGTAGTCCAGACGGGAGAGGACAAGTACCTGGATTAAGACCTAGACCGCTTCCTGTGTGAGGTAGGATCGTTCTCTACAGCTGTTGTTTGAGCATGAACCTGCCAGAGAACGACAGGATGTTGTTCAGGGTCACGCCAAGGTTCTTTGTACTCTGGGAGACGGACACCATGGAGTTGTCAAGTGTGATAGAGAGGTCTTGAAGCGGGCAGGACTTCCCGGGAGGAAGAGCAGCTCTTTCTTGTCGAGGTTGAGCTTGAGGTGATGGGCCGACATCCAAGCTGAGATCTCTGCATGTTTGACAGACATGTAGGTTTCACCCCTGGGTGTCAGAAGGGGCGGAATGAGAAAAGTAGTTGAGTATCATCCACCTAGCAATGATAGGAGAGACCATGTGAGGATATGAGGGAGCAAGATACTTGGCTGCAGCCAGTGCCCTTTAGTTTCAATGCATATACCTTTTGAGTGAGTAGAAGGGAAAGGATAGATCATGTAACACAACACTGTAATAACGAGATCTATAACCGTTTTCATATACGTTTCTCCTTGAGACAAGCTGAGTGAGTTGCATCAGACCATAGCTAAAATGTCATACCTAAAACTGTGATTGCCGACTGCTCCTGTTTGTTTTGGTTGAAAAATACATCTGCTGTGAGTCATAGGCTGCTGCGTAGCACTGCTTACACTAATGTAAAAATCCTTCTGCTTATTCAGGCTCCTGTGAGACACAAGCATCATGTCAAGGTAGCTACTGTATGGAAATTGTATACCTCCAGGTGTGTAAATGTTTTAAATAAGCATCCCCATTCAATCCACTTAAACGGACAGTACTGCATTTAAATGGCATCTCAATTTCTGTTGTGAGGTGTAAAGTACCTCTTGACAGTTGCACAGTAATTTGATATCACTCATCATTTATTCGTTGAGTAAATGATGTATCCGCAAGGCACTATCTTCTGATCGCTATTTTGTGAATGTGTTGCTTTACAGTATGTGTCAGGTTAATAGAAACCATGTCCACTTGAGTGCTCCTGATTGCATAACAGAGGCACTTGTGGCATGTAAAAAAGCTAGACTTGAATCTGTCAAACCCAGCAGTAGTTTATCTCCCTACTTCCCACTCCTCTCACTGTCCGATCCTATGCTCCTCTACGCTGTCACGCTAATGCTCGATCAGCTCTTTTCTCACCCGCATTAGCAATACTGCCTCCTGTAGCTCTCGCATGCAATCCCGTTGCCACGGCTACACCGCTGGAGCCGCTGCTCCTAAAGGGATAACGCATGACAGCACACTTCCTCTGTGTTGTCCCGGGAAAGGTGTTTGCTGCGTGGTAGCCTAATTAGAAAAGATTTGCTTTTAGACTTATTTATGTGGTTTGTGTGTGTACGTGTAGGTGGCCAATGTGATGCTCAGGGCTCTCCTCTCTCTCGCTGATGCTCCTACTGTGTGGAGCGGCCAGCTCCAGTACTGTTATGTCTTTGTAATAACAAGAAGGGGTTCAGGAGGACTGCAGGACTACGTCCCGAATGGCACACTATTCCCTACATAGTGCACTAATTTTGACCAGAGTCCTATGGGCACTGGTCAATAGTGGTGCAGTTTAGGATGCAACGCAGGCAGCAGCCATACTTCTGCTGAACCTAGGCAGAATATCTCAATGTACAATGTGTTTGTTAAGATGGAATCAGTGACTACTGGTACTGGGCAAATAAAACATTGAGCATGTAAACAGTAATGATGTCTTACTTTTTTTCTCTTTAGGTCAACTTCCCAGATGTAGAAAGAGTAGAGTGGCTGAACAAGGTAAAAGAACAAAGAGGAACATACTGTTTGAATGTCCACTTCTATTTTGATGAGGACCTACTTTTCCTGCTTGGTTTTACGGTGTAGATACTTTTTGGTTCCAGGTAAAAGGTTCAAGTAGGGTTCTACCTGGATCCAGAAAGGGTTCTTCAAAGGGTTCTCCTATGAGAACAGCTGAATAACAATTTTAGGTTCTAGATAGCATATTTACTTCTAAGAGTGTAAGGTGAGACCTGAATTTCAAATATTTATCATACATAGAGCATATAACAATTGAAATGTTCAAATATAAATATATGAATTGAATGATAAAACTGATGAGATGATTGAAATGCTTTCACATCACCTTCAGGCTATTGCCGGGCCTGTATTCTCAGTCTCAGAAGGCGTTCTAATCTAGGACCAGGTCTCACCTGTCTTATTCCATAGTGATGAAAAAGCAAAACTTAGCACTTCTACTCAGGCACTTTGTGAATATTAAATCATTAATTCAGTGAATTCAGCTCCTTCACTCTGCTTCCTACATTTCTGTGATGACTTACTGTATGATGGTCAGAATGTGTCCCCGGTACCAACTCACTAATCCGTTCCTACTCCCTCGGGCCCTGCAGACTGTGAGACAGATGTGGCCGTATATTTGCCAGTTCATAGAGAAGCTGTTCCGCGAGACTATCGAGCCGGCCGTGAAGGGAGCCAACTCCCACCTCAGCACCTTCCGCTTCAGCAAGATCAACATGGGGGACAAGGTGAACGTCAAGACTTATCAGCAGGAGTCTCTACCTAGCCATGCCTTATGTTTATAAGATGGTTTTCATCCGTTCAACCGGGGGGACAGGCGGTCAAACCTCCCCAATCTGGTTTTAAAGGTCCAATGCAACCATTTTTATCTAAATATCATATATTTCTGTCTGGCTAACAATTTAAGTACCTTACTGTGGTTGTTTTCAATTAAAATGGTCAAAAAGAAACATAATAGCTTCTTCGCAAAGATACATTTCTCAAGCAGGAATTTTGCTAGTACTTTCTGGGAGTGGGTAGGGGAAAACAGAAAACTAGCTGTTATTGGCAGAGAGGTTTGGAACTCTCTTATTAACAAATTCACTGCATGGTGATGTCACATTGGAAAGGACAAAGCTCCATCCCACCAAAACAGGCTTACATTTCAGGCAGTCTTTTCAAACAGCTCTTACATTTTTCTTATAGGTGGGGAAAAGGGCAAGTGCTCAAGCACCCCTAGACCCATATCTGTGCATGTGTCTGTGTTGTAGGGACAGCTGGTGGGGGTTTCCCAAATAGTTTCCAGGAGGGGTCACAGAGTAGTGGCGATGTTCATACTGGGTAGAACACAAGTGGGGGTCTGAAGCCTAGTGGTGATATCGTGATGTCATCTGTCTTGTGTTTAGCCTTTAAGGATCAACGGGGTCAAGGTTTACACAGAGAATGTGGACAAGCGTCAGATCATCATGGACCTACAGATCAGGTGACCTGACTATCTCCATTTTGGACAGATTGTAGCCTTTGGCTTGTCATAGAATGTACTCTGTATAGTATGTAAACATTTTTTTTACATAGATAAGTGACCTGACTATCTCCATTTTGGACAGATTGTAGCCTTAGGCTTGTCATATAATGTACTCTGTGTAGTATGTAAAAAAATAATTTACGTAGATAAACATGGGATTTTGATGATGCAGAACTTTTTTCTCCAGTTTTGTTGGAAATACTGAAATTGATGTGGACATCAAAAGATACTACTGCAAAGCTGGTATTAAGAGCATACAGGTAATGTAGAAATTATGTTATTGTCTCATTCTCTGTTATTTTAGGATTAATTAGAGACATTAAAACCTAATGTAACATTTTTGGGGTGATCATTTTTTCAAATGTAATTTCTTAGGGATGTAAAACACCGGGGGGGGGGACACTATTTTATTTTATTTTATTTCATTTAACAAACACCCTTCACTTGAAGTCTGAATTGGATCTGGGGCTGGCCATAAAAATATATTAGCTATACAACTCTGTAATGGATGCTCTGATAGTTGATAATGTTACTGATAACCTGTTCATAAGCGTCGAGGACAGTAAACTCCAACCGAATGTTGTGACTGCATGTAAAAGTTACTTTATGATGCCTGCTTGCTCAATTACACTGGCTTGCAAACAACATTAGATTCGTTTTTATTGCAATGACTTGCAAGCAATATACTGTGTGATCAGTTACCTTGTGTGCAGTGTTAATTTTGGCTTCTATTTTAGATTAAGTTTTAGTCTTAGTCTTTTGACTAAATTACCTTTTCATCTTAGTCACATTTGAGTAATTTCATCCATGTTATCAGTCGACTAAAACTCTGAAAATATTGTCTAGTTTTAGTCACAATCATTTAAGTCACCTATAAGTCAGTGCATTTTTTTACCCTATGAAATAATTTATATTTTACCTTTAACTTCCATCATGCTCACTTTCAGATGGCCTTGTCCAAATAGGCCTACTATCCCCTCAAATAGCTGGCACGTTACTATTGTGGCAGATTGTAACCAATGCCAGACAGTTTTAATTTCGTTAACAATAACTATGACAAAGAAATATATTTCTCCTGGCGAAAACGAATGACTGTAACTTTCTTTTTTAATATTTGACGACAATGTGACGAGATGAGAATTCCATGTGAGACTAATAAACATTAAATTTGACATGAAGCTCCTTTTCATCTGTTTTGTCCAATCATAAGCATGCATGCCTTTGCAGAATATTGTATTTAATCCTCTCATTGGCAGAATTAACGTCTTTCAGTTGCACAGTCTGATTGAGCTGATCTGTCTGGCTCTCCTATAGGCTACAGCTCTCGGGCGGTCACTTCAGTCACTCGTCTCTCTTTTGAACTGATGCGCAGCCAGGACACTTCAATTGTAACTAACCTCAACTAGAAATAGTACTTTTTACTCTCTTACTTTCACGTAGGCTATTTTTACTTTGACCACATCAGCTATTTTGCCATGTGCGCTGTTATTCGTCTGCGTTGCCGCTCTCGCAGTTGGCAAAATGCGAGTACAGTTATTTTTTCTCGATTGGAAATGTTAATTATATTTGCTGAGTGTTAGTACAGTAATAATTCTGACATTGTTGGAAAGCTTGGATTCTCCTCTTTTTTTTTATGGAATCATTGTTATGGCCACCATTGTTCCTGTACCCAAGAAGGCAAAGGTAACTGAACTAAAAGACAATTGCCCGGTAGCACTCACTTCTGTCATCATGAAATGCTTTGAGAGACTAGTCAAGGATCATATCACCTCCACCTTAGCTGCCACCCTAGACCCACTTCAATTTGCATACCACCCCAATAGGTCCACAGACGATGCAATCGCCATCACACTGCACACTGCCCTATCCCATCTGGACAAGAGGAATACCTATGTAAGAATGCTGTTCATTGACTACAACTCAGCATTCAACACCATAGTACCCTCCAAGCTCATCATTAAGCTGGAGGCCCTGGGTCTCAACCCCGCCCTGTGCAATTGGGTCAAGGACTTTCTGACGGGACGGCCCCAGGTGGTGAAGGTAGGAAACAACATCTCCACTTCGCTGATCCTCAACACTGGGGCCCCACAAGGGTGCATTCTCAGCCCTCTCCTGTACTCCCTGTTTACCCATGACTGCGTGGCCAAGCACGCCTCCAACTCAATCATCAAGTTTGCAGACGACACAACAGTAGTGGGCTTGATTACCAACAACGACGAGACAGCCTACAGGGAGGAGGTGAGGGCACTTGGAGTGTGGTGTCAGGAAAACAACCTCTCACTCAATGTCAACAAAACAAAGGAGATGATCATGGACTTCAGGAAACAGCAGAGGGAGCACCATCAGACTGAAAACAGCTTCTCTCTCAAGGCCATCAGACTGTTAAACAGCCATCACTAACACAGGGAGGTTGCTGCCTACATACAGACTTGAAATCATTGGCCATTTTAATCAATGGATCACTAGTCACTTTGATAATAGCATTTTAATAATGTTTACGTATCTTGCGTAACTCACATTATACACTACCGGTCAAAAGTTTTAGAACACCTACTCATTCAAGGGTTTTTCTTTATTTTTACTATTTTCTACGTTGTAGAATAATAGTGAAGACATCAAAACTATGATATAGCACATAAGGAATCATGTAGCATGGAGGAAAAGTGTTAAACAAATCAAAATATATTTCATATTTGAGATTCATCAAATAGCCACCCTTTGCCTTGATGACAGCTTTGCACACTCTTGGCATTCTCTCAACCAGTTTCACGTGGAATGCTTTTTCAACAGTCTTGAAGGAGTTCCTACATATGCTGAGCATACGGCTGCTTTTCCTTCACTCTGCGGTCTGACTCATCCCAAACCATCTTAAATTGGCTGAGGTCGGGGGATTGTGGAGCCAGGTCATCTGATGCAGCACTCCCATCATGCAGCACTCCTTATTGGTCAAATAGCCCTTACTCAGCTTGGAGGTGTGTTGGGTCATTGTCTTGTTGAAAAACAAATGATAGTCCCACTAAGCCCAAACCAGATGGGATGGCGTATTGCTGCAGAATGCTGTGGTAGCCATGCTGGTTAAGTGTGCCATGAAATTCTAAATTTAATCACAGACAGTGTCCCCAGCAAAGCACCCCCACACCATAACACCACCTCCTCCATGCTTTACAGTGGGAAATACACATGCAGAGATCACCCATTCACCCACACCGCGTCTCACAAAGACACGGCAGTTCGAACCAAAAATCTACAATTTGGACTCCAGACCAAAGGACAGATTTCCACCGGTCTAATGTCAATTTCTCGTGTTTCTTGCCCCAAGCAAGTCTTTCTTATTAGTGTCCTTTAGTGTTGGTTTGTTTGCAGCAATTAAATCATAAAGGCCTGATTCACACAGTGTCATCTGAACTGTTGATGTTGAGATGTGTCTGTTACTTGAACTCTGTGAAGCATTTATTTGGGCTGCAATGTATGTGGCTGGTAACTTTAATGAACTTATGCTCTGCAGCAGAGGTAACTCTGGGTCTTCCATCCCTGTGGCGGTCCTCATGAGAGCCAGTTTCCTCATAGCGCTTGATGCTTTTTGCGACTGCAGTTCTTGAAATGTTCTGTATTGACTGACCTTCACGTCTTAGTAATGATGGACTGTCATTTCTCTTTGCTTATTTAAGCTGTTCTTGCAGTAATATGGACTTGGTCTTTTACCAAACAGGGCTATCTTCTGTATACCACCCCTACCTTGTCACAACACAACTGATTGGCTCAAATGCATTAAGAAGGAAAGAAATTACACAAATTAACTTTTATCAAGGAACACCTGTTAATTGAAATGCATTCCAGGTGACTACCTCATGAAGCCGGTTGAGAGAATGCCAAGAGTGTGCAAAGCTGTCATCAAGGCAAAGGGTGTCTATTTGAAGATTCTCCAATATAAAATATATTTTGATTTGTTTAACACTTTTTTTGGTTAATACATGATTCCATATGTGTTATTTCATAGTTTTGATGTCTTCACTATTATTCTACAATGTAGAAAGTAGTAAAAATAAAGAAACACCCTTTAATGAGTAGCTGTTCTAAAACTTTTGACCAGTAGTGTATGTATATACTGTATTTTATACCATCTATTGCATCTTTCCTGTGGCACTCGGTTATCGCTCATCCATATATTTATATGTATATATTCTTATTCCATCCCTTTACTTAGATTTGCGTGTATTAGGTAGTTGTTGTGGAATTGTTCGATTACTTGTTAGATATTGCTGCACTGTCAGAACTAGAAGCACAAGCATTTCGCTACACTCGCAATAACATCTGCTAACCATGTGTATGTGACCAAGGTTATGATTGGGAGAAAAGAGCTGTTTGCCTAAATTGTTAACCTGTAGCCAAGGCTTTGTACTGTAGCCTATGGCTGACATCAGTGTTATCGTTTTTTCATGGTATCTCGTCTCGTTTTTCCCCAAGCAAAATAGGTTGTTGACTAATATTTTTTGTCATAGTTATTGTTGACGAAATTAACGCTTCTTGTGTGTGTATATGTGTGGGAGAAAATCGAGAGTAGGCCTTGAACAAAACCAGTGTTTATATGTCTTTGACCATTGCGTAACAGGCAGCAATGAAACATAGCTGGTCTCCTTAGAGCCAAAGAGCCATTAGTATCGTCCCTCGAAGATATTTACTTCACAAAACCCTATTATAAAGCACTGGCTCACATTTCTCATACTCACAGTACATCGTAAAGACGAGTTCGGAAACAGCGTACTTTGCTGTTTAATTCCTGTCTTATTTTTGTGTGTGATAATTTTTTTATTTTTTATTAAACAAATAAATACTGCGATTGAGACAGACAATTAACACTGGGGTCTTTATATGGATAATTACCATTTTGTTTTAAACTCATATCCATTGAACAAAAATAATATTGTGGCCTGTTTTGCTCATATACAGTATCAGCACTTAAACAACCTGCTTGTCTTGAGAGAGATAATTAGCTCTATCTGTTGAGGATGACAGACATGTTATGTCTGATAGTAATGCAGTAGTAGTGTGGGGGTCATCTTTGGAGTGAAAGACCCCTTTGGAGTGTCTCTGGAGGCATGTGTCTGCTGCGGTGTCCAGGCGTCCACTCTTAATATGTTCCCATATAGGTCATTAGGTAGGTCAAGGGCCTGCAGTGTTGGTTCCCTGATACTGAAAGCTCCCTTAATGATGTGTCGTGTGTGTGGTTGTGTGTGTGTTTCTGTTTCATCTCTGCGAGAGCGTGTGTTTTTATCTTGATGCCTCTTTTGTCTTTCACAGCTCCATGGAGTTTTGAGAGTAGTCATGGAGCCGTTGCTAGGTGACATGCCCCTGATAGGAGCCTTGTCCCTGTTCTTTCTGAAGAAACCTGTAAGTTCTAGGCCTGACACACACTTCCTCTTTCTATCATTTGGAATTAAGGTCACTTGCATCATTAGCTGCTTGCAAGACAGTTGTTTGACAATGGCTATTTTATCACTGTCTTCCTTCCTGTAGTGCTGAGCCTCCAGGCCTATGTTCTGCCTAAACATTTGGCCAATTTAAGTCAGATACGAGTCCCAAGTGGAGACACTGGAGCCTTAAATAGACATAGATCAGGCTAGTCCTACTTTGGTGGATTTCTTTGCACTGCCTATGCCAGCCTCAGTGCAGACAGCAGAGAGAGGAAGCAGGAGTGTAGTGGTAAGACTGTGAATCACAGTGTTGTTACATGTTGGCACACAAGCCACGCAGTGGGTGTTAATTACACAGTATCTGAGTGTAATTCATCTTCTTTGAGAGCAGACCACAGACTCTGAACCAGCAGCTCCTGTTTCTGTGGCATCAGGCATGCTATATTTCTATCATCTGTCATCCTAATAATGGCGAAAAAGTTCATTTTATGGAAGAACTTTTGAGGTAAAGGATAAAAAGGGGCCGCCTTCTCTGATTTAGGGGGTAGGACTATGTAGAATATTCTCCAGAATGCTTCACAGTAAAGGGGACAACCCTTCATTCTCGTCCTTAAATGGTTCAATCTTGACTGCCCAAAAAAATAACATTCTGAGACAACTAGTGGATGAGAGGATACCATTTTAGGCGATGCCCTTGTCTGTGCTGTGTTGCCAGAGAGATGAAACGCAGAGAACTGGAGGGAAAACACCCTTAGTGTAACGCTCAGGCCGAGATGTCAGGCTGGAGCGTTTTGGTTTCGTTTTGGTGTAGGGTTGTCTGTTCTAGGTGTCATAGTTCTATGTTGGGGTATGGTTCCCAATTAGAGGCAGCTGTGTGTCGTTGTCTCTAATTGGGAACCATATTTATGTTTGTAGGTTTCACTCTAGGTTCGTGGGTTATTCTGTCACGATCTTCATAATGGACAGACCAAGACGCAGCGATGCTTCCAGTATACATTTTAATAAGAACGTACTGGGTACACAACAAAACAGAAAGTAACGAAGATCGTGAACGTAACAAAGACAAGCTAAGCTCAAACAATAACCCACGAACCTAGAGTGAAACCTACAAACATAAATATGGTTCCCAATTAGAGACAACAACACCCAGCTGCCTCTAATTGGGAACCATACCCCAACATAGAACTATGACACCTAGAACAGACAACCCTACACCAAAACGAAACCAAAACGCTCCAGCCTGACATCTCGGCCTGGGCGTTACACTTAGGAAGGCTACTCAAGTTCCGTAATGCACAGCTAAAATGCACAGCTGCAAAGTTCTGCAATGCGCAGCTGTTTTAATTGGTACACATTGTGTACATGGTCTCCAAGGACCATCCATTAGTTGATAAATGTTATGCTTGGAGAAGAAGCCACACTGCTCTGCCAGTTCACTGCTACAGTACAGTACCCCCTATAGGGCTTCTCCATTGCAGCTGGTGTCACTCCAGCCTTCTTTGGGTGTAAGCACCAGTGTTATACACAAAAGGCAACATACAGTATTTGGGCCAAACACTGGTCCCAATCCATGCAGTGGAAATGCACCATATGGAATTGGCTACTTTCTTTGCATTGCAGTGTTCTAGACAGTCCTTGCTCAACACTATATCTGCTGCAGTGCAACAGAGAGAGAGAGGGGGGAGCTGTAAAAACGCATTGAAATTGATTCCAAGAGCCAAGAGACACATCAAAGCTCCGACTAGCATAAAGAAAAAAATACCCGTCGGCTTAGAAATGAATACCTGTCCTGACTCCTTGACGGTAACTTTTTCTGGCTTAGCTGTGCTGTCTCTCAGATTCAATTTTCACGTTTACCAAAATGCAGTGTGATTTGAAACAGGCATTGTCCCCTTTTGTCATAACATTGTACAACCACAAAACCTTTTGGTAAGAGACTTTGCATGGAAAAAATACACAGTCCCTGTCTCCCTGACCTCAATAGACCCTGTGTACATCCCAAATGGCACCATATTTTCTATGTTGTGTGCTACTGTTGACCAGGGTCCATAGGAAATAGGATGTCATTTGGGACAACCCCTGTATACGGATTTGGTTCCAGAGGATTGGTTTTGTAATACATCTTTCAGCAGGTCAAGTATTTGTCCAATCTGGGGCGGTATCTTTGGTGTCAGTGTTCTAACACTGACTCATACATACAGTCGTGGCCAAAAGTGTCAGATGTTACTATGGAATACTGAAGTATAATTACAAGCATTTCATAAGTGTCAAAGGCTTTTATTGACAATTACATGAAGTTGATGCACTTAGTCAATATTTGCAGTGTTGACACTTCTTTTTCAAGACCTCTGCAATCCGCCCTGGCATGCTGTCAATTAACTTCTGGGCCACATCCTGACTGATGGCAGCCCATTCTAGCATAATCAATGCTTGGAGTTTTCAGAATTTGTGGGTTTTTGTTTGTCCACCTGCCTCTTGAGGATTGACCACAAATTCTCAATGGGATTAAGGTCTAGGAGTTTCCTGGCCATGGACCCAAAATATCGATGTTTTGTTCCCCGAGCCACTTAGTTATCACTTTTGCCTTATGGCAAGGTGCTCCATCATGCTGGAACAGGCATTGTTCGTCACCAAACTGTTCCTGGATGGTTGGGAGAAGTTGCTCTCGGAGGATGTGTTGGTACCATTTTTTATTCATGGCTGTGTTCTTAGGCAAAATTGTGATTGAGCCCACTCCCTTGGCTGAGAAGCAACCCCAAACATAAATGGTCTCAGGATGTTTTACTGTTGGCATGACACAGGACTGATGGTAGCACTCACCTTGTCTTCTCCGGACAAGCTTTTTTCCGGATGCCCCAAACAATCGGAAAGGGGATTCATCAGAGAAAATGACTTTACCCCAGTCCTCAGCAGTCCAATCCTTGTACCTTTTGCAGAATATCAGTCTGTCCCTGATGTTTTTCCTGGAGAGAAGTGGCTTCTTTGCTGCCCTTCTTGACACCAGGCCATCCTCCAAAAGTCTTTGCCTCACTGTGCGTGCAGATGCACTCACACCTGCCTGCTGCCATTCCTGAGCAAGCTCTGTACTGGTGGTGCCCCGATCCCACAGCTGAATCAACTTTAGGAGACTGTCCTGGCGCTTGCTGGACTTTCTTGGGCGCCCTGAAGCCTTCTTCACAACAATTGAACCGCTCTCCTTGAAGTTCTTGATGATCCGATAAATGGTTGATTTAGGTGCAATCTTACTGGCAGCAATATCCTTGCCTGTGAAGCCCTTTTTGTGCAAAACAATGATGACGGCACGTGTTTCCTTGCAGGTAACCATGGTTGACAGAGGCAGAACAATGATTCCAAGCATCACCCTCCTTTTGAAGCTTCCAGTCTGTTATTCAAACTCAATCAGCATGGCAGAGTGATCCCCAGCCTTGTTCTCGTCAACACTCACACCTGTGTTAACGAGAGAATCACTGACATGATGTCAGCTGGTCCTTTTGTGGCAGGGCTGAAACGCAGTGGAAATGTTTTTTTGGGATTCAGTTAATTTGCATGGCAAATTTCCATCATACAAACTGAGGCAGCAGACTTTGTGAAAATGTATATTTGTGTCATTCTCAAAACTTTTGGCCACGACTGTATACTGTACAAAGATGTGTGTCCCCAGTTCAACAGTAACGTATATAAGAGAAAGCTTAAACAAGTAAAACAGTTGGGCACAGTATTTAACTCTAGTAGCCTGTTAGAACCAGCCTGATTGTATACATATACTGTATGTTTCACCGTCATTGTGTATTGTTTTGTATATTGAGACACCTAGCCATGATAACACGGTAGGTAGCTCAGGGGTTGAGAACAGAGCAGAAGACACATTTCTGTTGTTGGTAAATAATAAAGTTGTTTTGGGTATTTACTACAGAAATGGAACACAGATTTAAGGCTGGTTCCATCAGGCTAACTATAGGGTAAAACTAGGGTACAATTGCAGCAAAGAATATGCTTGTTGGCACACCATCTTGTAATTTTTTGTGTGTACAATTGTCAGATTTCAGAGGAAATTGGGTTATTTATCAAGAGGCAAGGAAATTAGCTCCTTTTGGCTTCTGTTTTACTTGGCTGCACTTGTGAGTAATTATATCACAGGAGTCACACAACAATAAAGTTAAGTGCTTGAATCAATTCAGATAATTTACCTCATCTCACTCTTTCTGGCTAGTGTCCCTGTGTGCATTTTTCCCTTCTATAATATGGTGTTTGTTTTTAGATCATTTAAGTAAAACAGCGCAGGTGTGGCTTTTCAATTGTTCTTTGTACAGCATGTTCTTCCAGATTACATACCGCTAAATCTACATGTATTTTGTTTTCATCTAGCTTTTGGACATCAACTGGACAGGCCTCACCAATATACTAGACATTCCTGGGCTCAAGTAAGTAAACTGAGTCTGTTTTGTGCTCTGGGGTGAAGTTTCCCCTAGGTCCAGATCTAGGAGCGGGTTGCCCTCCCCTAATCCTAACCTTAACCACTAGTGGGGAAAATGTAAAACTGACCCAAGATCAGTGTCTTGGGGCAACTTCACCCTCTTTTGTCAGGCAAAGCTTTCACTACTTTTAAGTACAACACGTTTTGGGGTTTCTACAACAATTTTTTGACTTTTATTTTAATGATATATACCCATTGTTTCTTGAAGAATATAACATATAAATGCCAAATGGGCTCAGTTCAACAGTCGTACCGCATTACAACCCAAAGTATACACTTGTTTTACTCCATTAGTTGTTAACAGTGTAGTTGCAAACAAACACTGTATAAACTATAATTTTGATATCAGGGATGGTGAGTCCTTGCATCCATAGCATATTATGAATTGAATACATTTGGGCTTTGTTATTGTTTGAACCGCAGATTGCCACTTTAAACTAGAGTGACCATCGCCCTACAGCTGTTAGACTCAGTCCATTATGTTCATCGCAACACATGCCTGCCTGGCAGTGCCTGCGAGCTGTGAGACTAAAAAGGCTCAGAAAGCAAGAAGGTTTTTATGGTTGAACAAGCTGTCGTTTTCATTTGTGCAACTCGTCTCTGACTTTATAGAGATCTATAGTGTGTAAATTGGGCTGCTCCACCAATTCTCTAGGGTTGCTAAAATACTCTATTCTGCACATCTCTTGACTCCGAAATGATTGGGTAATGGGCAGGGGACTTGGGGATTTCTTAGGGCTCATTTAAATGAAAGAGCAAATTGGATGGCCTGCTTATTGAGAGTAACTGTTACGCTTTAGTGAAGAATATAATAGACATGACTGTAAAGAGGCATTGGCTAAGAAGTAAACACTTTTCTTGTGTTGTCTTAAAATGTTTCTGTTGTGTGGCAGTGCTACTACGTTGAATTGAATCCCACAAGAGCAAATTGGATTTGTCACCACTCACCAGCAAGACGCGTACAGCAACAACATACACATGCATACATAAGAGTCACATAGACAGAGGACTGATGGCTGGTGAAACAAGCGCAACTCATCCATAAGCCAATGGATCCAATAGAATATGTTTCCCCCTGCTGGTAAAGGAGCCAAGCCATCTGCAGACGTCAGGCATAATTTCTGTTATTCGCATTCACTTCTTAGTTTCTATGTGGTTGTGAGTTGGCAGTGGCTTTTGCTCTTTTAACTCATGTAAACGCTAATGTGGCAGTGGAAAAAGGCCCTAATAAAGATGTCATGATGCAGCCACTCTCCTCCCCACAGTCTATTTATTTAGACACGGGTGTCGGCACATCCGCAGCTCAGTGACGGAAATCATCCATCACACCGCTGGTCCTCTGTAGGGGTGTGATAGATCTGTGCAGTCAGTACACTGTGGGTCTGTTTGTGGAGGCTAGGGGATGGCGCTCGAGGTCACCAGGCTGCTCATTATTACACACACCTGTCGCCGTCGTTACGCGCACCAGCGCCTCATCAGACTCACCTGGACTCCATCACCTGCCTCGTTACCTTCCCTATCTATGTTACTCCCTTTGGTTCTTTCCCCAGGCGTTATTGTTTCTGTTTCAGTGTTTCCGAGTCTGTACGCCACTCTTGTTTTGTTATTTATTGTTAAAGTCACTCCCTGTACTTGCTTCCTGACTCCCAGCGTACATGTTACACGCTGTAACAAAAAACTGTAAATGATATGGTAATTTGGGGTATTATCGACAGTAAAATAATCCGAAACGTTTTACTGCAGCATACTGTAAATGATGGTGCATTTTGGGAAAATGTTGTGGGTGGGAAAATAATTACTATATTTTGAATGGTACTGTAATTCCACCCCACATAATACAGTACCGTACCGTAACTTTGGAGCACCAAAAATGTTTGACCAATAGTGGGTGCATGGTATTGTTGTTTCTGTCTCATTAACATATTTTTGAGGCATGCCTTGTAAGATGCTATATTTGTTGTACCCGTGAGTGAGAATGCTCTACCCATTTAACTCCTATGTTGTTATAGTGCCCCATTAATTTGTATAGGGGACAGATTGAATTGGCAGTAAATATCTTAACCGTTTGAGCATTTTGCCATGCCCCTTTGGTCTGTTTTGCTTTTTTACAGTATAATACAGTACATTTTACGGTATTGTACTGTGTGTCGTTACACAGTACTTTCTTTGATACCGTATTTATATTACAGTAGGTGTACTGTAATATTAAATACATTATTTTGCTTGCCACCGAGCTGCATGTAAGCGACAGTCAGTGCCAGCTGCATGTTGAAAACAGCTCACCCCGCTCGTGCGCATGTGTGTGTACCTGTATGTGTTCCACGTGATTGAATCCACACTAAAGAGGAATCATGTCCTTTGTAATGCTCCTTAATCTGCTCACACAGAAGTGCTTTAGCTCTCTGCTCCGCTGCAAAATGGTAGGATAAAATGATGACTACGTTTCTTAGATTAATAAGAGAGAAAGAGTGAAGGAATGTACTGTATATGGGGGTATTTCATTGGTTCTATGCCTTTTCAAATATATACGGATGTTTCATTTTTACAGATTGCTTCAACCCTCTCATGCAGTTATTTCTGTGTACAGAATTAGGCCGAAGTGGATAGCTCAGAGGTTAACAGAACATTTCAGCAGATACTAGACCACTTATGGCTATCGACTTCTCTTAACCAGGCATTGTAATTCCCAGGCCGTAAGACCTCAATGTCACTGCTAAGTGTTGACTCCCTAGTGGATCACATTGATATTTCGAGATTTGTGGCTTACTCCAGCAACATGCTTGAACCCCTTCCAATGTTCCCACCATCTTATAAAATGGAAAAATACATTTTCCTTTGTGCTTAACTGAGATTAGGTGAGAATATTTTCATCCCAAGGTTGTACTCACTGACTGTGGGGTTTGTTGTGTTTCGTTTTTTCTCAGTGGCTTGTCTGACAGTCTAATTCAGGACCTGATCTACAGCTACCTGGTGTTGCCTAACCGCATCACTATCCCACTGGTGGGGGATGTAGAACTTGCTCAGCTACGTTTCCCTATGCCAAAGGTACTGCAGCCTTTCACCTGTCTTATATCTAATCATACATCATCATATTTCACGCACTAATTAAAGGATCACTTAACTTAAAAAAAAAAACACATCTTAGTATTTTGGCATGCACATTTTTGGAGGAATATATAAACAATGGACTATTGAACAAAATACTAAAAGGTAGACTAATATCAAGATGAAACCATGTTTCAAGACATTGGTTGTGTAGATCCAGATACATGCCTTCAACCCAAAATTAATGGAAAAGATAAGCATCGTCTAATTTCCAGTTTTTCCATTAATTTGGGGTGGAGGCATATAGCTGGATCCACACAACCGATGTTGTTGGACGTGGTTTCATCTAGACTACTTTATAGTTTTAGACTACAATTAGACTACTTTAGAAGTTTGAAATCATCTGACAAATGCAATGTCCCTTTAAGGTTTTGCTGTGTCCTATTTTAAAGTGTCCCTGTGCTGTGTGTGTCACCAGGGAGTCCTGAGGATTCACTTCCTGGAGGCTCAGGACCTGGAAGGGAAGGATAAATTCCTGGGTGGCCTGATCAAGGGGAAGTCTGACCCCTACGGTGTCCTCCATATTGGCAACCAGCTCTTCCAGAGCAAGACCGTCAAAGAGAGCCTGCACCCCAAATGGAACGAAGTTTACGAGGTAAACGAAATCAACTGAAAATGAACTCTTCCAATGGCACATATGGTTATATCATACAGTAACTTCCCCAGGGGCAGAAACATCAATGAAATCTGACCATCAGTGCTAACTACCCCAGGGACATCAACATAGGGTATATGTAGAACCAGATACAACTTACATGCATATTTCCAACAGTCCAATATTTCCTCTTATTTTTGGCTCTCATGCAGTTTTACCCACCATGTCATGTTTTACAAGCCCTTTGGCTGTATTCAATGTGACCTACTGTATCTGAGATGGGAGATGAATTGACATGAGTCCTTTCCAGGCACTGGTATATGAGCACTCAGGCCAACACCTGGAGATTGAGTTGTTTGATGAGGATCCAGACAAAGATGATTTCCTGGGGAGGTAAGCTCATGTCCTGTCCTTTTCTTATTACCTCATGGTCAAAAGGCTTATTCCTCTGCATTGTGAGTTATCGTACCCAATATCAAACAAGTTATCTTATAATAGCCACAGCAGTCTGTTTAATTCTAACCAGAGCCTTCAGTGTCAGCAAGCCGCACGTAACGCCCTGGAGCAGAGCTATCGCAAACTTAGCATCCATCTTCTCACCACAAAACCTTACTCCTATATGTCGAAATGAAGGGTGACCCCTTGGAAGAGAGAAGAGACAAATTAAAGTATCTTTGATGTATTAAGTATCTGTGATCAGTCACATTAGGAGTTGGACTAAAGCCCTGGTTCTTGGGCCTCATCCCAAGGGGAGGATGATTTTGTTTTGTCTGGCTCTAGTGCTGCTATAGCATAGCACCTAACAGGGTCCTGGTTGTGTCCCAAATGGCAGCCTAGTCCCCTATTGGCTCTGACTGGGGTCAGAGTGCCAACATGCTGTATCAGAGAATCAATTTAGCTTCTGTTGTGATGATTCAGGGTGTTTACTTAATACCCTCCCTACTGATTTCTTAGCCAATCTTTGTGTCTTCGATTGCAGCCTGATGATCGATATGAAAGAGCTTCACAAAGAGCAGAAGGTAGATGAGGTAAATCGGATATATTTTTTGCATCTTCAAATAAATGTGGTTCAAAAAAAATAAAAACATGAACTTGGCTTCAGTTCAGCACTTCAATAGAGATTTATATGCCTTAGTATATTATCTGTCTGTGTTCATTTAAAGACTCTGTGATGCTGTGATGCTGTGACATACTGTACAAGATAACATTTGCTTCAGAATTATATACATTTTTCCCATGCTATACACATTCATGTACATTTG